>OX596278.1:3544200-4269200 GCA_951394225.1 Harpalus rufipes
GCTTCGAGAATTGTGGGCCATTCTCTTTCATTATAATTCAGTTGAAAAGCTTTTGGCTCCTTAATTGCAAGTTGCTGAAATGGTTTTAAGGCTTTTTTCATTTCCGTTACAGTGATTAACCGACTTAGACTTACCTTCGGGGTAGGGTTCCAATTAACTACTCTCGATGACGCAGGGATGTTGATAAAGTTTCTTTTGCCGGGTTGTTTAGCCTGAAATATCAATAATCAATGGATTTAATTTACGTCAAGATGCCGTTATTTTCTTGGCGGTTTATAAAAGTAATAGGATGGATGTTGTTTACGGACTTTCAAAGCTGTTACCGAGATTTTTGTGCAGTTAAAAGGTTGACGTCGGTCGAAGGTGAATCCTTTTTAATTACTTACTCACGTCACGCGCCCCCGAGGATAACTTATTATTATTATTATTTTTTTTACATTCTCAGTTCAATGTTCTGATATTAAAAGTAATATAATAATAAAATAACTGGAAACTTCCGTGTTTTATGTAAAATTTATTGAAACAATAGCACAAATTTTTCGGTTTGTGTAAATATTAATCTGCATCTAAATATAGCAAATTCTCAAAAATATGAAGACTTAGTACTAAATCTTATAATTTTTAAGAAAAACTGCTTGACAATAACAAAAAACATGCTAAATTTCAACAAAAAAATCATATTACAACACAGTACGTTTGGTTATAATAATGAAATGACTGGAGAATGGTGACTTATATAGTTGTTTCTGCATTTGTTTTACTATTTACTAATTTAATTTACAAAATACATAGGGCACTGGTTGTTATTATTATAGATAAACATGAAATATATGTATTTAATTTGATGCTTACCGTAGACTCGGTCGTAGTAGCCCTTGTCGTAGGCACAGTTGAAGTTACAGGTACATAATCTTGTACTAATGAGCTTCGTCTGAGATAAAGAGGAATATGCGGAGTTGGCCTATTTGCCAATCTATCGTCAATGTAATCCCTCATTTGGCGATCCCAGTTATCGTCGAGGGCGAACATCTCTTCTAAAGTTGGTTCCAGGTTCACAGTCACATTCTCAGCAATGGCTTCATTACCTGATTTAATGTCGTTCCCTTCCACCATATTTACTTCAGTGGACGAATCACTAAGGGAGTCTAGAATGGGGTCGGTGTTAGTTGTATCACTTCCACGATTCATCGTGCTTTTAAAATTGGTTATTTTACTACGCGAACTACAATATGAAATTACAACTAGTTGAGTAACAATCTTGCAGAGACACAACAGTTTTTTTTTTGTGGAACAATTGAATAAATATTAATAAAGTATAGTTCCGCCATCTAGGAGTAAAAATAAATATATATATTTCAAATAATATGGCGGGATAGTACATTGGTAGAGTGCTAGCTTCTGGGCGCAGAGTTCGTGAGTTATAACATTGAATTTAATAATAATAAGGGTATTATAAATTCAATGGTTGTAATTGGAGTCTGATTGGGAATGTTTCACGACTGGCCTTGATCGGTATCTACTCCCGTTATCGGTTATCTTTCCAAGTTGGGATAGAATTAACATGGCAACCCTTAGCGCCGGGTTGGCTAGCAACACACATAGTAATAACGTAAACCCCGTGGCAAATATATACATACATAAATTTGTTTTTATATATTTGTAGTTCGTTTCAGACCCTTGTTAGTATTATTTTTTAAAATTTTCTAATAATTTGTGATGCTATTGGTTTCAAATTTCAAAATTTGTTCTAAATAATCAACCGAGATGTAAACAACACGAGTATTAATAATAATAATAATAATAATAATAATATTTAGACGGCAAAAACAAAATTTATATTAAATTCTTAAACTTCAACTTATTAATTACAGATGAATGTACTCATTATTTATGAAGAAATAAAGACTTTTACTTGGTGGAACATTAATTCATTTTTGGTTTCACTATACATAAGTAAATGTTCTTATTGTTGCAATGTTTATTTTTTTAAAAAAATATAAATTTGGGAACCATAATATTATGGAAAATAAGGATGTTTATTTTATTAATGAACACCAGTCCGCATTAAAAAAGTTACGGCGATGGACCAATTATGCTGGGCTGCAAGAAACTATTTATCGGTTCATTAGGAACTAATGGTTCTGTAGGTTTCGAAAAATCGTTGCATGAACGTCATATAAATATAAAAATTCATTAAACAATCCTATAACTTATAGGGCTGATTATGGACTTATATAAGTATTTAACGGTTCAATAAATCGAGTTTGACGTTAAATGTCAAAATTGTGTAAATAAATAATTGGTGTAAATTTTACTTTTAAAATTAGATTACTACTAATTAAATAAATAATCGTATATTATTATTTATTATACCAGAATATAATTTAAGTAAATTAATTTTGGTAGAACTATGTCATCGTCATCATATTCGGAGGAAGAAATGATTTTAGAAATTTTGAAACTGAAATGGTAGAGTCAGCAAGCATGTAATTATTAATAGGTAACTCATAATTCTACGTTATTATATCACTGGACCTTCCAATTTTTTTTTTGTCGAACCATCCATTTTTTTTTGTTTTCTATTATATTTAGAGTTACAACTATACCTATTTGTCTCTTTCATTAGAATTTCTGCTCTTATTTAATTTATCAATTTTTAATAATGATTTTTTTACTCATTAACTAAAGATCACAATATTTTTTTCTTGCAATTGTTTGAATGTTAAAGGTTCGCTAAGTTTATAAGACCGGTAATTATAGAATCAATAAAATATTTATTGAACAGTTTTCAAGCAAGCCAGCATTAATCTTTCACTAGGACTGATAAAAAATATTTATATGATATTGTTTCTTTGCAACACATGATGTAAAATGCAAAATTGATACCACACACTTTCAGTTTCGTTACATACATTTTTTTAATGAGTACTTAAGTTTTGAGATTACAAGAACCTTGAATTATGTTCTGAGATAATTACTCTGTGCCCCCATTCCGTACGCCAATGGGGATGCTACAGGCATAGAAACGAAGTCTAACTCGGGCGAGGGTTGAGGGTAGATTCATCCCTGTGAACTACAGAAAATGTACGGTCTACTCGTGCATAAAACTAAATTTTTATCAGCCCTCTCTCACAACTTGTCAACAGCAGTTCACCGTCTCAAACATACGTCGCTTCAATCAGAGAAAGGGACAGAAAAGGGACCAAAAAGTGACCGATATGTAGTGAACACATCACAGATATAAGTTCACAACCTGTGAATTTAAAGAGCTCTTGGCAAAAACAATCATAGTCCATATATTATAAATATGAGTTACAAACAGCGACATGTATACTTTCAAGGATGCCAAAGAGTTTGGTAAAACTGTTTTCGCAAAAATGTATCTTAGTCACAAGTTATTACATTTTGAAGTTTGAGCGTTTGTACAAAAACGTCTTACAAAAATTTCTAATTATTAAGTAATTGTTCATCAATGTTTATTTTTGTATTTCTTAACAATCAATAAATAATATTCTAATATTTAAAAATGATCCTGAGGTAATACAGAAATCTACGTCCCGGTTTGACCGGGACAGTCCCGGCTTTAAGCTTGTGTCCCGGTGTCCCGGTCGGGTTACAATATGTAACATTAATTTACGTAAATTCGGTATAATGTCAGAATAATAAATGCATTTATATTACATTCGCTTTCGCTAAATAAAATGTACCATATTATTGTATTGTAATTGCACGCTTAGTGAATGCAAATACAATAAAGAAACTTATCACATCCAATGAAAACACGGGGAAATAAGTATGGAATGGGTTTTACCAACTGCAACATCATTTTTTAGAGCGCAAAGCGCAAGTCTTGTTGCGACCAATAGCACAGTTGCTAAGCAGGTTTAAAGTCAACGATTCGTCGAATGAGGAGACATTTCATTCGTAGTTTCACAATTTTTAGTGATTCGGGGAAACGAGCTTTATAATAACATGGAATAAGGTTTCATTCAAGTTAAGATGCATACAATGTAATCTTTTGAACATAAATGAAACTTTATTACATGTTGTTATAAAGTTCTTTTTCCCTAATCTCTAATAACTACGAGCCATGATGTATATCCGGCCTTTCTTATTATGCCTCCTATACGAGCGATACTCCCTCTCTAATACGAACTATCTATGAATAGTAAAAATATTTGAATTTTGTGTAAAAATTATCTAGTCAGGCTGTAAAATTAATAATAATAAAAAATAAAACACATATTTTCAATGTTGCAAAATTTGTTTATGTAGGTACTTAATACATAAAAATGCGAACGTACAAACGATTAATTATCTCTAATTGTCTCAGCCTTAGAGTCACTGAAATAAGTAGTTTTATTATAAGATTCAAAATATTCAATTGGTACATAAGATTCTTTAATATGATTCAAACTATTTAATTTGCACATAGGGTTCTAAACATTCTTGCGTACAAAATTACTTATTTAGAAAACGAACAATGATATATTTTCTATAATGGGTCAGCCTCAGTCATAAACAAGTACTTCTATTTACATGATTTAAAATATTCATTTGGCCCATCACATAGGGTTCCAAATATTCTTACATCCAAAATTAGTTATTAGAACGTGGCACTGGTTTATTTTCTATAACTGTCTCAGCCTCAGAATCACTGAAACATGTCGATTTTTTATACGAATCAATAGGTTCATCTGGTACAGAGGGTTCCAAACATTCTTTACGTTCAAAAGGTACCAAACATTCATATGGAACACACGGTCCCACACATTCATGTTGTTCACACGGTTCCGAATCTTTTTTTGGTGTAGACGGTAGCAATGATTCTATTGGCAAAGATTCATTAGGGGCACATGGTATCGACCATTCATGTAGTTCCGATTGTTCCAAACTTTCAAGTGGTACAATTGGTAACAAATTTTCATTTTGTTTAACCATCTCTAAGCAACCTTTCATTTCATCCGTCTTCAATATTTTACTCACAATAGATTCTAAATAATTAATTTGAGCAGCCAGATCGAGCTTCTCATCTGGTTTAGTACCGTCATTTGGGTTAGTCGCTTTAGTTGCTTTCGGAATAGCACCTTTAGAAACAACCAGTTCAGTGGGGTTTTTGGATGTACTTTCATTAATGGACGAGGAAGTATCATCTTGTTTACAAGATTCCGACGTGCTATTCTGTTCAGATGTTGAAATTATAGGGGTCGCAATAGATTGTTTAATAATTGTTTTAGAAATTCCTGCAGTAGTATCTTTAGGATCACTTTTCTGAAATGGCTCTAAGGCTTCCTTCATTTCCGATACAGTGATTAACCGACTTAGACTTCTCGTAACCTTCGGGGTAGGGTTCCAATTAACTACTCTCGATGACGCAGGGATGATGATAAAGTTTCTGTTGCCGGGTTGTTTAGCCTGAAATATCAATAATCAATGGTTTTAATTTACGTCAAGATGCCGTTATCTTCTTGAGGGTTTATAAAAGTAATAGGATGGATGTTGTTTACGGACTTTCAAAACTGTTACCGAGATTTTTGTGCAGTTAAAAGGTTGACGTCGGTCGAAGGTGAATCCGAACCTATCGAATTACTTACTCACGTCACGTGCCCCCAAGGATAACTTATTATTATTATTTTTACATTCTCAGTTCAATGTTCTGATATTAAAAGTAATATAATAATAAAATAACTGGAAACTTCCGTGTTTTATGTAAAATGTTTATTGAAACAATAATACAAATTTTTCGGTTTGTGTAAATATTAATCTGCATCTAAATATAGCAAATTCTCAAAAAATATGAAGACTTAGTACTAAATCTTATAATTTTTAAGAAAAACTGCTTGACAATATCAAAAAACATGCTAAATTTCAGCAAAAAAATCATATTACAACACAGTACGTTTGGTTATAAAAAGGAAATGACTGGAGAATGGTGACTTATAGAGTTGTTTCTGCATTTGTTTTACTATTTACTAATTTAATTTACAAAATACATAGGGCACTGGTTGTTATTATTATAGATAAACATGAAATATATGTATTTAATTTGATGCTTACCGTAGACTCGGTCGTAGTAGCCGTTGTTGTAGGCACAGTTGAAGTTACAGGTACATAATCTTGTACTAATGAGCTTCGTCTGAGATAAAGAGGAATATGCGGAGTTGGCCTAGTTGCCAATGTATCGTCAAAGTAATCCCTCATTTGGCGATCCCAGTTATCGTCGACGGCGAACATCTCTTCTAAAGTTGGTTCCTGGTTCACGGTCACATTTTCAGCCATGGCTTCATTACCTGACTCAATGTCGTTCCCTTCCGCCATATTTACTTCAGTGGACGAATCACTAAGGGAGTCTAGAATGGGGTCGGTGTTAGTTGTATCACTTCCACGATTCATCGTGCTTTTACAATTGAATATTTTACTATGCGAACTACAATATGAAATTACAACTAGTTGAGTAACAATCTTGCAGAGAAACAATAGTTTTTTATTTTGTGAAACAATTGAATAAATATTAATAAAGTATAGTTCCGCCATCTAGGAGTAAAAATAAATATATATATTTCAAATAATATGGCGGGATAGTACATTGGTAGAGTGCTAGCTTCTGGGCGCAGAGTTCGTGAGTTATAACATTGAATTTAATATAATAAGGGTATTATAAATTCAATGGTTTTTTTTACCTTTTTTTAACATCGTGTATGTAATTTGCAAATTATTAGTACATATCTATAAATAGATAACAGTTATCATATATACAGGTTTGTTTTATTTAAAAAAAAATAAAAACCATATAACGTATAGTAAATTAAATAATGACAATAATTTCATTTTACCTTTAATAAAATTTGAAAAAACTATAATAGAACTATTCTTTTCCACCTCAATTTCTATTTTATTTACAATTATCCAAATCTAAGTAACATAGCTGATTAACTAATTAAAAAAATAGGATAGGAATTAAAAACATTTTTAAATTATAATTATGTATTAATAAATTCAAAAATATTATATTATAATTTTTTTTGAAGACAAATAAAAAATAAACGTAAATGTTAGCATTTCACTATTCTACTTCTTATTTCGTTTTGCTTTTTTCGTTTCATTCGCTTCGGGAATTGTGGGCCATTCTCTTTCATTATAATTCAGTTGAAAAGCTTTTGGCTCCTTAATTGCAAGTTGTGGGTCATTAATTGACTCTTCGTGGGAAAATAGACATAGTTTTCCAAACTTGCAAAACCCATACATGTGCAAATGTTTACATTTTATAAGGGATCGTGGATCAATTAATTCTTCTTTCACATGAGCATAAAAACATCGGCTACCGAATTTGCACACTCCCTTATTTTGAAATTTCTGCAAAGTTTGCATTTTTTGAATTTTGTTTGCATATTATTGTATTGTAATTGCACGCTTAGTGAATGCAAATACAATAAAGAAACTTATCACATCCAATGAAAACACGGGGAAATAAGTATGGAATGGGTTTTACCAACTGCAACATCATTTTTTAGAGCGCAAAGCGCAAGTCTTGTTGCGACCAATAGCACAGTTGCTAAGCAGGTTTAAAGTCAACGATTCGTCGAATGAGGAGACATTTCATTCGTAGTTTCACAATTTTTAGTGATTCGGGGAAACGAGCTTTATAATAACATGGAATAAGGTTTCATTCAAGTTAAGATGCATACAATGTAATCTTTTGAACATAAATGAAACTTTATTACATGTTGTTATAAAGTTCTTTTTCCCTAATCTCTAATAACTACGAGCCATGATGTATATCCGGCCTTTCTTATTATGCCTCCTATACGAGCGATACTCCCTCTCTAATACGAACTATCTATGAATAGTAAAAATATTTGAATTTTGTGTAAAAATTATCTAGTCAGGCTGTAAAATTAATAATAATTAAAAATAAAACACATATTTTCAGTGTTGCAAAATTTGTTTATGTACTTAAGACAAAAATGCGAACGTACAAACAATTAATTATCTCTAATTGTCTCAGCCTTAGAGTCACTGAAATAAGTAGTTTTATTATAAGATTCAAAATATTCAATTGGTACATAAGATTCTTTAATATGATTCAAACTATTCAATTTGCACATAGGGTTCTAAACATTCTTGCGTACAAAACTACTTATTTAGAAAACGAACAATGATATATTTTCTATAATGGGTCAGCCTCAGTCATAAAACAAGTACTTCTATTTACATGATTTAAAATATTCATTTGGCCCATCACATAGGGTTCCAAATATTCTTACATCCAAAATTAGTTATTAGAACGTGGCAATGGTTTATTTTCTATAACTGTCTCAGCCTCAGAATCACTAAAACATGTCGATTTTTTATACGAATCAATAGGTTCATCTGGTACAGAGGGTTCCAAACATTCTTTACGTTCAAAAGGTACCAAACATTCATATGGAACACACTGTCCCACACATTCAAGTTGTTCACACGGTTCCGAATCTTTTTTTGGTGTAGACGGTAGCAATGATTCTATTGGCAAAGATTCATTAGGAGCACATGGTATCGACCATTCATGTAGTTCCGATTGTTCCAAACTTTCAAGTGGTACAATTGGTAACAAATTTTCATTTTGTTTAACCATCTCTACGCAACCTTTCATTTCATCCGTCTTCAATATTTTACTCACAATAGATTCTAAATAATTAATTTGAGCAGCCAGATCGAGCTTCTCATCTGGTTTAGTACCGTCATTTGGGTTAGTCGATTTAGTTGCTTTCGGAATAGCACCTTTAGAAACAACCAGTTCAGTGGGGTTTTTGGATGTACTTTCATTAATGGACGAGGAAGTATCATCTTGTTTACGGGATTCCGACGTGCTATTCTGTTCAGATGTTGAAATTATAGGGGTCGCAATAGATTGTTTAATAATTGTTTTAGAAGTCCCTGCAGTAGTATCTTTAGGATCACTTTTCTGAAATGGTTCTAAGGCTTTCTTCATTTCCGTTACAGTGATTAACTGACTTAGACTTCTCGTAACCTTCGGGGTAGGGTTCCAATTAACTACTCTCGATGACGCAGGGATGATGATAAAGTTTCTTTTGCCGGGTTGTTTAGCCTGAAATATCAATAATCAATGGTTTTAATTTACGTCAAGATGCCGTTATCTTCTTGAGGGTTTATAAAAGTAATAGGATGGATGTTGTTTACGGACTTTCAAAGCTGTTACCGAGATTTTTGTGCGTTAAAAGGTTGACGTCGGTCGAAGGTGAATCCGAACCTTTCGAATTACTTACTCACGCCACGTGCCCCCGAGGATAACTTATTATTATTTTTTTTACATTCTCAGTTCAATGTTCTGATATGAAAAGTAATATAATAATAAAATAACTGGAAACTTCCGTGTTTTATGTAAAATGTTTATTGAAACAATAATACAAATTTTTCGGTTTGTGTAAATATTAATCTGCATCTAAATATAGCAAATTCTCAAAAAATATGAAGACAGTACTAAATCTTATAATTTTTAAGAAAAACTGCTTGACAATAACAAAAAACATGCTAAATTACAACACAGTACGTTTGGTTATAATAAGGAAATGACTGGAGAATGGTGACTTTCTGCATTTGATTTACTATTTACTAATTTAATTTACAAAATACATAGGGCACTGGTTGTTATTATTATAGATAAACATGAAATATATGTATTTAATTTGATGCTTACCGTAGACTCGGTCGTAGTAGCCGTTGTTGTAGGCACAGTTGAAGTTACAGGTACATAATCTTGTACTAATGAGCTTCGTCTGAGATAAAGAGGAATATGCGGAGTTGGCCTATTTGCCAATCTATCGTCAATGTAATCCCTCATTTGGCGATTCCAGTTATCGTCGAGGGCGAACATCTCTTCTAAAGTTGGTTCCTGGTTCACAGTCACATTCTCAGCAATGGCTTCATTAACTGACTCAATGTCGTTCCCTTCCACTATATTTACTTCAGTGGACGAATCACTAAGGGAGTCTAGAATGGGGTCGGTGTTAGTTGTATCACTTCCACGATTCATCGTGCTTTTACAATTGAATATTTTACTATGCGAACTACAATATGAAATTACAACTAGTTGAGTAACAATCTTGCAGAGAAACAATAGTTTTTTATTTTGTGAAACAATTGAATAAATATTAATAAAGTATAGTTCCGCCATCTAGGAGTAAAAATAAATATATATATTTCAAATAATATGGCGGGATAGTACATTGATAGAGTGCTAGCTTCTGGGCGCAGAGTTCGTGAGTTATAACATTGAATTTAATATAATAAGGGTATTATAAATTCAATGGTTGTAATTGGAGTCTGATTGGGAATGTTTCACGACTGGCCTTGATCGGTATCTACTCCCGTTATCGGTTATCTTTCCAAGTTGGGATAGAATTAACATGGCAACACTTAGCGCCGGGTTGGCTAGCAACACACATAGTAATAACGTAAACCCCGTGGCAAATATATACATACATAAATTTGTTTTTATATATTTGTAGTTCGTTTCAGACCCTTGTTAGTATTATTTTTTAAAATTTTCTAATAATTTGTGATGCTATTGTTTTCAAATTTCAAAATTTGTTCTAAATAATCAACCGAGATGTCAACAACACGAGTATTAATAATAAAAATAATAATAATAATAATAATTAGACGGCAAAAACAAAATTTATATTAAATTCTTAAACTTCAAGTTATTAATTACAGATGAATGTATGAATGTACTCATTATTTATGAAGAAATAAAGACTTTTACTTGGTGGAACATTAATTCATTTTTGGTTTCACTACACATAAGTAAATGTTCTTATTGTTGCAATGTTTAATTTTTTTTTAAAATATATTTTTTGGGAATTATAATATTATGGAAAATAACGATGTTTATTTTATTAATGAACACCAGTCCGAATTAAAAAAATTATGGCGATGGACCAATTATGCTGGGCTGCAAGAAACTATTTATCGGTTCATTAGGAACTAATGGTTCTGTAGGTTTCGAAAAATCGTTGCATGAACGTCATATAAATATAAAAATTCATTAAACAATCCTATAACTTATAGGGCTGATTATGGACTTATATAAATATTTAACGGTTCAATAAATCAAGTTTGACGTTAAATTTCAAAACTGAAATGGTAGTATCAGCAAGCATGTAATTATTAATAACTCATAATTCTACGTTATTACTGGACCTTGCAATTTTTTTTGTCGAACCTTCCATTTTTTTTTGTTTTCTATTATATTTAGAGTTACAACTATACCTATTTGTCTCTTTCATTAGAATTTCTGCTCTTATTTCATTTATTAATTTTTAATAATGATTTTTTACTCATTAATTAAAGATCACAATATTTTTTTTCTTGCAATTGTTTGAATTTTAAAGGTTCGCTAAGTTTATAAGACCGGTAATTATAGAATCAATAAAATATTTACTGAACAGTTTTCAAGCAAGCCAGCATTAATCTTTCACTAGGACTGATAAAAAATATTTATATGATATTGTTTCTTTGCAACACATGATGTAAAATGCAAAATTGATACCACACACTTTCAGTTTCGTTACATACATTTTTTTAATGTAGTACTTAAGTTTTGAGATTACAAGAACCTTGAGTTATGTTTTGAGATAATTAGGGTTGTTATACGTCCCGGTTTGACCGGGACAGCCCCGGCTTTAAGCTTGTGTCCCGGTGTCCCGGTCGGGTTACAATACTCGTATGTCCCGGTTTTTCAATTTCTTTTTCTAATACGAATATAACAATTTTAACTTTTAATATTAACATCGTGCCACACGCGAGCAGCGTTGCTTTTGCATTTTTTAAGATTTTATGTTTTACATATCATGCGGCATGCGGGGAAGTAAATTCCGCAAATATTGAAGTACATTCATGGATATTCAATTAAATAAACGGTAAAAATGATTAAAAAGAATTATAAAGATGCAGTAAATGATGAGGTGTTTTTTCCCAAAAAAATTATGACCGAGAGTTAAAGAATAAAACAATATATTTAAAAATAGATTGATCTTTTTAAATATTTTTCAGAAATAGATATTTCAGTAGATAATTTCAAAAAAGTTGTAGAATTCCTTTTTTAAAATAATCAAACTAATCTTAAAAAAATATGTCGTCAGAAATATGATTTGTTTGCGAAACAAAAAAATACTTGCCTACTGTAAATTATTAACATTATGTACGTAATAATTACTAAAAAAATTGGTGTCCCGGTTTGGACGTTACAAAATATGCGGTAACCCTAGAGATAATGGTACGCGAGCACTATTTAGTTTTGGTTCTGAAATCGAATTCGGATAGTTTCATGTCTCAACGCGTCGGGGATTGCATCATCGCTCTGGTCCTTTTTTTCGAAGGGATTACGTCATTGTTCGCGAACATGCTATCAGTAGCGGCGCAAGCATATATTCTCTCAGGGGCGCACGTCACAATATTTTAGGAGAATTGTCAAGAGGAATTGTTTGTAATATTTCTATCATGAGTATTGTGAACAAAAAAACTGATAATCGGGTCAGTTTTGACCCTATTTTGGGCAGACAAGGGTTAATGATCGAGAACTGGAATTGAATCTTACCGGACATGATTTCGTCCAATAGTAACAAACGCAATAATTTTCTGAAGTTTACTTCAACTTAAAATTGACAAATATTTGTTTTCGTATCCCTCGATGTCATGTCTACCTTCATTCGCCTTCAAGTAACGTGAAACCACACCCTCCAGCTATCCGAAGGGCTCAAAACCAGTACAAGTCCCCAGCCAACTGGTAGGTCATGTTTCTTTTATTCGAGGTTATGCCAACCATTATTCCATTTCGACGAAACCACGCCCTCCCGCTTCCTGTAGGGGCCAAAACGGCACTTACTTACCAGACAACAATGGCAAATATAAAAAACAGACCCTTACATGTTCATCCTATAGTCACTTATTAAAAATAAAAAGTTACAAGACTAACTTCTATCAATTTTACAAAATATTGTTTTGTTGTTTACACAGACTGTTTTTATATTATACATTAATTTCATAATACATATCAATTGTGTTATATCTGGGATACATTATGGTTGCATATATTTGTTTTCTGGTGATTAAAAAATATTTATTTTTAATCAAAAATTTGCGCGGCCACTCAAGAAGAATGGCAAAGAAGAAACCCGATAGAGTGAATTCTCATGTTATTTCCAATTTTTAAATAGCACCGAAGTGACCCCTGTGGTGCTTTCTTCACGATGGCTTTGAGACTCCGCGAGGTGAAATCTGGTAAACAGATATCTGCGGATTTACTCCCTAAGAAATAGGGATAAGCTGTTATTATACAAAGTGCTTATTTTAAATGGGCCACCATGTTATCTCGAGTACTATAAGAGTTACAAAGACGGTTAAATGGGCAAACAATTTCTATTTCACAATTTTACAAGACAAATTTAAAGAAAAGAAAAATTATTTTTTTCAACCAGTGGTTCTCAAAATATGGAACCTAACTTTTTTATTTTAAATAACATTTTTTTTATTGTCATTCATTGGAGAATTTACTTCTGAATTCAGTGTTATAATGTTTTTATACCGTTACTTAACGATTATTTGAGAAAAATGCATATACTAATTTGATTAACATATGGCTATATTAAGAATGCCACGAATAGAAAATATAAATACATGTTAATTTTTTTACATAGAATTAGAGTACCCTGACAGAAAGAGGTGAATATTGTGTTCTTTTAATTGATCATAAAATGTCAACGTAAAGAATATATTCACGTATTCTTTCATAGCATTGTAATTCTTTTAAGAAAATTGACGCGCATTCATTTATTCAATTCGTGGCACTCTTTTCATAGCTATATTTTAATCAAATTAATCTAAAATTTTATATGTATTTTTCTCAAAAAAAATCGTTATGTAAGGGTATAAAAATATTATATAATTGAATAGGACAATAAAAAATACATGTTCTAATTTAAAATAAAAAAGTTAGGTTCCGTATTTTGAGAATCACAGGTCAAAAAAATATTTTCTTTTCTTTTAATTTGTCTTGTGAAATAGAAATTGTTTGACCATTTAATCGGCTTTGTAGCTATTATACTTCTCAAGATAGCTAAAATGAACAGCCTGTATATTTATTTATAAATATTATTTACTGATTACCGGTAACAATAATGTGTTTTACTTTCGGTCTTAGTAATTCCAGGTCGAAGTATTCATTACAGTTTTTATTGAAAACAATATTTTCTTAATACAATAATACAAAAAATCATTCTAAATGTATTATAAATTAAATAAGAAAGCAAAAACAATACAAATATAAATTTTCATAACATAATTTCAGCAAAAACAACAAATATTTATAAATAACAGGGTCACACTATAAATCGTACAACTAATAAATTTAAATAAAAACCATTTTCAATATTTTTTAGGGCATCTTTTATTTAATTACAGCTTGTAATCTTCTAGGGATTGACTGAATTAAATTTTGAATGTAATTTTGGTCATTTTTTCCCATTTAAGAGCACTCTTTAAAACTTCTTTGTTTGAAATTTCATGTTTTCGAATTTTATGATCTAATTCATCCCAAAATTTTCTATTATATTTAAATCTGAAGACTGTAGAGGTGTTTGAATTATTCTCGGAAAATTATAAAGGGTCCATTCCTTAGCAATGTTCGCAGTATATTTCAGATCATTATCGGCATACAATTTAAATGAATTTAAAATAACCATTTTTTCAGCACTTGTTTTTAAATTATTTTTTAAATATTTAAGTAAACCCATTTATTCATTATTCTATCTATAAAAAGTAAATTTCCTACTACACAAACAAATACACAACCCCAAATCATTTGTGATACTCCACCATGTTTCACAGTAGCGCGCAGATTTTTGGCTTTTAGCTCTCATTCGGTTTTCGTCAATTTCTAATTTTACCATGCGAACCAAAAATATTAAATTTTGACTCATCTGTGAAAATCACATCTTTCCAGAACTCTAAACTTTCATTCACATACTTTTTTGCGAACTCTAATCTCTTCCTTCTATTTTTTTTACGTTAATATAAGGCTTATTGCACGCAATTGTACCGTGGTAATGCTTTTTTAATACTCTTCGAACTGTTTGAACACAAAATTTTATATTTAAATACTTTTCTAAATTAGATACTATTTTTGGGGCACTAATTTTGGGATCATTTTTAACTTGTCGTAAAATCCAATTCTCAACGCGCTCAGTTAATTTGCGTTTTGAACTTATCCTAACTTTAATTACTATGCAATTTTGTATTTTATAACTGATGTACTGGATAGTTGAACGAGGTCTGTTTAAAATTTCAGAGATTTCTGTATAAGATTTTCCATTCTTAAAGTGACGAATAACTAGTCCACGTTCTTCTTTTATAGTGTTCCTCATTTTTTCTTTGAAAGACTAAATACAACTGTATCTTCAGTTTTAACATTGCTATTATAGCAGATATTATGTGACTTGTAATTAAATGTTAACATAATGAATTATATTATTAAATTTTCAAATAAATATGATTTGTACGATTTTAAATATGACCTCTTTTTAGTTCGATTAGAATAGAATTCAATTTTGTACTTAGAAATTAAAGTATATTTTTTGAATTTTTTTTAAATTATGAAAAAAGGATTGTTTTATTTCATAAATGCTGTATTATATTCAAGTATGCATTATGTTTTATACCTGAAATAATTCAAAACACAACCTTATTATAAGTGTACGATTTTCAATGTGAGAGACTGTAAATATTAAAGAAAATATAATAACGAAAGCAAAAACAAATTTTATTTATATTTAGTTAAACTTATGAAAGAGGCGATGGATGAGGAATAAACAATAAAAACGTTAGTTTCTGTCTTTAATAATAATAAATTGTTACATTTATTAATTTAATTAACAGAGTTTATTATGCGGTAATTTCAATGAAATTGTAATATTGAGGATAAATATAATATAGAGGTGTTAAAAAAAAAGGTCCTATATTTCGATGTGCTGATTTTCATTCAAAAAGAATTTTTCAAAAAATCAGAAAATTATTTATTTTTCATGTAACTCTTTTTTAGTGTGCTACTGCCGACATGAAATTTTTATTAAAAATATTGAATTATCTAATCACTCAATGGACGTTGAATAGGAAATAAATTAATTCTTAATTATATCCTATTCAACGTCTGTTATGTGTTTAGATAATTCATTATTTTTAATACAAAAATTATGTCAGAAGTGGCGCAGTAAACCAGAATTAAATGATTTTTTTTTTCCGAAATTTGGAAAAATTCTTTTTGATTGAGAATTAGCACATTGAACTGTTACCCTCAAAGTTTTTTTACCTTTTTTTAACATCGTGTATGTAATTTACAAATTATTAGTACATGCCTATAAATAGATTTAAAAATAAACAGTTATCATATGTACAGGTTTGTTTTATTTAAAAAAAATAAAAACCGTATAACGTATAGTAAATTAAATAATGACAATAATTTCATTTTACTTTTAATAAAATTTGAAAAAACAATAATAAAACTATTCTTTTCCACCTCAATTTCTATTTTACTTACAATTATCCAAATCTAAGTAACATAGCTGATTAACTAATTAAAAAAAATAGGATGTAAAAGTATTAAAAACATTTTTAAATTATAGTTATGTATTGACAAATTCAAAAATATTATATTATAATTTTTTTTTGAATACAAATAAAAAATAAAGGTAAATGTTAGCATTTCACTATTCTACTTCTTATTTCGTTTTGCTTTTTTCGTTTCATTCGCTTCGGGAATTGTGGGCCATTCTCTTTCATTATAATTCAGTTGAAAAGCTTTTGGCTCCTTAATTGCAAGTTGTGGGTCATTAATTGAAACTTTATGGGAAAATAGACATAGTTTTCCAAACTTGCAAAACCCATACATGTGTAAATGTTTACATTTTATAAGGGATCGTGGATCAATTAATTCTTCTTTCCCATGAGCATAAAAACATCGGCTACCGAATTTGCACACTCCCTTATGTTTGAAATTTCTGCAAAGTTTGCATTTTTTGAATTTTGTTTGCAATTCTTTGTTTTCTTCGGATATATTATGGGTTATGACTTCGGAAATTGTGTTAGTCGCTTGTTCTTGTAAAATAGACGATTCTTGTCCACCATTATGCGAAAGTCCTCTGCTAAAATTGTATGCATGTTCATGCTTATCAGTGTGTGACATTGATAAGAGATGTTCATGCAGGTGATTATTGCATAAGGTTGTGTTTGTAGGAATATAATTTTGATATTTATAGGACGGCGGATTATTCATAGAATAAAACGTATTTTCTTTTTCTTCAACATTTTCATTTTGTTTAATTGCTTGCTGGTTTTTTGCGCTAAACGGAAATATTTCGGGAAAGTTCCATAAAGAGTATAATTTGAATTTTGGTGTTAAATTTTCTTTTGTCATATTCAAACCTGTGCTTCCATTTATTTCAGCTAAATTTCTGTTCATTTGAAATGTATCCACCATAGCTCTTGGAAAATAAGTTTCAGCGTTTTCTATTTCAAAATTTCGGTTAATATTTAGCTCTGGTCTACTCAATGTTCTTTGAACTAAATTATTAATATTAAAAATTTGCGAACTCCGATGTACTTGCGAAGAACCTACAGATAATTCCAATATAGGTACATATAGTCAAAATTAACAACAAAACTTATAATTAAATTGGATAATAAAAATAAATATCTAATTTTATATTTTTAATTGTAACTATTTGTAGCTCAATAAATAGTACAATTTCATTTATTAAATATTATCAACCGCCGGATAATAAAATTCAGTAATTTTAAATTTGAAATTTCGCAGATAAAAATGTAATAATAATTGAAAGGCAAAATATTCTTAGTATTTTTTTCGATTTCTTCTATGGCATAATTTTTTTTGTATTTATACCCTAATATATTATTGAATTAAATTTTTATTTGGGTTGCCTTGAAAAAAATAGTGCAAAAATTCCCATCCGCTTTGGGAAACGATGGTATAATGCATTTCACTTTTTTTCCTAACTTTTTAACGTCCTTAATTTGGATATCAATAAATATCCAATACGAGCAGGGCTTAAACTGTAATAAAATAACCATATTGTACCACAAATATTAATAATCTATAAGGAAATTACAACTTTAGCATTACAACTAGAAATCCAATAATGGAAAAAATGAGCAGCGTAATTTGAAATATTGTTTTTCATATTTACAAGTTATTTGTAAAATAATCTGGGAAACCGGGTTCAATCCCGACCCTTGTGATGCACTCTCCACGCCAGCAATGAGTGCCCGTGAAGTGATGCCTGGTAAACGCTCGCACAATAGGAATATGTTATCATCATTACTGGGATTTGTATACAAACCAGATTGGCACACCCAGCAATGGGTAATATGCCGTGATGACACATTTATTTGTAAAAATAAAAATCAGTAAAATTTTATTTTTTGTATTTATATATACAGTGTTTCCTTTACAATAACCAGCGCTTTTTTGGGGTAACTAATGATTTTACAGAAAAATTTCATGTACAAAAAATGATCAAGAATAAGGGGCAAATTTATCAATAATAACAAACTAAAAATTCAACCAGTGGTTCTCAAATGGTAGTACAAAATAATCTTTTTGTAAATGATACTCTATATATTTTTTAGTCCATTGAATGGAGAATTTTTTTCTGATTTTAACGATATAAATATTGTATAAGGTTGTATAACAATTATTTCGAGAAAAATGGCATTCAAAATTAGAAATAATGTTATAATATTGAAATAGGCTATGCAATTTACACGTATTGATACGTCTGTTGCATACGTTACACTAGTAGTTATGCCATTTTTTATTGAATTATTTATAATTTTGAATACAATTTCACTCGAAATAATGGTTGTTTTAAAGGAAACGTTATATTTCTAAATATAATTTTTTTTTTTTATTTATCTAGTTACCTATGCATTTTTCGGGAAAAACAAATATATCTTTTAAAATGGCCTACTAATGGGGAAACTGTGCCATACTTTAACCGACTTCAGTTCTCTTAAGATAACCGAGATAGCAATGGTAAGTGTTAAAAAACGAGCACCCTCTATTAAAAATTCAGGAAAGTAAAATGAAATGCACTGTATCATCCAATTTTCGAATATTTGGAAGGCATTCTACTGAAAATAATTTAGCATACCTGAGAGTGAATTCCACAAAGATGGTAATGTTGAATTTTGTGGCTTAAAACCGGGTGGCACTCTGTGATACGTTGCAATTTCTTGATCGTTGGGTGTCCAAATACTTGCCCACGGATTATTTTCTTGATGCACTATATTGTTATATTGATGTTTTATACTTCCAAAATCAAAAGTAGGAGCTAAAATCGCAAGAGAAAAACCAAGTAATAAATTTATTTAAATAGAATGTTAAATATTCATACTTTCAAGAATATTTGCTGCGGAATTCAGCATAGAATCAACATCCAGATTAGAGATATCCTCCATCATATTCACTGTTAGCCTCCGTGAATTTCTTGCGTAAGAATCCATTAAATGACAAAAATTACATTCACATTTAGATGATATAATCGAGTTCAACCTAAAATTGTAAGAAATTCTTAATCACGAGAAGAAAATTAGTTAAATTGAAATCTATTCCTTGAATGACTGTTGACTATAGCTTGTAGTCTGGAATAGTGAGAGTAGAGCACGTTTATCTGTTGAAATGAATGTGTGTATGTAAGCAATTTCGTAGAAATTGATTTTATCATTATTTACTTGCATAGCGAGTGTGAATGGTATTGTAACTCGTGTGTGATCTTCCTCCCTGTACCCGGAATAGTCACTTTGAAGGTAATATGTGTTATTCGCCATCTTTTTATTAAGTTTTTAAAAACTAATCAGGAAAATTTTGATATAATAATAACACTAAATTTACAGTTGAAACACTAATAATACAATAAAAACTATATGAATTTTTAATTTTTTTTTGGAAAATTTAATAAAAAAATTATTCACACGTTCTTTAGCGACCAATGTTGATGAAGGACTAGCGATTACTAATGACGTTTTGGTATGACTAAAATTATTTCTCTTTAACTGAAGCATTGAATTGCAGTATGCACGTATCAAGTTAAATAAACATAAACAAAAACAATTATTCATAGGTCACTCATAAGTTTGAAGAAAGTATTTGCATTATCTTTGTGGATGATAACAATTCTACCATATATCTTTCCCTTTATATATATATATATATATATATATATATATATATATATATATATATATATATATGGAATATAGTATATATCTCGCTTATTTATTAAGTTAGTAATTTTTTTCATATAACATGATTTATACAGAAACATATATACTACTTGATGACGGATGTACATTCATGATACCACTTCCGGTTTATTAGTAATTAATATCAACTTTGAAATTTCAAATGGAACATACTATATTTTTTTATAAATTTGAAAAGTACATCAAATTTGCTTTACAATCATGTAAAATAATCCATATGTTCCATTATTAAAAAGTAAAATGGCGGGCATTTTTTTATATACCTAGTCGAAAAGAGAATAGTGAGCCATGACTATGGCTTGAAATAAAACAATTAACTAAAACAATTGTAACACGGTAAATGTCAACCTGTAAATACTCAGTAATAATTTTTATATGACTAATTTATGCCCTATTTATTTTGGAACAAAAGTGTAAATGCAAAATATATTCAGAATCAAAAACTGCATCTAAGAAGTCTTATTGTGTACGTATGTTTCGTTTGCGAGAGAGAAGCAAAATAATAGTTGTATTTTTAGCTATTTAGAAACTGCCATGATAAATAAAACAAAAATGTTAAACAGTTGTATTGTTTGAGTTGACAGATGACTTCTGTTATAGAGTTATAATAATGATTGATTTCATTAGCTGAAATTTTTACATGAGGGTGGCAAACCACCCGAATATACTATTAGTGCATCAGATAGTTTTTTTTTCTGATTTCAGCGATATAAATATTGTGTAGGATTGTATAACAATTATTTGAGAAAAATGATATTAAAAATTAGAAATAATGTTACAATATTGAAGTAGGCTATGCAATACACAACTATTAATGACTGTTGCCTAGGTAACACTAGTAGTAATCATTTTCTCGAAATAAATGTTATAAATCCTATATAATAAGTATGTTGTAAAAATCATAAAAAAATCTCTATCTAATGGGCTAAAAATTACATAGGGTACTATCCAAAAAATATAATTTTGTTAAATCACAGGTTGAATTTTCGGTTTATTATATCTAATAAATTAGCCCCCATTTTTTTTTATAAAATATATTTCTCTAAAGTCTTTAGTTTGCCCAAACAAACACTAGTTGTTATAAAGGAATCATCCTATATAATGAATGAATGAATTAAAAATTAATTTAATATACAGTGTGTGCAACGAAACGTGGAACATAGGACTTTAACATGGGATTTTAAAAATGTCCGGAAATTGACTCTCCTGTACATTTTAGAGCAAAAGTACAAGAATTAAAAGTTGTTTAGAATTATTTTTTACTTAAAAAAAATCCTCATTTAATGCAATAAAATGTCTGTAGCACTAGATATTTAGAAAATAAAATATGACATTTTCATCAAAATTCAGATAGCCATGGAAATAAAAAACAAATAAAACAAAATATCAATTAAGATCATAATACTTTAATATTTAATGCTGAATTATAATAATAGACAAAATGATTACAATTAACATCAATAACACTGAACTCAACTGAGATTTCAGGGAATATTAAAAATGAGAAATTATCAAATATTTAATAATAAAATAAATCATACAAATCGGAAGAAAAGAATAGCAGCAAAATAGAGAAGTTCTATTTTAATTAAATGCTCAAATACGTCTCCATTCTGCGCCAAACAATAACCTAATCTATCATAAAAAGAACGCCTACCATTCGCTAGTTGGTAGCACGATATTTTAGTACATTCCAGAGATATTCTGTTTTTTAGTGATTCAAAACCGGATATTTGTAATCACTGTAAATTTTTGATTTTAGATGTCCCCATAGAAAAAAATATTTGGCGCTAGATCCGGAGACCGTGCGGGCCAGCGGGTCCGTCTCTACCAATCCATGTATCGGGAAATACATCATTAAGATATTCTTTTACAATTTTTATATTATGACCTGGACAGCCGTCTTGTTGCAACAATACTTCACGATCATTGGCCAGTTCTTCAATTGCCGGTCCAATATCATTTATCAGCAAATCATAATAGGACTGACCAGTTAAATAATATGGTTTTTTTAAAATTCCAGTCCAAACGTTGACTTTTCGGGGATATTGTGTATGAGTCGTAACATACAGATGTTCATTATTTTTACGCCAATAACTAAAATTTTGAATATTTGGCTCATTATTGAGTGTAAATGTGCTTTCGTCGGAAAAACAAATATTTTCAATAAAATGTGAATCTGCATTTGCTTTTTGCAGCATTAATTCACAAAATGTTGCTCTCAGAAACTTATCTTCTTTATTCAATTCCTGGTGTTTGCCATATTTAAAAGATTTATATTTTTCTTCTTTTAAATAATTTCTTACAGTACTAAATGGAATTGAAGTGTCTTTTTCTATTTGCCGCAAACTTAAATTTTTATTATTTTCAATGGCTGCAATTACATTAATTTTATTTGCTTGTCTTTCTTGAACTTCATCTGCAATTGGCCTTTGACACTTGCATGGTTTTAAAACACTTCCTGTTTTATTATATCTCTTACATACACGAAATATTGTCGTTTTACTTGGAATTGGACGATCAGGATAAGAGCCACCAAAAAGTGTACGAATTTCTTCATAACTGTTTCCTCTGCAATGTAATTTGACTATCAAAATTTTTTCTTCGGTACTGAACAAATCCATTTTATTATGCACAAACGAACAGTGATGCAATTTATTGATTACAACAGTGTAGACACAATGAAATATTATGACAAACGGATCGTATCAAACAGGAGGCTTGATCGTGAATTATGTTGATACCTTCTTGAAAATTAAACAGGAAGCGTCGGGCTACCCGGAAGATTGAACGGATGATGTAAGCAATACTGATTATATAAAAAAATATTATTTAAACGAGGGAATTCAACTTGATCCAGCGTTAATAGAAAAAAATGCAGGCAGAAGATCTATTGCTAAGCTCATGCTGAATTCTTTCTGGGGTAAGTCAATTATATTTATTTATTCATTATTTTAAATTTTATTACTTTTTATACTGGTTACAGGAAAATTTGCGCAAGCCGAAAATAGACCGTGTACATCTGCTGGCTAATCCCTTGATTGAAGTCAATAGGATTATCCCTGCTGGTGACGAGATGCTGTACGTAAACTGGATTCAGCAAAAAGATCAATGGAACAACTACGTACCGCCAATGTAGTTATTGCTGCCTACACTACATCCCAAGCGCGATTACGTTTACATGAAATTATGGCCCTCCCTGAGAGTAGAGCTTTGTATTACGATACAGATTCTCTTATTTACTATCATGCTCCTGGTGATTTCGATCCTCCGACTGGTAATTTATTAGGAGATCTTACGGATGAATTATGCGATTATGGAGCAGGTTAGTTATATAACTGAATTTGTTTGCGGGGGCCCAAAAAATTATGCCTACAAGGTATATTCGCAGTCGTCAAACAAAACCACTGAAGTATGTAAAGTTAAGGGCTTTACTCTTAACTATAAAACTTATAAACTTTGAGTGTTTAAAAAATTTAGTTTTTAATCAGCATTTAAAAGGCCCAATAATTTATTCAGATAATATTAGAAGTACAGTAGATTATAAGGTATTAACTAAAAAAAGAAAAGAAAAAACTTTTAATATTAAATTTACAAAACGTAGGTTAGTTAATAATTTGTATAGTATCCCCTATGGAGAAAAAAGAATAAGATATAATTAGATAATTTATATAAAAGTATAATTTTCTTTATTTAAATATGTTATAATTAAGATTCGTGCTAAGTTTCTTAATTAGTTAAATTTATATAGTTCACGTTTTCTATACCATGTATTTTTGGTCCTTGAAAGAAATATTATTATTATTATTATAAAATGAAATAAAACTATTATTTAAAATTTCAGAGTAAATAATGATAAAACATATACCTTATAATCTTATAAACATATTATTTTCATACTTATTATTAATACTAAATAGTTTTCCATTGTCATTATGTGCATAACAATTTATTCTAAATAAACTAAACAATAATAACCACAATCTGATGATGTATAATCTTGTAATATATACAAATAAAATAATTATTAACAATTACTGACTTTTATTGAAATAATAACAAAACGTACCTTACAAATTCATCATTTTCACGTAGATTATTATTGAACAAATTTATAAAAAAAGTTCCAGTATCTGGGAGTCTTGCTTAAACAAGACTGAAGAATACAGTTTCGGTCCCAGTATTTAAACCAAAATATCCCTCTTGTCCTTTCCGGATTTACGGTGTTTCGGGAGTAAGATTTACCTCTCTCTGTCACCGGTGTGAGTGGGTGGTTGGGTGGACCATCGAAAGTTCTAGAACATCATAAATTTGCCATTGATACTTAACACATGTTAGCCTGTGACGCTAGCTCAAGTGGTTGCATTGTCTTTGCTAATTGCCGGGCCTATCCCTTGACCGCCTAGTGCGACACACAAAAAATAAACACATGTGCGACGAGATATCTATGCAATGGCCATCACAACTAAATAATTACTACGTAATGGTAAAATTACGGGATTAAAACAAAAGTGTAAATATTAAAAATGTTCAGAATTAAAAACTGCATTGAAGTTCAAAATTATTTTTCACAATCATTTCGCTTGCAAGAGAAAGGCAACATAAAAGTTGCAATTTGTAGCTATTTACAGAACAAAAATGTTGTACCAAATGTTTGAGCTTGACAGATGACATATGTCATAAAATCTTAATAATTATTGATTTGATTCAATTATTTTTTTATTAATTCATATATATATATATATGTGACATTTCTTTTAAAACAACCACTGTTTTTTTGGGCAAACTAAAGACTTTAGAGAAATATATTTTATATAAAAAAATAAGGGGATAATTTATTAGATTTAATAAACCGAAAATTCAACCAGTGCGTAGGTTAATAGATAAATAAAAAAATTAAAATTTACCTGATTTTTATTTTTACAAATATAGTGTTTCCTTTAAAACAACTAGTGCTTTTTTGGTCTGAATTAATGACTTTAAAGAAAAATGTTATATACAAAAAATTATAAAGAAGAAAGGACTAATAATAATAAACCGTAAATTCAACCAGTGGTTCTCCAACGGTAGAACAATATTATATTTATTTAAATAGTACCCTATATAATTTTTTACTCCAATGAATGGAGAATTTTTCTCTGATTTCAACGATATAAATATTGTATAGGGTTGCACAACAATTATTTCGAGTAAAATTGTATTCAAAATTATAAATAATTTAATAAAAAATGGCATAACTACTAGTGTAACGTAGGCAACAGACGTATCAATACGTGTAAATTGCATAGCCTATTTCAATATTATAACATTATTTTTAATTTTTAATGTCATTTTTCTAGAAATAATTGTTTTACAACTCTATACAATATTTATATCGTTGAAATCAGAAACAAATTCTCCAATTAATCGACTAAAAAAATATATAGAGTACCATTTACAAAAATATCATTTTGTACTATCATTTGAGAACCACTGGTTGAATTTTCAGTTTGTTAATTGATAAATTAGCCCCTTATTCTTGATCATTTTGTATATGACATTTTTCTGTAGTCATTAGTTACCCCAAAAAAGCTGTGGTTATTTTAAAGGAAACACTATTGATAAATACAAAAATTAAAATTTTACTGATTATTATTTTTACAAATACTTGTGTCATCACGGCATATTACCTATTGCTGGCTGTGCCAATCTGGTTTGTACACAAATCGCGGTAATGATGATGACATATTCCTACTGTGCGAGCGTTTACCAGGCATCACTTCACGGGCACTCATTGCTGGTGTGGAGACTGCATCACAGGAGTCATAATTTTTTGTGTCGGTCGGGATCGAACCCGGTTTCCCAGATTATTTTACAAATAACTACTAACTATGAAAGACATTTTTTATTTTCTTTCAAATTACTTGCTTTCATTTTTTCCATTATTGTATTTCTAGTTGTGATGCCAAAGTTGTAATTTCCTTATAGATTATTAATATTTGTGGTACAATATGGTTATTTTATTACAGATTAAGCCCTGCTTGTATTGGATATTTATTGATACCCAAATTAAGGACGTTAAAAAGTTAGGAAAAAAACTCGTATCCCAAACTGCGGACGGGAATTTTTGCACTATTTTTTGCACGGCCCACCCAAATAAAAATATAATCAATAATTTATTAAGGTATAAATAAAAAAATCATTTATGCAATAGAAGAAATCGAAAAAAAATACTAAGAATATTTTGCCCTTTCAATTATTATTACATTTTTATCTGCGAAATTTCAAATTTAAAATTACCGAATTTTACTATCCGGCAGGCGGTTGATAATATTTAATAAATGAAATTGTACAATTTATTGAGCTACAAATAGTTACAAATAAAAATATAAAATTAAATATTTATTAATTTTACTAAAAATATGAATAATATAAAAAATAAGACAAACGAAAATTGATTAATGTTGTACTCATAAATTAAGTTATGTTCGTTTATATTTCAAGTACCCATTTTAAGTTTATGAAAAGCTGCAATATACCAATTCTGCCATAGTTTTAATTCGGATTAAATTTTATATTGTAAAAACTGCCACACAATTCGAGCAAGTAGAAATTTTTAATTGATAAAGGGTCAACATTTGACAGCGTTTTTATTTATAAACAGAAAAGCGTGACATAATTCGTATTATCCAATTTAATTACAAGTTTTTTTGTTAATTTTGACTATATGTATATTGAAATTATCTGTAGGTTCTTCGCCATTTACATCCAGGAGCGCAAATTTTTAATATTAATTAACTTACAAGAACATTCAGTGGATCAGAGCTAAAATAGAAAACGCTTATTTTCCAAGAGCTATGGTGGATACACTTCAAATGAACAGAAATTTAGCTGAAGTAAATGGAAGCACAGGTTTGAATATGGCAAAAAAAAATTTAACACCAAAATTCAATTTATACTCTTTATGGAACTCTCCTGAAATATTGCCGATTAGAGCAAAATTACAGCAAGCAATAAAACAAAATGAAAATGTTGAAGGAAAAGAAAATACATTTTGTTCTATGAATAATCCGCCGTGCTATAAATATCAAAGTTATTTTCCCACAAACACATCCTTATGCATTAATCACCTAACTGAACATCTCTTATCAATATCATACTCTGATAAGCATAAAAATATAAGCAATAATTCTGTCGCAGGAATTTCGCCTAACGGTTCACAAGAATCGTTTATTTTACAAGCAACCAACACAATTTCCAAATTTATAACCCATAATACTTCCGAAGAAAATACAAAATTTAGAAAATGCGAACTTTGCCTAAATTTCAAAAATAAGGGAGTGTGCAAATGCGGTAGCCGCCGTTTTTTTTGCCCATGAGAAAGAAGAATTAAATGATCCACGATCCCTTATAAAATGTAAAAATTTACACATGTATGGGTTTTGTAAATTTGCGAAACAATGTTTCTTTTCGCACGAAGAATCATTGACCCACAACTTGAAATTAAGGAGCCAAAAGCTTTTCAACTGAATTATAGTGAAAGCGAATGGCTCACAATTTTCCAAGCGAATAAAACGAAAAAAAGCAAAACTAAATAAGAAGTGGAATAGTAAAATGCGAACATTTACCTTTATTTTTTATTTCTATTAATAAAAAATAATAATATAATATTTTTGAATTTGTTAACACACAAACTACAATAAGAAAATATTTTTAATACTTTTTTTTTAGGAAGAACAACCGTTAAGAACTACACGAAGTGAAAACTATTTCATTCATTCATTTGCTTAGGTGTATCTTTATGAACGTATTTTTATTTATAATTGTTAGGTAGTCCTATTTATTTTCTTGAAGATCTCATGTGCAATTAGAATAACTTTATTTTTTGATTTTGTTTGTTTATTTTTATAAGTTCCAATAGAAAACAATAGATTTTGTGCGAAATGAATATTTATATTGCTATTAATAATTAGTCTTTTATTTATTAAGGTAAATAAAATAATAATGTTTGACCTTATTTCAAAATTTACTATGAATTTAATTTGAAGTACTGATTTATATTTGCCGCGTATATACGTTAATATATCCAGACGAATATTAGATAACGCTAGGATCGCGTTTCTGTTTCATATCAAAGAGTTTGCGCTTCTGGAACTGTAGTGTTCTGTGGGTAGAGTAGAGTGAGTGTAGAAGTAGAAGTGGTGTAGAGCGTGAGAAAGACGCCTGTTTACGATATTTACCTTATATTCAATTATATATCAACAACGTTTAAATATGTAAGTATTTATTTCCCTCAGTGTATTTATTTTAAAGTACAACATTTCACTATTTATTTTCAAGTAAAACATTAATGTGTTTTATAGGCTATATTATGTAACATATAATCTAAAAATTGTACATGTCTTACATTAACTATTATGTATTTTAGGAGTCGCTTTACAAAACCCAAGTCAGAAATGACAGCAAAAGAGTTAGCGGCAAGAGAAAAAGAAGAACTAAACACAGGACCTTTATCAGTTCTAACTCAGTCTGTGAAAAACAACACAAAAGTTCTCATACATTGTAGGAACAACAAAAAGTTATTAGGTCGAATTAAAGCTTTTGACAGACATTTTAATATGGTTTTGGAAAATGTCAAGGAAATGTGGAGAGAACTTCCAGGAATTGGAAAAGGGAAAAAGAAAGTATGTTTTATCAATTGTACATGTTCGTCAAATAATAATATTTTTTCAGGCTAAACCAGTGAACAAAGACAGGTTTATTTCTAAAATGTTTCTACGTGGCGATTCAGTTATCCTAGTTGTACGTAACCCCTGCGCTGTAATGCAGAGCAAATAAAAAAAATCATTATCCTAAATACACATCCTAAATAAATATATACTTTTTGTACCATAATGTGTATTCAGTTAATTTAATAAACCAATATTTGTGAAAACTTATTTCTATGGACCTATTACATTTTAATGACTGCGTGACGCCATTTGAGATATCTTATCTAGTGGATTTTTTCTAAATCATTGGGTGGGCGACACTATGTTGCCAAATAACGACAATGAAATAACTTTTATATTGATTAAAAATAATAATTCTTCAATAAGTTAATTTCCCCCTTATTTGAATATTTTATTTCTATTTCCAATAATACAGAAAATAATCGAGGTGTTCCGTATCCGAAAAACAATGTTGCCAGATCTACCGCTAAAGCGGTATTTGTACTACTTTTAAACTGAATCTACCGTTCTTCCGTATCTTCATAATCTACCGCTTTGTATTATTTCCTAATAAAAATGTGTACTATAGATATATGTATCAAGATAATGGAACGGTGCCTTTTATTCATGTATATGAAAAAAGTGATTATGATATTCTGTAAGGCATAGAGGGGGCACATTTTAACATGACAGTAGTATAATTACCTCCTACTCCCGCTGTGGAATGCAGACTATAATTATGATAATGACCGAGCGGTAATTAAGATAATGACCGATTTGTTATTGACATACCTGTAATTATATATAATTAAGATAATGACCTATTTGTAATTTCAAAATGTCATTGTAATTGATTTTCACTAATTAATTTGTAATTTTGAAATGTGACATCATGACCTTGGGTAAATTTGGTGTTGTATTCAAAAATCAAGTTGAAATGAACTAATGATTATAGTCATTAGCAGATACTCAAATAGTATTGTGGATATTTTGGTAATGATCTTCAGAAAAAGATTCATTATGTCCTATTAAGATTCATTATATCCAATTAGTTTAAAAATGATGTTTCATTATGTTAAAATTTTCTAGACATTTTGGCCTCTTGGGCATAATTGCAGCGTTTGTAAACTTGTAAATAGAGAGAAGAAAATATTTTTAGATAGTACATACTGGAGAACCTATTAAATTGTAATTTAAAAAATGTCATTTTAATTGATTTAGTGGAGAAGGTATTTGTACTGTAGATATTTTCGATAATAATAATAATTGCTTTTAATGACATGATGTTCAATGAATCAATTATAAATTTGTGACATATTATGGTAATTTTAAATATGAAGGTCAAAAATAAATGAGAAATTTCTAGGATCCTTATTGTATAAAAAGGGATTCATATTCGATAGTAAATGTATTATTGTTAGAATATCCCACAAAAAAGTTACACTTCGCCAATACAGGTAAGTCGTTGTTAGTATTAGCTTATTGGCTATGTTATATATATATATATATATATATATATATATATATATATATATATTTGCAAAATTTATAGCGATGGACTTTGTGAAATTAAACCAGAAAGGCCACATGACAAATACGAAGTCGAAGAAGAAAGTAACAGATTTAGAATAAAACATATAAACTAGTTGATATTAAAGCTGTAAATACAGGATTCGGAAGAAAAATAATTGCCGAATGCAAAGAATTTATAACGTTTCTACCTTCCCGCTTCGACGATTTAACCGATGAAGATATATTGAATATGAAACAATCTGTAACAAAATGGTATAAATATTATTTGTCATTTGTTTCATGACTCCAGCTTCCACCACCACCTTAACAATTTTGAAATACTTTATTGATAATAAGTTTGAAACATTTATTTCTAATAGATTAGTGTTATTCACAACTTCTTGTTAAAAACATGTGTATAAAATTTAAACATCCATTTTCTGCTATAGTTGCAGGCCCGTCAGGCAGTGGCAATTCATATTTCGTTAATAATTTTTTATCAAACGTTGACAAAATGAGTGATACTAAATTTGAAAGTATATGTATATCCCTGTTCGATCTACAATGTCAATGAAAGAGAAAATAAAGTTAAAATGATGTTAAAAACCAAGCGAGAAAAAAATATGACAGTAAATATTGTACATGTAAAAATTCCTACAAAAAATTATGATAGTATTGATATAGTAATAGATGAAATGAATAAAAGTCTTGACAGGGCAGTAGAAGAAATGAATGAGGATACAGCAGTTAAGAAATATGTAACATTTACTTATGATAAAATAGAAAAACGTGTGGCAGCACAATTCAAACATGCAGATGTTCATTCCCTGAAACTATCTCCTCGGCTAGCATTGCAACTTGGTTACCCACCATTTACTGATTTATTTAAACAGGAAACTTCAATTAATTTGCCTAATTTAATATCAGGCATTCCTCCACAATTATTTATTTATTGCGACATTATTGAACCTCAGCTAATTGGTGATGTTGTTAGTCAGTTGTTAAGAATTGTACACGTTAAAACTGATAAATATGTTTTTGGATCTAATGAAATGATATCATACGCGCAGCCTCATTTCGTTCCTGTGTTGAGAAGAGAAATTTCAAATATTGAAATTAAGAACCAATGATGGATTTTTAACACCATTTCAGTTTGGAACGTTGAGTATTAAATTACCTTTTCGACGAGCATCATGACAACTTGTCCGTATCAGGAATATTACAATTTACAGGCCGGAAATGGTGTTGGGGCTGTATACAAAGGAAATCAATTTCAACGGGGTTACGGCCTAAGAAGTTTCTTTAGTGGATTGTTTAGAAGTATTTTTCCATTAATAAAGAAAGGTGTAGGGGCACTTGGTAGAGAATCAGTTAACACAGGCTTTAATTTTTTGGGTGATTTGACAACAAAACAGTCACCAAAAGAATCATTCAAGAAACGGGGGTTAATTTAAAACATAAAGCTGAAGATAAATTGAAAAAAAATCAGGGGGACTGGTTATAAAAAGAAGCGAATGACTAAGAAACCTACTCATTTCAAAACTGTACGTGCTACTGTAAAGAACAAGAAACGCTCTAGACAGACAGACATACTTTACTAAAATGGCATTTCTACATGCTCAGTCTTGTGAATGTATAAAACAGAATTAAATTTATTTGCTATACCTCCTACACAAACTAATATCGAAATGGGTAAATTATAAACCTTTATCCTCCATCACTGAAGATGAACCCATTGAATTTGTAATACCGAGCCATGGAGAAGACTATCTTGATTTATCTCAAACCATAATTTATATAAACGCAAAAAAAATTAAATCCGATATTTCTGTCTTGGACGACGGTTCTAATGTAGCACCTATTAATAACTGGCTTCATTCAATTTTTAGTCAAGTGGACATATATTTAAATCAAAAACTTGTATCTCCTCCTAACAATACTTACGCCTACAGAGCATATATTAAAACTTTATTAAATTACGGAAAAGACGCTAAAAAATCTCACCTTACTTCAACTTTATGATATACTAATGAAGCTGAAAAAATAAATTATACAGACATAGCTATTCAGGATATAATAAGCGACAAAAATTAAATGAGAAGAGTAAAAATGTTGATATGATCGGACATCTTCATGTGGATATTTTCAATCAAGATTTTTTTTTACTTAATGGCGTTGAAATGAGAGTACGACTTGTTCGATGAAGGGATAGTTTTGATTTGTTAGCAACTGACTCAAATTTCAAAGTACAAATTAACGAAGCCATTTTACTTGTTCGTCGCGTAAAGTTAAATCCAAGTATTTATTTGGCGCATAATAAAGATTTGAAAATGTCTACTGCCAAGCATCCCGTTATTAGAGCCGAAGTGAAAGCTGTTACCATCCCAGCGGGGATTTAAGGAAAATCTATGGATAATATTTTCTTAGGTCAGCTTCCTAAAAGATGCATAATTGGATTTGTATCTAATAAAGCATTCAACGGCGATTACAAAACTAATCCTTTTAACTTTAATTTTTTTAAAATAAATTACTTGTCGCTATGTGTAAATGGACAACAACTACCATCGAAGCCACTGACGTAGCTATAGGTTTCTTAAGGGGGGGGGGTTCTGGTAGGGTTGGATGAAAATGTATGAAAAAAAATATATGCGCCGCAGGCGATTTTTTGAAAATTTTCAAGGTCAAACGTGTTTTAATGCAATGTAAGATAATATAGAGTTCTCTACAATGAAGCAAATTTAACAAATTCCTAAATATTAAAATCCATATTTTATGACGAAAACGCGTATGTATGCTCCAAAAGCGTATAGTTGACACTTCTACTAGACTTTATGATGCGAGATGGGAGCATAAGCAATAACTACAAAAACAGAAAATACAATGTTGCATTAAATTAAAATATTATATTACTGAGTAGTAGCAATATCATTATTCTATTGAACTGCTCAAAATAAAATTGCGTTCCTCACAAAATACGGGACAATTGGGCGTCCCGAACAGTACTTTACGGGACGCTCAAATGTTAGCTAAAATAGGGGACGCCTGGCAATCGTGTTCCCACCGGCATTGCGGCCCATTTTTGGTTTTCATTTTAAGTAGGTACATAATCCCCCAATTTTGTAAGAAAGTTATATGCAGCTTAATATCAAACGTAGCAAAATACAACCGATGGGGGGGGTTTGAACCCCCTAAACCCCCCCCCCCCATATATACGTCGGTGATCGAAGCCATTACAACCGTCATTTAGTGATACAAAATCATACATTCAAATGTACAATACATTATTTTCCGGAACAGGCATACACTTTGGAAACAGCGGGAACGAGATTGACAGAGACAGTTGTCCAGATGGTTATTGTTTAGCAACATTCGATATAACGCCAGACCTTTCAGCAAATTCAATGACACACTGGAATTTGACACGCCATGCTCCTTTACGAATCGAAGTTGCCTTCGAGTCTTCTTTAACAGAGACAGTAAATTGTGTAATATATGCTGAATTTGATAACATTATTAAAATTGATAAGAATAGAAATGGAATTGTAAATTATGGTAGTTAATAAAATGTATTTGTATTTTCAATAATAATAATTATAATAATAATATATGTATGTTTAAATGTTATGAAATTACTACTCCCCTATGCATATATAATCATATAACTATGATATCAAATTTAGTTTGATTAAAGCATTTGTACCATTAAAACAAAATGAATGCTGCATTTATACAAAGAATATCTAGAAAATATTTCAAAAATACATGCGACTATGGTGTTTATGCTGCTAATAATTTACCACGGCATGTTAATTTTCCATGTGCCCTTATAGTTAACACAGACCCTGATACTTTACCTGGTACCCACTGGGTAGTAATTTTTATTAATCAAGAGGGATATGGTACTTACTTTGATGAACGACCGCTATATGTACAATAACACCGAGATTTCTATAAGAGAAAAAAAAGAAGTGGACTTTATACTCAGTATATACTGATTTTACAAAAGCATTTGATCATGTCAATCACTCCATATTATTACAAAAATTAGAAGCTTATGGAATTACAGGTACTCTTTTAAAATGGTTTAAATCTTACTTAGATTCAAGAAAAAAATTTCGTATCTAGGAGTTTTTCAGGTAACATCAGAGGTTCTGCAAGAATCACATTTAGCACCATTATTGTTTTCACTCTTTGTAAATGATTTGCCAAAAATCATTACTTATGCACAATGCTTGCTTTTTGCTGATGACCTGAAGCTTTTTTCAATTGTTAAAGACATGAATGATGCTTTACTTCTGCAAAAAGATTTAGAAGCTCTCGAAAGATGGTGTAAAAATAATTTATTGTTACTAAACACATCAAAATGTAAGTATATAAGATTTTATAGAAAGAAAAATATTATTCAATATAAATACTCAATAAATAAAATACAACTAGAGAATGTAACATCTATTCGTGATTTAGGGGTAATTTTTGATTATAAATTAAATTTTAAATTACATGTAGATTATATTTCAAAAACAGCTAATCGAATGTGTGGCTTTGTTGTAAGACAGTGTAAGGATTGTTCAAATATCAATTTAATAATTTTGTTATATAATCCGCTAATTCAAAGTCATATTGAATACTGTGCAATAATTTGGTTTCCATATCATACTAATGTTATTAATAGATTAGAATCAGTGGAGAAGAAAATTATTAACTTCATATTTTATAAATTACATATTAACAGAGCTAATTACTCGTATGAAAATAGAATAAAAATGTTAAATTTCGAGACTCTTGCTGCTAGGAGAAATAAAGCACAATTATTGTTTACTTGTAAATTATTAACAGGGTATATTGATGCTCCAGAAATCCTCAATTATTTTAAATGGAATATACCTAAACATAATACAAGATTTTCGAATGCACTTCAACCACGTTACAGCAAAACGACATATGGTCAAAATTCTGTAATCAATCGTTTAATTAAAAGCTACAATGACTTACCTGAACATATTGATATTTTTTTTACTACTGTAAGGCAATTCAAAAAAAACTTAAAACGCTTGTAATGTTATGAATTAATATTATCCTTATTGTTATTTCTTATATTGTTTCTATATTTTATCTAATGTAAAATTTGCAAACTCAAATTTTTAAATGTATCATTTGGGCATGTCCTGTGGTGTACTTTCTAATAATAAATAAATATGCTTATTGGGTCTGTTCTTTATGATAATTTCAAAATTTTTGGATACTACTGGAACAATTCAAATTGGTCTATAATTGTCCAAGTTTTCAGAATCACCCTTTTTAAAGAGAGGAATAACTTTTGTCATTTTAGAAGTATCCGGAAATAAGCCCCGATCCATGCATTTATTAAACAGAGAGACAAGTGGTTCAATCGAGAAATCAATAATATTCTTAACAAGATTATTACTAATATTGAAAAGATCCATCCATCAAGATCTCTTTAGAGATTTAATTGCATTGTAAACTTCAATAACATCAGTGTGTTCAAAAGAAGATTTGACAATAAATTTGTTAGGCATACTTGTAATAATATCTTCATCTTTAAAATTCAGCTCAGGAATATTTTTCATAATATTGGATGCTACATTGACAAAATAATCATTATATTCCTGAGTTGTAAAATTTTGAGAAGCAAAATTGACATTAGTATTATTTCTTTCAAAATTAATTATTTTCCAGCTATTTTTACTTATGTTATCTGAATTATTTATAAAATTATTGTAAGAAGGAGCTTAAGCTATTTTTATTTCTTTTCTATATTCATTACGTTTTTTTAATAACCCTAGCTTTAGTGAATGTAAATATATTTATATATAATTGTTTTGTTATTATTGTTAATATATTTCCATATTATTTTTGCACTTTATTTAGAAATTTTACCATAACAATTTTATAAGCTGAGGTGAGACAATCATATACCTATTAAGTTTTTTTTACCTTTTTTTTAACACCGTGTATGTAATTTATAAATTATTACTACATACCTATAATTAGATTTAAAAATAAACAGTTATCATATGTATAGGTTTGTTTTATTTTGAAAAATAAAAACCATATAACGTATAGTAAATTAAATAATGACAATAATATCATTTTACCTTTAATAAAATTTGAAAAAACAATAATAAAACTATTCTTTTCTACCTCTATTTCTATTTTACTTACAATTATCTAAATCTAAGTAACATAGCTTATTAACTAATTTAAAAAATAGGATGCAAAAGTATTAAAAACTTTTTAAATTTACAGTTTATGTGTTAACAAATTCAAAAATATTAAGTACATTATGATTTTTTTTTAATACAAATAAAAAATAAAGGTAAAATCTTAGCATTTCACTATTCTACTTCTTATTTCGTTTTGCTTTTTTCGTTTCATTCGCTTCGGAAATTGTCGGCCATTCGCTTTCATTATAATTGAGTTGAAAAGCTTCTGGCTCATTAATTTCATTTTGTGGATCATTAATTGACTCTTTATGTGAAAAGAAACATTTTTTTGCAAACTTACAAAACCCAAACATGTGTAAATGTTTACATTTTATAAGGGATCGTGGATCAATTAATTCTTCTTTCCCATGGGCAAAAAAACATCGGCTACCGAATTTGCACACTCCGTTATTTTGGAAATTTCGACAAAGTTTGCATTTTCCAAATTTTGTATTTTCTTCGGATGTACTATGGGTTATGAATTCGGAAATTGTGTTAGTCGCTTGTTCTTGTAAAATAGACGATTCTTGTCCACCATTATGCGAAATTCCTGTGGCAGAATTGTTATCAGTGTGTGATATTGGTAAGAGATGTTCATTCAGGTGATTAATGCATAAGGATGTGTTTGTAGGAAAATAACTTTGATATTTATAGCACGGCGGATTGTTCATAGAACAAAATGTATTTTCTTTTCCTTCAACATTTTCATTTTGTTTAATTGCTTGCTGGTTTTTTGCTCTAATCGGTAATATGTCAGGAAAGTTCCATAAAGAGTATAATTTGAATTTTGGTGTTAAATTTTCTTTTGTCATATTCAAACCTGTGCTTCCATTTACTTCAGCTAAATTTCTGTTCATTTGAAGTGTATCCACCATAGCTCTTGGAAAATAAGTTTTAGCGTTTTCTATTTCAAAATTTCGGTTAATATTTAGCTCTGGTCCACTGAATGTTCTTGCAATATTAAAAATTTGCGCTCGTGGACGTACTTCCGAAGAACCTACAGATAATTCCAATATACTTTAGTCAAAATTAACAACAAATCTTATAATTAAATTGGATAATACCAATTATGTCACGCTTTTATGTTTATAAATAAAAACGCTGTCAAATATTGACCCTTTATCAATTAAAAATTTCTACTTGCTCGAATTGTGTGGCAATTTTTACAATATAAAATTTAAGTGTCGAAGAACCTGCAACCGTATATATGATATCCCCATCTTTTTTATTCAATACATTGTACCTCTTTTGTGTTGCACTGTGCAGTGTATAAAAAGAAATGTGCTTTATTTTTAAACATTTTTTTTAAAAAAAAGCTGAATGTGGTTACTGGTACGCTATGTAACCACAATCTGTTGTGCCTAAATTTTGTGCTTATGATTAATTTATGTTTAATTTGTGCTTCACTGTGCAGCATTTGAAATTAGTGTGATATTATTTTTAAATATTTTTTTTAAAAAAAAGCTGAATGTGGTTACAGGTACGCTATGTAACCCCAGTCTGTTGTGCCCTAAATTTTGTGCTTTCGATTCATTTGTGTTTAATTTGTGCTTCTCTGTGCAGCATTTGAAATTAATGTGATATTGTTATTAAACATTTTCTTCAAAATAATCTTATTGTGGTTACAAGTACGCGGAGTAACTAGAGTTTGTTGTGTCCTATATTTTGTTCTTACGGTTTATTTGTGTTCAATTTGTCCAGAGAAATCACAGCTTTCTTTAAGGTTGTCAACTGACCTTTTTTTAAAAGGACCCCGTTTTACACATTTTGTCCTTTTTACCTCTCGCTAAGAAAGGTATTGGATTCATGCTAAAAATCGCATATCCAGATTTTAATGAATAAGCACATTTTAAGGTCCCTACAATCGGATTATAACATTTTTACGATGATGTCTGTGTGGTGTGGTGGTGTGTGTGTGTGTGTGTGTGTGTGTGTGTGTGTGTGGATCTATGTGTGTGTATGTGTGTGGGGCGTTGGAAAGATGATTACTCAAAAACTGTAAGAAAATTAAATTCTCAATCTGACACATTTAATTTTTTTATTATATCTCGTATAGGTTTGGAAATATGATAATATAGAATAATCTGTTGTTATACATCTCGTTGCCCAAAAACAGTTGAGATATTTAAATGTTTGTAATTGACAGATAAATACAAAATGTCAGTGTCAAAAATAAGATTTTTCTGGGAGGTACGAGTACATTTAATATATATTATTGTATTATTAATTAAATATGTATTTAAATTATAGGTATGTTAATATTACATATATCCTTAAGAAATACCGCTAATACTGTCAATGAATTTGAAGAATTTTGAACATATTAGAAGAGTAGGACAAAATTTCTCATAGAACGAAAGAAGAGATGCAATTTCAATTATTCGAATGTACAAGAAATGTTAAATTCGTTACTTATAGGCGCGAGCAGTCATGTGACTTTGTTGGCCTTGGCAAGCAGATATGAGGATCCGTGTCGAATGATGGCTAGTAGTTATTTACATAGATGTCACAATTGTCATATGTCAATTTTTTATTCAAAATTTCAAAATATTCTGATGTTTATTTGTCACCAATAGTATGGAATATAGTTGTCGAGGAAAATAATTCACATGGATTTGGAAAATCATGATGTTTTGAATAAAAAATTATGATACTTGACAACTATGTACATTATTACTAGCTGTCATTTTGACCCGGGCCCCCATATCTGCTTGCCAAGGCCAACAAAGTCATATGACTGCTCGCGCATGAAAATGGCGAGAGGTATTGTGCTGGCCACAACAGATTTTTAAATATGAAAAGGACTCCATTTGTCATTTTTTAATGATTTTTATTTAAAAAAAAGCCGCCTCGGTGGTCGAGCGTGTTGAAGCAGCGTGCCTGGTAGCGCTGAAAGCGACTTTACCGCTCGGACTCTGGGGTCGTGGGTTCGATTCCCACCAGGGGCTTGGATGTCTGTGAGTGTCGTCTAATATATTATTATAATATGTATGTAAAACAAATTGTAAAAATATATAATAAAATAAAATGTGTTAGATGGGCTATAACTATAAAAAAATTGAAAAGCCGACAAAATATTATTATTATTAAGAAAAAATAATGCTTTCCATATTATTTTAAGAAAAAAAAATATTTCACATTTCGTCTAATACAAATAATGATAGAATTTCTTATTTTAATAGCAAAATATACAAAATGGTGAGTCGTTAGAAATCGTTGCTCAACAGATCTCATTACACCAAAAAGTGGCAATTAACTTAAAATATACCTATTTATCCCTATTTTTCCAATCATTTGTATAGAAGATGGCCCATCGCTCTGTCTTTTTTAGTAACTCGATTATTTTAAATATGTATCATGGAAAAAAATTTCAAACAATATTTATTTAAATTAAAATGTTTATGAATCTGCTGTATAGATTTTTCTAACGATGTTCCATTTTAATTACCTAACCAACTTTATATTTTTATTGGAACATTCTTTATACATTTATCCAAATTTAAAAAGTATATCAAATTTGCTACCCAGTTGTATAGAAACGATCCTACATAATGTTCTATTTTATATTATTAAAAAAACAAGCGAATAATTAAAATGTAACATTTTTATTACATACACAAGCTTTGCAATTAATTTATTTTACATTACACCTGAGTTAAGAAAATTAATTAATTAAATATTCTATCTATTTCAATTCGATATTTAATTATTACACCTGTTATTTAATGTAAAATAATATAATTAGAATTTTTATTTAAAATAAACTTTCTTCGATTTTTTTTTTCATGTTTAACATAATCGAGTTTATGTGTATACAGGCTGACATTGAAAAACGGGCCACTCAAAATAACTATTTTATTTATAATTATTTTTTAAGTTTCATGATATATTTGTAAACTAGGTTTGGGAGTTCACAAATCATGGTATGTATTTGGCACTTCTGGTTTAACCGGAAGTGACATTAACTTTCATATTTCAAGTGGGACACCTATATATATTTGGAAAAAAACGTAATATTACGAATTCAACGACATCCTTGAAGTGAATTCTTATTAAAGAAACAAATTACAAAAATGTAACTGAAAATTATAAATACCTAGTAAGCCATGATATCAGGCAAGCTGTGAAAACAGTTGATAATATTGAGTAATATGTAAGTTAATTGCGTAAAAAGTACGTTATTCTTGTAAGATTCTATATTTTGTTACAAAAAATAATCAATTCGTTATCACAGCCTACCTGATACGGCTTACCAGGCTAATTATTCATAATTTTCTCATAGGTTTTGGGTTTTAGTAATATATTTCTTCAATAATAATGCACTTCAACCGTATCGTTAAATTCGGGATTTTACTAAGCCTAGTTTATAAATATATGAAAAAAATTTGAAAATAATTATAAATAAATAAGTTATTTTGAGTGGCCCGTATATAAACCCTTTCCAAAAAAATCTGTTGTGGCCAGTACAATACCTTCCGTCAATCCTGTGTATTATTTATAAATTTCATAAATTGCACTTGACACTAACATCTTCTTTAACTTTCCCCATTCGTTACGTGTCGCTATTTTTTATTTTCTTTTTCCACTCATTTCTGTTTTATGTGTCGTTCTCATTGAGTTCCTTTTCTCTCAAGTCTTCCGCAATATAGTCCTACCTTCTTATCTTTGGTCTTCCTCTGTTTCTTCAACCTTCTATTACTAAGCTATTCATTCTTCATCCAATATATTATTCATTTCTCCTCATGACATTTTCAAACCAATGTAATCATCTCGCTTGTATCTTTCTAGAAACTTGTAACACTAGAGTTATTTCCTTACCTATCTTTCCGTGATTATTTTGAAGAAAATGTTTAATAATAATATTACATTAATTTTAAATGTTGCACAGTGAAGCACAAATTAAACACAAATGAATAGTAAGCACAAAGTACAGAATGTGGTAACACAGCGTACCTGTAACCACATTAAGATTATTTAAAAAAAATGTTTAAAAATAAAGCACATTTGTTTTTATATACTGCACAGTGCAACACAAAAGAGGTACAATGTACTGAATGAAAAAATGATGGGGATATCAGTTATACGGTTGCAGGTTCTTCGACACAAAATTTAATCCGAATTAAAACTGTGGGAAAATTGATATACTGCAGCTTTTCATAAACTTAAAAAGTGTAGGTACTTAAAATATAAACGAAAATAACTTAATTGAAATGAGTACGACATTAATCAATTTTCGTTTGTCTTATTTTTATATTGTTCATATTTTTAATAAAATTAATAAATATTAAATTTTGATTTGTAACTATTTGTAGCTCAATAAATTGTACGGTTTCATTTGTTAAATATTATCAATCGCCTGCCGGATAATAAAATTCGGATATTTTAAATTTGAAATTTCCCAGATAAAAATGTAATAATAATTGAAAGGGCAAAATATTCTTAGTATTTTTTTTCGAATTCTTCTATGGCATAAATGATTTTTTTTTTATTTATACCCTAATGAATTATTGAACTATATTTTTAATTTGGGTGAGTCGTGAAAAAAATAGTGCAACAATTCCCGTCCGCAATTTGGGAAACGGTGATATAATACATTTCACTTTTTTTCCTAACTTTTTAACGTCCTTAATTTGGGTATCAATAAATATTCAATACAAGCAGGGCTTAAACTGTAATAAAATAACCATTTTGTACCACAAATATTAATAATAACGTAATTTGGAAACCGTGTTCGATCCCGACCGACACCAAAAATTATGACTCCTGTGATGCACTCTCCACACCAGCAATGAGTGCCCGTGAAGTGATGCCTGGTAAACGCTGGCACGGTAGGAATATGTCATCATTATTAGCGGGATTTGTGTACAAACCAAATTGGCACAGCCAGCAATGGGTAATATGCCGTGATGACACATTTATTTGTAAAAATATAAATCAGTAGAATTTAAATTTTTGTGTTTATCTATACAGTGTTTTCTTTAAAATAACCAGCGCTTTTTTGGGAGAACTAATGACATTACAGAAAAATCTCATATACAAAAAATGATCAAGAATAAGGGGCTAATTTATCAATAATAACACACTGAAAATTAAACCAGTGGTTCTCAAATGGTAGTACAAATTGATATTTTTGTAAATGGTACTCTATATAATTTTTTTAGTCCATTAATTGGAGATTTTTTTCTGATTTCAATGATATTAATATAGTATAGAGTTGTATAACAATTATTTCGAGAAAAATGGCATTAAAAAATAAAAACAATGTTATAATATTGAAATAGACTATGCAATTTACACCTATTGATACGTTTGTTGTCTAAGTTACACTAGTAGTTATGCCATTTTTTATTGAATATTTATAATTTTGAATAAAATTTTATTCGAAATAATTGTTGTACAACCCTATACAATATTTATATTGTTGAAATCAAAGAAAAATTCTCTATTAAATGTAGTAAAAAAATATGCAGGGTACCATTTAAATAAATATAATTTTGTTCTACCGTTGGAGAATCACTGGTTGAATTTCCGGTTTGTTATTATTTTTAAATTAACCCTTTCTTTTTTATCATAATTTTTCTTTAAAGTCATTAATTTTGCCAAAAAAGCACTAGTTGTTTTAAACGAAACACTATATTTGTTAAAATAAAAATCAGGCATATTTTAATTTTTTATTTATCTAGTAACCTATGCATTTTTTGGGAAAAACAAATACGTCTTTTAAAATGGGCTATACTAATGGGGAAACTGTGCCATACTGCAACCGACTTCGTTTCTCTTAAGATAACCGAGATAGCAATGGTAAGTGTTAAAAAACGAGCACCCTCTATTAAAAATTCAGGAAAGCAAAATGAAATGCACTGTATCATCCAATTTTCGAATATTTGGAAGCCATTCTACTGAAAATAATTTAGCATACCTGAGAGTGAATTCCACAAAGATGGTAATGTTGTATTTTGTGGCTTAAAACCGGGTGGCACTCTGTGATACGTTGCAATTTCGTGATCGTTGGGTGTCCAAATACTTGCCCACGGATTATTTTCTTGATGCACTACATTATTATATTGATGTTTTATACTTCCAAAATCAAAAGTAGGAGCTAAAATCGCACGAGAAAAACCAAGTAGTATATTTATTAAAATAGAATGTTAAATATTCATACTTTGAAGAATATTTGCTGCGGAATTCAGCATAGAATCAACATCCAGATTAAAGATATCGTCCATCATATTCATTGTCAGGCTCCGTTGATTTCTTGCATATGAATCCATTAAATCACAAAAATTACAGGCACACTTCGATGACATAATCGAGTTCAACCTAAAATATTAAGAATTTCTTAATCACGAGAAGAAAATTAGTTAAATTGAAATCTATTCCTTGAATGACTGTTGACTATAGCTTGTAGTCTGGAATAGTGAGAGTAGAGCGCATTTATCTGTTGGAATGATTGTGTGTATGTAAGCAATTTCGTAGAAATTGATTGTATCATTATTTACTTGCGTAGTGAGTGTGAATGGTATCGTAACTCGTGTGTGATCTTCCTCCCTGTACCCGGAATAGTCACTTTGAAGGTAATATTTGTTATTCGCCATCTTGTTATTAAGTTTTTAAAAACTAATCGGGTAAATTTTGTTGTAATAATAACACTAAATTTACAGTTGAAACACTAATAATAATTCAATAAAAACTATATAAATTTTTATATTTTTTTGGAAGTTTTAAACAAAAAAATATTCACACGTTCTTTATCGACCAATGTTGATGAAGGACTAGCGATTACTAATGACGTTTTAGTATGACTAAAATGATTTCTCTTTAACTGAAGCATTGAATTGCAGTATACACGTATCAAGTTAAATAAACATAAACAAAAACAATTATTCATAGGTCACTCATACGTTTGAAGAAAGTATTTGTATTGTCTTTGTAGATGATAACAATTCTACCATATATCTTTCCATTTATAAATAAAAAATATATATACCGGGTGTCTGCTTTTTTATGGACCATAGGAAATATAATGGTAAATTTTTTATAAGACTAATTTCTGCCCTATTTATTTTGGGAACAAAAGTGTAAATGCAAAATATATTCAGAATCAAAAACTGCATCTAAGAAGTCTTATTGTTTACGTATGTTTCGTTTGCGAGAGAGAAGCAAAATAAGAGTTGTATTTTTAGCTATTTACAAACTGCTATGATAAATAGAACAAAAATGTTAAACAGTTGTATTGTTTGAGTTGACAGATGAGTTATAATAATGATTGATTTCATTAAATTAATTATCAATAATCATGGATACATTTACCATCTAACAAAAATACTGGGCGCTTCCTATACAACAACTAGTACTTTTGTTTTTTGTGGGACTTTAGTGAAATATGTTATATACAAAAAAATGATCAAGAATAAGGAAATAATTTATCATTGATAACAAATTAAAAATTCAACCAGTGGTTCTGAAACGATAAAAGAAATTTATATTTTTTAAATGGTACCCTATATAAATTTTAGTGCATCAGATAGAGATTTTTTTCTGATTTCAGCGATATAAATATTGTGTAGGATTGAATAACAATTATTTGAGAAAAATGATATTAAAAATTAGAAACAATATTGAAGTAGGCTAAGCAATACAAAACTATTGACATGACTGTTGCCTAGGTTACACTAGCAGTAAAGCCATATTTTACATTATTTCTAATCTTTAATATCATTTTTCTCGAAATAATTGTTATACAAACCTATATAATATTTCTGTTGTTGAAAACTCTATTTAATGGGCTAAAAAATTATATAGAATACTATTTAAAAAAAATATAATTTTGTTATATTATTTGAGAACCACTGGTTGAATTTTCGGGTTATTATATCTAATAAATTATCCTCTTATTTTTGATCTTTTTTTTATATACAATATATTTCTCTAAAGTCTTTAGTTTGCCCAAAAAAGCATTGGTTGTTGTAAAGGAAACATTCTATATAATGAATGAATTAATTGAAAATTAATTAAATCAAATCAATAATCATTAAGACTTTATGACATATGTCATCTGTCAAGCTCAAACATTAGGTACATCTGTTTAACATTTTTGTTTTATTTTTCATGGCAGTCTGTAAATAGCTACAAACTGCAACTTTTATCTTGCCCTTCCCCTGCGAGCGAAACGATTGTAAACAATAATTTTGAACTTAAATGTAGTTTTTAATTCTGAACATTTTTAGTATTTACACTTTGTTTTAAGCCCCTAATTTTACCATTATCATCTTTGTGGAATTCACTCCCAGGTATGCTAAATTATCTTCAATAGAATGGCTTCCAAATATTCGAAAATTGGATGATACAGTGCATTTCATTTCATTTTCTTGAATTCTTAATAGAAGGCGCTCGTTTTTTAACACTTATACCACTGGTATTTTGGTTATCTTATGCGACACGAAGTCGGTTAAATTTTGACTCAGTTTTCCCATTAGCAGGCCATTTTAAAAGATGTATTTGTTTCTCTCGAAAAATGCATAGGTCATCAAATGAATACAAAAATAAAAATTTTGCTGATTTTTATTTTTATACAAATAAATAAATAAATATATCATCACGGCAATCTGCTTTGTTCACAAATCTCGATAATGATGCTGACATTCGTACCGAGCATTTACCAGGCGTCACCATACGGGCACTCATTGCTGGCGAGGATAGCGCACCACAGGAGTAACTTTTGCTCGATTTAAAATTCGAAATAATTTTGACGTCGGTCGGGATCGAAAATGTTATGAAACTTTTACTTTTTATAGATCATCAAAAACTAGAGGTACAAATAAAAATTTCAAACCAAGTATAATAAAGAACAAATTAAAAAAAAAATATGTTAATATTGATAAATAAAAATTAGATCTTTTTTATTTTTCCAACAATACTCGAAAAAAAAGTAATAAATTGGATGAAAGTTACTTGTGACGTAATGTCCCCTAAATAGAGACATATTTATCCGAATTGAAAACGATTTATAGCAGGTACCTATTAAAAATAAAGTCTTTATTGTTATTCGTTAAGCTGTAATAAATAAAATAAATATACCATCACAGCATATTACATTATTACACATTATTGGCCTGACAATCCGTTTTGTATACATCAGAAAGTCATAATGATATATTGTGCCGTGCGAACAGTGACCAGGCGTCACCTCACGGGCACTCATTGTTAGCGCGGAGAGTGCACCACAGGGGTCAGTATGAGTCATTTAAAATTCGAAATAATTTTCGCGTCAGGATCGAACCTAGGTCTCCAAATTCGCTACCAGACACTAAGGACTCAAGTATACGGTCACGAGCCACGAGACCCCATTAATCCGGACTCGTTTTTCTAATATTCTATGACGTAGATGTTATGCTCATTGTGTTCGTTACTTGTTGGAGCCACAAAAATATGTAAATGGTAAAATAACTTTTGTGATCAATAATAATTGGCAATATCCGTGGATAAAGCAATTTAATAAAATAATTAATAAAAAACTACATCTATTATTATAGTCCAATTTTTGATTGCAACTGACAGCATTATGTCACTCAACACACGAGACGAGCCCCTCGTCATAATACCTAGTTTGTCCTAAATACGATATGATGCCGAAGTTTTACAAGATTAAAATACATTTAACGTTTACTATACGATAAAATGTATATTGAATACAGTATACAGTAAAGCGATTATGCCTTATTACATTTATCAAAATTGAAACACAATAGTTATAATTTTTAACTGTAAATTAATTTAAATATGAAATATTATGACAAAGGGCTCGTATCTTTCACTTTCATACAAGCGCAGTCCAGTGTTGCCACCAGGCCGGTTTTACCCGGTTTTAAGGTTCTTGGTCCGGGTCAGTTATTAATTTGGCCGGTTTTCATAAAAATTATGAAATTATGCATTTTTAAAAATACTTAATGCATATTATTAACGGGTGATTTAAACTTGACACTGATGTGAAACTAGCTGACGTGTGAATCACACTTCACACATCTTAATTATTTCAAGTGACAGTTGAAAACGTAATATTTTCCTAACCTACAAATAAGTTTTGTAAATAATTGTACACCTTAGATTAGAAAAATGTAAATTGTAAACAAATGTGATAATTTCAGTTGATAATTCGCGGTAAGTAAATAACTTTTTAATACTTATTATTTAGTTTATTTTATTATTAATAATATGTAAATAAAATAAACAATTAACCAAATAATATTCATAATTTTTTTCTTACTCAAATGTCCGGGTCAACAATTTTCCGAACGTGGCAACACTGAAACGCACAGAGTACCTATCTGCGTATCATCATAAATTTAAACAAATGTTATTTACTTACGTTTCATGCATTTAGTTGAAAATGGTCTCTAATTTCCAAACGGTGACAGCAGGTCTTGAGAGTATTAAAAATATGGAACCCAGTAGATGTGTGACGTAGATGTCAAGGCGAGGTTAATTTTATAAACTAGAATATTTTAAAAGTTATTAACTTTTTGTACCTTTAATCCTACAATTTTACGGTGTGCTTTTCTACAAATGATCCACAAGTTCTAATTTGATGCTAATTTGTTAATATGGCGGAGGACGCCATTACGCATGTGCTGTATTATGCGCAGTTACTTGTGCGTATTGGAATAGAAACAGACAAAGGGATGATCACCCCTACCGCTAACAACCTTGATATTTGATCTTTGAAATAAATAGGCGGCAGAGAGCAGACATTAACCATGATCGACGCCATTTTCTTCGCCGTGTGTTTGTTAATGTTATGTATGAATTCTCTTCCTTCTGTTAGAATATTTCTAGAAACTTCATTTTTTTGAACATGAATAAAATAAAAAGTGTTACTATTAGACTAAATTTATTTTTGGATAATGAAAGAACATAATTTAAAGTTTTAAATTATGCAATTTTGAACAAAACATCTTGAAGGTGGTGGCCACCGTTTTCTATGCACTGATACAACCGATTTCTGAAGCTCCTCTCTACATGTTCCAACCTCGGTTCCAACATTCGGGTTCCTTTTTTCGAAGGCGAATAAAATGAAAAATATTGCTGATAGACAAAATTATTTTTGGTAATAAAAGGATATAATTTCAAGTTTTAAACCATGCAGTTTTAAACAAAACATCTTGAAGATGCAAGCCACCGTTCTCTATGCACTGATGTAAGATTTAATTAATTTCTGAAACTCCTCTTTACACGTTCCAACATTCGGGCTATTTCCAGTCGAATAAGATTCTTCAGCTGAGGCAGGGTTGTAGGGCGGTGTTTGTATACCTCTGCCTTCAGATATTCCCATAAAAAATCACATGCTGTTAGAATTGTGAAGACAATGTTCCCCTGACGAGTCGAGGTGACATCCCATGGGCGGCGCTTTCGTCTATCATAATCAGCAATACTTTTTATTTTATTCGCTTTCAAAAAAGGAATGTCAAGGCCATACCTGTATATAAGAATTACCTATATTTTTTTCATACTAAAATGTATATTTGTAGCATAAGAATAAATAAATAAATATATACAGGCTGTTTATTAAACATAGGGCAAAAATTGGGATTATTCCCTGGACCATTCTAAGATGATTTTGTCCTTTGATGATTTTTGAAAAGCCGCTTTGTTTCGAAGATACAGGGCGAAACAATTTTTCGACAATAACAACATTTAATACCAAAAATTACATGTAAAGTTTCTTAATCTACAAGTACTGTTGAAAATGACTACCTCCAGCTCCTCCAGAATCGAATCTTCTTCTCATTGATTGCCGAACTCTTTAAAAAACAACAGGGTCGTTTCTTATGGAGTTACAGTCAGCAATTATCCGATGTCTTAAATCTTCCAAATTTGCCAATGAAGTAGCATATACTAATGATTTTAGATGGCCCCATAGGAAAAAATCGTTCAATGTACAACCGCCTAGCTTGTAATGAATTGCCATCAGCAAGTCCATAAATGAAATGCATGTCAGTCATCTCGGCGTTCGTATAGCTATTCATAATAAGAGGACTTCACTAACAAAAGTTTAAGTATTATAGACAGAAAATACACGTCAAACAGCCAAACGTCTCAACAAATTTGACACATAACTTGCCTGCTGTTACTAGATTAATAATTTGAAAAATATCAAAATTGGTCGAATTTTTTTTTCGCCCTGTAACAAAGCGGCTTTTCAAAAATCATCAAAGGACAAAATCATCTTAGAATGGTCCAGGAAATAATCCCTTCAATTTTTGCCCTATGTTTAATAAACACTCTGTATATGCTTTCTATTTTGTTGTTAAAAGTCTGACATAACATACATTACGGAAATTATACATTTAATTCGATTTTAGTTTCATACAATTTCCTGCTCTCCTGTGGGATGCAAAGTTGTTCAGATTTAAAAGTTGCATACAAATCTGTTTTTCATGTTTTATTGTTTTTGATTTCTTCACAATTTTAAAAAGAAATTTCAAAATGAATCAGTAGCAATTGCCATGGAATTTGTCTTCCTTTTTCTGGTTTTCATAAATTATTTATGAACGTTAATATCAATCATACTTTATGGAAAATAAATCCCATATTCTTCTGAAAGTATTATATGGGGATAATGTTTTTTGTAATAAAGACATGTTCCTTATTCAAATAAACATAAGCAGAAAAAATTAATAGAATATGAATAGAATAATATTTTTAAACATTTAATCCATAATGTCATAACTCATGGTTATTGCTGATTATTGTAAATATTAAAATTATCTATTAGAATTGCGGAGAAACCAAAAACATAGTAAAACATAATAAAAAAAAATTGTAGGCAACTTTTAATTTTAAACAACTTTGCCCTCTAGAGTTTTTCCCGTAAAATGAACAGGAGAGCAAGGGATCCGGATATTATTATAGCGTTTTCAATTCACATGCTCTCGTGCAGCGCAAATGACGTCATTGCACTACACCCGTATCGCGCAACACTTTCTTAGTGCAAACTTAGTGCGAGTTCAATCGAACATAATTAATGCACATTTCATTGTTTACATTTGTCGTTCGAAGCTTTCCCGTTTACTTTCTTATTTAATGGTTTGAAAATAATCAAGTAATTGAATGAGTACGAAAATGAGACCATACAATAAATTATAATCTCATTATCGGTATATTCTTCTACTACTTTTTCAATAAAATTTTTATTTTTCGGCTTATTAAACCTTTTCCTCTTCTTTAATATTTCTTCCATTTCATCTTCACTACTGGAAGATGACTCCAAAAATTCATATGCCAGAAGCAAATTTCGACGATGTTCAGCCATTTTGCTGCACTAGGCTTTGCACCGTGGTCCCAAGCCAGTGCAGAAAAACAGCACTGAGTGCGCACCGCAGTCCACCGTGCGGTGTGAATCGAACGCTCTTTTTGATAAGTATAATAATCGAACGCAGAAGTTGCACGCAGTGCGCACTAGTGCATTGAATTGATAACGCCATTTTAGTCAATAGGTATATGAATACAAATTACATTTATAATTTTCTTTTCAAAAAATATGTGTATAGTGTTATAAATTAGAACAAATTTTAAGAAATAGATACATATCTACTCAAGTTTGTTATTTAAATTGGTTAATATTTAATAATTAAATTAAGAAGAATATAGTTTGGGGAAATGTAGTGTCTGTTTTGTGGCCAACATGCAACTACGTAACTGTCTTCGTAAGTGTATCATTTCATTCTTAATTCTTTGTTTGTGTTGTGAGAAAGTGTTAATTTGTTCCTCATCGTAGTTTAGTATAAACAAAATTTGCTTATATTGTTGTTTTAATAATATTTTTTGCTTACTTTTGATTTTTAAAGGTAAATATAAATCAATTTATTTAGAAAATAATTTTTAAAGTTAAATTACGTTTACATAGTGAGCTATTTGTATTACTGTTGAATACAGTTTTAACTTTAAATTACTTTAAGGTTAGTTTATCGACGTCTTTTGAGTTGTCGATGTCACTTACTTACAAATTATTTATCAATAGTGCATTTATTCTTATAAAAGCGACGTTTTGGTATACACTTATACCTTCGTCAGCGTTAGGATAAAAAAGATCTGTAAGAATAAATGCTGTATGTCTGAGATTTCGAGAATTTGTTAACCCCTACTTATAAATAATAGCTATTTTGATATGAAATTACATGTTTAATATATAATATAGGGTAATATCAATTCTGCTACTCTTTTTCTTCATGTCTACTTCAAAAGGTTGTCAAAATTTTATCATTTCTAGTTCATTGAAAACATGTAAGTAAGCATGTATATGAAATCCAATTTTACTAAAACTGTGCAATACTTTATAATAAACTATAAAAAACACCCTTAATGTACATTGTACAATATTGTAAATGATTTTGTTATTTGTGCAAATATGTTTCAATATGCCTTTCCTTGAAATTGTACCTAATTTATACCTGTACTTACTAAAAACTAAAAGTGTGCCAGTTTCTACCCTGTAAAATTATACTCAGATTAAAACTGTGAAAGAATTGGTATCACCCATAATCTTGCACTTGTTTTTCGAAGATCCGTCGTTGATAAAATAATGTATTCTTATCCTATAGAATTTCGGACTAAATTTGTATCATACCATAGTAAATAATAATTAGTCGTTCTCATATTTACTAATAAATTGCACTATGTAATAAGATTCTGATAAGGATTTCAATGTGTATCAATATATTGGTTCAAAGTTTTTTATCCATTTTTTTTTGTTGAGTAAGAAAATTTCTGAAAATGTATATTATTTTCATTATCGAAAAATGTCTAAAAGCAAATTGGAGAACCCAGCAATGGGTACCAAGCCGATGATATATTTATTTATATATTTTATTGAAATATTGTAAGATTGCTTCAGGAGTATTTCTGTTTATTAACAAAACATGTGTTGTAGATCATTTGTCCTAATAACAATGAGTGAACGTCCTACATCCGGCCACATAGGCAAATTTAGTAAAACTCTTAATAAACCATTGGTAAGTAAATTTTTGAAATTTTACTATGCCTTTTCCCATAATTCGGGCATGGCATCTTTATTCAAAAATGGCCAGTCACATAGAAAATAAGTTAGCGTTTAACATAATATTAGGTGATATTATGTTAATTATTCACAAATTATTTTTGGCCTAAAAATAATACTAGTGGTGCTCTTTGCATTCCAGCAAGAAACGTCTGTGAGGTGACGTCTAGTTAACGTCTTGAACAATAAAAATATTAAGTCGGAGTCGTGTGGCTGAATGTGTTATGTGACCGGTTGTAATTTTGACGGCCCGGGTTCTAATCTGACCAGAATCAAATTTTTAAATCGTACAAAAGTGACTTCTGTTGTGATGACAACGTTGAGAGCTCGTGAGGTAAACGCTCTTCACGATAAAAATATTATAATTATTATATATACAGGATGTGCCCTTTAAACGGTTGTTTTTTGGGCGAACTAATGAATAGAGAAAAATATTATAAACAAAAAATGATGAAGAATAAGGGCTAATTTATTAGTAATTATTTGCAATTTTTAAATCGCACAAAAGGAGCCACACGACAGCTTAAGGAGCCCATGAGGTGACGCCTGGTAATCTACAATAAGTATTGGATTGGCAGATAATTAACTACTCTGGCTGAAATTTTGAAATTTCATTTTCAATTATTTGTTATACACATTTAAATAATTTGCAAACGTAGAAATGTTTAGTTTTTAAAAATGTTTATATCTAAATTTTTCCACAATATGTGTTTTTATAACCTTCTATCATATCTCCTCCTTTGTTATTGTTTTTCATAATGCAAACGCTATTCAGCAATTTAGCATTGATCTTTAAAGCACCTAAAGAATGGCGTTAGCAAAACATTTGATATTTGTATCTGCTAATAAAGTGTGAATGGTGATTACTCAGTTAATCTTATATACCGGGTGTCTACTTTTTTCCGGGCCATAGGAAAAACAATACTAAATTTTTATATGACTGTAATTTCTGCCCTATTTATTTTAGAACAAAAGTGTAAATGGAAAAATGGTCAGAGTTAAAAACTGTATCTAATAAGTCCAAAATTATTGTTTACATGCGTTTCGTTCGCGACAGAGAAACAAAATAAAAGTTGTAATTTTTAGCTATTTACAGAGTGCCATGGGAAATAGAAACAAATGTTAAACAGTTCGATTGCTGAAGTTGACAGATGATATCTGTCATAAAATTTTGATAATTATTGATTTCATGAACTTTATCAAATCAATAATTATTAAGACTATGACATATGTTATTTGTTAAACTCAAACATTTACAACTATTTACCATCTTTATTCTATTTCCCATGGCAGTCTGTAAACAGCTAAAAAAAACTTTTATTTTACCTCTCTCCCATGAACCAAACGCATTGACTTAAACAATGATTTTATTATTATTATTATTATATACAGGGTGATTCAGGACTAATGTTACAAACTTTAACAGCTTATTCCTGGGGTCATTTTAAGCAAAAGTGCTATATGAATATAAGTTCTATCTCTTCTAGTTACCAAAATACAAGAGGTTAAAGTTTTATAAAAAAGCTCAAAATTTTCAAATTTTTATAATCAAGGTACTTCTGAAAAAACAGAGTTTTATAGAAAAGTCAAACTTTATTTGTCATAATTATTTTTATTTTATTAAAATAAACGTGTATTGCTAAAAAGTATGGAAAGAAAGAACATAATTAGGACAACAAAACACAAGATGACGCAATTAAACAGACAGATAAACAAATTCTAAATACTGAACAACATATCAAAACTTAGAATAGATACCAAACACAATATGAAATAAGACAACAAATTAGAAATAGAAATCAAAATGAGCGCCTTGAGCTCGTATGCATGCTTCACAGCGGCGAATCATGGAATGATATACACGATTTGAAGATTATCAAGAATAGCATCAACCACATTCTCTTCCTCTTCATGGTTATTAACAACACCAATACCGTCATTTCGTACAGCAATAAATCCAGTTTCCCTTAGTCGCTGAAATACGCGCGCAACCATGTTATGGGAAGGTTGGTATCTGCCATGGTATTCTCTGCACGCATGACGGGCATTACCATTACAAAATTCATAAATAAAAATTATATCTGCTTATTCAGCAGTATTAAAACCGTCCATTATTACACAAACAAAGGTATAATAATTTTTAATTAGGATAAATAAGGTATGACTTTTCAATAAACCTCTTGTTTTCCAAAATATCTTGATTACAAAAATTTGAAATTTTGAGCTTTTTTATAGAACTTTAACCTCTTGTATTTTGGTAACTAGAAGAGATAGGACCTATGTTAATATAGCATTTTTTGCTTAAAATGACTTCAGGAATAATCTGTTAAAGTTTGTAACATTAGTCCTGAATCACCCTGTATATACATCTCTCTATCAATTTGACTTCCGTACATAGAAACATTCATTTGTCTATGGGAAATACTGGCCCTAGGCGTCTACTTTTTCGTGTATATAGAATGTTTTACCCTACCTAATAATGTGAGCATAAGGATATTTTGAAAAAATTATATATAAAGAAAACAATATACACGTATATATGACGTCCGTACTTTATTCGGGCTTTTGCCGTCTCGCGTATATTTTTGTACATATTACCAACATTTTGGCGTCCAAAATAAATATACGTTTACAAAAAGATATCAATCGGGCATCTTGTACTGTTGCCAAATATTGTGTACTGTAGCACTAACATGGAATACGAACCTAGTCGTCTAACATGGGATCATGATTTTTTTAAATTATATTTTCTACTAATATTTTAAAATTATTTGTTCATATATGATTTACATGCGATTCTTTAATTAAATCAAATAAAACAAAATTCATTCTGCATGTTTAATAAAATGGGTCTGCAGATATGTGTTTATACGCCTTATATGCAAAATATTTTAACAGTGCTACATAAATGTCACATTTATTTTTAATTTTATTAAAATAAATAATTTTGCTATTCTTCTCTGTGATTTGACCGTAGGTACATGAATTATTGAATAAATATTATAATATAAGGAATATTTAATATATGTATCGCAACGTCTGACGCCTAGACGAAAAATATGAAATTGATTTTCTAATAAATTAAAAATATTGACTGGCATTCTGAGCACCCAACTAAGAAGAATGAAGTACTTGTATATTATATTAGGATAGTTGCGTCAGTAATCGCTTGTAAAATTGGGTGATCGGAATAACAATCATTATTTTTATCTAATAATTATATACTAGTTTTCTCACATCTTTCATTTGTTTATATGTACCTCAGCGTATAAGATATAAAAGAAATATTTTTTTGTTTCATATCTCAAAAATATTATTCACATCGATACATATATGTGTCATTTGCAAGTAAGAAAACTACCATCCATTTTGATTTTATTAAATATTTGTTTTGTCATCTTTAGTTTGTCTTTCCTATAATAACAGTATTTTTTAATGAAATGTTGTGTATCTCATGTAATATTTAACGCTGTTTTTGCTAAACCTTAACTTATATGATCGCAGTTCAAAAGACAGAAATAAATTTTCAAGTTTATTTTTTATACAAATTATAATACTGATTATGAATTTTCAAAATATTGAACTTTTTATTTCTTTATACACCAATAAAATTTTAGCAGGAATAATGTTGCGAAGTGCTATTCACATCTCTACATAGTATAAAACTAGTGATATACCTTGGCTTCACCTAGGAGCAATATTGAATTTACCTCCAAAAGTATTATTTAACCGAGATCTTATAACATTTTACAGAGATGTCGCCCGGGGGGGGGGGGGGGGGGGCGCTTCCAATAATATCCCCGAAACTATAAATACCGTTTTTTAAAATTTTATATTTAAGTAATTTTCAGTTTTTATCCGATACTTGTTTATTTTTATTTTTTAACCTAATTGTATGTCATTATTTATTTTATCTCATTTATTCTTCTATTCAATTCTGAGGAATGTTTTATCTATAATTTAATATATTGTGTTTTCTATGTAATCCTAAAGAGACATTGATTAATATTGAAGATGGTTATTGTAATGACAGAAACGTTGGTGTAATATCAATAAATTTTCTTCACTCAGGTTCATTTTAATATATAAAAATAATTTGGGAGAGGTTTTTCTTTATCAGTAATAAATCCTTATGATTATTTTTTATAGATGTTTATCGAGATGTTTATAAAATCATTGTAGTAGTAGGTGTAGATGTATTTTAATACATAATTGTGTAAATTTTACATGTCACACATTCACAAAATACTTATAATTAAAGCTCGGATTTATATGCAAGGAAAATAGGAAGAATATGCGCATATATATACAGGCTTTAATTGGAAAATATGCAGTTAGGTGTCCAATATATGCAAAATATGCAGTACAAGAATATAAAAAATATAGCAAAAAAATACTCACCCATCTACATATCAGTTATAATATCTACGTAAAGTTTAAATACAGTATAGAATTATTTTTATTATGTAAAATATAAACAAAATAATGTTTTTAACAAATTTATTTGCTTATAAATGCAGTTATATTGAAATGCTTAATATTAATTATTTACAGAAATTTACAATCTATTACTACGAACTACGGAATATAAATTCATTTGCATTAATAATTAAATGTTTTTCCAAGTTACCCATTTTAAATTGCCTTCTGTCACTTAGCATGTGTTTATACATAGAAAAGCTGCGTTCTACGTCGACAAATGTAATAGGGGCATATTTTAATGATGACAATATTTGATGGTCAATTCTTAGCTCGTCTGAAAGTTCCCCATCCAAAACTTTTGATACAAGAGTTAAAGTGGTGAAACCTTCGTTTTTTTGAGAACTTCCTCTAATTTTTTTGATACTGATTGAGCAGTAAGCCCCTGTGCTTCATTAACAGTTAACTTTAATTGTGCTACTAATTTAATTGATTCATTTAAAGGTACTCCCTGTCTTTCTAATTTTGGCATTGTCTCAATAATTAATTTATAATTGTTATTAATAAAACTCAAGTTTTGGCCTATTTGTGAATCATTTAATATTTTTTTGCACCCTTTATTGCCGCAGAGGAATCATTATTAAATTTTGACATTATTTCTTTAATTTGTTGTAAATATTTGAAATAAAACAAAGCCGCGTCAAGCCATGTGCCCCATCGTGTAACTACAGGTTTAGGGGGAAGTGGAACATCTGTTAGAATTTCTCTATATATTTGAACTCTTATAGAAGCTTTAATAAAAACTTTTTTCATATTATTAATTAAATCGTTTACTAACGGAAATTGATTTCGTATTTCTTCGGCGACTCTATTTATTCCGTGAGCGACGCAAGTACAATGTATTAAATTAGGATAAAATACTTTTAAATGTATTTCAGCCTTGACCATGTATGTAGCAGCATCAGTTAGCAACAATACGATTTTATCGAATGGTACAGCGGTACAGCATTTGGCAAAAATATATTAGTCAAATTTTCTTGTATAAATCTACTGATAGTTACGTTATTCGTTTTTTCTAATTCTTTAACTGCAATTAAATATGGTTTTGCTACAAAATTTTCAGATAAAATGCCAATTGATAAATTTGCTATATATCGACCGCATACATCTGTAGTTTCATCAACAATAATATAATAGAAATTATTGTCTACGAGTAAATGTATCTTAATTTTGGACAAAGTTTCAGCGTAACATGTATCTAAAGTTCTTTTCCTTAACGTATTTTCATCCGGAATGTTCTTTTTACAATACTTTTCAAGAAAGATCCTAAAACTAGGGTTACTTAACTTATGTAATGGAATGTTCGATGCAAGCATGGCGTGACATAAATCGAACTTAAATGTATCCTCTTCAGTTTTTCTTGAATGAACCAACAAAGATTCCCGTATGGATGTCTGCGATACATTCGATGTATTTCTCTTTTCATAATTTCTTTTGTGAAAATGAGTCCTGCAGTGCTGGTCAATCAGGTACTGTCTTGAGCTGGATATCTATTAAATAACAAATAAAATCAATTAAATTTGTTATTAAAAACAAATGTATGTTAAACAACTTACCGACCTGCCACAAGGTTTACAGAAAATATTGTCGCCGTCTATAGACAGTTCCGGGTAGGGACGAATCCACGCAAATAATTTTGAAGCCATTATTTTAAAAACGTTACTGTTTCGTAGGTAAAATCGGAATGAATGGTTTCAAAATGTAATTGAAAGTGATGTACATTTTCCACTCCCTCTCTATACTAAGGTAATGAAACCGACAGAAATATTTAAAGCTAGAATGACCATTTCCTTCTCTGTAAGGGATTAGGATTAGGAAATTACAGCCATAAATGAAATTCTGGGTAAATTTTGGCGGCGTATCACTGGTTCGGTGACTTCAATGTTCTTCAATAGATATGAGAATTTTATTGAAATTAACAAAGTAACGTAAATTTTAAAAATAAGCACAAATATGCACATCGCATTGAAATATACAAAAAAAATGCAAGAATTATTATTAGAATTTTATTAAAATTGATAAAAATAACCTAACATTTAGAACATATGCACAAATATGCACATCACAATGAAATATGCAAAAATTAGGTGAAATATGCAAAAATATGCATTTTGCATATAATCCGAGCTTTACTTATAATAGTATAATAACGTGCGAATGGGAATACACGAGCAATACGATATTACTTTCGAGCGAGATATTTTTTAGACAATTACAAAAATAAAGTATTTTCAAGAATTTTATTTCAATTGACAATACTTACTGTTTTCTTTTTTTCAATTAATCTACCATAGCAACAAAGAAAGCAAAGCTACCTGGCTATGTTGATTTGGTATTTAAAGGACGTGTGACGAGCTTAAAACCACGACACGAAGCGTAGTATTTTTTTACGTCATTAATGCTTTGTAAGCACTTATGCCCGTATATTATACGCTATTTTCTTATACCTGCATATTTATACCTGATTTGCGAATCCGGACAATAATTTAATCACTAATAATTATTTTACATCTGTTAAACTGAAAAACCCAAATTACTTTCTGGCATAATGAAAATTACTTAAAAATTGTTTAAGTTATTTAGCATTTTTTAAGATCCAAAAATAATTTCCTATTTCGCGTTTACAAAGTTTCATGTACTGAATGAAGAAAATCTATTGTGGCCAACACATAACCTGCCGTCAATTTTATATATTTTTAAATCCTTCTTGCAAAAGATTATATTTTCAGTAAAATTATTTCACGAACATATTTTGACCCTGACATCTGTCAATTAATATAATTTGAATATCCAAATTGTTTCCATTGTGATGCTGCATAGACTGCAAGATTTATGAAACTTAATTTCTATATAATTATTTTTCTCTTCCAATTATAGCAAATATAATGAAAAATTGTAATCATGTAATATAATATTTTTTAATGTTTATAATAAAAATTTGGGTATTTCCGGTCGGGTTCACCAATTATAACCAAAATCTAATTAGCTCTTCATATGGGTATACAAATGAGAAGTACGAAAAAAATTGTAAATTTTGGAGTTTGTAGTTATCAACAAGGATCGTCTCACACACACACATATACAGACATCATCGTAAAAGAAGTAAAATTGTATTCTAGGGACTCTAAAATGTGCTTATTCGTTAAAAACGGACTATGAATTTTTTGACCAAAGACAATATCTTCCTTATCTAAAGGCGACGGAACGTAGAAAATATAATTCATTTAAAATTTATCATTGTCATAAAATATTTTTATCAAAGATTTATTGCATTCCTATGTGATATAATAACAAAATATCGGAACAATAAATAAATATAAAATTATTTTTCATGCTTTAATGAATAAACTTTGGTCGTTTCTATGTGGAAAAGATGTTTTTTAATTGAGAAAAAACGTTCTTATCCTTCGAGTTCTCAAAAAATAATTATTTTATTAAAGTACATTATTTCTGCAAATTATCTTTATAAAATAAACAAAATAATATGGAAAATAATAGACATATTTATAATTTTACTCAATGTTGATTAAATTCTTTAAAAATAATAATTTCTCAATATAATATTTGATTATGCTATCATAACCAATTCAGGTTCATATTCTTTAAATATTTAGAGTGAAGAAGTACTGAAAACTAAACACACGAGTTACACATGCCATGTTGCCTAGTGTATGGACGTCAAATTGGCGGTGATTTTCGGTTATCAATATACGGCGGCGTATATTATGATGTGACAAAAGCGCCACACACGGAATTTCGATGAACTAAATATACGGCTGTTAACAAGAAAACAGTCATTTGACGTCCAAAATTAAAATTTGCAGGTAGACCCTCCACATCACGTAGATGCTAAAAATGTGAGAAAAACTGATTTATAATTTGGCGTCCATATTCGGACGTTCGGTTGTTAGACATATATATATATTAAATGCAGTTTTTAATTCTGAACAATTTTTGTATTTATCTTTTTGTTCTAAAATAAATAGGCCAGAAAATACAGCCATATAAAAAAAAATACCATTGTATTTTCTATGATCCGGAAAAAAATTAGACACCAAGTATACCTATTAAATCAACTGCACTAAAACTGTTGGCTTACATAGCAACTAACGTTTTTATTTTTATTTTTCTATCATATGTTTTTCTTCGTTCATAGATAAAAATAATATTTTATGCGCTTTGTGGAAATATTTATAACATGAAATTAATACTTATTAATTTTTATAGAACCTATCAATTTCGAGAAGAATTCGTCGCAGACGTACCTTTGGTCAAAAAGGGCAAAGTCTACCCCCCGCTGTTGAACAGAACACAGCAGGTAAGTCATTTTTTAAATAGTTAATAATATAAACATTCAAAAATACTAACATCAAAGCAGCAAACCCATTAAAAGACCCAGTGACGTAACTAAGTCCAGTCGTCGGGTAGCAAATTTTACTAGAGCCTATTAATATTTAATAAATCTAAATTCGAAGCAAACTAGCACACACGGGTATGTGATAATGGGATATTTTTCATTTATTAATTTGCATAAAATTGAGTTTTCTTCATTAAACGGTATTTTGTTGCTAAGTTCAGAATATAATTCTTGAGGTATTTCATTTTTTGACTTACTTCTATCATCATTTTCTAATATTTTATTTACAACAGTTATCACCTTCATTTGAATCAATTTGCAAATTTTGTACACCGGAATGTGAAGTGCAAGCAGCAAAAAACATAACGCATTGGGGCCCAGTTTCGCCGCAACACCTGTAGATACGACACTGAAGAGACAATTTTAGTGGTGACGTATTTATTTTTCCGAAAAAATGTATAGGTCACTAGATATAGGCAAAATTTTAAATTTCCTCATTTTCGTTTTTTTTGTTTATGACTTTTTTCAAATTTAAATTATTTACACTTTTTTACGTATTTTATTTAAGGAAGCTTTAAAAGTAGTAATAATCGTCTGTATGTCCCAAGGTCACACTAGAATTATTGAAAATTAAAAGAACCTGGTAGGCCGTGGAATACAAAATTTGCACCATCATTTTAAAAAGTTATTTATGTCATTTGAAATTAAATTGCAAAATTTAAGTTGGTTAGAACGTAGTTAATGAATTTCTTAAAGTATTCATTTCGCTATTTTTTGCACATAAAAGTTATGGGCTAAAAGTTCTTCGTCTGAAGAAGAGATTGATGCTACAAGTCATGATTATTTTGAAAGTATTCCAATATATGAAAAGATGATTGTTTGAGATCTTTTAAGAAGTGAAAGGAAAGAAGTGTATTATTGCTAAAGAGAACTGAACTACTTTAAACATATTTAAAATAAAATTCTAAAAAATGCGTTACGCCCAACTCTCAATTTTAAAAATATATTTAATAATCCTATCTCTTCGAACGTCACCAGAATAAAACGTAATACTATTTTTTTTTTAGTGCAATCTAATGTAGAAAACCAACCAGCACGATATTATTATGCTCCAATTTGGAACCCACCTGTAGCTACTCCTGATGCGGATTCCCAAAGAAGCGCAACCTCCGATGAAGCAAATTGTGAAAATGATCGGACGCCGCAATCTACTCAGGAAAACTAAATTGTCTTCTGTCATTGCATGTGACATTGATTTTTTTTATAAAAATATGTAATCGTTATGTAAAATACTTTTAGAATTTATAAGAAAATAAATGGTAAAAACATATGTGTATTATTTTCTGAGCTATTATTATTTTCAATTTTCAATTTTTTTTTTAAATTCAGTTATATTTTTTAAATAAACTATATTCATATTTTTACTTTTTCATTTTTGGCATAAATTTGAAAATGTTAAATTTATAAAGTTGTTAGTGGAATGAAGTGAGCATTACTTATTTTTTAAACAGTTTACTTGAAAATTCTATAAATATGTGAAATGCATTAATATAACTAGTATAAATACTATTGGGAAATATACTAATAACGAATAAGTAAAATTAAATAAATAAATTTAACATACGAACTAACTTCACAATATCAAATTGCTTTTTGATACTATATTCACATCGATATCCTTTCCCGTTGAAATTGTAACTTCCACGTCTTCAAGTTTTAACTGGTACTGATAAGTTTAAATTTACTTGCTTAAATTACAATTTTATTCAACGTAGTATTAATTAGAACGAAATAAAGACAAATTTGGCATATAAATTAATAGTATTACATGTTGGAATAAATTCAATCATAAAATTACATCTTAACCTAGATTTTTTCCATACACGTATTTCGTCAGCAAATATGTCACTGTCAGTAGCGTAAATACAAAAAGATATAACATAGGTTGCGAGATGATTCAACAACTGTGAAGAATTAAAAGAAACAGGAATTAGGGATGAGAATCAAAAAGAATAAAACCATTATACTTTTCGGAATTTTCGTAATACGTTCTTCAAATAAAACATCACACATTTGTTTTTTTTTGTATTAATTCCCTGGCACCCTAGCCAGCACTTTTTAATTGTAATTTTAAAAAATTTCACATCTAATTGCTGCAGTTACAAAATATATGAAATGAATTTTGTTAACTGATGTATAATTTTATATGTGCAACTGTTCTTTGAAGTATTTTTTTTATAATTTGGGAAGCAATATACAAGGAAAAACTGTTTTCCCATGGGAAAAACGTATGGCTCGAACTTCGTGAACACCTGTATATGTGTCGTAGTCAGTTTGTATTACCCGGCTTTTAATAAAATGCATATAGGCATTTTAAAAAAGGCGGCCAGATTGTCAAACCTTTGTTGACTTAACGATATTGTATAATATGACTAGTCGTCTGTGCGTCCTATAAAACGACAAAAGTTTACTTAGCTTATATATTTTTATAAATATAACAACAATAACTTAACCTATTGCAAAAAAACTCGGGCCGAGTTTTTCAAACCTGACTTTTGTGCATTAGATTAGGTTATTGTTATTATATTTACAGAAATTGCAAGTAAAACTGTTAAATATTCATATAACACTGTGGCCGTAAGCTATTCGTCGTTTAACATAATGTCTAGGCACATTGTACAACATCGCATCAACGAAGTTTTGACAATCTAGTCGCGTATTATATTACGACGGATTTTATAACCTGGCTATGACATATATTGATGCTCAATTTTTCGGTTTATTTATTTTTTCTCGAGTCACAATTCACAAACATCTAAGTATGGTGCTGATTAGCATTCTTTGACGCTCACTTTAAGTGTCTGGTAAGCAGATTGTAAGATAAACAAAATTCATATGTTGACCTTCACAAAATAAAGCTGTAGAAAAGGATGTGGATTTAAAAAAAAACTGGCATCTGAAAATTTAAAATATCCGCATATTGAAACTATTGGGATATTCGAAATATTTAGATATTATCCGAAAATGAAATCTATTTGCACTTTTCATTTGTATAAAAAATGATTTTTTTTATAATAATTAAAGATTATTGTCTTTTTAGTATGTCAGGTTTGTTTTCACATTACTGATTTATTTTAAAAGTCAGATTAATGTATATCCGAATATTTAATTACGAGTATCAGAAATTTTGTAGTATAGTATTTTATAATATCGAGATTACTCTGGTAACAAAAATATTAGAATATCGCAACTTTTCGAATACACGAACTATTTTATACCTACCTTAGTATATTTTGCAAGAGAAGTTTAAACCGAATATTTGATTAGGTCGAAAAATAATTGCATAATATTCCGTATTTAGTTCTACAGACAAAATAAATTCTGGCGCGTCTTTAACACAAAAATTTATAAGGCGTTTTTGTAAATTAAGTTGAATTGTTCGGGTGTGAACGGAAGTAATCGTAAAGTGAATCAGATTCTAAATTCACTCCAATTCCAATCACCCGGAGCCCGGAGCAAGTAAATTTTTCAATGTTCACGTAGCAGAACAAGTTTTGTGCAATATAAGGTACTTTCAACAAATAAATGAAAACATTGTCAAATATCTGTAATATCAGCTTACAAATCTATCGGACAAATCTGGTTGAATTTATGAAAACTTCTATAAATGACACCAAAGTAGATATAATTTTCCGGCGCACCGATATTTATTTGTCATATTGCCATTGTTAACATCAACGAAAAACTTGTATTAAGGTTGAATACTTTAGATAAAAATATTATTTATTAATAAATACAATAATTGATATTATCAAATGTACTTTATTACATTATATTTAAAATTATGTACAAAGCAGTTTGTACTATGTGCTGAGTAATAAAAAAGATTTAATATATTAGTACATTTTTTAGATCATAAACATAAACATGTACTGCGGTAACGATGATCCATACGCATACGACCAATGGTTCGCCGATCCAACTGTTGTTACCATTTGTTCTTGTTATTTGTTGAGATAAAAGAATATTAATATTTCTTTGTTCAAAATTTGTTTAATTCTTTAATCTGTCAAAATTATATTATGCCTAATGGACCCCATTAGCAGCTTTGAGAGCCTCAAAGCTGTACAACTGTTATTTCGGGCCTTAATCAGATAAAGAATTTAATATCCCATTATAGAAGAAAATAGTTTTTTAAACTAGCGGTTCTCAAGTTGCAACACAAAATTATATATTTTCATATAGGATTATATATATATATATATATATATATATATATATATATATATATATCGTCGTCGTTAAGGCAGAAGTCATTATGTTCAAAACGTAAGTTGTTGAGAAAAATGGTTTAATAGTTAGGACAGCTGTGTAAATTCCAGTTCTCTGCGTATTTCACTTTTGTTCTATCACATTGCTAGATACTGGGGTTAAAATGAAAATGCACTATAATTATTTTTTAAAACTTTTGTGATTTTCCCACAATATGTGTTGTTATAACCTTCTATCATATCTCCTTCTGTGTTATTGTTTTTCATTCTGTAAACGCTATTTAGCATTTTAGCATTGATATCTTTAGAAAAACATTTGATATTTGTATCCGCTAATAAAGTGTGAATGGTGATTACTCAGTTAATCTTATATACCGGGTGTCTACTTTTTTCCGGGCCATAAGAAATACAATGGTAAATTTTTTATATGATGATGGTTCATTTGGAATCGAAACGTCGGAATGTTAAATAGATCCTAATAAACATTTTTTCACCAGACTGCAACTCCAATTATTTATCTGTAACCTTTATATTTATATTAATGCCCGGCTAAAGTTTAGAGTTGCTCGCATAATATTGTAATGTTTATACTTAGATTATTGTAATTGAGTTTATAAGTTAAAACTAACTTCATGTTTAACCACGATTCAGCAATGTAAGAGGGGTATTATATTTCAGGCTTTTTAATTTTTTCCTTTTCCTTAATTTGGATTTTTAATCGTTATTCTTCGCCATCCGTGTTTATATTGTGGATATTGTTCTACCCGTCGATCGTGAGAACGAGTATTGGAGGAATTTGGGAAATCTGGAGATTGTTAGGCTGGAAGACCACATGTTCTGGATTTTGGAAATCCACCACGCCACGCCCTGTCTTCAATCTTATCGAGTTCAAGATAAGATCCATTTTATATGATTTATTTCCTTGTTCTTATTTAAAAGTTTTTTGATATTATCGGTAATTTTTTACGAGTATTAGTAGCTATAATTTTGACATACTGTTAGCCGCTATATCCATAATTCAGTTAAGGACAGTTCAAGCCAGTACTATTTATAGATTTATAGAGATCAATCAACCTTTGTGTCACATCGAAGAACGTAGACTCTTTTATAATAACGATTGTGCTAACTCATGCGAGTTTACTAGTTTTCATATTGTTTTAAATATAGTTCAAGGCGGAGAAGCCTAATTAGGGTTTGTAACGGGCCGGAAGGGGTTAGGACATTATTTACTTGTATCTTAAAGACTATTTGCGCTCACATTAGCCCTGCTTGGTCGACCAATCACATGCATTGCCTTATATTTGCGCCATTGCTGTTATTGTTGTGCGGAACATTATCTGTACTTTATTTACCTGCCTTATGGGACGTCCTCGCCCATTCGTACGCCACGCAACCCCCTAGTACTTAAAATATATTTAGTCAACAGTATTATTCAAGAGTTATTACTACCTCGCTTGGATTACTTAAATTATTCTGTGTGGAGTTACGATTCCCATGTGCTTTACTTATTCAATAATTATTACTTGTTTAATCGGCTTGAGACTAATCAGTTCATTTTGGCAAAGCCTAACTGTAAATTTAATCACTATTATTATTATTACATTTGATGAAATATTTATTATTATTACATTTGTTGAATTGTTTTTTTTTTATCTCAATGTAAAATTTAATTAAAGCTAAATTTATCGTATTACATATTGTTTAATGCGTTGTATTGGTTAAAATTCGTTAATACAGAGCCCAGTCAACTTTTTTGGTGTCTTATTAATTATACCGACCAGGTTTCTTAAGATTTTTGCCCTCCGAATGGTGGCACTTTCATGGTTGTGTACCACTATAATTAGAGCAACCATTGTTAATGGTTTACAACCCTGTGGCGCCCTTGTTTATTTTACTGTCGTTCTGAAAATCACAACGACCCACTCCCGCCCATCTGAGGATACGTTACCTTCCATCACAAAAAAATTCATCCCTTGGTTGTCTGAGCACGTGGCAGGTATTGTAAATATTTTGTTGTACACGTAATTATTTTCCCATATTCTTATATAATACTTGTAATAGCTTCATTACTTGATTTGATTCATAATTTTTTTAGATTAATTAATCACAGAAGGCATTTTTTGTGATATGAAAATTACTGTTTGCAAACAGAAAAAATATGAAATCTCGCAATTTTGATTATTTAATAATTTAAACTAAATCCGAATTTAGATTATCTAAGTTAGAATAAAAAATCTATTGTATACTGGATTGCAGTAGCGTTCATTTCTATCCGAATTTACACATTTTTTGCGTCAGTGTGTGATTTTAAGGGCGCGTGTGAAAGTGTTCTAATCGCACGAAAAAAAGCTTAAATATTAGGTATTTTCGGAAGCAGTTTTCTCAAATATAACAGAAGCAAATGACTTCAAAATTTAAAGAAGCGTACATTAATATTTATTCTAGTGCAAGAAGAAGATTCATGAGTCTTGGTTATATAGTTAAATTATATGTAATAAAACAGTAATTACGTATTCTAGCATAAATTTTAAAGCTCATTATTTGACTTTCGCAAAAACTTAGGGAGACGAAAATTATGTCTTGCGCTAATACTTGATATATATTTCAAAAATTTGAAAGTAAAATAACTTAATTTATAAAAGTTTTTGTGAAAATTGCTTTCAAAAATATTGCCATGGACACAATGTTAACAGTTTCACGATTTTGTCGCTAGGGAACAAAACAATTTACTTTATCAAATATGTTATCCTTACCAAAGTACCCTTTTGAATAAATGAGATTTCGCCAAGAATGTATGTCTGAGATTTCGAGAATTTGTTAACACCTAATTATAAATAATAGCTATTTTGATATGAAATTACATGTTAAATATATAATTTAGGGTGATATCAATTCTGCTATACTTTTTCTTCATACCTACTTCAAAGGGTTGTCAAAATTTTATCATTTGTAGTTCATTGAAAACATATAAGTAAACATGTATATGAAATCCAATTTTCCTAAAACTGCGTGCATATTTTAAATTTTATAATAAACTATAAAAAAAGATCCTAATGCACATTGTACAATATTAATAATGATTTTGTTATTTGTGCAAATATGTATCAATATGCCTTTCCTTGGAATTGTACCTAATTTATACCTGTACCTACTAAAAACTAAAAGTGTGCCAGTTTTTACCGTGTAAAATTAGACTCAGATTAAAACTATGAAAGAATTGGTATCACCCGTAATCTTGCATTTGTATTTCGTAAATGCGTCGTTGATAAGAAGAACTACAAAAATACATTACAGCGGGTCCTTTTATATTTAGTTTAGCGGTGGAGATTTGGGAATTAAGGCTTCAAGAAATGGGGAATGTACCAAGTCTAACTGTTCGGTCATTAAAGAGGTGTTATTGGAAATGGCTTTCTTAATTTCATAAGATTCCAGGAGAAGTAGTGTTGCTAAATTATTTTCGACATGTAAAATTGATGCATTTTCAAAATTACAAACATGATTGAACTCTAACATGTGATTAGCGACATTGCAATTCAGTTTAAGATTTTCAAAGTTTTTTTTATGTTCTTTAAATCGTATGTGAAAGATGCTTCTATTTTGCCCTACATATATAAAATTACAGTTGTTACAGTTAATTTTATAAACCCCAGAATTGGAATAAGGATTCCTTGAAACAATTTTGTTGTTGACCAATAGATTTTTTAAATTATTATTATTAGACAGGCCAGAATGAATATTTAATTTTTTAAGTTCAATGGCAACTTTTTCACTCGTGTCTTAATGTATTTATGTTTTTTGTAAATTGGGTTAGTGTCATTTATGTAACCTGGAGCATAAAATCGTTGCAAAAGAAGCCTTTTACATTTTTTATGTATTAATTTGTTAACTATATCCTCACTATAACCGTTATTCCGAGCTATACTAGAAATAAAAGGACCCGCTGTAATGTATTCTTGTAGTTCTTCTGATGATGGCCTAACAGCCGAAATTGTACAATAAAGAATTTTCTTTAATTTTGTGAAACAACCGAGTGTTTTTCTTATTCATTTTGAAAAATGTTTCACCTAGTGCCAACAGCTTCCGCTATTGATTTTATAAATAGTAATTAGTCATTCTCATAGTTACTAATAAATTGCACTATATAATAAGCTCGATAATAAGATTCTGATAAGGATTTCAATGTGTATCAATATATTGGTTCAAAGTTTTTCATCCAATGTTTTTTGTTTTTGTTGAGTAAGAAAATTTCTGAATATGTATATCATTTTCATTATCGAAAAATGTCTAAAAGCAAATTGGAGCACCCAGCAATGGGTACCAAGCCGATGATATATTTATTTATATATTTTATTGAAATATTGTAAGATTTCTTCAGAAGTATTTCTGTTTATTACCGAACATGTGTTGCAGATCATTTGCCCTAATTTCAATGAATGAACGTCCTACATCCAGCCGCATAGGCAAAAGAATTAGTAAAACCATCAATAAACCACTGGTAAGGAAAATTTTGAAATTTTACTATGCCTTTTCCCATAATTCGGGCATGGCATCTTTATTCAAAAATGGCCAGTCACAAAGAAAATAAGTTAGCGTTTAACATAATATTAGGTGATATTATGTTAATTATTCACAAATTATTTGCGGCATAAGAATAATACTTGCGATGCCCTTTGCATTCCAGCAAGAAGCATCTGTGAGGTGACGTCTAGTTAACGTCCTGAACAATAAAAATATTGAATCGGAGTCGTGTGGCTGAAAGCGTTATGTGACCGCTTGTAATTTTGACGGTCCGGGTTCTAATCTGACCGGAATCAAATTTTTAAATCGCACAAAAGTGACATCTGTTGTGATGACAACTTTGAGAGCCCGTGAGGTGACGTCTAGTAAACGCTCTTCGCGATAAAAATATTATAATTATTATATATACAGAATGTGCCCTTTAAAACAACCAGTGCTTTTTTGGGCGAACTAGAGAAAAATGTTATAAACAAAAAATGATCAAGAATAAGAGTCTAATTTATCAGTAATTATTTGCAAATTTTAAATCGCACAAAAGGTGCCACACGACAGCTTTAAGAGCACATGAGGTGACGCCTGATAATCTACAATAAATATTGGATTGGCAAATAATTAACTACTCTTGCTGAAATTTTAAAATTTCATCATTTTCAATTTTGGAAATATTTTTTCAAATGATGGAATTATTTGTTATAAATATTTAAATAATTTGCAAACATAGAAATGTTTAGTTTTTAAAAATGTTTATATCTAAATTTTCCCACAATATGTGTTTTTATCATATCTCTTCCTGTGTTATTGTTTTTCATTCTGCAAACGTTAGTCAGCAATTTAGTACTGATCTTTAAAGTACCTAAAGAATAGCTTTAGCAAAACATTTGATATTTGTATCCGCTAATAAAGTGTTAATGGTGATTACTCATTTAATCTTTTATACCGGGTGTCTGCTTTTTTACGGGCCATAGGAAATACAATGGTAAATTTTTTATGTGACTGTAATTTCTACCCTATTTATTTTAGAACAAAATTGTAAATGCAAAAATGGCCAGAATTAAAAACTGTATCTAATAAGTCCAAATTATTGTTTACTTGCATTTCGTTCGCGACAGAGAAACAAAACAAAAGTTGTAAATTTTAGCTATTTACAGAGTGCCATGGGAAATAGAAACAAATGTTAAACAGTTCGATTGTTGAATTTAACAGATGACATCTGTCATAAAGTTTTGATAATTATTGATTTCATGAATTTTATCAAATCAATAATTATTAAGACTATGACATAATATGCCATTTGTTAAATTCAAACATTTACAACTATTTACCATTTTTATTCTATTTCCCATGGCAGTCTGTCAACAGCTAAAAATACTTTTATTTTACCTCTCTCTCGCGAACGAAACGCATTTACTTATACTTTTTGATGAATGATTTTATTATATATGTATATATATATATATATATATATATATATATATATATATATATATATATATATTAAATGCAGTTTTTAATTCTGAACAATTTTTGTATTTACCTTTTTGTTCTAAAATAAATAGGCCAGAAATTGCAGCCATATAAAAAAAATTACCATTGTATTTCCTATGGTACTGAAAAAAATAAGACACCTAGTATACACATTAAATCAACTGCACTAAAAACTGTTGGCTTACGTAGTAGCTAGCGGTTTTTTAAATTTTTATATCATATGTTTTTCTTCATTCATAGATGAAAAAATATTCTATGCGCTTTGTGGAAATATTTATAACATGAAATTAATACTTATTCATTTTTATAGAACCTTTCGACTTCGAGAAGAATTCGTCGTCGACGTACCTTTAATCAAATCAAAGGACGAAGTTTACCCAGTGGCGTAACTAAATCCAGTCGCCGGGTACCAAAACTTTTACTAGAGCCGATTAATATTTAATAAATCTAAATTCGAAGCAAACAAGAACACATGGGTATGTGATAATGAGATATTGTTCATTTATTAATTTGCGTAAAATTGAGTTTTCTTCATTAAACGGTATTTTATTGCTAAGTTCAGAATATAATTCTTAAGCTATTTCATTTTTTTGACTTACTTCTATCATCATTTTCTAATATTTCATTTACAATAGTATCATTTAATTTGAATCAATTTGCAAATTGTGTACACCGGACTGTGAAGTGCAAGCAGCAAAAAAAATATTTTTGGTAATTTTGCCCGCTTATCTTTTTTTTCCCATCCACTTTTTTTCTTGTTTATCCATATCTTTTATTTTTATAAAATATAAAACTAATTAGCAATAATTTAATTCAAAAGTACACACACTTGTTTTAAAATTTAAATTATTAACGAAAATACGTAATTATTGGTTCTTTTTCCACTTTTTTACGTATTTTATTCAAGGAAACTTTAAAAGTAGTAATAATCGTCTGTTTGTCCCAAGGACACACTAGAATTATGGAAAACAAAATTTGCACCATCATTTTAAACAGTTATTTATCTGTCATTTGAAATTTAAGTTGGTTAGAACGTAGTTTAGTCAATTTTTTAAAGTATCCATTTGGCTTTTTTTTGCACATAAAAGTTATGGGCTAAAAGGTTTTCGTCTGAAGAAGAGATTGATGCTACAAGTCATGATTATTTTGAAAGCATTCCAATATATGAAAAGATGATTGTTTGAAATCTTTTACGAAGTGAAAGGAAAGAAGTGTATTATTGCTAAAGAGAACTAAACTACTTGAAACATATTTAAAATAAAATTCTAAAAAATATGGATCATGTGTCTTATTCTTAAATATTAATAATTTTAGAGTGACACTCGTATGGTTACTTTTCCATGCGATACGCCCAACTCTTAATTTTAAAAATATATTTAATAATCCTAATGGACCATTCTCTCCTCGAACGTCACCAGAATAAAATGTAATACTTTTTTTTTTAGTGGAATCTAATAATATAGAAAATCAACCAGCACGATATTATTATGCTCCAATTTGGAACCCACCTGTAGCTACTCCTGGTACTGATTCCCAAGAAAACTTAACCCCCGATGAAGCAAGCTGTGAAAATGATCGGACGCCAAAATCAACTCAAGAAAATTTAATTGTCATTGTCATTACATGTGACTTCGAAACTTTGTTTTTTTATATACAAATATGTAATCCTTACGTAAAGTAGATTTGGAATCTGTAAGAAAATAAATGGTAAAAACATATGTGTATTATTTTATGAGCTATTATTATTTTCAATATTAAATTCATTTCACAAATTCAGTTATATTTTTTAAATAAACTTTTTAATATAAATAAATCGCTATTATAGGCTTGGAAAGATAAAAGCTAACAAAAATCGACCCGTCATCGTCAAATTTGTGAGCTACCGTTCGCGCCAAAAAGTGTTCAGTGCAAAGAAGAATTTGAAAAATTCCGGCATCACCATCCGAGAAGACCTCACAACAGCAAGAATAACTCTCCTTCAGGCTGCAATTGATAAATTTTCTTATAAAAATGTGTGGACCTTTGATGGACGAGTCATTGTTAATCCAAATGAAGGAGGTAAGGGAGGATCTAAAAATATTTATATTAATAGTTTCAAAGATTTAGAAGTCTAATAACTTAATCCTACATACAAATCTCTGATTTTGAACTAACAATGACTTTGTTCAATAATCGAAATTAAACATTTTGTGAACCACTGTGGTTTTTTGTAGTTTAATTACTTAAGCCAGAACATGCCTCAAGTCAATGAACTCTGTTTATTTGTCCTTGACTTACTGGCATACTCTTGCGATTTATTTATTTTCTCTTTATGTTTAATTCTGTCGATTGCAACCAGCAAATCATTGATGTATATGATAAGTTTTTTACAATTTGTCAGATAAATATTAGATCTATTAATTCCTGTTTTGTAAAATTTTCTGAATTTGTGAAAAGTTACAACTTTGATATTGTTGCCGTTACCGAAACTTGGATTGGCACAAACTCTTCAAGTTATATATTTTATATTTCTAACTACAATTTATTAAGTTTTGATAGAACCCATACAGTTGGTGGAGGTGTCGCATTCTACGTTCGTAATGGTATTAATTTTAAAGTTTTAGATACAACATTTATTCCAGGAAATAATATTGAACAAGCTTGGATATTATGTACAATACAGAATGTAAAAGCATGTTTAGGTGTCGTATATAATCCTCATTCTCGATATTAACGTGAAATAGCAATTCTAGAGACTGTATTCACTGAGCTTATTTTACAATATGATTACCTAATTTGCACAGGTGATATTAATATTAATTTATTAGCTGATGACTATAAAACACAATATTTTTCTGATCTTTCATCTGTTTACAATATTAATCAAATAATTACTAAATACACAAGATCTGCTTCAAAATCACTGCTACTTAGATGTTATGATTTTGTCGGATAAAAGTATCTGTATGTCAGTTCAGGTAATATTGATTGTCAAGAATTGAGTGATCACGATTGCGTTTATTGTGTACTTAATTTTCCAAAAACCTCATTACCTGGGAAAAAAATTACGTACAGAGATTTCAAATATTTTGACTTTCTACCGATTGTGAATTAGTGAACTGGGATCACATTATCTACTTAAATGATATTAATGATAAGGTACAATTTCTTAAGGAAAATATTTTAAATTTATTTAATCATCATGCACCTTTAAAAGAAATCGTCACTAAAAAATCTGATGTGGCCAGCACAATACCTTTCGTCAATCCTGTGTATTATGTACAAATTCCATACATAAATTTTCTTGCAAAAGATTATAAATTTTTGGTATTATGTGATTCCCTTTCTCGGCAACTGAATTCCATACTCCTGATAACAAACAAACCACATGAAATAAGAAAATTATGAAATTTTGATTGAAAAATTATAACACTTGTCAGTTATGGACATAATTAATTGCTGTCATTTTGACACGGGTCAAAGTCATGTTACTGCACGCGTCCCATACATAAATTTTCTTGCAAAAGATCCTATATTTCCAGTAAAGTTATTTCATTAACAAACTATGAAAATTGCACTTGACACTGACATCTTCTTCTTTAGTTTTTCCCATTCGTTAGGGGGTCGCTATTTTTTATTTTCTTCTTCCACTCATTTTTGTTTTGCGTGTCGTCCTCATTCAGTTCCTTTTCTCTCAAGTCTTCTACAATACAGTCTTTTCATCTTATATTTGGTCTTCCTATGTTTCTTCCACCTTCTATTAATATATTCATCTCTCCTCATGACATGTTCAAACCAATATGTAATCGTCTCTCTTATATCTAGAAACTTCTAACACTAGAGTTACTTCCCTTATTCTTTCATTGATTTCATTTTATTGATACTGACATCTGTCAATTTGAATTACCTGAATATATTACCTAGAGGTGACGGAAGGTAAAAACAATTTACCCCGTGGATTACCCCTGTTATCAGAATCATGCAGCGAAAAAGTAATAATGCTCTTGCAAATTATACGAAATCTAACTACAGCTGCGATTAGGCGAGAAAAACAAGCCTACTTAAACCATAATATTAATAATAACACTAAAAATCCCAGTAAACTATGGACCAATCTAAGACAGATTAGTGTTAATAATATTTCACAGTCATATGGATGAAAAAAAATTTAAACCCCATGATTACTGACTTTATCTTCTAAATCAGACTGGCTCAACAAATATAAACCCTGATACTAAAAACATCTATGATACTAACAAGTTTTCTAACACACACACTGATTTCTTCAACTTTACTTGTGTGGATAATGAAAAAATTGAATCCATTTTGAAAAACTTGAAGTCCAATGCAATCGGGATTGATGAAATATCTAGAAAATTATTATTTTAATTCTTCCTGTAATAATCAATCATATTACGCACATTATTAATTCATGTTTGTTAACTGGAACAGTTCCTGATATATGGAAGTCAGCAATTGTTAAACCCAATCCGAAACACAGTAATTCATCCACCTTCAGTGATTTACGTCCTATTAGTATTTTACCAACCTTATCAAAAGTTTTAGAGAAAATATGTTGCGAACAAATAATGGACTATATGATACTGAATAATATTCTTCCACCGAAGCAATCTGGTTTTAGAAGCGGATATAGCACCAATACATGCTTACTTAATATTCTTGATACACTAATCAAAAACTATGATGAATCTAAAATCTATTCTTGTTCAAATAGACTTCTCTAAAGCTTTTGATATGGTTGACCATTCATTACTTTTAGCTAAACTAAAATACTATAAATTTTCAGTCAATGCGTTAAAGTGGCGTGAGAATTATTTTAGTAATAGAGAATTTCGAGTTTGTATGACACACAATCCTCAAATCTTAAATTCACCCGCATTGCCTTTAGCCCGGGGAGTACCTCAAGGATCCATCCTGGGACCATTGTTTTTTTTTAATCTATGTGGCTGACATAACTGCTGAATTAAATCACTGTGATATACACTCATACGCTGATGACACACAAATATTAGCCTCAGGTTATCCTTCAGACATGTTGGATCTACGAAATAAGATTAATTCAGATTTGAATAATTTAGTTCAATGGGTGAAGGATAATGGTCTCAGTATTAATCCAGATAAATCAACTATGTTATTGATTGGAAATTGTGAGGCTCCTGACTTGGTACTAGATGCAATGAACTTACAGCCTGAAATAGTTTGCAAAAGTGTAGGTATGTTCTTTGATAAAGATCTTAATTTTCATTTTCACTTACAGTCTAAACTGAAGGCAGCATTCATTAAATTAAAACATTTATATCAGTTTCGTGATATTTTATCTTCAGATATAAAACTACGTCTAATAAAGTATATGCCTAATTTATCGCAAGCCGATAAACACAGAATACAAATTTTTCAAAATTCTTGCTTACGATATGTATATAATGTGCGTAAATTTGATCATATTTCAAATTACAGAGACATCGCAAAATTGGAAGATATAGAATCTCGTACTCGAAAAATATATCTCTTTAGTTCATAAAACTTTAATTACTCACACACCTTCATATTTGTTTGAAACTGTCCTAAAACTGTAAATATTTTTATCAATGTTGGGATAAAGTTCGCTAAAAAAATTTTTCCAATCTATATTTTCATTATTAGTCGCAGAAGATAATTTAGGTTTAAGTTGCTTTACAACATTCCAAAATTCGTTATTATTTTTGATGTTAGCAAGTTTTTCAATGATAGAGCATTGCCACCCTTTTTTACAATTTTTGATTCGCGTTAAGTATACACGTTTACTTTCTAAAACAATTAACATATTAGAACTCGTGGGTTCTCTTTTATAATCTTTTAATAGTGTTCTTGTTTGTTTTTTGAGAGCTAGACAGTCTTTATTGAACCAGTGTTTGTCGGAAATGGAACCGTTTTTAGATGTGTTGTTCAAATGTTTTACTTACAGCATTTCTGCCGATGCTACCACTAAATTGTGGTTGAGTTCTGATGTGCTATGGCTGTGGTAATAAACTAAATTAGATATTTAACGATTTTTAAATACAATGGCTTTAGCGTCATCAAATTCGAATTTACTAATGTAAGTATTTTTCTTTTGTGAGTTTTTGACAGTATTATACCGAAAATCAGTGATAAGTAATAGACTATATATCCTTTGGCCTGACGGTTCCAAAGTATGAAAAATCTACTTAACTCATCATTATGCGGTACTGTTTGGTTCAACGGCTTTACTTGAGGGACAAAAAAACGAGTCGATTGTGCCTGGTTTTGGGAATTTTGCACTAGGTTTGATGGGGGTGTCTTCTGATGAGATGCTTGCCCGTTGTTTTCTTTTGGAGGTTTCCTGGAGCTTACATTTATATAAGTATCTTCAGTACTAAGTTTGAAAAGTTGTGGATTATATTTTAATATCTAATTTCAGGAAAATCTGTTCAAAGCTTACAGTAAAGTACTATTTCCAGTTAGTTAATTGTATCCAATATCTAATATGCTGAATACATCGATACTGAAATCTGTATGAGCATTTAATAGATGTTTTCATGAGAAACTGTTATGTAAAATACCATTTCCAGTTAAATTAGACAACCCAAGATCTAAAAGAGTATTTTCATAAACATACAGACATGGGCGTCGCCAAGGGGAAGGGGGATGCAAATGTTTATATTCATTGATAATGGAACAATTTGGCCCCGAAACGTCCTATTTATTATGTGACAACAAATTATAAATAAAAAATTTGGAACATAAAGACCAAATACAAAGAATTTTTTTTAGGAATATCCTGGAAATTTGTAAATAATTTAATGACTTTTCAATAATAACTCTTGTTTTCCGAAAGTACCTTGATTACAAAAATTAGAAAATTTCGTGTTATTTATAGAACTTCAACCTCTTGTATTTTGGTAACTAGAAAGAATAGGACCTATGTTCATATGACATTTTTGGCTCAAAATGACCTCAGGAATAAGCTGTTAAAGTTTGTTACACTAGTCCTGAAACACCCTGTATAACGGATTTCAAGTGGACACGCGGTTAATGTAATGCTCTGTGAATGTTTGTATCACTATACATTTACCATTTCATGTTTAGTAAAGTAATTTTCTATATGATTTTCAAATCTGTTCTTTATTACGTTTTATTCAGTGTTAAAGTGAAACAGAATTTAAACTGGGCGTCAAAAGTAGTCTATAGCGCACAAAAATATATTTCCTCTTCCTTTCTCGACTACTTCCTTTTTCGGCTACTTGCAGAGTGGTTGACGACGAAAAAAAGAAAGAACCATGGACGCCGCGAGTAAAACCTTGGGGTTTAAAATACGCTGAACTATGTTATTAGTTAAACATTAATACATTTAAAATAATAAGCAATAAAGTGTAAGGACACGGTAAATAAGATTTATTTAATTTATAAATCATTTTGCATTCAAAATTATTTCATTCTATATGTGAAAAATATTGTCCATGTTCATTTCTGTGAGTTTTGATTTATCATTTGTGTTGTGTTTATACTGGTGAATATATCGTCCAGTATTGCCAAATCCTACAGTAGCCTGGCAAAGATTTCTAGTGGGTTATATAATCATCATTTGGTAAGTTCTTCATTGTTTTTTGTCATAAAGAACGCAATAGTCGCATGATCTTGATATCCCTCAAATTGTTTAGTATGGTGTTTACTTTTCACCGACAGATGGTGAACCTGTATAAGTATAGCATGTAAATAAATTTAAAAATATTTGCATTTGCGGCTGTTTGTTTCACTGCACAAAGCGAAACAGTTCAAATTTAGTAAGTTTAATTTTCCGCTTGATTTTTTGAATCTCTTTTATATTGCATAAATCTGACAACTTTTAAATGGCGCCATTCCATTTCTGTGGTGCGCAGTAGAACATTTCCTTTTCCGTTTCGTCCTCTCCGACGCTAAGGCAAGTGGTCGACGAACGGAACCGCGTGTAGAGACTTGTATTATATAATTAACCATATTTCTGTGAAGTTTTTTTGTGTTGTGCATTAATTGGTGAAATTGCCGTCTTTTAGAAACCTGCAAAGATTCGTGGTGTTTCATATAATCATCAATTGGTAAGATATTACTTATTTTTTGTCATATAGTACATGTTAGTCGCATGACCTTGTATTCTGGAATTATATGGCATGCTGTTTCACCAACAGATGGTGCACCATACAGAGTGATGTAGAATGAAATCAGTTACGTGACTTGAAAACTATCAAAACTTTATTCCACGGGAAGAAAGTTAGTATAAACATTATTATCTACATAGAATGTAAACTGTTTTACCGACAAAATCTCGTAATTCGCGTTGCGTCGTAGAATTTATTTGTGCAGGGTGATGTTAAGTTTTGGTATTTTTATATGTAAAAATATAATTTTTCTGGACTCATTCCGGGTCTTTCTGTATTTATATACTGTTTGATTTTTTGTCTCTATTTACCCTCTTCTCTTTCTCGTTTACGAGATATAATTAAATTTAAACAAAAACTAAATAAAAAGTTACAATTAATTTATACATTAATCTAAACTAAAAATATTGAGAAATAACCTATCATACTAAAAGAACTAAATTAAATTTATATTACTCCAAAAAAAAAAAACAACTAAAACCTACTTTAATAATAAAAGAAAAATAAACTAATAACAAAAATTTAAAAAATAAGAATAAAATGTATAACACCCGACACAAAAGAGCGAGAACCAGCACTAGATCACAAATGAAACTATTGAAATTTAAAATGAGCGCTTTAAACTACAGCAATGCCATCTAGTAGACACTTCTTTACTTAATTGGTACCAAGCGTGTAATATTAAAATTCACTAAATGAATTAAAAGTTACTAAATGGTGTCGTAGCGCGTACGTCATAATATGACGTCACTAACAATGACGAAATAGCGAATTACAGTGTCGGTTCATTTGGAATAGACCTCCAGAATGAAATTAGTCACGTGATTTGAAAACTATCAAAACTTTATTCCATGGGAATTAAATTAGCATACACATTATCTACATAGAATGCAAACTGTTTACCGACAAAACTCTAGTTATTAGCGTCGTAGAATTTATTTGTACGTGTTGATATATGAAGTTTTGGTATAGTTTTATGTAAAAACAGTATTTTTCTGGACTATTCTGGGTCTTTCCGTATTTAAATACTGTACAAAACTGACGAAGTTTTAAACGACGCGCTACCAATTCTGTCCTGCGCACTAGCAAACGTTCTTGCATTCGCTATTCTACCATTCTACGTTAGGAAGCAACTGGCAACTTGTGATTGTAAATGCAATGTGTTGTTTGTGTTGTGTATAAACTGGTACATATTCATATTGGAAAATCATACAGGAGCTTTGCAAAGGTGTTCCATATAATTATTTGGTAAGATATTAATTATTTGTTGATACTTATGTATAACGACCTGCCGAGACCAGACGTAACCTTACAACCACGGCCCGGGATCAAACTGAAAACAATTTGTTGAATTATTTTGTACATTTAAAACTACTTTTATGCTCTGTTCTATCAATTTTTAGAATCTTAGTAATGAAGTAAGTAGTGGTGTTAAAAATATTCGGTTAAATGGATATCGTATTAACTGGGTTTTGCGGTTTACAAGAAATATAAAGTCGATTGAACCGTCAATTGATTAAATTGGTTTGGCATAACCGGTCTTTTCGATTAATCGATTAGTCGGTTATAGCGAATAACCGGAATAACTGCCCTTACACATTTGATAGATATGACTTATTTTTTGTAGTAGGTACGTGATAGTCGCTTGATCTTGGTATTCCTACAATTATATAGCATGGTGTCTATGTTTCTCCAACAGATGGTGCACCATACAGAATGACCTATATTGAAATCAGTCACGTGACTTGAAAACCATCAAAATTTTATTCCACGGGAATAAAATTAGTATAAACATCATTATCTACATAGAATGTAAACTGTTTTACCGACAAAACTCGTTATTAACGTCGTAGAATTTATTTGTACATGTTGATTTTTTGTTTATGTATACTTTATTTGTAAAAACGGTATTTTTATGGACTTATTCCAGGTCTTTCTGTATTTAAACACTGCACAAAACTGACTAAGTTTTAAACGACGCGCTGCCAATTGTGTGCTGCGCACTAGTAAACGTTCTTGCATTGTAAAATTATGACACAATGACCAGCATTGCGTCTAAAGACACATTTTCTGCCACGTTATTAGTTAAATAATGCTATTATTGAAATAAAAAGTAATGACCTGCAATAAACGGGAAATAAGTTTTATTTAATTTAAAAATCATTTTGTGTTCAGAATTAATACAGACGTAAATGCAAAAATTATCGGTAGTTCATGTTTGTTTGGGAATATTATTTCTGCGAACTCTGGTTTTTTGTTAGTGTTGTGTTGAAACTGGTGAATAGTTACATTGGAAAATCATTCGTTATCTTTACATAGATGTTGCATATCATCATTTGGTAAGATGTTAATTATTTTTTTGTTATTTTAACGAGAGCAGTCGTATATCCTTACCTTTAAATCATGTACAATACATAGCTATATCGGAATAATTAGTAATTAGTAGGATAGTAGGGAAGGGTCCGTATAGTGTAGCTATGAAATTAAATGTGCTACAATACCAGCTATGTTGTATATACGTTTTTTTTACCCTTAAACTTAACCATTTTATGCCATCTTAAAATATTAAAAATGAAAAATATACAGGATGAGACTATGGAAGGCCCCTCTTTCATTTCTTCCTTATAAGTATAATAGAGACCCTTTAATCCGAAATGCTATATTTAAGGGGGTGTTCGGACTAACGATGTATTCGGATTACTGAATTTGTATGGATAAGTGTAAATAACTTCAATTTAGAAAGTTTTGCAACATCTGTTAATATTACAGTTTACAGTACTTCAGTGAACAAATAACGCTGAAATCTTATATTTTTAACTGTATTTTTTTCTTCTGTATTTATTTACACTACCTCTTTACATTGCTGTGTAATATTATTCTGTAATTGGGATGTAAGTGTTCTGTTGAATAATAAATAATTAATTTTGAAAAATATCGTAAATATTTGTTCGTTTACGGGCGTTCATTCCGCCTTTGATCGCCAGTCGCTGAAGTGTAATGTGTTATTATTTAATAACAAATGTAAGTAGGCACACACATCTACCAATTGCAATCTCTGAGTGAAATGGTTATCATATTCTGCCACTTCAGACTTCAGGGGTGGAAACTAAATCAAAATTTGATAGGTTTTTCCCTCGGTTTTTCCAAAACTCACATGTGCTTGCTGTTGTTATCGGAGAATATTTCTGCTTCAGTTCGAATTAAAGAGTTTTTGTTCAGATTACCCGTTTTCTACCCAATGTTGAATTACTGGATATTCGGATTAAAGGGTTTCTTCTGTAATAGAAAAAATGGCTAATATAAAAGTTTTATTATTTAAATATATTATTTGATGGCAGATGCAGATATTTTCATAAAGTCAGGTTTACGAGAAACAACTATCAACTTTTATTTTTTAAATAGCAACCTATAATTATTTTACTAAAATATAAGACGCCATTTTTTCTGTTTTCAACGATGTATTAGTTTTTATTAATGTATTTGAAAAAAATCGCGAAAAATAAGATAATTGAGAAATATGTTTTATTCAAATATTGGCTATGTGAAAATAAACAAAATGTAAAACAGTTAAATTAATATGAACAAAGTTTGAATTTGCTTGTAACTTATTTATTATTACTTATTATTTATTATATTTATTTATATTTATTTATTTGTTACTATTTTCACATATTTGAATAAAAATTATTTGTCATATATATCAATTATCTTATTTTCCTCGAATTTTTTTTCAAATGCATTAATAAAAACTGATGCATCATTGAAAAGCAAAAAACGGCGGTTTATATTTTAGTAAAATAATTATAGGTTGATATTAAAAAGTAAAAGTTGATAGTTGTATCTTGTAAACCTAACTATAAAAAATATCTAAATCTGCCATCAAACAGTATATTTATAATAATAAAAAGTTGATATGTGCCATTTTTTTCTATTACTCACCTATTTATCTTATTATGACGTGGCATTTCAAATTTCGTTTATTTCATAGCTAATCGCCTCCGTATATACTTCGTTGAACGAGAGAGGGTACCCTGTTTCGCGCAGGCAACTTATAAAATTTGGGCGGGGGAAGTTAATAAGGCGGAGTTATATTAGAATTGTGTTGTTATTGTCTTTAAATTTGTATAATTATAGTACTGTAAGTCATTAAAGAGGCATAACCTACGTACAGACGCACAAATTTGATTCGTGATCGGGTACGTTCTCTCGATGAATGGTGTATAGCGAGGTGTATAGCCATGTATGTAGCTGGCCCTCCCGCAGGAGTTTTAATATGTACCCTTAAACATAGCAGCTAGTCTGAGATTATTGTTTTTTACATATAGTGTTGTACCACTTGAAATCTAATTTTATATTAATATATAGAAGGTGGTACTACAAAAAGAGGTATAAGTAGCAAAAGGGAGAAAAAATAAGTATATATTTTGCAGGATCTAAATACCAAAAAATCATATAACATGGAAAATCAGTTTTTCTTTGCGCAAACGTTACCAAATTATTTTGTGCAAAAATACTCCAAATAAAAGTTAAAAAGATTTAAATTCTACATAAAAATAATATGAAACGATTATTGCAGCTCTTCATGTAAGCTGAAAAATTAATTATAAAGTTACAGTTTTTATGAGTTACAGCCATGGATTATGGCAAAAAATTAAACAGTTGTGTTGTTTTTAATTGTCAGTTAAAACTAAAACAGTTTACCTTTTTGTGTTTTGTGCTAGTTTACGTCTCTAATCTAAATTTACTTCTATTTCGCAGTAAAATACAATAATGCAATTGTTTAATTTTTGTCATAATCCATGGCTGCCCAGACCACACGGTTTAATGTGAAGCGATTTCAGAGTTGATTTTAATTGATGATATACATTTTTATATATTCTGAAAGTAATTTAAATCAATTTTACAATTGTTACAAAATACATTCGTACAAAACATTCAGTTAATTTATTGAACATCGTAAATAAAATTCAAAGAGCATACACACATCCATTTGCTTAAAAAAAGACAACCGAATAATATGGAAAATAGCCAGAAATATCCTGTGTAAGGATTCTGGTTACATCATTGATACGGACTCCTATTGGTTGTATGTACACCAATAATAATGTAGCAAGTTGTAGGAATTTAAATAAAATGTAAGGAAATTAATGAAACTCAGTTTGGCCTGAAATTTGCCTTTTTCTTTTTGAACTTTTCCAATACACCAAAATATACACTGTTAAGTCCTTGAATATCAGTTCTTGCATTGATGTTATTGCAATCATCCCTGATATGTAACATTTCAAGAAACATATGTTTGGAGTAATTCTGCTCTTCCTCCAAAAACTTGAAATTATCCAGATCAAAAGTGTGTTTTAGTGTATTGGAATGTTCAGCCAGAGCACATTTGTTTGCCGTGTTGTTTTGTGTTGATCTGCGATGTTTGTTCATCCGGATCTTGTTGCCTTTACTAATTTCGTTTATTTTTTTTTACAGATCACACACACTACGAGAAATCAAATCAGACCCGGAAGAACTATCCCCCCGTCCATTAAACCGTTACCCTCTCCCCAACACAGCCATGTTCACTCCCTCCCAACGTCTGGCGGCAAGTCAAACCGCTGCCTTTATGGCCGCTTCGGGTCTGGGCCTCCAACCCAACCCATCTATATTCCACCCTGGGTTCTTCGTTTCTGATTGGACTCCTCAAAGTCCCCCCAGTCCCCAGGGGGAGCACACGAAACGCAAGAAACGCAAGAAACACAACAACATCAACGTTGATAGTTCTTCTGTTGAAATCAAACAACGGAAGAGGAAAAAGAAGAAGATAGAAGACGAACGATTGCAGCTAAGTCCGCCAAATAGTGCGTCGAGTGGAAGAAAAAAAACCAGGAGGGATAAACGGTTTGCTTGTGGAGTTTGTAATAGAAAAATAACTAGCAGTCGTTTTCAAAGCGACGCAAACGACGAAATCTATCTCGACCCAAAGCCCAAATTTGAAGAAATAAAACCTAATATAATTAGAAGATTACCCCGTCCCGTTTCTCCCCTAATAAGTCTTCCCTTAATGGTGGCTCTTCCTGAACAAACCGAACCAGAAGATTTGTCGATGAGTACAGGGCGTCATAGTAGTGCGAATTTCCCGCTGTTCGGGTCGCCCAGTTCGCCGGGAATGGAAGAAGATCAACTGGACAACGCAGCAGCTCTTCTTCCGATTAAATACTGGTATTTTTAAATTAATATGGGGTTGTAGACAAGGCGCAAATTATTTTTACTTTAGTCAATGTATATTTCGGTAGATTGCTCTGCGGGTAGTAACATACATCTACAGGCTTTTTACCATCGTATAGATGATCAAATGATCGTCGCTAGCACAACGAGTCTACAAATAAATGTCAACGACATATCCTAGAGTAACATCTACCCTTCACTTAGCGCCTAACCTTTGTCTACAACCTCATTGGTCACTGCTTAGTGAGCCACCTGTTTAGTTGTGTATAAGTCAGGATGTTTTATACATGATGGTATGCAAGTTCTTTTCTGATAGCTAGCGAAGCAATGACACTTAGAACTCAGGGTATAGTACAGTTCGTCTAACAAGTTCTTATTTTAGTTACCTAGCCTTGCAACTTATGTTTCTATATATAGTACAAGTAGGAATAATATATTATTAATAGTTATAGTTATAATTTTTATGTATATCTATAACCGGTTTAATAATTCGCAATAAATATTGTTTTATTTGAAATAATTTTTGTTTTTGTTTGTTTTTCAGCACCTTATTATTTGACAGACAGTAGGTACACATTTTATTTCACAATTTATTTTATGTTTAAATCTTAAAAAAATTTCATGGCCAAGAGTAAAAATCAGTTTCTTTGGTATCAATATTCAAATTTCCCTTTAGAGACGAAATATGGACATTATTCCCATAGAGGAGATTTATTATTTTGATAAATAATAACATTTTTCTTCAAACGTCAGAAAAGTAGCATCTTTTGTGACTTGATTCACAAGGTAGAAATAAAATAAATAAATATCCATAGAAACCATACAGAATCAACGAAGAAGAAGTAACTTGTATAAAAGAAATCTGTAATATCGCCCTAAATGTCACTATAACACACTAGGTAACCTAAGAATAAAGTTACTAAATACCATCAATAGCTGTCAAATGTAAATAAATAACATGAATTTAAATATAAACAGAGTTTACTTTTGAGGAGATAACATATTAAAGAATAGCAGACTTAAAGATAACAGTTACAGAGACGGTAATGAACATAAGAATATTTAGAATTAAAGTGATAAGAAAAGTATGTACGTCACGTCAGATGGCCCCATACCTGATAACAATCCAAAACTTCATGAGAAGTTAGTGCTAGGTTTGTGCTGGTTTGTGCTAGAATCTTAAAGTTTGTGCTGTTTATTTACGCCAATTATTAACAATTGAAATGGGGAATCTGGCGTGACACTAAGAGTAAACCCCTTTAGTTTATAACATTTGAATAATAACACAATCCACAGTTAGTGCTAGGTTTGTGCTGCTCAGATTTAAATTATGAAAGTTTGTGCTGTTTATTTACGCTTAATATTAAAAATTAAAATGGGGAATCTGGCGTGACACCAAGAGTAAACTTATTTTGTTTATATTAATATCTGAACAACAACACCACCCACAGTTAGTGCTAGGTTTGTGCTGCTCAGATTCAATTTATGAAAGTTTGTGCTGTTTATTTACGCCTAATATTAAAAATGATAATGAGGAATCTGGCGTGACACCAAGAGTAAACTTATTTTGTTTATATTAATATCTGAACAACAACACCACCCACAGTTAGTGCTAGGTTTGTGCTGCTCAGATTGAGTTTATGAAAGTTTGTGCTGTTTATTTACGCCTAATATTAAAAATTAAAATGGGGAATCTGGCGTGATACCAAGAGAAATTTCATTTTGTTTATATTAGTATATTATACGCAACGATACCTCTCACAGTTAGTCCTAGATTTGTGAATTAAAAAAAAAAAAATTAAAACATGTGTGCGTTAGGTATTGTTATTGTCAGGCTTTTTTAAAAAAGATCTTAAAACATGAATGTGCGTTAGTTATTGTTTTTCTCAGGTTTTTTTTTTTTTAAATTAAAACATTGGTGTGCGTTAGGTATTGTTTTTGTCAGGATTTTTTTTAAAAAAATCTTAAAACATGAGTTTGTGTTAGATATTGTTTCCGTCAGGATTTTTAAAAAAATATTCTTTAAACATGAGTGTGCGTTAGATACTTGTTTTTTCAGGATTTTTACAAAGAAAACCACTGTTTTAGTATCACTGGTTTATCCTATATTACCGACTTTCATTTTGAACGATGTTCGTGTTCTTACGTTTTCTTATCAATTTAGGTTAAGTTGATTTATTTCTAAAATATTTATTAATAATTACTTTCCCAGCCCACTTTAGTATTTTAATGTGGTATTTTATTAAAAAGTGTACTGTGTCTTCATAACAAGTGTTCAGTGTTTATTTCATTACAGAAAACACAACTTTATTATAAGTAAAATTTGACTTTATTTTTGCAAAATATTATATAATTACCTCTTTCCGCGCTCTAATTTTGTGTTTTCTTATTCTATTTTAGCTAAAAGAAGACATTACAACAAAAAATTGCAATTTCTACAATCTGACTAAACTGAACTCCAGCCTTGTTTTGTAATATGACTGTTATTTTTTTAAATTTTATAACAAAGGTGTTTTTTATTTCAAATAAAAATTATTATTAAATATGGTCTCCTTTTCAGACACTTTCAAAAAAAATGCTCACTTTTAGTCAACCGGGTAGCCAGCAAAATATATCAGGGCCTCATATATAGGCTGTAACCCAACCTGTGTAACAAAATTTAAGGGTGTATAGTATTGGACGCACTGATCAAGAATTTTGTTGAAATTCGAAAAATTAACAGTAGTTTGTAAAACCATATCATTTTGGGTACCACTGGTTGTCACATTTAAATACAAACAAAGTTAGAAAATAGTTATGCAGTATTTATTAGCGTAAGTTATCATAATTACATTAATGTCTCGTGTAGTGCTGTGAAGATCCGACAAAACTTGAATCCGAGAACCCGGATTTCAAAATATCCGGATCTTTGGATATTCGACATTCGGATATTGAAGCGGATATCCGAAAATTTAATTCGAATTTGGATCCGGATCTGGACTTGGACCCGGATCTGAACTTGAATCCGGATCCGGATTCGATATTTTGTTTACGGATCCGGATCTGGACATGGATCCTGATCCGATGTTCCGGATCCAAATTTTAATTCTGGATCCAATTCTTCATTGTAAATATGAAAGCTAAGATCTGGAATTGAGTTCAAATTCATACTTCAAACTGTTAATGTGGGCCTTTACAGCGGTCTGTAAACACTAGTAAACAAACAGTAATACATTTTATAGTGCCCCTCTAAATTAGCCAGGTTGTTTTTGCAAATGTAAAGAAAAAAGGAATTTATACTTTCACAGAGTAAATTGTGAATAAAAAAATCAAATTTGTATTATTTTTATTACACATGTAAAGTAACATGAATTTCATTAATTTATTATGTGCTTTTGATGAGATCCGATGCAAATATTTGAATGTAAGGTTCATAACTGAGAATATTCGAATCCGAGAACCGATCCGGATACTGAAATTTGATATCTAAAATCCGATACTCATATTCATATTCGAATCTAAGATTCGATACTCAAATCCATTTCCAAGATCGATATTCGGATGCGGATTCAAGATCCGATACTTAGATTCGGATTCAAATTCCAATACTCAGATTCGGATCCAAAATCCGATGCTCAGATCCGGATCCAAAATCCGATACCCAGATTCGGATCCAAAATCCGATACTGAGATTTGGATCCGAGATCCGGATAGTTCAATATTCAATTATCCGGATATTTTTGGATCCGAAACAAAAACTATCCGGATCCCACCACTAGTCTCGTGGCCGTATGTCTGAGTGTCTGGTCGCGAATCTGGGGACCCGGGTTCAATCCCGACCGACGCCAAAAATTACTTCGAATTTTAATGGCACTAAATTGACCCCTGTGGTGCGCTCTCCACGTCAATATTGAGTGCCCGTCAGGTGACGCCTGGTAAACGCCCGCACGGTACAAATATTTCATCATTACCGGTATCTGTATACAAAGCAGCACACCCAGCAATGGGTAATATGCCGTAATGATATATTTATTTAATTTTATTTATTTATAATTTTACAGGAAAAAATGAAATTTGTAGGTACTTACAGAATGTCACATAATTTATAAAAACAAGAAAAAAAACTGCGAAATTTTTAACTTAAAAATTGATCAAAGTTGTCACCATTCACAGCAAGTTCACTACTGCCAAAACTTACTGATAGAAAAAAAATATTTGATTAGGTACTTATTAATTATCTAATGTTTCTATTAAATATTGTAATATTAAAAGTTGCTATCAACCCAGTGGCCCAAAACTGTCCATTTGCTTGGACCCATTTTTTAATTTGCGAATTTCAACAAAATTCTTTTTGAATTGTGATCAGGCCCAATACTATATACCCTTAAATTTTGTTACACAGGTTGGGTTACACCCTGTATAAGACAATACTCAATGGATAATATGCAGGGCTTAGGGATACAATGCCTAATAGAATTGAAGCTGGTATTACTAATAAAGGCGACGTAATTCAATATTAAATGGCGGAATACTTGAATAACATATTCAGTTTTTATAAGTTTAAAATCTATATTTTAAACTAGTCGCAAGAAATTTGTAGAAATTTCTTGCCATTTGCGTAGGTTTTATAATTTGTTTGTAGACCGGCCGAACTCGTATTAGTTTTGAATATTTGTGAATGCCATTTTATAAAATATAATCACGCTAATTCTACATGTCGTTGAGGAATGTAAATTACCGTATATTGTTACTTAATGTGTAAACAAATTCTATATGTTGGTGTTTAGCTGGCGACGACAAACAGACAAACAAGTACTTTATGAATCACATTATCAAACATTTTATCATATTATATAACGCAAAAAATTAGAATTATGAATTAAGTTCAAAAAAGGTTCAATCTTTGATGTGTAATTAGCAAAAATAAAGAAATCTATAGATGCTTATTTTTTACAATTTTTTTCTGTACTTCAGCATTTATTTATAAAATTTAGGATCCATATATCAAAATTGAAATGATGTGAATGCGTAATACCCATTTCAAGGATAAATTCTTTAATATTGATATCTACTTATAATTATATTTAGATGTGTACTGATAACTTTATTTGCTAATATTCTAGTTAGGAATAGCATTATATAAAATTACATAATGAACATTATAAAGTAAAATAAATATATCATCACGGCATATTACCCATTGTTCAATTTGCTTTATAAGCAGGTATCGGTAATGATGATGACATATTCGTACCTTGCAGGCGTTTACCAGGCATCACCACAAGGGCACTCATTGCTGATGTGTACAGTGCATCACAGGAGTGCCATTTAAAATTCTAAATAATTTTGGCATCGGTCGGGATTGAACCCAGATCCACAGATTCGCGAGAAGAAACTTCAATCTACCACTTCTCTCAAGCCCAGCATATTAGAAACATCAGACATTGTGCTAAATATGAACCTATATACATATATACAAGTTACTGAAAAACTGGCCACTCAAAATCGTGGTATTTGACATGATGGTAGTGCTACAGGTTTAACCGGAAATGACATTAACTTTCATATTTTAAATGGGATATCCTATATATTTGGAATCTACGTAAATTTACGAATTCAACGATATGCTTGAAGTGAATTTTTATTGAAGAAATAAATTACACAACCGTAAAAAAAATTATGAATAATTAGCCTGGTATAACAGGTAGACTATAACAAATTGAATATTTTTTTGTAACAAAATATGGAATCTTATAAAAATAACTTACTATTTAAACAATTACCTTACATATTACTTAATATTATCAAAACTGTTTTCTCAGATTAATTATGCATAATTTTCTCTTGCGTTTTTGTAATTTATTTCTTCAATAAAAATGCACTTGAGGCATATCGTAGAATTCGTAATTTTACGTAGATTCCAAACATATAAAAATAAATAGGTGTCCCATTTGAAATATAATAGTTATATCACTTTCGGTCAAATCGGAAGCGCTATACCACATGCCAAATACCATGCTTTGTGCCCCTAAGTCTACTTTACAAATATTTACAGAAAATTACAAAATAATTATAAATAAAAAAGTTATTTTGAGTGGTTCGTTTATCAGTGTCACCCTGTATAAAAAATGTGAAGAACCATTTATGATCAGATTTCATTTTTTCACGATGATGTATGTGCGGATGTATTTGGTTTAAAGATAACTTGTAGGTATTTCAAAAAGTAATTGCAAAAATCTGCAACTATTTTCCGATATTTGCAGATAGTCGTAGCAATTATATTACTATTATTATATAAAATTATATTAAATTATTTATTTACAATATATGTAGATCGTGGATTTTTATAAATTATAGAGTATATAAAATGTACATTAATAGAAGACAGTATGTTTCTAAATAATTGTTTGGATATAAAGTTGTTAAACAAAATATAGCAACACTTACCCTTAATTACTACAGAAATTCTCTCTCTCTCTCTCTCTCTCTCTCTCTCTCTCACTGATATTCGCTCGTATCCATGATGCAGACCCTGAAACAATGATATTCATTATAGTTTTAAAATTTTATTTACATTATAGAAGGCATATTTGAATATATAACATATATTAATAAACAATAGTATATTACATATTCAAAGCCATTATATATTAAATAAACACTAATTTTATGCATTTCAATTAAATAATTTATAGTTTTCAAAATTCTTTACTTAGACAATGGACAAATATTTTAGAATTTATAGATATTTCATATATACCACTATAATATGTAAATATCAGATCATTATTATTTTTCTTAGATTGGGATTAAAATAATATATATGCTATTCACAGAATATTTCACTAATAATTTAATATGTATTAATTTTTATTTTAGAATAAATTTGATTACACTATATGCGAAACTCATGTAGTTCAGTTATTTTTAAATTTTGCTCGGTATTTTGTATAACATAAAAATTAATGAAAAACAATTTAACCTACAATTTAAATTTTAAATATTCATAGCTTTCCAATAAAATAATTTTAATAATTATATACACGTCGATGTAGTTTTTAATAAGTCCATTTTTAACAATTTTTACCGTATATTTCTTAAAATTCGTATATGGTTACACACGCTTTATAATAAATTATGCTTCTTTTATGTCTTTTTGATATTTTACTCTTGCAAAAAAATTCTCATCACCATATCAAAGGTAAGTACAATATGTTATCAACCAGGAATTTTGAAAATTTGATATTATAAAAAACGTATTTTTTTTAATATATAAAAAATTAAATTAAAACAACAATCTGTAAAATACTTAAATTAATTACGCGGTAACGTTGCCATGTCATCATTGGTAGTACCTGTGGTAGTACGTATCGTATCATTTATCAGAAGTTATCGAGTTCGCTGACTGCGCGGTCACATTTGCATTTCAGCTCCATAAGTATTGAAAATATTCTCAAATTTTCATCTGCCAAACAACTAAAGTAAGTAAATTTAACAAATTGGTATAGAAATAAAAATGTTATTATTAAATATTTCGGAAATTTGTAGATGGATGTACAAAAAAAGGATAAACTTTTCGATGAAAATGCTAATAAAGAAAACACTGAAGTTTCGTCTGCAAATTTGGAAGGTATGTATAAATTTATTTGTTGAATTTTCTTTTTATATTAAAATATTTGTGTTTCCAGGTAATGAAAAAGAAGAAGCAGGCCTCCCAAAGACGACTCCAAGCGCCATAGAAGAAAAACAACAACCAGGTAAAATATTAATTATTACAATAATTCAATAATTTTTAAATTTTAAATCAAGATTAAAAAAAAGAATTTTATATAAAATTACCTCTAGGAATATTAACGAATTAAGTCAGTAAAACCATTTCAATGAAAAGATAATTAAATTATTTTTGTTACAGATGACATCGAAGATTTGGCAAACGTTTTATTATATTTGAACTTGACTTCAGTTTCTTGGCATAAACAAGCACCGAAAAAAGAACCTGTGAACCAAGTAGCTGAATCTGAAAAACCTAATACTTCAGCTTCAGGTGAGTTAGATCTTTTAAAATTTAATACACCTCTTACCTCATTCTTATCCAATTTCAATCTTTTCAGGCAATGATGAAGCAGATAAGTTGCTGATTGATCTATTCAATGATTCCGGTTCTTCAAAATCTGAAGAAGTTCAAAAGGAAATCTCTGGAGAGGGGGAACCTAATGATTCAGCTTCTATGGATGATGATTCCAATAATACCGACCAAAACTTTGTAAAACCTGATTATTATGATGACGAGTTCTCCTTGATTAATCTTGATGAAGATAAATCTGATGATATGTTAAACGAAGGTAATGGAGGGGATGATCATTCCTTATTGTAAACTGAATGATTTTTTTTTTAAATGTATTAGTTTTGTGGTATTATACATTTCAGTAGGAATTATTAGTATATTTTTGTAGAGAAATAACATACTTTGCTTTTAATGTTCATGATATTTTGCACTTGTATCACATTTATAACAAATAAAATATTATAAAAGAAGTTTATGGTCATATTATTTTGCACTGATTATTCAAAAATAAAAAAAAAACAAATTCAATGTGTAGAAATAAATATTGTTTTTTTTATTAAAAATATAAATATTTTTCTATTTAGATCGTTGCGTTATACAATAAAAAGAAACTTCTCACTTCACTATCATACCTTTTGTTTATTTTCTTTAATTATCTGCGTATTTATTCTTATAAATTATGTACTGAGACAACGTAGCCCTATGTTTATTATTCTCTAATGAACATTCGTGCAACATACTTTTTGTTTGTTATTTTTATGTATTTTATAATCCTTGTCATTTTAATTCAAGTATAGTCATAAAAATGAAATGGAACAGTATTTCCATTTAAACTGACATAATAAAATAAACATATTCATACATAAAAAATGTCAATTTGTACAATTGCCGATACAAATATTGATAGCGTTAAAATTATTCCCTGGCAAAAGGGTGTGGCTACCTAATAGTAAAAAGTGTATGTAGTAGAATTTTATTTATCTCCGAAGTATACAATACAGGTACATTAAAAACTCATTTTCTTCATTTTTTATTGAGTCTGGTATAGTGATGTGCAAATTTAAGAATTTTTTTTTTATAAATTTCATTGAACGCTTTCACAAAATATTTCACTATAAATTTCAATGAGTTTCAGAAAAAAAAAAATGAAACTAAACTTCTATTGAGTCTGGTATCTAGTACATTAACCATATAATATCTAGTTAAATAATTTTATATGTATATTTTGAGTCTTTAGTTATTTGTATATTTTCACTGTTTTGTTTAATAAATATTGTATTCGTATAAAAATATGAGAGTACGTGTTAATGTATATGTTACGGTACATGTATATATTGGGATTATATGCACATTGCCCGGCAAATGTATAGATTTGATTACATTTATTTTACATATTTATTTTCGCTTACAAATGAGCCAAATATAACAACAATAACCGCACCTAACGCACAAAAGTCACTCTTGGGCTAGGTGAAGTTATATATATATATATATATATATATATATATATATATATATATATATATATATATATATATATATATATATATATATAAATCATTATTTATATTCTATCTATCTTCAGTTGTAAGCAAATTTCAGGGCTGGCAAAAACCCAGGGCTTTTTTATTCCGACCTTGTGGGTTTTTTGGATTTTATTGTATTTTTTGGGTTTTATATTAAAATATAAATTAAATTTGACATTCAAAATGACATTCTTTTTCGCATTAGTGCGTTTATGCCAAAGTTCTAATTTATAATATTTCATTATTTGCTTCTTGTTAAATTTAAACGGAATTGGAAAAAACCTAGTATGTGTTTTTTGCACTTGGCATATTCACGTCTAGTGCGAAAAACACCATTATTTGGCAACTAAACACATAAATAGCTAATCTGGGTTTTATTGGGTTATTTAAGGGTTTTTTATGTGGGTCTTTTGGGTTGGGGAAAATAAGACTAGCCCTGAAATCTATATATTTGCCAGGCAATGTACTTAGTAACGTATATAGTTCTACTGACTTAAATTGAAGATAATCTCTTGATAATATCATAACTATACACTGTATCCAAAAATTGTCAGTGCACTATATCTATAACCAGGGCATACAAAATAAGTATACCGTTAATGGTCACATATTTCATAAAACTGTGAAAGTTTCAACAATAACAATTCATTCCTAATAACAAATTGATTATGTGATCAGTTCCTGGTTTAGCGCGGGATTTCAATTTTTAAACGTAAATTTACATAATTTCCCCACTGGTTTTTTTTTAATAATAATTTAAATTCATATTCCAAACAGATATTTTTAATGTTAGGTACTTATTTCAAATGTTAATACCAAAAACAATTATATTTTCAGTATTGAAGCTTTTTGCACATTAAGAATTGAAATTTCAAGGGCAATTGAAAAGTAAGAAGAAATAAGTTAGTATTACAATTTATGCATAGTCATGCTGCAATTAATATAATAATTTTCATAAACCGTAACATAGCTTATCGAAAATGATTTGTTGTTTACTTCCTGCAGAAAACAAAAACAATTCGCAAAAACATATTTCTTTAAAAGTAAGTTGTACTAATATAGTTTTTTAACTAATGGCGTAAAATATGAATGAATTCTATAGATGGATTCCAATAAACAAGAAGAAATTATTCCTAAAAAAGCCGGTGAACAAAATTTAGCTGTTAAAATGGAAACCCCTAAAGGTGTGTATAAAATAAGTTGCTATGTTATACTTTTCACTCAAATATATTTATTATTTTCCAGTTGATAATAATCATGTGGAGAGCCAATCAACGGGCGTTAAACCAAAAAAGAAAATACAATTCAAGGACAATGAAAACAATAACAATAAGAAATATGTAGCAGGTAAAACTCTTAATTGAGTAATTTTATTATATTTATTATTTACACATGCGAAATATGCGAATAAATGTTTACTCGCATTTACAATATATACAACTGATCATAGGGACTTAACATGGGATATTTGTTTTATACAGTTTCCTGCTCTTCTATTATTTTACGACAATAACTGTAGAATGCATAGTTGTAGAATTAAATTGCATACCATTTTTTTTATATTTGTTATTACGTTTTGGGCTTCTTCGCAACTTTAAAAAGAAATTTCAAAGTACCATTAATTTGTAGCAATAGGCATGCCATTTGTTTTCTTTTTCATTTAGTTTTCATAAAGTATTTATTAACGTCAATCTAACTAATGGAAAATAAATCCCGTATTCTTCGCATCTATTTCTATCATAGTATTTCTTTATATAAAGACACTTTCCTCATTTGAATAAACATTCATTATTTGATTTAGTTCTTACAAAAAAATTGTCAGAATATGAAAATAATATTATTGTTTTCTATGTAACAAGTTGCAAATTGACGGAACTTTTGAAATTTCTTTTTAAAATTGTATAACCAAAAACATAGTGACCAGAACAATACCTTCCGTCAATCCTGTGTATTATGTATAAATTCCATTCATAAATTTTTTTGCAAAAGATTCTAAATTTCCAGTAAAATTATTTCATAAAAAACTATGCAAACTGCACTTGACATTGACATCTTCTTCTTCTTTAGCTTTTTCCATCCTTTAGGGGTCGCTATTTTTTATTTTCTTCTTACACTCATTTCTGTTTTGCGTATCGTTCTCATTCAGTTCCTTTTCTCTCAAGTGTTCCGCAATACAGTCCTTCCATCTTTGGTATCCTCTGTTTTTTCAACCTTCTATTACTAAGCTATTCATTTTTCTTCCATTCTTCATCTCTCGTCATGACATGTTCAACCAATGTAATCGTCTCCCTAGAAACTTCTAACACTAGAGTTATTTCCCTTATTCTTTCATTCCTTACCGTATCTTTTCGTGTCTTCCCCAACAACTATCTTAACATCGTCATCTCTGCCATATTAATTTACTTTTCATTGATACTGACATCGGTCAATTTGAATTATATGAATATATTAGCAGTTTCCATGGTTAGCACAGCTGGCTGATTTATGAAATTCAATATCTTTATAATTCTTTAACTCTATATCTATTGAATATGAAGTATAAAATGCAATCAGATCGTATAGAGAATAGTATATTCTTTAAGTTACAATAACGTTAAATGTCAATAAATGATATTTAACTGCGTTTTTTCAAGAAAAACTGTTAAAATCTTCAAATGAGGGTACTTCCGATTGACCAATTATAACCAAAATCTAATCACCTCTTCTTCTTGATGTAAATTTGAGGAATTCGAAAAAAATATAATTTTTGGAATTGTGGTATTGAAGTTATGCGATAAAAATGGTAAAATCGTATTATATGGACCCTAAAACGTGTTTATTCACTAAAAACTCATCATTGAATTTTTTGACTAAAGACAATACCTTCCTTACCTAAAGGTGAGGGAAGGTAAACATGTATGCAATTTTTAATTCTGTACAACTTTGCACTCCACAGTTTTTGTAAAATGAACAGGAGAATAGGGAATTGCATAGAACTAGCACCCCCATGTTAAATCCCTAACCGCCACTACCCGGAGTTTAAGTATGAATTTACTACTATGGTTTATATTTGCTTATATTAATTTATGCTATGTAGATGATACCGATGTAACAAATTTGGTGACTGGCTTTCAAAAGTTGGGCAATTTCTTGTGTTCTTCAAATCCTGAGCAGAAAACCCTAACACAAGTTTCTGAATCTGAAATAGTTAATAATTCAACGTCAACAAAGGAGATTTCGGGTTAGCCAAATACAATTCATTTTGTTATCTCAATCTTTACATGACATATTCTTTTCAGATTATAATGAAGATATAGAAATTGAACTAATTGAACTATTTGAGCCTGATCAACTAGAAGTTTTACATCAAGTCTCTAAACCAAGAAGACCTGATACTCCAGCTTTACTCAATGAAGAGTACGATAATTGGGATCAGAAAATGAAACCGGAATTTGACAATGATGAACATATTCTCATTGATCTTCTTTGTGATGAGCTTGCTGAGACTTCCATTGAGTGAAATGAATTCGAGGAACGTTATTTTTTATAGTCCTGATATTGATTTTATTTAGTTAGCTGCAATTAATGCAACTAATATATATATATATATATATATATATATATATATATATATATATATATATATATATATATATATAATATACAGGAGTAACAGAAATAAATACAGTAAATTTAACCAGTAATAGAACTCGTCGAGAGTAACAATGTTTCTTAATAACTTTTTTCGAAATCTCACTTATTTTACTACAACAAAAAGTGTCACATATGACAATTTGGAGGATATTGAAAGAACAAGGACAACAGTTACATCCTTCAAATTGCAGCTACAAGCATACTCAACAACAGGCAGATGCTGGAAAGAGTAGAGGATTCATTTCGTCGTCGCCTTCATAGACAATAACCGTGGTCATTTTGAACATTTATTTTGATTTCATTTCTCACTTTTAATCATCTTTATGCGTTTTCTTGTTCCGTACTTAAAAATGTAGCTACAAGCATACTCAACAACAGGCAGATGCTGGAAAGAGTAGAGGATTCATTTCGTCGTCGCCTTCATAGACAATGACCGTGGCCATTTTGAACATTTATTTTGATTTCATTTCTCACTTTTAATCACTTTTAATCATCTTTATCCGTTTTCTTGTTCCGTCCTTAAAAATTCAGCTACAAGCATACTCAACAACAGGTAGATGCTGGAAAGAGCAGAGGATTCATTTCGTTGTCGCCTTCATTGACAATAACGGTGGCCATTTTGAACATTTATTGTGATTTCATTTTTCACATTTAATCATCTTTATGTGTTTTCTTGTTCCGTCAATTGTATTGTTGTTAATCGTCGACTTTACCCTATAAATATCGTACCATTTTTTGATTGTCTAACTTGTTGTAATAAAAATTTGACGCATGATTTTTGTTACCTTAGTCGAGGTGTTCTATTCTATCTTTTATCTTCGCCGATTTGTGTATAGTTCCATCTTCTGGTGTATCTGTCAATTTATTCAAAAGTTTCTAAAATTTGAAGAATTTTAACTCAATATCTAGAAAGTTTAAAAGAAAAAGTTATTAATATATACAGGCTGTAACAGATAAACGAGCTACCTCAAATAATTTCTATATTATTAAAGATACAATAAAATATTATAAGACAATTTTATAGAAGACAAAGGGGGACGTCCGAAAAGAGAAAAAAATATTTTTTTAAGCTAGTGGTTCTTAACTTACAATACAAAGTTATATTTTTTTAAATTAGGTTATATTTTTTAGGCTCATTCGAAAGAGTATTTTTTTTCTGAAATCAACCATACAATCATTTTATATATTGAGAAAAATTTGATTGAAATTTAAATAAATTTTATTTTAATATCTATTTTTCAGTAGGCTATGTACCAAAAACAAAAATTACTATTTGCCAATTTGAATTATTTAGAATAGAAATTAAGTAAAATACTATTTATAAAGTTATCAACAAATATTTATGTTTGTTTTAATTTAAGCTCAATTTCTCCATACATAGCTTACTGAAAAATAGCTATAAAAAGCTAATTTATTTAAATTTCAATTGAATTTCTCTCAATATTTTTATTATGTAAGGATATAATCTGCTTATATGGTTGAATTCAGAAAAAAATATTCTCCATCGACTGGCCTAAAAAATATATACCACCTCATTTAAAAATTATTACTTTGTATTCTAAGTTGAGAAACACTGGTTTAAAAAAAATATTTTCTTCTGTAATGTCCCTCAGGGTCTTCTTTTAAATTGTCTATTAGTATTTTATTGTATCTTTAATAATATAGGAATTATTTGAAGTAGCTTAGCTGTTACACCCTATATAATATACAGGTGTTAATTAAAAACCTAGCCATAGGCATTTAACATGAGAAATCAGGTTCCCAAATTATTTCAGACAAAATTATTTCAAATAAGTGTTGTAGAGAATTAAATTCTGCATCCAAGTTAGTAGGAAGATTTTATTTTTGACATTTCATGGCCGAGAAAATCAATTTTAAAGTTTCTAGAAGATTGCTGATTTATAGCGATAGCCATGGAATTCAAACAAAATTACGAACAATTGTATATCTTAACTATCAAAAAAAGTTTGTTTGGTTTGTGATTATCGTATGGAACAGTTTTCTCATGAAGAAAAGTTTTAGATTATGAAATGGTGTTAGTCTGGACTTGGACATAATTGTTCGGAATTTTGTATGAGTTCCATGGCTACAGCTACAAATCAGCAATCTTCAAAAAACTTTGAAATTGATTTTCTCGGTTTTGAAACGTCAAAAATAAAATCTTATTGCTAATTTGGATGCAGAATTTAATTCTCTACAAAATTTATTTGAAGTATTTTTGTTGAACGCCTATGGCCAGGTTTTTAATTAACACCCTATACACACACACACATATATATATATATATAAATTGTAAATGAACTGATTTAGTATTATATACAAAAAAAACATTAGTACATTAATAAAAAAATATAATATTCCGAATTCATTCCACTTAAAAAAATATTTGAAAATCCTACAATTACATATTCAGTCCAACTCTGTAACATATAGTTACAAACTCTAGCAACATTGCTACAGCAAATAACCAATAATAATTGCGAACATTGAATAAAAAAGGAAAATGACTGGCTTTACATTTTTGTTGCACTTGGTTACAATTTTTAGCAATGTTTCTTAGACAGTAAATTTCTTATAGAATTAGGATGAATAACATAGATAACATAAATTAAATAATTTAGTACCGCTTCTTTTTACAAAAGTAACAAAAAAAAATGTAAATTATTAAAAAAACTATCAGAACTCGTAATACAACAATAATATAACCTTTTAGTTTATGTTATATATGTTTAAATAAAATATACAGAACATAAACTAAAAGGTTTGTTTTAAAAAAAATCAGAAAGTATATTCTAACGCATTCAAAAGAGAAACAGCATATATCTTGGCATACTGTGCACACTTTAAAGCAATTTATAAAAACTCGTAAAAAAAAAGATCAGATGCACGAAAGGAGAAAGAAAAGAGAAAAAAAACTGATAGTCGTCGAAGTATAGGATAGAAGGGAGTAAGTGAGATCCGGTTTTCAAAAAAGGGATAACAGGACTTAATTAGTTAGTAAAATTTTGGGATATAGTAGATATTTGGTGAGAGAGGGGAAGAACGATAGCAATGCTGTGAGCTGTGACGTAAGAGCATTAAAAACTCGAATACTTTAAAAACTAATTTTTTAAACTTTGATACAGTTCTAAGGTCTAGTTTTAACAGAAATATGTTCCTGTGATAGAGGACCCATCGTGCCAGAACATGCTGTAATAAGAATTATATTTCATACAAAAGTAATTAAACTTTTTATTCTTTATTTATATATTTCCTTGCAAATTATACCCCCCCCCCCCCCCCATTAACTATAGGAAAAGGCAGGCATGAATTGTGAACAAACTAGAAACAATAAAAAAATCAAAAACGGTTTTATATGCGTCTTTTATTTCTGAAACACTTTGACCTCTACTCTACAGTGAGATGAACAGGAGAGCAGCAAATTGCATAAAACTAAAATCCAATGTTAAGCCGTTTTCGAAGTAAAGGTACTATTGAGCCTTCTATAATACCTGTAAATTCTAAAATTCACCTTCTTACATGATAGCATAATTGAAATTTTTAAAAGTTATTTTTATGACCTATACATATTTAAATATACAATATCTATATATTTCTATATAGTATTAGTTCTTTCAAGATCAATAAAAGCGTCTTCTTTTTCTTCTTCAAGAATTGCCGCTAAATGTTCAAGAGATAATTGTCCGGGAATATACTTATTGTGTATTTTTACTTGTTAAAATGCATTAAAAGAAAGACCATTAGAGAACAATAACTGAAGATACATCAGTAAAATATCCCCAATTTTTTAGATTAATTCTCTGGAGCCCTCAAAGCAACAAACAAATATGTAAACAGTTTGTTGAATAAGTATAAGTTTTCTATTTGTAGACTTCTGTATTATTATCCTAATGTTTTGGATTAAATGTCAAAATAATAACCGCAAACTGTACTATACTATTTCATTTATACTTTTAAAAGAAACCTGAACGTACATTTCGTATTTAAAACTTAAACGATAACGAGGAAACTACTTATTCGCACTGAGACTTTGAATAGTGCTGTATTAAATAACTATACAATTTCTAGAACTTTGGAGACATCTCTCGTATTTTATAGGTATGCATTATAATAATACTAACTAAATTAATTAATTAGTATCATTTATGCACAGTCATCTTGCGTTCATATTTAGTATCAATTTTCATAAACCATAATATTGCTCATCAAAATAATTAGTAGTTCACTTCTTGTGGCAGACGAGAACATATTGCAAAAATTCTTTTCATCAAAAGTAAGTACTAGAAATTTGGTTGTAATTAGGGCTGGGAAAAATAAAATCTTTTATTGATATAATCCATCTTGTTGATAAATTTCGATAAGCATATCGATAATTATCAAAAAATATTGTTAATTATCGCTATTATCTATTCATCCATATTTTTATGTCACAAATTTTACCGATATTTAGATTTGGAAAAAAGTGATATCGATATTTATTGATATATCAATATTTTTCCTATCCCTACTTGTAACTAGTTATAAAAAATATTTCACTAACCTTAAATATTCATTATTTCTATAGATGGATTTCTACAAACAAGATGAAAAGAAATCCAAAAAGGACGAAGAAAAAAATGTAGCTTTTATAACGAAAACTCATGAAGGTGCGTATAAAATTAGTTATATTTTTTTCATTAAGATATGTATATTTATTATTTCCCAGGGAATAATAATCCAGGTGAGAGTTCATCAACAGGCGCTATACCAAAAAAGAATGTACAATTCAAGAAGAATAAAAACAATAATAAAAAGGAACGTGAATCAGGTAAAAAAAAATATTCAGAAATTTTATTGAATGAATCTATTTGTTTTATGAATCGCAATGGACCTAACATACTGTAGTTAATTATTCGTAAATAGGTACTGTATATGAAAATAAAAATATTCATTTTACTTCCATTTCTTAAATCTTGAAAATACTGAAAGAAGATGGAAGCCATAAGAAAGAATAATAAATGTATCAATTCTTCTTCTTACCAATATCTGGATGTCATACTGCTTCAATTCGCAGATGTTTAGAAATTCAGGAAAAATTAAATCATAATTAAGTAGGTAGAGATACTTTCATAGAGATAAAAAACTAAAAAGTCGTTTCTCCAAAAAAAAAAAAATTATCCTATATCTATCTTTATGATACTGTTTGTTAATTGTTAAATAAATTGTCAGGTAGCACAAGCCTTGTTTTAAAACGCTGTTTTAAAAAATGTTAAATTTCATTATTTAATAATAGTAATAAATAATATCACACAAATTTATCAAAATATTTTAAAATAGAGCAGTTAGTATTCAAACAGATATTTTTTAAAAAATCGTTCTTTGTGTGAAATTAAATATTGAAATTTGACATTTTTTAAAACAAGGCTTGTACTACCAGCCAATGATATTAAGAAGTAGAATATTAGTAAATCTTGAATTAAATTCTGTTATTTTTCAAAATTTGTAAAAATAGACATTAAATTCTTTACCACTAAGGTACAGATATATTTTTTAAAGAGAATTATATAAATGTATGAATGTATTATAAACATTTCATTTTTACCTGCTTATTTTTTTTTGTAGATGCAAAAGATATAAATGATTTGCCAAGTGGCGTTGAAAAGAAGGCAAAATTTTTCCGTTCTCTAAAGCCTCAGCATCAGAAAGCTCTAAAACAAGTCTCTGAATGTGAAAAAGCTAAAACTTCAACGTCAAACATGAAGACTTTGGGTTAGCAAAATATAATTTATTTAATGTTGACTCAGTTTTCATCAGATTCTTTACAGAGGATGATGCATATATAGAAATGGGATTCATTAACCTATTCAAGCGTGGTTGTCCGTTTTCTGCAGACCAACAGAGGGCTCAAGGTGATATTTGCGGAGCAGGAAGACCGAGTACTCCACCTCCGCACACTGAAGATTGCTGTTACTGGAATCAAAAGAAAAGACCAAGATATGAACATGATGATGATGATGATGATCATTTACTCATTGACCTCCTTTGTGAGGAGCTTGCTGAGATTTCCCTCGAGTGAAATGGTTTGTCTTCATTTCGATTTTATTTAAAATGGGCTGGTTGCATAATAATTTCAAATTAGATGATAATTACTTTGTTAGTGAATTTTTAAATTATGAATCTTGAATTTTAAAATGAAATATGATATTTTACACTTGTATTATCTTTGAGAAAAATAAAGAATCGAGAAAACTAAAATGAATTTATTTACTTTTTTCATTATTTAATAAATTAATGATAAAAGAATTTTTTTCTGGAATGTTCCTGAGATCCTAAATTATATTTGAAGAGCGATAGGATAGAACCTCAGTATTCCATCGAAATTGTTTTACATTTTTATATTTCGAAGTTTACAAAGACGTTTCGTATGTGAATACATTCATCATCAGTTTCATAAGAATTGATTAACCATGGAAAACCAAGTAAGGTAAAACTGACCCCAGACCCCATCTATTTTGGGTAATAAAAGAACTGTGGTCAAATTAACATTTTAGTTAATGGATAACAAAAGTAATATAAAAATTAAGATTTCAAAATTAAATTATATTTTTTCTTCACAGAAGCTACATATTAACGCGGCAAGTGTTAGATATTATATTAATTTGCATATATGAATGTTTTTTACAGACAAAATACTTTATTGTACTTGGCCTCGTCTACGTTGTATTTATATTTAATAAGTAACCCTTACTTCGTTCGTAATACAGAGTGGGGGAATCGGGATAGGTATTTGATATAATTAAAGAATAATGTTCTCTCGAAGAAGCATACAGAATATGTCTATCTTTGTGCATTTATTGAAAATGAATAATGAAAGCAAATAATAAATAATGTGAGAAATACGATTGAGTGTAAGGATTTGAACATGACACCCTGCTGTGGAATGGTCCTCTCTCTGGCACACGTGTTACGTACGAGGAAAATCACAGCTAAAACCTCGCACAAAGAGTCATCTAGACACAATTTTAACAAATCGTTTATAACAAATTAATATACAAACACATAAAAGTTGTCCCAACAATTTTATATTAGCAACATTGAAAATAATGCGTTAATTATAACTTGTATATTAAGAGCCAATTGTAATCGCAATTGAGTACGTGTATGTGAGTGTGTAAGTTTGGTAAGCTCGGTTTTCCGAAATTACCGTGGCGTTACGTGCAGACAGATAGCGTGGGTTTAGCAACACTACCTTCGTAGGCAGGACGCTCGACGTAACCGAAGCGTCTGCAGAACCAAGTCACCCGGTCGTATGAACCAACGAGTACCTGTGTCGTACTCGCCGGTTGTGGGGTTTGATAATTTACCCCAAACGTGAAGATGCCAGTGATGTTCGATGCTGATACGGCACACATCATGAGCTTGGGGGGCTGCAAAATTACGTTTGATTGGCAACTAATATCAGGTCATGTAGATAAAAATTCATTATATCATTGTGACAACAATAAATCATAATATATTGCTTGTCCAAGTTAAGTTCCTCGTAAATGAAAATGGGAGGCGGAACGATGCCTGTGTCTGACATAGCCATAGCAGGTGAATAGGGAGGGGGGAAGTAAGTAGAATCCTCAAACGTGCCTGGCATAGGCATAGCAGCTGGATGGGGGGAAAGTGAGGAGGGTCCCCAAACGTGCCTGGCATAGTCATAGTAGCTGGATGGGAGGAAAGTGAGGAGGATCCCCAAACATACCTGGCATAGCCACAGCAGCTAGATGGGGGAAAAGTGAGGAGGGTCCCCAAACGTACCTGGCATAGCCATAGCAGCTGGATGGGGGGGGAAGTGAGGAGGGCCCCCCAAACGTGCCTGGCATAGCCACAGCAGCTGGATGGGGGAGCCAAGTGTAAAATTTCGTTGAGTGCCAAAACTTGGGTTCTCCTCAACGTGTCAACCACGCCAGAGGTCCAAGGTCGGTGATGCCAGAAGCCTGGTTTACTCAACGTATCAACCACGTCAGAGGTCCAGGATCTGGGAGTCTTGCCTAAACAAGACTCAAGAATACGATTTCTGCCCCAGTATTTAAAAAATCGCGATGAAAAATAAAACTAAGAATTGTAACTTGAATGATCAGGTGGGGTTATCTCTGACCCCAACGAAACGAAACTTTTTTTAGTCAATTTTTATGAGGAAAAAGATAATTTAATCAAGTAATATGACAGTATACATAAAAATATTCAGCTAAACAAAATCAAACCTGAAACGTATTTATATTTCCAGATTTATTAAACAAAAACAAGCACTGCGGTCAAAATTTACTCCGCTTGGATATCCGAAGGTTAATTACAAATTTATATTTTAAATGTATTTTGATATTTAAAATTACGAAAATAAATAGCTACTACCAAGATAACAATTTAGAAGCCATCGCTTCAACATCTTGAAACGTTTCAAGATATGGAAGCAATGGTTTTTAATTCGGTTTCGTAAACAATAAAGCGAAATTCTAACAAATACCATTTTAAAATTAAAGACCTTGTTTACCTGAGGTTTTCGATTTCATATTCTGATTTTTATTTTTTTCGGCAAGTTGGTATCTGTACCTATACTCAGATACGGTTAGTAATAAGTTTTCAAGGACATTCTAGAATATAGCGCAGGAAATCGAAAATTCGTAAAAAAATGTACATTTTTTTTCAATATGAAAATCACATTTAATATTTATAAAAAAAAAGAATATCGAAAAGTACTTAGTAATTTACGTAGTAAAATATAGAGTCCACGTATTTTAAAAAAAATATAGAACCAAATAAACTTTCATAATTATAATGCATAGTCATGATTCGTTTTATCAAGGTATCAGTTTTCATATTCATTAATAACAGTCAATTTCCCTATTCAGCTCTAGCTGCAAGCAAACTACCTATAAGCCAAGAAAGGTAAGTAAATTAAAAAATGTTAACATTTAAGTAAACAGGAAACTATTTACTATTTTAAAATATTTGCAAATTATACAGATGGATTTGTACAAGAAGGAAGAAATTATTAACGACAAAGTTGATCAAGACATTACAGTCGAAATAAATAGAAATTATGAAGGTATGTAATGGGGTTGCATTGTAAAGTACGTCAAGTGACTGGTTGTGGTTCTGATGGCTTGGGTTGGAATTCAACCAACGTCAAACTTGAAAATTATTGTGCCTTTTTCACAACAGCTTTGAAAGCTTTTGAGGTAACTCCTGGTAAACATCTTAGCGCCAACAACGGAATTACCAAAATCTACCAATAAAAGTAGATTGGAACACCCAGAAATGGGTTATAACCCGCGATATATATATATATATATATATATATATATATATATATATATATATATATATATATATATATATGTTTATGTAGATAGTTTTTGACATTTTATTCATTACATTTATTTTTAATGTCTCAGGAAAAGATAATCCTATCGAAAGCGCAGTGAAAGACACGACTACAGCAAACGATGAAGGACAATCCAAGTACACTGATATTATAAATGCCAAAAAATATTTGGAAGGTAAAATATTTAATTTACACCTCAATATCACATTCAATGAAAAATATGAATATTTTTACGCATTCTACAAAATAAAAATGAAAGCCGAAATATTATTTTAATTAAAAGCTTCTCATAAAATATTTTATATATTTTTTTAAATAAATAAAATATTTCTAAACTATTTTTATAGTAGCAATTTTATAGAAAAATAATTAGGATATGTTTAGGTATTTAAAGAAAAATAAAAACCATACATTTTTTAATTAATACTAGAATAATTGCACCAAAATGTGCATTATCATTTTAAACAATTATTTATCGGTTATTTGAAATTAAGTTACGAAAATTAAGTTAATTAGAACCCAGAAAAATAATTAGGATATGTTTAGGTATTTTAAAAAAATTAAAAACTATACATTTTCTAATTAATACTAGATTAATTGCACCAAAGTTTACATTATCGTTTTAAACAATTATTTATGGTTATTTGAAATTAAGTTACGAAAATTAAGTTAGTTAGAACCCAGTTAATCATTTTTTTTAAATATCGTTGTGAGTGAAAATATGGAACTAACCAGAAAGATTTTTCTTCATTTTTTAAAAGTAATAGAACACTTGTCGTACCCACCTGATTTGGAAATGTGCAACTTTTGGCTATTGTTTGGACTTAAAAATATCCGGGATAGAAGCATTTTGAAAGCATTCTAAAAGAAGATTCGTTAAAAGCTTTTAAAAGTGAAAGGATATAATGGTAAAGTAAAATTCTAGTCTAAACTCTCGTATTATACACTGTGTAAAAAACTCCTAACTCGGAGTAGGCTATGAACAAGGAAACGTATGTTAATTTAAAAGTGTTTAATTAAATGTCAATTTGAATCTTATTTTAGAAATGGAAATATATTAGAAAACAGCGAATGGCAATACACTGTATCCTTCTTTATTATTTTTTCTCCCTAAAATTACATTTCAAGATCAATTTTGACAATTTGATTTTTGAATTAAATAATAATCAGACATACGTTTCTCTGTTCATTGTGAACACACTGTATGGTCAAGTAAGAAAAATTACATAACTACTAAATAATTTCTTTAATGAAAATTTACACATTTTAAGCTTTTCATTTTCAAAAACATGAGAATTTATTTTATGTTTTATGCATTCTCCATAAAAGCTGTGAATGGCCGAAGGTAAAGCCTAATAAGTGTCCTCTACGGTACAAATATACAACTTATACGAAAATGGTCAAAACCTAAAAATAAAAGCAAATTGGCATATCCGGCAATTAGAATAATACAGTGTTAATACATTAATAATAAATTAAGTCATCATTAATTTATTTATTATTTATATAAATAGTTTTTATTGAGATTTTATTCATTATATTATTATTTTTTTGTCTCAGTAAAAGAGAATCCTGTTGAAAGCCCAGTGGAAGACACAATTACAACAAATAGTGAAGAAAAATCCAAGGACACTGATATCAAAAAGGACAAGAAATATTTAGAAGGTAAAATATTTTATTTACCTATTCGTGAGTGAGGAAGAGGCGGAGCTAGACGTGTGACGTAACAATATGGCCAGCGTAAGGTAGATGCTTCGTTTCCCGCAACTCTCTATTCTCACACGCTGCGGTCTTTGAAGTGTAAAAGTAATATTAATAATATAGTTAATATTAAATAAAAATATTGGCCGTTAGTATGAACAAGTGATTAAGGGTGATTAACAAGCACTGTTTTATCTCTATCAATCGTTTATAGATTATTTTAGAGAAAAATACTTCAAATAAAAGTATTTTTCTCTAAAATACTAAATAAACAATTGACAGGGATAAAACAATGCTAGTCAAATGCTCGATAATCACTCTTAATCACTTGTTCTAACTATCGGCCAATGTTTCTTAGTATGAGCAATATTTTGAATTTTGCAAATTCCTCCGCTTCATGTAGAAATTATGTTTAGCATTTTCGAATTTTCATTTTACGTGATCCGAATCTGTTTTCTTGAATCTATGTAGTTTAGTAGATTATTACAGTCTTTGGAAGATTAATTGGATGGATAAGCTTTACGAGTTGAGTGTCTTATTAGTGCATGCATGTCTACAAGTTCAAATTTCATTACAAAATATTTTAATAAAGGCATGTAGTAATGGGGTATTCTACCGATTTTTAAAAATATTTCTTCTCATAATATATACAAACCTAGGAGTATTGGTGAAAACGCGATGCTAAAATTCGAATTAGTAAGCAACATATGATTTTTTGCATTTCTGAAATTATTTGTGACGTTACAGGCGTGAGTTGATTATGCTTCTCAGGGTTATTTCTGTGGTTATTTGCATTGTCTGCATTAGGCATATATTTTCACTTATTTTAATTAAAACTTTTTTGTTTTGTCAAATTAATTAGCAATGAATAGAGAAATAAAGATAAATATTTAGAAGATATAAAATATTTAAAATAAATATTATTTCAATCTATTTCATGAAACATTTTGAGAATGTCATTAGGATGACAATAATATTGCTATAATTTTTCATTTTGAACTCAATCAAAAACTACGAATAGCAGGTTTAGGTCGACCAAATTCATTCGAAATTTTACGATAATAATCGATTCGGGCCAATGACGTTGCGTTTACAATAATTAAGCATTTTTAGTAACAACGAAGAAATATTTCATAATTTTCATTTTACTAAAATTCTTAGTTTAAAGTACAATAAATATAATAATTATTGAAGTAAACTTCAATTTCGTTGCAATGGTTGAATTCATCATTATCATTATACCTGGTAAAATATAATCTTGCTTCACAAAATGCAAGTAGCAGATAGGCATGTTTTTGTTCGGTTCTTTTCCTATTTTGAAAGGACGAATCCATGACTTTCGTCTATGAACTATTTTGAATTGTCCTAATAAATTTTTTCATAGACTATTGGTTCTTGTTTTCGAGAAATTATGGAAACTAATGCTAATAATGGACATGCGTTAACGCAACAAAGATTTAGATTTTGTTATTAGTACTAGAAATTTCACTCCACTCATGATTTATTTGTCAAATAAGTGACAGAAATGTTGCGTTCTCCGTTATCTTAGCTGAGACTTACTACTTTACGCTGGTTCATATTTTCGTCCCCATATGTCATGTTGCTCTAATAACCATTAATTATAATGCATAATAACCTTTTATCAAATTCATATTCTACAGATACTGCTGATAACTCGTACACATCTCGAACTGATATACACCAAGCTTGTACTTCTTCCACTCAAAAAGCCAAACAAAATACTGAAGATCAAGCGTCTAGAAATAAGATTCCTAAACTCCAAATATCTGAAAATAAAGCTTCTATTCAGCAGGAGGAAATTCCTGACATGTCCGATTTTCTGATTGATCTGCAATACGCTTCCATTTCTTCCATTGAAGAAACTGAAGAACAATCTTCTGACTTTGATCCTTCCAACACACAGCAAGGCCATATTTCTGATGTTGCTCCATTAATGCAAGCTGAAATTAAGAATGATGATGAAGCATTGAATGATAATCTGATTTGCGAGTATATGATTAATTACATCAGGTTTGGTCCGGAACCAACGACTAGAATATCTTTCTCTAAACAATGATTTGAATATGTACTTCTATACAAGTTTAATAAAGTTTTCGTACATGATATTTAGCATTTGTAATATGTAACAGAAGGGTGTTTTTTATTTATTTTTTAAATTAGTTTTGCATTTGTCAAATTAGATTAGTTTATTTTTAGTATTATTTGTATTTTCTATAGGATCAATAAATTTATTATTTATTTAAAAAAAGTTAAATAGATAATTGTTCACTTGAATTGAAAGTATTTATAATTTCTTTACAAAAAAGTCTCCATATGATAATCAAAACAAAAATTATGAACTAATTATACGTTGTTTTTTTTTTTCTTTAATATAATACTCTGTTCGGCTTCGTTGTCTTTTCAACAGCAGCTAAGCAAAGAACCAATGAATCTAATAAATTTTTGATCATCGATGGAGTTATATCTGCCCTCCCATTTTTTTTGTAACTTGCTTTTTAATTGAAATAAATGTAGAAGGCCATAGGTTCCATAAATATATGACCACATGTCATAAGACACTTCATATAAAAAAATATATTTTTTTTTTTACATAGATGTACAAATGTAAAAAATTCGACTTATCAAAGATAATAAAGTTTTACATATAATATATGAAGTTAAATGTGCTTGATGTTACATTGTATTGAACTAATAATATACAAATATGTATAGTTGAAATCCAAATTTTGTCAAGAATTAAAACAGAAAATTATTATAATTGGTTTAAATTTGCAAATATCGTTCGCTAGTCATGATTTTTGCAAAAATAGCTAGTTTTCCTACAATTTCGCTGACTATATATGTCGCCAAAACAATCTATCGCCATCATATTATCTTTTAGATTTATTTTTTAAATTTTTGTATTAGGTTTTCCGGCGACGTAGTTTAATATACAGGGTGTATCAAGATAATGGAACAGTGCCATTTATTCGTCAATATGAAAAGTTACACAAAAAGTGATTAAGATATTTTGTAAAGCATAGAGGGGGACATATTTTGGCATTACTATTATTATTTTAGAGCCAGTAGTACTCAACTTATGGATCAATGTTATATTTTTTAAATGGTATCATACATTTTTTATTAACTCATTAAATAGCTTCTGAATTCAATAATATAATAATATCATACCCTTACATTGCGAAAAATTTGATAAAAGTTAATTAGTATTTTAATTTTTGTAAGTGGGCGAAGCAAATATTCAACTATCAAAACAAAAGAAAATTAACTGTCATTTTTGTATTCCATTGTTACTTATTATATTATTTTTTGGAAATGTTCCAAATTTTGTTATTTTTTTTTATTTCGCGTAATTACTATTTAGTCTTGCGAAATTAGGATAACTTTCTGCAAATAAATTACATGCTAGGAATGCATTTGGCTGGGTCTTGCTTCAATAAATAAAATCAGTATTTGTTGAATCTGCTGTCATTATTAAGTTAATTATTACAAAGGTAACAAAAATTGGCTAAATGGATAAATGGAATACGAAAATGACAGATAATTTTCTTTTGTATTAATGATTAAATGTTTGCACAACCTACTTAAAAAAAATAAAATAGAAATGATATACTAACTTTGAATTAATTTCTATCAAATTTTTTGCAATGTAAAAGTATGATATTATTACATCGTTGAATTCAGAAGAAAATTCTCTGTTTAATTAGTTAATAAAAAATATATAATTCCATTTAAAAAAATGTCACATTGATCCATAAGTTGAGTACCACTGGCTTTAAAATAATAATGCTTATGTCAAAATGTGCCCCCTCTATGCTTTACAAAATATCTTAATTAATTTTTTTGTGTAAATTTTCATATTCACGAATAAATGAGATTGTTCCATTATCTTGATACTCCCTGTATATATACGGATTAGAAAAACCTATAATAAATAATTTAAAGGAGAATATTAAAAAGGAACAGAAAATAAATTTAGACTATTGTCGAACGGAGACTTTATTGTATTCCTGAATGTTAACTTATATTGTAATACAAATAAAGAAGCTTTATCAAAATATGTTTTAATAACATTATAATACCCAGCAAATAGATAATCAGCAGTGATAAGTATGGGTTTATTTATACATATTATTTAAGAATATATGAAAATAAATGTAAATACAAAATACTGTTTTTTGATTATTTATTGCCCCAAAAGTGCTACAGGTGAAATTACTACAAATTATTAATTCTTAAAAAAAGAATATAAAAGTGCATTAACCCATTTGTCATCAAATATACAAGATCTAAAATCTTGGAATTTCATCTTGTGCGATGAGACCAACAACGCAATGATTCAGCTCTTCCAAAAGACGATCAATAAGAGCGTCTTCGTCTTCTCCAGGGCTTGCCTCTAAATTCTCAGTTACCAGATCTATGCCACTAGAAGAATTATTTGTAAGTGGAAGAGACTCAGAACGCAGTTCTCCAGAAGCCCGTTCCTCTTTTGGCAAATTGGAAGGACCAGTCATATATAAATCGGCAATCAAATTAGCAATGTCATCTTCATCGTCTGCAGAATAATATTTTTGATTACGGAAATAAATTAATAAATAATTCACTATCTACGCATAACTTGTAATAATCTATTGCAGATTTGGATATTGCGTATTATTTTATTTACTAAGCAATGATATTTTACCTGATGTATCTTCCTGTGTTAGAGATTCTACAGATTCATCCCTCTTTTTATTGGAGTTCTCTTCGAAGTTCTCTATATAATAACATAAATATAAATAAAATGATAAATATTGGAATAAATGCTACTCTACCTTGAGAAGAATCGTTTGATTTGTTCTCAGTTTCATTGCATTGAAGAGTTACTTTGGTAACATTTTCGTCCTTGGTTAAATCCATCTATAGAATTGAAAAACAATAATTGTTTTCTATTTTAATTGCAAAATTTACTTACTTTGGTAAAAAGAAACTGACGGACAGTTCAATTCGTTACACAACTGCACAAACACTGGACTTCAAACTGAACATTCGATGGATTCGATTACTATATTGTTTGTGAAAAATGATACCGATGACATATCCGTAATTACAACTGTCCTTAAAATCTAAATAAAATTTAATACGTTTTTATAAATATACCTACTGTTGTTTTTTATTCGTTAAAAATCTATATGACTGAAGATATTACATCCTGAATTTTAAAAATGAAATATTGTCAAGGTAGGTAAATATTTATAAATTAGACAACTTAATTTAAAGTCCAGCTATTCTTTATAAATTAATAACAATGAATTCGCTCTAATTACTTGCCTTTAAATAAACCGATATCTGCGTACAAAGCAAATTGGTACACCCAGCAGCCAGCACCCAGCAATGGGTAATATACCGTGATATATTTATTTTAAATAAACTACAATTTGATGTTGCTATAATTTTGATTAGAATATTAAATAATTTTTTTAGCAATATGTTTCTTTATGCCTAGTTGCATCAATATTTTATTTGGGCATTAAAGAAAAATCAACATTACAGGGTGTTCATTTTAAATGAGCCACCATTACTATCTCTAGAACTATAAGAGCTACAAAGACGGTTAAATGGGCAAACAATTTCTATTTTATAAAACAAATTTAAAGAAAAGAAAAATATTTTTTTTCGATTAGTAGTTCACAAAATACTGGATGTAACTTTTTTAATTTAAATGAAAACATATTTTTTATTCACTCATTCGTTAGTGAATTTAATTCTGAATACAGTGATATAATATTTTTATACACTTATATTACGAATTTTTTGAGAAAAAATCATATAAAGTTTTATACTAATTTGATTAAAATATGGCTATAATAAGAGTCCCACAAATGGAAAACATGAATAAATGTATTTTTTTACATAAAATTAGAGATCCCTAAAGAAGTGAAAATTTTATTCTTTTAATTGATTATTAATGACAACGCAAACAAAATATTCACGTAGGTATTTCTTTCATGTTCCATGGCATTCTAATTTTATGTAAAAAAAAATAACAAGTATTCATGGCACTGTTTAATCAAATTAACTTTATATGCATTTCTCTCAAAAATCTCGTCATGTAAGGGTATAAAAATATTGTAACGTTTATTTATATGGGTGAAGTGTAAAAATCAGAGAAATATTATTAATTAAAATAATGCATTTATTAAACGATAAATAATTAGGATAAATATTAAAAAGATAAAAAAAATAACTAGCACTATAATTAAGTAATTATAAACACTAATTTAAGATTAAGAATATTATTAAATGCTTAAACACTAAGATTATTTATTTACACGCTAATATTAAATGCCCTTGCTGCGAGTAATATTTGTTTAGTATTTCTTTACTTACCCGTTAAATGCCAGACTTAGTAAAAATAAAGTTTTAATCAGTAGTATCTACTTACTCCTTTATTACGTCCAAGTTGATGCTGTTATTTTCCTTATAGATGAATGTATAGAAAATTTATAACATGTTATCCAAATAATAAAGGAATGATAGAAGGTAATATTTTATGAATTTATGGAACACCCATACAGATAATTATAAATTCGAGACTCTCGAGTCGAGATCGAGCATAGAGGATGAAAAATATGACGAGACGAGACGAAAATAAATATCGTCTCGAATTTCGAGACGAAACGGGAGTGAACTGTTTCTCGCCATTTCTCGTCTCGCGGCATCACTATGCTAGACCCGATAGGGTCAATTTTTCTGACTATATTTGTGAAGTACAGGTGTTCCACCAGGTCTCTGTTTTCTGCTTAGATACCTATACGTCGTCAGCACTTCCTCGGGGACAAGGTTAAGTATGTGGTATTTGTGTGGAAGAACATAACACAGAATCAAGATTCCACGTTACGTTAAGAAGTGATGGGTTCAAGAAATTTTTGTACTATTTGTTCGCAAGTCTCCGAATATACTCCCGTGTATTTATTATTATTAAACTATAAATAAATTTATCACAATCTGTCAATATTTTCAGTTTTTTAAATTTATTTTTATAATCAAATATCCCGCCAACGAATAATTAAATAAAAGGCATGCAAAACAATGCTTTCCCCAATGGCAAACGAGTTAACGAGTACTTTATTTAAAGTATTTTGATACTCTGGAAGCATCGTATATTGCGTTTTAACCAAGAATTTCAGTTGGGCACAATAAATAAATTATTAAATACATGAAATACATGTAAAAATTTATTTATAAATTTTGATCAAGTTAAGTGTATTTGATTTACAAAAAATAATCTATAAAATAATACAGATATCTTCACAAATCTCATATTTCTTCGAATTGATCCTCTATTATATTACGTAATACATTTAGGGTAACATTGTAACCGAAAAATATGTTCAGGATAGCTACGGTTATAGCAGTAACAATAACTATGGTGAATATAATGTAGGCAGTTATGGGTAAACACATTAGTCTCAAATAAAATCGGAATGATTCACTGTATTTTACGACTTCCTAAAATAATATAAATGTGATATAGGTTAAATACCTTTATGATTATTTTAATATATGTACTTACATATAAATCGTAGAATTCCATGGTTTTCGTTATTTGTTGATATCGAAGATTAAATAAGGAACTGTTTCTTGGGAATAATTCGAATGTTGCTTATTTCTGAGCCAATTTATGTCGAAAAATCTAGTGTCGTTCACAGAAACAGTAATCAGAGGGAAATATAATTTAACGTCACCAGAAGGGTGCGTTATTTATAACCGGGTGCGTTCTGTATGAAACATTCGACCTTTGGAAAATCATAGACTACATCGTATTCCAGTTTATGAATAAAACATAATATTTTAGTTTTATTTATAAAAATATTATTTATTTTTACTAGTATATATTTGTATTTATATATTTCAGTGTATTTGACACATTCCAATTCCTTATATTTTTGCAATGTAGGTAGCAGCACTAGGCAATTCATTCTTGAAAATAATAATTTTAAGGAAAATATAGTTTTTATTTAAACGTATAAAGAAAACCATTTAAATAACGATAGGTATGTATTCATTTTCAACATGTTTTAACTTTAACTGCCAATTTAATGTAAATTAAGAATGTTTTTCAAAATATAACTACAAATAACATCACACGACGAAGTTAACCTACAAATAATTATTAAATGAGATAAAATTATAAATAATCTTATTGTTATTGCGGAAACTCAACTAATATCATTGAATAGCTACTACTTTTGCTCCAGCAACAATAAAATAGTATAAAATCTTTTTCTTATACAGGATATCTGCATTTCGAAGGTTACCATTCGTATCTCGGAAACTATAAGAGATACGACTTGATTAAATAAGATATCTAGTGTGCCTTTGGAGGGCCTCCTTATATGTGCTTTTGTTTTGTCAAAAAGCTACAAGATAATGATGATGTACGAAAAAAAAAATTCTGCAGGTAAATTTTCGAACTACATTTTTTAAATGACAGCCACATTTTTACTTATTTTTATCTTTTTCAATTGATATAAAAACTATTATTGTGTTTTAATTTTGTTTTACTATACTGTTTGATCTATATTTTATCTTACACATATGGACGTCAACAAAAATATTTAACCAGCCAATACAAATGCATTCTTGTATTAGTAAGACGTAAGGTTATACCCCACACTACGTATGGTCAACATATGGCCCTCGGACCGATTCCGACCCGTAATGTAGTTGTGGCCCGCGGCCCGAGGTTAAATAATTTACAGGGCATCGAACCCGCCAAAAACTGGGTTCGGTTCAGGTTAATTTATTTTTTTGAGATGGGTTCGGGTGCGGTTCTTGTTCAAACATTAATTTTGTTTTGTTCCGGGTTCAGGTATTGGATTCAGGTTTGGTTCTACTTAACGAAAATTGAATTAATGTTTTTTGAATAACAATCTTTATATAGAAATAATTTAAAATACGAGCCAAAATTTACGCAAGACAAGAACACGGACACAATTATCACAAACAGACAACACAGGCGTCGATAATTGGATGTATTACGATTACACTTAAACCCTATTTAAATCAATGCCAAGTTGCATTTGTAACCTATTGTTACACCCACAACGCAGATAAACTACGCTACGCCCGAATCCCGGGGATTCCCTTACTTGTTGGTTCAAAATAATACTCAATATTTGAAAACCCAAATTTTTAAAAGTAATTGAGTACAATTACTTTTTTTTACAAAGTAATTAATTACAAATTACAATTTGGGAAAAAGTAATTTAATTAGTAATTAATTACCAAATGTAATTAATTATTGCCCAGCTCTGCCATTCACGTATTCCTTCACCGATAGAAACATTCCACATAGAATCCTAAAACTAATTGGCCAACTCCGAACTTCATCCACCAAGAATCCAGTCCTCTACCATAATGGTTCTGTTTTCAGACTAAACCAAGAAGAAATCTGGATGATTTGTATAAATTCGAACTAGATGATCTTCACCACCTAATGTTCAGCTGTCCTTTCTACGAAGCCCCAAGAAAGGAGTTCATCTCATATTATCCCGAAGAGAACCATCCTAGCAGACCACCACAGAAAAAATGTTTGATATACAGGGTGTTTGGCGTAAGTCCGGCACTACGAATATTTCGTTTATTTTGAGAGATACAAAAAAATGTTAATAAGCAAAGTTAAACTAGACAAAGGGACTCATAAGATGATCATAGCAGAAATTTTGTATCACTTCCGGTTTTAGCGGAAATGGGTACAACTTTAAAACTAGCATCGGGTATCGGTATTTTTGTATATTTTTTCAGAATGTACATAAAATTTGCTTCACAGTGATACCAAATTATCATAGTTTTACTTTAACCATTTCAAAATGGCGACCATTTATTCTTAAAATATGTATTAATAAAATTCCATACAAAATAAAACATAGCAAACTATGAAAACAATTTTATTATCTTATAACAAAAGAAAAGAAGAATATCCTAGAAAATGTAATGAAAGAGTTTTTATTACGTATAAGAAAATGTATAGAAAATAACGGCGGCCATATTGAGCATTTGAAGTTTTTCACATTTACTGTTTCTATTTTGGTATCGTTGTGAACATGCTAAAAAATAAGAAAATAATACCTCAGGCCTAATTTTTTTTGATTTCTTCTTTTCTTTTGTTATAAGATAATAAAATTGTTTTCATAGCTTGCTATGTTTTATTTTGTATGGAATTTTATTAATACATATTTTAAGAAAAAATGGTCGCCATTTTGAAATGGTTAAAGTAAAACTATGATAATTTGGTATCACTGTGAAGCAAATTTTATGTATATTCTGAAAAAAAAAAAATACCGATTCCCTATGTTAGTTTTAAAGTTGTACCCATTTCCGCTAAAACCGGAAGTGATACAAAATTTCTGCTATGATCATCTTATGAGCCCCTTTGTCTAACATAGGGAATCGGTATTTTTATTTTTTTTCAGAATATACATAAAATTTGCTTCACAGTGACACCAAATTATCATAGTTTTACTTTAACCATTTCAAAATGGCGACCATTTTTTCTGCGAATATTTAACTTACCTTCAGCAATCCGGAAGACATGAACAGGACATCAGGAGTCAGAGGAATACGATCAACCTGAAAAATATGTATATTGTTACTTATACATTCTATAAAATAGCATATTTTGTCATATAACATAAAACAGAGTAATTTGTTTAGTAAGTATGTAGTTATATTATAATACCATAACTTATTATAAAATATTTGATATCGATATTTGTTCGAGCATCGCATGCAACATTTATAAAACCTTGTAGAACGTGGTTTCTCCCAAACTGTTGAACAACACAAAAACAATAAAGACATCGGTGAATTAAATATTCGTTATAAACATTTTCAAAATACTTTATCCGATTTCGAACAAATACATAATACAATTCAACTTTTAGATGTAGATAAAAACATATAACGCACTCAGCATATCGCGAAGAAATACAAAATGATTACTTAAATTAGTAGCGGCCAAAGAAACTAAATTAACGTCATCAAATTCAGTTTGCTCACTTATATTATAATAATAATAATATTTTATTTTCCAAATACCAATACAATTGATATAGGAATAGTCAACACAAGTATACATTATAAATAATACAGTCAAAATGTTAAAACTGGTCATTAAAAAATCTTCGATAGTGTAGAAACTAGTGGTGGGATCCGGATCCGGATAGTTTTGGTTTCGGATCCAAAAATATCCGGATAATTGAATATTGAACTATCTGGATCTCGGATCCAAATCTCAGTATCGGATTTTGGATCCGAATCTGGGTATCGGATTTTGGATCCGGATCTGAGCATCGGATTTTGGATCCGAATCTGAGTATTGGAATTTGAATCCGAATCTAAGTATCGGGTCTTGAATCCGCATCCAAATATCGTTCTTGGAAATGGATTTGAGTATCGAATCTTAGATTCGAATATGAATATGAGTATCGGATTTTAGATATGGAATTTCAATATCCGGATCGGGTCTCGGATTCGAATATTCTCAGTTATGAACCTTACATTCAAATATTTGCATCGGATCTCATCAAAAGCACATAACAAATTAATGAAATTCATGTCATATTAATATGTTACTTTACATGTGTAATAAAAATAATACAAATTTGATTTTTTTATTCACAATTTCCTAAATAGGACTCTGTGAAAGTATAAATTCCTTTTATCTTTACATTTGCAAAAACAACCTGGCTAATTTAGAGGGGCATTATAAAATTTATTACTGTTTGTTTACTAGTGTTTACAGACCGCTGTAAAGGCCCACATTAACGGTTTGAATTTGAACTCAATTCCAGATGTTAGCTTTCATATTTAAAATGAAGAATTGGATCCAGAATTAAAATTTGGATCCGGATCCGTAAACACAACATCGAATCCGGATCAGGATCCATGTCCAGATCCGGATCCGGATCCGTAAACAAAATATCGAATCCGGATCCGGATCCAAGTTCAGATCCGGGTCCAAGTCCAGATCCGGATCCAAATTCGAATTAAATTTTCGGATATCCGCTTCAATATCCGATTGTCGAATATCCGAAGATCCGGATATTTTGAAATCCGGGTTCTCGGATCCAAGTTTTGTCGGATCTTCACAGCACTAGTAGAAACTTTTATTAATTAAATATATTTTTAATTCAATTTTAAATTTTCTATTTTCCGTTATACCTTCAGGTATTGTGGCAATTGATTATAAATCTTTAATCCGAAGTAACTAGAGTTGTTTTTTGATTTATTTAAATTTATTTTTGGTATTTTAATTTTTCCTTTACCACGCGCATTGATTATATATACTTACGTTAGTATATATAATCAATGCCACGCGTGTTGTACTGATGTTAGTCACCGTGCGCTTGTAAATTATATATATTAGTTTTAGTAAATACAGCCACATTTAAAATGTAAATGCACGGCAGGGTTAAGAGGTATTCTCGTTTAAATAAATCTTGTTTAATGAGGAGGTTCATGTTACTGTATAATGGAATAATTGTAGAAAAAAGTACAGTAAATTTTTATATTATTTATTTAGTAATAGGGAACCGGTTTCGGAAAAAGTCCGTCATCAGCCCTCGTCAAATTATAAAAGGCAGAAAGACATCCAACTAAGTAAAAAATATTTAAATGTAAGAAGTATCATTACGATAAAAGTAATGAGAGTTAAATAAATATCAAGTAATCGAAGTAAAAATTGGAAAGCGAACAATAAAATTTATGTAGTAACTGTAGTCACACAGTTCGAAACTCTTTCAATCGCTTTTATTATGTAAAGATATAAAACTAATATATTATTAAAATCAGAAAAAAAAATGCTATCGAATAGATATAAAAAATATGTATAATCCTATTTGAAAAAATATAACTTTGTACTGCAACTTGAGAACCACTGTTTTAATAAACGATTTTCTTTTATAATGGGATGTCCCCCTTGGTCTCCTATAACTTTGTTTTATAGAATTTTTTTGTAACTATTATAATATAGAAAATAATGGTGGTGGTCGGTTTTGGTATTAGCCATTGCTGGGTGTGCCAATCTGCTTTCTACACAGATATCGGTAATGAAATATTTGTACCATGCGGGCGCTTACCAGGTGTCATCTCACGGGCACTTAATACTGGCGTGGAGAGTATAATAAAAATATTATTAAAGTTTCAATAAATGAGGACCGAGCAAATCGGCGGCGCGTATGACGTCATCTACACCGGCACATACGTTTCTAGAGCTGAGTGAGATGAATTATGACAAACGCACTGAGCATGTCGTTTCGTGTCACGTAAAAACCAGCGCGAACTAAGCGCAGGCGTGGCATGCGCTTTCGAACAGCTATTAGCCAATAGCATTTGCCAGTGTCCACACGTCACAAACATGGCTAATACTGAATTTTATGAGCTCGATGTAAATGTATTAAAGTTTCATTTTGATATTAATGTAATAAAAATCAGAAAATTAACGATTATATTGACCTTAATTTTACTTATGCATGATGAACATTGATATCCAATAAGTATTTTTTTTAAAAGCCATAGACATGGAAACCGCTATTACATTTTAAAAAAAGTTTGCTATATCTCGCGAGAATTTACAGATGAAGATATTATAGTGTAGGAATTATTGAAATAATATAATAGGTATCTATGTATTTATATTTTTAAAATATTTAGATAGATTAAACATTAAATATTAGGTAATTGTATTTATTATTTCTTGTTTTTTTCTGTATTTTTTTTTTAATTTAAGCGTTTGTGTTGGCGCTTGAATATAAAAACAAAATTTTTTTTTGTGGGATTTTATTATAAATTTTGTCATACTATTAGCGGGGCTGCCGGAGCGAAATCATGTAAGAGTCAAAACGACATTAATTTTCATATAGATCAGGTAAAAACGATATTGATTCGGGAGACACATAAACAAAAATACAAGACGAAAGAATGTAAATAGTATATTTAAAATGTATCTTCAAGTTACTTGTATAAAAATATGTATTTATTATACAACACAAAAGAATATAAATAATCTATAAATATAATAAACAAGTGAAATAAAATATCAATATAAATTAATATTACATTAGGATTATCACATTAAAGCATATTTAATAAATAAACAATGTAAGCATTTTTTTTTTATTTTCTCTTTACTGAAATATATTTTATAACAATGAGAACAAGAATTAAATACTTTAAGTAAGTAGGTCCCTAGAAAACAAATGTTTTTGTTTGTGTTGGGGCATCGGTCCCATCCCTCTCTGCCACCATAAGGTCTCTCCAAATGGGCCTATCCAAACCTCCTGCGATTCAAATGAGTTGAGAACAGAACCACTCCCGTCTCAACCACAACTGGAGTATCTTATAAAACCCTAACGATCTCATTTTAACTAAATAGACTCACCCGCGTTTGAAACCCTAAAAATATGATAATAAGATGAAATGAACCTATTTGTGGCTTTCTCACGCACACGACCTGCTGGGACCAAGTACTCGTGCTCATCGAACTTTGTTGGACAAGTGTTGTCCATCTCACGATAAAAAACAATGTTTTTGAGTAAAATGTTCAAAATTTTAAAAAAATCTAGTTTTAATATTTTTAGTAATGCTTATTCCAAATCATGAAACTGCACGTTGATATCTTTTTTTGTTTTCGAGATATTTGCATGGAATATTCGTAAACTGAGACTCAAAAACTATTTATTGGAAGGGGCGTGAATGACGCATTTCACTGCTTGTACATAGCAAAAGCAAAGATTACATCACCTCAGTTATTGATAAATTTTTAGAATCGCAAAGGCGAGTTTGTTTTGTTTTTGAAAATCAAGTGATTATTATAAATGTGTTTTTTCTTTCTTCTTCAAAATCATACATAGGACTGAGCTCCATCTTGTCCTTCCCCCTGCGGGCGTCCATGAGCCATAGCGAATACGCATTCTTTATACACACCTTCGTTTTTAACTTTGGTTATAGCTGGTCATGTTATCTGTCCTGTCCTGACAATCACTAGGCAGCCCCAGACTACTAACAATATTGGGCTTATTCTGGTGGCTATTGAATATTGAATAGAATACAATTATTGTTTATTAAACAAGAAACCATAAATGCCGGTATTCTCGTGGCACTTGCTTAGTAACCAATATTGTTTAATAAATAAGTATTGGTTCATAAACAAGAAAGCCTGAAAATAGTATTCTGGTGACTATCTCTGACGTAAGCAAAATTGCAAAATTTTCAATATTGTTTGCGCGAGCTCTGAGATCGCGTACTGAATGTCATCTAGCAGAGTGATAATCTGTACAAATAATCTATAAATTAGTAAATAATTTAAATAATAATAACGCATGTGTGTTAATACGAGTAACTGCAATAAGAAATAACGAAGAAAGGTAAGTATTAAATATTATATTCAAATATTAAATTAAATATTTTAGGCATAACTTAAATATACATAAATAGACAGCAATTAAAAGATTTCAGTGATCCTTTGTCTCTCTTTTAGAACATATGTTTTTAGACAAGCTCATCTCATAATATTAGACCTTGCTCCTCATGCCAGAAATGCAGAGAAAATAGTTATTCCTAAAAAAATCAATTGTTATTCCTAAAAATTCTTAAGGTTAGAAATGTATTAATATTAAAATGTTTTTTTTTTCATATTTTTGCAGCCCTTCACTTTTACTCATAAGGGAGAAGGGAGTTACCAAAAATGTGTAGGGTATGAACATTTTGCTATGATGCTATGCTGTCTCAATTTTCTGTAAGCAGATGTAACTATAAAAGAACTTATTGGTACAGTACTCCGTATCATGTATAATTTTATACGTTTTCCGTTTAGAAATGGAGAAAAAATGAGAGAAAAACAATTGTATGAAATAATATTTCTAGATTAGTTGTGATACATCGTTGTTTTCTAAATAAATGATATAAAGTTTAAACTGGATTTTAGTTATTTTTAAGTGTGATTTTAAACAATTTCTGTTCTTTTTATTTTGTAAACATAACCTATTTTCAAATTTGACGTTTACTACACCAGGCGCGTTACGCATGCGTCACTTGTTTCTTAAGCAATATTGAATGAAGTTATCAATGTGGTCACGAGAATACCAGCCATATACAATATTAACTCGCTTGTTTAGCAGCTTGTTTCCAATTCAAGATTGGATACTAAACAAGGACCACCAGAATAACCCCGATACCTACCATTGCTACTTACCGAACTAATTGAAAATGCTGCATGTAGAAATCATAATGATATATGATTCACACTCCAAATTTGCCTCTTATATGATAAAATAAATGTATAGTATGTTACAAAAAGAAATAATAACACATAATACCTTGAGCAAAAAAATTTATTACATTAAATTTAGACTGGGAAACAAAAGTTCACAAAAAATTTGACATAAAAATCCAACCAAAAAGTACGCCATTCATTATTAACCTGCAACCGCAGCCCTCGGTAAGAAAATTGCCTCATTAGGAAGCTGATCTAAATCTTCAAATTCATATTCTATAACCAATGGAGGAACCATATACAGTTCATTTTGTGCATTGAATCTTTGAAGAACATAATAGTAAGCATGCTGCACAGCCAGACACGAGCAATGAAACATTACTAGTGTCACAAAGTTAAACACAAATAGCAGACGAAACGTTAATATGAATATTTTCCACAGAAATAATGACAGTAGGCTGCCGGAAAATGACAACTGTAAAAGATGAGATTGGTTGTAATTATATTTTCTTACCTATTTATTCAATACTTACAATGCAGTTGAGATCCATGTTTGCAAAATTTAATTAATACTCGTAGATACAAAAAGTACAAAATTTATAATTTGTTTCAACAGTGGTTTGTTGAAGGTCCCAGTCGCCCCAGTTAACACATATTTTAATGGAAGCCATAGGATGCCATCTATTCTTACTTCTACGTACTAACATTTTCAAAGTAATGATTACTTTTACAAATATCGTGTTAATTTACTGTATGTTACAAGTATAAAATATATTATATCTATATGAAATAAAATAAACGATACAATTGTAATGATAATATTTTCGATATCCATTTTTTCAAAACTTTCTGCACTTTTAAAACACTACTCTCCTATTTTTCTTCAACAAATGACTTGTATGAATAGTTAAATTTCAAGCAATGAATGTCTCGACACAACTATCATGATCTCAAATTTCTTGATAACAACTCGGTAACTCATTGGTTAAGCATTGGCACTTTGTCGTAAGCATGTAAAAATTGATGAGTAAAGAGAAATGCATAATACGATAAAATAATCATACTTAATTTCATCATCTAGTTATTTTTTTAAGTAAATATAATATTTATACTTAATATTAATGTATAAAACCTATATATATTTTATTGTATAATTTAAAAAAATAGTCATTTTTAACCAATTATGATTATTATATTTTCAGTTGGCGCAAAGTTATAATGCGATATTCTCTCATTATCACCAATATTATAAAATTATTAAAAATATTAAAGTTGATTGGTAAAACAAGAGGGAAAACAAATTATAAATTAATTGTTGCAAAAGATATAAAGCATTTCAATTTTGTTAATTTACTAATCGTTCTACCAATAGGAGACCATTTGAAATCCCTACTCCATGTTCAAATGGATAAGAGGCCGCATCATAAGTATGCACATGCTCGGGTTAACTTCGGATCGTTCGGGACTGTTCGTGTACAGCTCTATTAGCATGTATTGCTAAGCGATATACCATCTGGTGATAGAATAATGAACTACATGTTAACTTATTAATGTGTGTAATTTTAAAAATTTGTTAAATATTACATTACGTACAAATACGTATTTGTGTATCTAAATCGACATACGTATGGCGTTCGAAATCCGTTACATAGGCGTGTAACATGGGAAATTAAAATATTTTGAATATTTGCTTCCCATTCAAACTGAAAAACTTTGATCGTGAATATCTTCTGCTATTTTAATATAACCAATTTTATCTGATTATATGAAATAAATATGAAGAAAAAAATTAAGAAATTCGGCAGATTTGAACCCTTCATGCTTAATATAAGGAAAAGATTTACCAGCATGCTACGAAACCACTTTTGACATACTCTCTTTTACAAAGAATAGTAATTATTATTTTAATTTTATTTAATTAATCGTGTTTGCATGAGTACAACGTCACGTGAGAAAGGCAATAAAATTATGTTGTCAAGCGCCTCCAATATAGTACGAGAAAGTTAAAATGTTTTCGCTGTGCAAGAAAAATTATGTAATAAATTACTTAGAAAGGTTTTCTTATAATTTTCTTTGGATTTTTAGTAACAGTATGTCAGTTAACAATTAAATATATTTTATTTCTGGTCGCGAATCTGAGGACCCGCGTTCGATCCCAACCGACGCCAAAAATTACATCGAATTTTAATGGCACAAAATTGACCCCTGTGGCGCACTCTCCACGCCAACAATGAGTGCCCGTGAGGTGACGCCTGGTAAGCGCCCACACGGTACAAATATTCCATCATTACCGATATCTGTGTACACAGCAGATTAGCACACCCAGCAATGGGTAATATGCCGTGATGAAATATTTATTTATTTATTTATTTATTTCCAATCTTTTTCAATACTTACTAAACACAATTAGTACATCACCATCACGTGACACAACAAAATCAAATTTTAAAAATTAATATCTCGCTTATTAAAGGAATTTTTAACTCGGGTTTTCACAGATACTCTTAGATATACCTGTTCTTTAAGAAAAAAAAAATATATGGGAAAATAAATTTGAATAAAAATTAATAAGTAAAGATTTTACACTTTAAAACTGTCATTTTTTCAAACGAATTTGAAACAGCAACATCTGTTAAAGATACAAACAAAATTAAAAACTACATATTCATATTATGTAGGCACACCTAATAAAATATTATCAATGGCAAATCGTTTAATTCTTATATTTTCACTGAGAAAAGGCGGTAACTTTCACAATAGCGGTAACATGACTAAGTAGGGTAGGTCAAATATTAGTAGAACTACAAGGACTTATTGCAGAATTATCTATAAACTAGAAAACATTTACTTAGATCATATGGAAAATACATAAACAAAATTAATCCTTTCGATCCAATATCTTACCAGGTAAGGCAATTGTGGTTATATAGTGTTAAAATGGAATTATATATTAGTATTAGAAAATAATCTTTGAATTATATTAACTATTTGCGTGGAATTGAAATAGGGATGAAATTTTACCATTTTCTACATTTTAAAGCAATTGTTTATATGAATTGTTCATTATAAATATTTAAATAATTTCCGATCATAGAAATGTTAATTTTTATAAATATTTATATCTAAATTTTCCTGCAAACAAAATTTCCCATTTCGCTTTTTAAAATTTCTCATTTTTGCACAAAAATTCCCTTTTGATTTTTTTTATATATTGGTACAATGCGTATTCTCTGATAACTTTGACAAAAATGAATTTATTATCACAAATCACTAGTTTTTCCATCAAGCGACTATATGCTATAATCCATTCACTTTACCAAAAGAATTTTGAACTGACTCGCGGACAGGGCCAAGCTCAAAAATTATCCAAATCCAACCTATAGACCTTTTCAATTAAAAAAAGATAAAAAATATGTGCAATGGGATTTGCACATAGTAAGCCAACAAATTGCGGGAGTCATGGTTACGTGCTTGTCATAGGAGATCCATGATATAATAGCTTTAATTGCAACTAAAATGTCAAACGATGCAATTTTTCACCGAGAATACAGGTATTTTAGTAACTGCAATATTTTTGCATGTGCAGTGATAGAAAGAGATAACTGTTAAATTGAAAAGGTCGTGAGTTAGTTGAAAATTCTTGCTAACGTGAATGATCTTTAGGGAAGTTTTGTTAGCATTTACTCGTAATTATTTTAATAAAATATACAAAATAAAGTCAAATAGATAATAAATATACAGGGTGGTGACCGGCACTGCCGAATATAGGACTTTAACATGTAAAATACTTAATTTCTGCCGTTAAAAGGCACACAGAATTAATTTTGCTTATTATGTCAAATGCAGAATACCCTACAACTTTTATTTGAAGCTTTTTTATCTAAAATTATTAGGGAAGCAGGAAATTAAGAAAGTCTGATTTGACTTGTTAAAGTCCCAGTGGCCATGAGAAATAGAACAAAATGTTAAACAGTTGTATTGTTTATGTTTAATAAATGATATCTGTCAAATGTTTTAATAATAATTATTGATTTCATTACATTAATTTTTATATTCTACAACTTTTATTTGAAGCTTTTTTACCTAAAGTAATTAAGGAAGCAGGAAATTAGGAAGGTCTGATTTTACATGTTAAAGTCCCAGTGGCCATGAGAAATAGAACAAAATGTTAAACAGTTGTATTGCTTATGTTTGATAAATGACATCTGTCAAATGTTTTAATAATAATTATTGATTTCATTAAATTAATTTTTAATTAATTATTTTTATCTGAAATTGAAAATGTATCCATGGTTGCTGACAAATAATTTAATCAAATCAATCATTATTAAAACTTTATGTCAGATGTCATCTGTCAAACTTAAATATTACAAGTACTTACGAGTACAACTGTTTGACATTTTTGTTCTATTTATCATGGCAGTCTGTACATAGCCAAATATTACAATATGTAAATAATAATTAACTTATTAGGTGCAGTTTATAATTCTGGACATTTTTTAGTATTTATACTTTTATTCAAAAATAAGTAAGTCAGAAATTACATATGGAAATGTTTTGTGATTTGAAAAAAAGTAGACATGCTCTATGTACGAGTACATGTAAATAACTAACAATAACAAATATCAAATATATAAATAGTGAATGTATGTATATGTAGTGTATTATTTAAATATAGTAGAGAAACCTTAAAGGATACAATTTTGAGAACAATTATTTTGAATACCCAGTTATTTTCTCATATTTTTATATACGTGTACACTAGTAATAACTGTATTACTTGATTTGATTCATCATTTCGTTAAGTTAATTAAATACGTGGAGTGTTTCTTTTCGCATAAAAATTATTGTTTTCTCATGAAGTTTTGTACAATTTTGATCATTTATACTAATATAAACTAAATCCAGATTTAAAAGAAAAACTGACAAAGATAGTAATTGCCTATGTTAGTAAATAGACTATTTAAAAAACAAAATTTTATATGGAACATTTTTCTCAAATTTTAAAAGTTTCGAAGTTATTGAAAATTAAATATTGGCCAAGGTCGCCACAACGTTTAACTTAGTACAATTCCTTTAAAAAAAGCACATCTAAGATGACCTTTAAAAGATAAAAAAAAAGTCTCATTTAATCGAAGTCGTAACTCTTATAGTTTATACTTGTCGAGATAGCAGAGGTAAACCCCCTAAAAACTCATTATTCACTGCCTTATATCTCGGAAACTTTTGAAGTTCGGACAAATGTTGATTCAGCTATTTTTACTCATTTTGATTAGTACCTACTATATGTCTTTAAAAAAAATTACCCGTTTTTTTAACAGTCTGTACGTTGTTGTATACAAGACAGCAAACAGACGAACAGGTAGTTATGAATCACATTATTAAACATTTTATCCTATTTGTAACGTTTATTTATTTGAGTGAAATGTAAAAATCAGAGAAATATTAATATGTATTAAAGTAAAAATTTATTAAACAATAAATAAATTAGAAAAAGATAATAAAAATAACAATCACTATGATTAAACAAATATAAACAAAATTAAGATGTATTTATTTTCAATACCATTAAAATTTATTTATAAAATTTTGGACTGGATGATATCAAAATAGAAATCATGTGAGCGCACAAATTCCAAGGATAAATTCTTTAATAACACCAAAACACTCTAATAGAGGTATTGACTTGTACTGATAATTATACATAAGCACTAATTATTTTATTTGATAATAATCTAATTGGGCATAGAATTGGATAAAAAATAAAATATTACAATGAAAAATTATAATTTTATATTTATTTATTCCAATCTTCTACATTTATCTCCCACCCAACATTAATGAAAGATCAGACATTCTGTCAAATATAAAAAATAGTGAATAAGCACTTTTTGTAATTAAATTATGCACCGTGCGCCCAGATTTTAATTTTTCACGATGATTTGTATGGTTGTGTGTAATACGAGGGTCAGGCTAGAATTATAGAGAAGAAAACACATGGTTTACATATTTTAGAATTTTATTTTAAATATGTTCGAAGTATAGTCCCCTTCAACAAAAATACACTACATGGTATGCGTCTCTTCCACATCGAGGAAAGGTTATCCCTGTGCTAAAATATGATGCGAAAATTCAAATAAATTGTTCCTGTATTAGAACTATTTTAAAATACAACACTAGACTTCATACTTCTAATAGGAACCTACATTTTGAAAAAAAGTATTATTAAAATCAAAGTCCAGTATTAATAGATTTCAATAATTATTTTTTAAAATGCAGGTTCATATCGGAAGTATATACGACTATGTCTAATGTTGACTTTTTTAAAATATGAATAGTTCTGGCAGGTACAGGAACAATTTATTTGAATTTTCGCTTTATATTTTCGCACAGGGGTAATCTTCCCTTTTAAGAGCTCCAAATCAATCTTATTTTGGAATGCTGTCAAATTTCATGAAGACAAAAACTGTCAAAACTGTTACATTAAATTCTGGTAACTTTCCACGTTAGCAATGAATACCCATGAGGTGACGCCTAAACATCCGGACGGTATAAATATGTGAACATCATTACCGATATCTGCGTATGAACAGATTAGTACACCCAGCAATGGGTAATATGCCATGATATATATTTATTCATGTACTCGTATATGTGGAATTCTAATTAATTTTAATTTAATGTCACCTCAGTTATTTTCAAATAACATAATATTAATAGTTATACCTATTGCTACAGTTTTAATTACATTTTCAACAATCTGTGGTAGATATCATCAACAATAATCAGTTCTTTTCTTAAAATTTGTTTGTGAGATATATTTCGACATATCAAAAACAACATTAGAATTTAAGCAAAACGTGATTTTTTTGTAATATGTTCATGTGGACAACAACATTTGTTTCGAAAAGTCCTTAACAATAACAATCTATAAAGTACTATAATTAATTATGCGTTGTCCTGTCATCATTGGTAGAAGCATCTATTTTCTATATATCAAAATCAATTATGGTAGTAGTAGTAGTATAGTAGTAATAGTAGTAGTAGTAGTAGTTGTAGTAGTAGTAATAGCAGTAGTAGTAGGAATCAATTATCACACGTGATCGAGTTGGCGAATCGTACAGTCATGTTACGTTTCATTTTGTGAAAAATTGAAAATATTCTCAAATTTTCATCTACGAAAGAACTAAAGTAAGTAAAGTTGATAAATTGGAATGATATAAAAATTAATAATTTGTTTTTAATTATTTTGGAAATAGATGGATATACAAAAAATGGATAACATTTTCGATGAAAATACTAATAAAGAAAATATTCCAGTTTTGTCTGCAACTTTGGAAGGTATGTTTGATAAAAAAATCACTCGCATTTTAGCAATGTCTTCATTACAATTTTGGCTATTAGGACATTATCAAAGACTGATCTGATATATATACAGGGTGATTCATCGGTCTGTCTTCTCTTTATAACTCTTTTATTTTAAGTCAGATAGAAAAACTCTTCAGATAAAATTTATATGATATATTATTGTCTATCTACGTACTATATGCACTTGTATACAGGGTGCTCCGTTGAAGCGCAACAATATGTAACTTTATATTTCTTAATGGAACAGCTTATATATATTTATTTATTTTGATAGTAAATTAGATTTCCTTTAAAAAAGTATTAAATAATAAGGGGTCTAAAATTATAAATTAAGAAGTTATTTACCTTTATTCGTTGAATGATATTTTTGTATCATATTATTATTAACAAAGTAAGCTATGGATAATTTGATCAATTGTTTCGAATTTAAACAAGCAAGTTGTCAAAATACTCTTAGTTTATCATCGTTGATGTTGATGTTTAAAATAAGTATTAATAAAAAAGAATCAAAATTTTGTATTAAATTATGGTTTTTTCCACTATGAACTACTATTTTTTATGAACGTAAATAACTTCTTAATTTATAATTTTAGACCCCTTATTACTTAATAGTTTTTTAAAGGGAATCTAATTTACTATCAAAATAAATAAATATATATAGGGTATTCCATTAAGAAATATAAAGTTATATATTGTTGCGCTTCAACGGAGCACCCTGTATACAAATGCATATAGTACGTAGATAGACAATAATATATTATATAAATTATATTTGAAGAGGTTTTCTATCTGACTTAAAATAAAAGAGTTATAAAGAGAGGACAGACCGATGAATCACCCTGTATATATATATATATATATATATATATATATATATATATATATATATATATATAAACTATTTACAGATTAATTGGGAAGACCAGACATCAAAGCTTTAAGAAGCGGCGCCTTTAATAAATTTGTTGTTCGTTCTTAAGATTTTTTCTTTTGTTTATTACATTTTAATTTCATAAGCTTTCATTATAGGAGGGTTAATCTCCGGCCATTTATTTTAAAATATAAAATTTTTCAAATTAAATTTTTTACAGATGTGATAGTCAAGTAAATGTAACATTGGAATAATTTGTATTATTTTTGAGATAGGATAAATGTTTTTTAATTTTAATTTTGAAATTACGTTTTTTAACCCTATGTTATTACATTTACTATAATTTAATATATATATATATATATATATATATATATATATATATATATATATATATATACATATACCTGAGTTTTTGAAAGAATTTGCAACCAATTTTATTATTTACCAAATAATGTTTTAAAGTATGCGAACTGTAAGCCAGACAGCCCAACTATTAGTGATGTTACTAATATATTTAAACCGTTTGTAAATTAACTTCTCTCAAAAACAGCGATTGAGTTGTAAAATTGTTTGCAAAGAAACTTCTGAAATTAAGAAATCCATAAACGAAAGGAAAAATCTTGTGAACAAAAAACTAGATTTATTAGAGGCGTCGCTTATTAAAGCCGAATAATCCCCCGATAATCTGTATATGGTACACAAAAAAATATCTCTAATGATCAGTCTTCTGATGATGGTTTAACACCCGAAATTGCAATAAAGACATTACTAAAATTTGCGAAACAGCTTTTTTATCAACATCTTCTACATATTTGAATTAAGTCAGTAAAAGATTTCAATGAACCGGTTATTAAATTATTTCTGTTACAGATGACATGGAAGACTTAGCAAGCGTTTTATTCTATTTAAACTTAGCTTCATTTTCTTGGCATAAACAAGCACCTAAAAAGAACCTGTAAACCAAGTACCTGAATCCGAAAAACCTAATACTTAAATTCCATCCAACAAAACTCTTAGTCAGTAATATTAAAATTGAACATCACCTAATCACATTATTCTTATTAAATATTAATCTTTACAGATGATGATGATGATGTAGAGAAGTTTTTGAATGATCTATATAATACTTCCAGTTCTTCCAAATCTGAAGAAGCTCGTAAGGAAGATCAAAATGAAACCTCTGAAGACGAGACACCTAATACTGCTGCTTCCACCTATGAATATTCCAATAATACTGACCTAACCATTCTAAAATCTAATGATTATGATAACGATTTCCTGCTAATTAATTTTGATGGAGATGTATCTAATGATGATTTAATCGAGAATAATGAAATAGCTTACCATTATTTATTGTAAATCCAATGATTATTTCTTAAATATATTAATATTGTAGTTTTATGCATTATATCTCTATAATTCATAATTAGAATTAGCATCAATACTAAATTTAAAATAAATAAAATATTAAGAGGAAGTTTATAACCGTTATTTTAGTGCTACTCAAAAATAAAAATATGAAGCAAATTCATTGTCTTATCAATTATGTGCTGAGACATCGTCGCCTATGTTTATTATTGTATAATGATAATACATTCGTACACATACATTTGGTTTGTTATTTTTACATACCTTATAATCACTGTCGTTTAAGTACAGTCATAAATCTAAACATAAAATTATAAAAATATTTCCAATTAAATTGGCATTAATACACATAAACATTAATTATAAATAAAAAATGTCAATTGTTGATAAACGTTTCTGCAACCGGGCATAAATCTTGTTTAACAATAACACTACAATCAAAATTATGTTCGTTAACTTATGCTTTAAAAATCATCAATTTTACAAATACTTTATACTATCCAAAAAATAATCGTTATTATACAGGTATTTCTTTTAAAACAACCAGTGCTTTTTGGGCGAACTAACGACTTTAGAGAAAAAACGTAATTTACAAAAAATTATCAAGAATAAGGGACTAATAATTGTTACCTATTTACTTGGAATTATTATATGCTATTATTACAAGAAAAAACACTCCATCAACATTTAAAATTAATTAATTTAAAACTTAGTGCGCGGCAGCTTACTGGCGTTATTAGATTTTATCTAACATTTTTAAAATGGGAAAAGTGGATATGTTATTTATTGCAGCTTCAGCATTGCTTGCTTCACGACAAGACGTAGAAGAATTTGTTATAATACTTATAATTATTATTGTATTATAGCAGTTATTGGTCGATAAAATACATACGACAGATATTTAAACAAAAAGTTTATTTCAAAAATATTAACGGGTTTCCAAGTTTTTAATTTTTTTTTTAAATATGTTAATCTGTACATAATAATATTAGACCCGTATTTTGTATTTTCGCCGAAAAAATTCTAATACGCCAGAAAAATATTATTAAAGATTCAATAAATGAGGACCGACGTCATCTATATCGGGACATACGTTTCTAGAGCTGAGTGAGATGAATTTTGACAAACGCGCTGAGCATTTCGTTTCGTGTCACGTAAAAACCAGCGGGAACTTAGCGGAGGCGTGGCATGCGCTTTCAAACAGCCATTAGCCAATAGCATTTGCCAGTGTCCACACGTCACAAACATGGCTGCATACTGAATTTTATGAGCTCGATTTAAATGTATTAAAGTTTCATTTTGATATTAGGATAATAAAAATCAGAAAATTAACGATTATATTGACCTTAATATTATATATGCATGATGAACGTTAATATCCAATAAGTATTTTTTTAAAAGCCATAGACTTGGAAACCCCTATTGCATTTAAGGAAAAGTTTGTTATATGAAAAAAAATAGGTACCTATGTATTTATATGTTTAAAATATTTAAATAAATTAAATATAAAATATTAGGTAATTGTATTTATTATTTCTGTGTTTTCTGTATTAATGATTCTTTTTTTAATTTGAGTGTTTGTGTTAGCACTTGAATATAAAAACAAAATTTTCTTTTGTAGGATTTTATTATAAATTTTGTCATATAGTTTGTCATACCATTTGCGGGACTGCCGGAGCGGGATCATGTAAAAGTAAAAACAACATTAATTTTCATATCGATCAGGTAAAAAACGATATTGATTCGGGAGAGGCATGAACAAAAATACACAACGAAAGAATGTAAATCTTTTGCAAGAAAATTTATGTATGGAATTTATATATAGATAATAATACACACGATTGACGGAAGGTATTGTGCTGACTACAACAGATTTATAATATTATATTTGAGAATAAAGCATTTTTTATTTTGAGAATGTGGAAATTCTTAGAGAATTAAGAAAATGGATATTTTCCGTCATTTGTTCGATAATCCGGATCAACCTGTGCAATTATTAGTTCGGATTAAAGAAGTGCAACTGTATATTTAAAATGTATTTTCAAGTTACTTGTATAAAAATATGTATTTATTATACAAAAAATAACAACACAATACGATATAAACAATCTATAAATATAATAAACAAATGAAATAAAATATCTTTTTTTTTCAAAGTCATTCAAAAAAGGCCTTACTGATCCGGTTTGGAAAAAACGTTTATTTTTCCTTAATATAGGACGTTTCGGACCACAGTGGTCCATCTTCAGCTTTAATATAAAAATAATTTTAATAGTACAATGAATAAGATTGTAAACAAATTTTAGTAACCACTCACCTTAATTACTAAAATTTATTCTACTACTACTATTAAAATTATTTTTATATTAAAGCTGAAGATGGACCACTGTGGTCCGAAACGTCCTATATTAAAGAAAAATAAACGTTTTTTCCAAACCGAATCAGTAAGGCCTTTTTTGAATGACCTTGAAAAAAAATTCTACACTTGATCCTTCAAGACTCCATGAGAAATAAAATATCAATATAAATTCATATTAGGATTATCACATTAAAGTATATTTAATAAATAAACAATGGAAACATTTTTTTATTTTCTTTTTATTGAAATATATTTTATAACAATGAGAACAAGAATTAAATACTTTAAACCGGTAGGTACCTTGAAAAAAATTGTTTTTGTTTGTGTGGACGCATTGGTCTCCTTTTGGGGAATGGTTAAGTTCTGCCACCGCAAGGTCTCTGCAAATGGGCAGCGAACCCTGTCCAAACCTCCTGCGATTCAAATGAGTTGAGAACAGAGCCATCCCGGTCTAAACCACAACTGGGATGTCTTATAAAATCCTAACGATCTCATATTAGCTAAATAAACTCGCCCGCGTCTGAACCCCTAAAAAATGATAATAAGATGAAATGGACCTATTTGTGGCTTTATCACGGACACGGCCTTCTGGGGCCAAGCACGTTTCAACTTACAACCACTGTTATACATACGCTTATGATTGCTCATCGTATACGGAGGGAATCAGTTTTGTTGGACAAGGGTTACCCACCTAACGATAAAAAACAATATTTTTGAGTAAAATTTAAAAAAAAAAAATGTTTTCATATTTTTGGAAATGCTGATTCCAAATTTCGAAACCGCACGTTGATATCTTTTTTGTTTTCGAGATATTTGCATTTAAATATTTATCAAAAAATGCCCGTTTTAGAATAAAGACTCAAAAATGGGACTACATACAAACTTGGCACTATCGCTTCTATGAACAAAATTACATAAGTATACCAATTTTCAGAAGTTTTAAACAACTGGTTTAGTGTGTAGAGCAAAATAACTGAAAACGATCAAAAATCTTACGTTTTTGGCCTAGCATAGGCAGGAATATTTGTAATCTGGGACTCAAAAGTTATTTATTGTCGGGAGGGGTGTGATTGACGCATTTCACTAGTTGTACATAGCAAAAGCAAAGATTTCATCACCTCAGTTATTGATAAATTTTTAGAATCGCAAAGGCGAGTTTGTTTTGTTTTTAAAAATCAAGTAATTATTAGGTTTGTTCATAGAACGGTTTGAAACTGTCAGCAACCGTCAGAGGCATGCGCAGTTACATAAAAGCGTTCGCAGAGTCACAAATTTCCAACTCTAATTATTAGTTCAATGTTCATAGAAACTTTCTGACTGGTTGCTGATCGGTTGCCAACTATCAGAATAATTTCCAACTCGGGAGGAAATTTTAAATTTGAGGCATGCGCACTTACACTGTTTTGACAAAACATTTGTATTTGTTTTGATTACAGGTTTTGATGTCATTTAATGTTTGGTTATATACTTACAAATAAAATAAATTAATGAAATAAATATTTTACGGTAAGTAAATCATTGTAAATTAATGTAATAAAATAATAAAAGACTGACTCACTGACAAGTGTCACTACAGTGATCGATAATATCGATATATTTACTACCAAAATTAAGCAGAGACATTTATTATTCATTTTAAAAAGTTAAGTGAAATAATCCTGTTCACAGAAGAATTCAAACAGTTTGATTTGCAACCAGTTTGAAACCACGCATGCGCACTCAAACTCATACTCCAACCGTTGGAAACATATTCTATGAACAAACCTATTATAAATGTAAATAGAATTGTACTATTTCCTGCGGCCTTTGGACAAAACCGATATATTAAATTGTAATAAATATTTTTTTATTACATTTATTGGTTTTTTTCTTCTTCAAAATCATACATAGGGCTGAGCTCCATCTTGTCCCTCCCACTGCGGGCGACCATGAGCCATAGCGAATAGGCATTCCTTCTACACACCTTCGTTTTCAATTTTTGTTATATCTGTCCTGTCCTGACAACCACCAGGCACTAGGCAGCCCCAGGCTACTAACAATACCGACCATTGCTACTTACCGAACTGAATGAATATGATGCATGTAGAAATCATAATGATATATAATTTGCACTTAAAATTTGCCTCTTATATAATAAAATAAATGTATATTATGTCACAAAAGGAAATAATAACAAACAATACCTCGAGCAAAAAAATTTATTACATTAAATTTAGACTGGGAAACAAAAGTTCACGAAAAATTTGACATATAAATCCAACCAAAAAGTACGCCATTCATATTAACCTGCAATCGCAGCTATCGGTATGTAAATTGCCTCATTAGGAAGCATATCTAAACCTTCAAATTCAAATTCCATAACCAATGGAAGAACCATATGGAGTCCATTTTGTGCATTGAATCTTTGAAGAACATAATTGTAAGCAAGCTGCACAGTCAGACAAGAGCAATGAAACATTGCTAGTGTCACAAAGTTAAACATAAATAGCAGACGAAACGTGAATGCGAATATTTTCCACAGATATAATGACAGTAGGCTGCCATAAAATGAGAACTGTAAAAGATGAGATTGGTTGTAATTATATTTTCTTTCCTATTTATTCAATACTTACAATGCTGATGAGATCCATATTTGCAAAATTTAATTAATACTCGTAGATACAAAAAGTACAAAATTTATAATTTGTTTCAACAGTTTGTTTTGTTGAAGGTCGCCCCAGTTAACACATATATTAAAGGAAGGCATAGAGTGCCACCTATTCTTACTTCTACGCACTAACATTTTCAAAAGAATGATTACTTTTACAAATATCGTGTTAATTTACTGTATGTCACAAGTAAAAAATATATTAAATGTATATGAAATAAAATAAAAGATAAGATTGTAATGATAATATTTTCGATATTCATTTTTTTCAAAACTTTCTGCACTTTTATATTACTTCACTATTATTTCTTCAACAAAATGACTTGTATGAATAGTTAACTTTCAAGCAACGAATTTCTCAAAAGAACTATCATGATATATTCTCGAATTTCTTGATAACGACCGGTAACTCATTGGTTAAGCATTGTCACTTTGTCGTAAGCATGTAAAAATTGATGAGTAAAGAGAAATGCATAATACAATAAAATAATTATACTAATTTCATCATCTAGTTATTTTTTTAAGTAACTATAACATATATAATAATTAATATTAATGTATAAAAATACCTACAGTAGTAACTGCAATATTTTTGACGTTTCGTTTGACAGCACATCTGCAAGCTGTAGGCGCCATTTTACTTACTATGCGCAGAGATAGAAAGAGATCACTGTTAAATTGAAAAGGTCGTGAGTTAGTTCAAAATTCTTGCTAACATGAATGGTCTTTAGGGACGTTTTGTAATGAACAGTTAATATTAATTTTTTAATTATTTTAATAAAATATACAAAATAAAGTCAAATAGATAAGAAATATACAGGATGGTGACAGGCACATATAGGGCTCTAACATGTAAAATACCCAGTGGCGTAACTACACAAAATGAGGCCCGGGGCGGAATTTTTTTGGAGGCCCCATATTCAAGTAAAATTACAAAATAAAATTATTTTTATAATATAGAATAGAGGAATAGAATATAAGTTTATTTTGTTTATTTTTTTATAAAAAGTGGTTGGTGATAATAGGATATTTTACATGAGAAAAAATATAAGGCGTACAAAGGTAACAAAACAAATATAATACTGTTTTTAAAGTAAAACATTCAATATAAATATGTTATAGTAAATCACAAGTATTCTTAGCATAAATTATATTTTATATTGATAATTTTTTTTCTTGCATTCATTCTTTTTATCAATATTCTCTTAATTAATAAATAAATTGCAATAATTACTGGTACAAAGATTAGGAATTGTAGAAAGTTACTTACCTAAATGGTATAAAACCAAATGATATGTGTAATATTAGCAACAACAATTAATATAACAACAAAACAAACAAGTTTAACAACAAAACAGACAAATTTAACAACAATATGTAACAATGCAGAAGCACAAGCGAAAAGATAAGGCAACTATCAACTAATAATTAGTGAAATATTTTGTATTCAATTCATTATATCATTGTGTCTGTGTATATTACCCCTACCCCTATGATTATCGTATTTGTAGGGATTCCCTGCAAATACGATAATCATAGTTTCCACAGAAACAGTTAGCTCCGCCCACTTTGAAAATCTTTCTTTTATATAGGCAATTTGTATTCGAAAAGTATTGTTAATTTACCAATCATCAAAACAGAATAAACGTTTGTAAGATATCTGTCGTGGCCTACCTACACAACCCTTGCGCTTGGGCAAAGTGCTAGGCGATAAGATAACAACAATGATAAATTTGATCTTTTGATACGACAAAAATATACTGATTTTAACTAACTGAAAATTAGAATATTTCAATTTGTAGATCTGAATCTGAAGACACATGTAAGTGGGTTTTTAAATATCATTGAGAACTACAAATTAGATTCATTAGAATGTTGTAAAAAATATATTTTTTTAAACACAAAGAGTTATCATTGATAGCCCATTTGGAGGCCGATGACTCCCCCCCCCCACCCCCCAGGTACGCCACTGAAAATACCTAATTTCTGCCGTTAAAAGGCAAACAAAATTAATTTTGCTTATTATTTTATATTCTACAACTTTTATTTGAAGTTTTATTACCTAAAGTAATTAAGGAAGCAGGAAATTAGAAAAGTCTGATTTTACATGTTAAAGTCCTAGTGGCCATGAGAAATAGAACAAAATGTTAAACAGTTGTATTGTTTATGTTTGATAAATGTCATCTGTCAAATGTTTTAATAATAATTATTGATTTCATTAAATTAATTTTAATTAATTATTTTTATCTGAAATGGAAAATGTATCCATGATTACCGACAAACAATTTAATGAAATCAATCATTATTAAAACTTTATATCAGATGTCATTTGTCAAACTCAAATATTACAAGTACTTAACAACTGTTTAACATTTTTGTTCTATTTATCATGGCAGTTTGTAAATAGCCAAATATTACAACATGTAAACAATAATTAACTTATTAGGTGTAGTTTATAATTCTGAACATTTTTAGTATTTATACTTTTATTCAAAGAAAAAGTAGGGCAGAAATTACAGCTATATGAAAATGTTCTGTGGTTCGACAAAAAGTAGACATCCTCTACGTACGAATACATGTAAATAACTAACAATAACAAATATGTAAATAGTGAATGTCATACTATGTCACATACAAAACATTTATGTATAGTGTGTAAAAATTCTTACAGAAAGTGAAAATAAACTATACAAAAAAATCGTTAATATATTTGTTTTTTGTCTTAATTTTCATAATTTTTCACCTTATTTCAATATTGTTTTTTGTTTAGTTTTATTAATATTTATTGTTTATTGATTTTTTTTTAATTAATTGATTTTTTTTATGGTCCACAATCCAGAATCCAGTACCCTATATTTATTATCTAAATATAGTAGAGAAACCTTAAAGGATACAATTTTGAGAACAATTATTTTTTTCACTACATGCACAGAAAGCTCAACTTTCCTCTCCTGAAATAGTGAAGAAAATGTGATTTTCCTCTCTAGAGAGCAAAATATAGAAGTGTTACCAATATGAATGTTATTTACAAAAAATATATTGTAAAAGTTATAAATAAATTCCTAATTTTATTGAAAATCCTTATTTTAGTGAAATAAATACTTTAAATTATCTTACAATTATGTCTTATATTTTTCTTTTCCTAGATTAAATCACAATTTGGCAACTTTAATTTAGATTTAAGATTGGTTTCTTAGGCAACATTGTTACACCGCCTTGCGTCTGATAACCTAACTTTTGACGTGTTAATTGTGTTGTCAAAGTGTTAATATATATATATTGATTCAAATAAATAAAATATTACCTTTATTCTACTAGTATTGTCAATATAAACTATTTTGTTTCAAATAAACAAAATATTACCCTTATTCTACTAATCTTTTCTTAAAGTGTATTTAAGGTCCCAGCAAATCGTTTTTAGTAACATGTCGTGAAAAAAATGTTGTGTCTAACACGAGAAGAAAGCGCTTTTTCCACTCGCTCGAATTGCCTCATGAGCGTAGCCACTTCGAGCTCGAGTGGGAAAAAGAAGCGCTTTCCTCTCTAGTTTGACAAATAACTATTGAATTTTCTCATATTTGTATATACGAGTACACTAGTAATAACTTTATTATTTGATTTGATTCATTATTTCGTTAAGGTAATTAAATACGTGAAGTGTTTCTTTTCATATAAAAATAATTGTTCTGGCATTTATTGCTAATACAAATATAAAGTTTTTTATAATTTTAAACATAATATAAACAAAATCCAGATTTTGAAGAAAAACTGACAAAGATTTTGATCGAACTAATTTTTGTCTGTTAGTAAATAGACTATTAAAAAAAACAAAATTTTATATGGAACACTTTTCTCAATTTTTAATAGATACGAAGTTATCTGAAAATTAAATATTGGCCAAGGTTGCCACAACATTTAACTTATTATAATTCATTTAAAAAAAGCACATCTAAGATGACTTCTGAAACATAAACAAAAAATCTCATTTAATCGAAGTCATAACTCTTATAGTTTAAAGTTGTCAAGATAGCAGAGGTAAACCCCCTAAAAACTCATTATTCACTGGCTTATAACACGGAAAGTATTGAAGTTCGGATCTATGTTCATTCAGCTATTTTTACTCATTTTGATTAGTACTATATGTATTTAAAAATAACCCTTTTTACCTCACGCTAAGAGAAATCTTGAAATTCTGAATGAAAAATTTACAATTGACATCCATGTACATAATTGCTAATTATCATCCTGAAACAGGCCCCCACATTTGCTTGTCAAGGCCAACAATGTAACATGACTGTTCGCGCCCTACTTATGTAACCAAAAAAGGAAGTGGCGAGAGGTATTGTGCTGGCCACAGCAGATTTTTTAACAAGTTGTATAGAAGACAACAAACAGACGAACAGGTAGTTATGAATCACATTCTTAAACATTTTATCTTATTTGTACCGTTCATTTATTTGAGTGAAATGTAAAAATATTAATATTAAAGTATTTCTTTTTAAACAATCAATAAATTAGAAAAAGATAATAAAAATAACAATCACTACGATTTAACAAATATAAACACTAAATTAAGATATATTTTTTTTTCCAGTACCATTAATATTTATTTATAAAATTTTGGACTCATTGATATCAAATTAGATATCATGTGAACGCACAATGCCAATTCAAAGGATAAATTCTGTAATAACATAAAAACATTCTAATAGAGGTATTGAAATCTACTGATAATTATGCATAAACACTAATTACTTCATTTGTTAATAGTCTAGTTGGGCATAGAATTGAATAAAAAATAAAATATCACAATGAAAAATAATTTTATATTTATTTATTCCAATCTTCTACATTTATCTCCCACCTAACATTGATGAAAAAATCAGACATTGTGCTAAATATAAAAAATAGTGAATAAGCACTTTTTGTAATTAAATTATGCACCATAGACCAGATTTTAATTTTTCACGATGATGTGTATGGTTGTATGTGTAATATGTGAATCAGACATAGAAAAAATTATCATTTTATTTTTTTGTCTAGGGGGCCAGACTAGAATAATTGAGAAAAAAACACGTTGTTCACATATTTTAGAATTTTATTTTATATGTTCGACGTATAGCCCTTCAAAAAAAATACACTACATATGCTTCCACATCGAGGAAACGTTACCCCTGTGCTAAAATATGAAGCGAAAATTCAAATAAATTGTTCCTGTACTAGAACTATTAACATTTTAAAAAATTCAACACTAACCGTGCATACTTTTAATATGAACCTGCATTATTTAAAAAAAAGTATTTTTAAATTCAAAGTCCAGTATTAATAGATTTCAATAATTATTTTTTAAAATGCAGGTTCATATCGGAAGTATGTACGAGTATGTCGTGTTGAATTTTTTAAAATATGAATGAATTTTCACTTTATATTTTAGAACAGGGTAACCTTCCCTTGGAAAAGCTCCCAACCAATCTTATTTTGGAAAGCTTTCAAACAAATTTCATGGAGACATAAAAACCGTCAAAACTATCAAATTAAATTCTGGTAACTTTCCACGTCAGCAATGAGTACCCGTCAGGTGACGCCTGGTAAACGTCCGGACGGTACGAATATGTTTACATTATTACCGATATCTGCGTATGAAGCAGATTAGTACACCCAGCAATGGGTAATATGCCGGGATGATATATTTATTTATGTACAAGTATATGTGGAATTTTAATTAATTTTAAAGACTTTTCGTATGTCACTTCAGTTATTTTTAATTTTTTTCTCGTAATATATTCATGTGGACAACAACATTTATTTCGAAAAGTGCTTAACAATAACAATCTGTAAAGTACTATAATTAATTTTGCGTTGTCGTGTCATCATTGGTAGAAGCATCAATTTTCTATATATCAAAATCAATTATGGTAGTAGTAGTAGGTATCAATTATCAGACGTTATCGAGCAGTCGAATCGTACAGTCACGTTGCATTTTGTGAAAATATTCTCAAATTTTCATCTACGAAAGAACTAAAGTAAGTAAATTTGATAAATTAGTATAGAAATAAAAATTAATAATTTGTTTTTAATTATTTCTGAAATAGATGGATGTACAAAAAATGGATAACATTTTCGATGAAAATGCTAATAAAGAAAATATTCCAGTATTGTCTGCTACTTTGGAAGGTATGTATAAATTAATTTACTGTAAAAGTAGTGATGCCGCGAGACGAGAAACGGCGAGAAACAGTACACTCTCGTCTCGTCTCGAAAATTCGAGACGAGATTTGTTTTCGTCTCGTCTCGTCATATTTTTCATCCTCTATTCTCGATCTCGACTCGAGAGTCTCGAATTTCTCGAATTTATAATTAGCTGTATGGGTGTTCCATAAGTTGGCAGATCAGAGCGTGTTTGTATGGTTGAAGGTAGCAAGCAGTGACGCTCTAATTATTTATTATTTGTATATGAATACATATAAAATAAATTCATAAAATATTACCCTTACATGTTATAATTTTTCTATACTTACATCTATCAGGAAAATAAATTAACATCAACTTGGACGTAATAAAGGAGTAAGTAGATACTACTGATTAAAACTTTATTTTTACTAAGTCTGCCATTTAACTGGTAAGTAAAAAAATACTGAACAAATATTATTCGTAGCAAGGGCATTTAATACTAGCGTGGAGAGTACATCACAGGGAACACTCTTGTTCATATTCTTTGTACTAAAACCCTATAAATTTAAAATTAATAAATAAATAATTAACAGGCAATGAAAATATTTGTACTGATAATTATTTTTCTTATTGTATATCTTTAATTATATACATATTAAAAAAAAATTCGTGCAATCCAGATCTCGAATACCTACTCTCGTCTCGAGCAAATCTCTAGGGCATTCCTCTCGTCTCGTCTCGATTTTTCGAGACGAGACTTATGATAGTCTCGTCTCGAAATTTCTCGATTTTCGAGACGATATCTCGAACACGCGAGATCCCACGGCATCACTATGTAAAAGGTATTGATAAAAAAACACTCGCTTTGTTTCACAAATTTTAGCATTGTTTTCATTGCAATTTCGGCTGTTAGGCCTTTATTAAAGACTGAAAATCACAGAATTTTTTTGAATGTATATACAGGGTGTTTCACGAAAAGTGAAACATAGGCGTTTAATATGGGAAATCATTTTTTTCCGTGCGCGTTGCTCCCCTAATTATTGTAGACAAAAAGTTTAAAATGAATGTTGTAAAGCAAAAATTTCTACATTCGAATCAATAAAAAAAATCATTTTGTCTACTTCATAACTGCAGTAATAAAATTTGAAAATTCACGGATTTACAATTTAATAGTATTAGCCATGGAATTAGAAACAAGATACGAACAAAAGCGTAGCGTTTTATTACGACAGTGTCAGAATAATGATTGTGAAAATAAATACTAACAATTTGATGTGTAAAACGTTTATTTCTGCAGTTACGAAAGTAGCCTAAATGATTTTTTTAATTGATTCGGATATAGAAATTTTATATTTACCAGATTTTTGAAAGAATCTGCAACCAATTTTATTATATACCAAATTATGTTTTAAATTATGAGAATTATATAAGCCAGGTATAATATTAATTTTAAGTTATGGAGTCAAGCTACTAGTGATGTTACTAATATATTTAAACCGTTTGTAAATTAAGTTCGTATTTTCAGAAACTGCAATTGAGTTGTAAAATTGTTTGCAAAGAAATTTATGAAATTAAGAAATACATAAACGAAAGGAAAAACCTTATGAACGAAAAACTAGATTTAATAGGCCGCTTCTTGAAGCTTAGATCTGTGGTCTATAATCCCCCGATAATCTGTAAATAGTTTTCATATATACATACTATAATGATTAGTCTTTTGATGATGGCCTAACAGCCGAAATTTCAAGACATTGCTAAAATTTGTGAAACAAAGCCTTTTTATCATTTTTTATTTACACATTAGTTTACTATGTTTCACCATGCTAACAGCTACAGATTCATCAATTTTATAAATTTATGTGTCAAATATTCTTTCGTATTTTAAAATATTTGTTTTTCTAGATACTAAAAAAGAAGAAAGTGACTTCACACAGAGGACTACAGACGCACAAAATGAAAAGCAACAATCAGGTAAAATATTAATTACTAACATACTCAATAATTTTTCAATGGAGATCATATCAAGATATTAACATAGATTGGAGTGTGGCATTAATTAAAAAAAAAAATATACAAAATTGACTTTAGAAAAATCTTTGAATTAAGTCAGTAAAATATTTCAATGAACCGTTTATTAATTTATTTGTTACAGATGACATGGAAGACTTAGCAAGCGTTTTATTCTATTTAAACTTAGCTTCAGTTTCTTGGCATAAACAAGCACCTAAAAAAGAACCTGCAAACCAAGTACCTGGATCCGAAAAACCTAATACTTCAACTCCATCCAACAAAACTCTTAGTAATATCTTCTAAAATTTAATATCATTTAATCTCGTTATTCTTATTCAATTTTAATCTTTACAGATGATGCTGATGTAGAAAAGTTTTTGAATGATCTATACAATACTTCTGGTTCTTCCAAATCTGAAGAAGCTCATAAGGGAGATCAAAATGAAACCTCTGAAGACGAGACACCTAATACTGCTGCTTCCACCTATGAACATTCCAATAATACTGACCAAACCATTGTAAAATCTAATGATAATGATAACGACATCTTGCTAATTAATTTTGATGAAGATGTATCTAATGAAGTTTTAATCGACAATAATTAAGCAGATACCATGATTTATTGTAAATCCAATGATTATTTCTTAAAAATGTATTAATTTTGTAGTTTTATGCATTATATCACTATATCTCATAATAACAATTAGCATCTGTACTAAATTTAAAATAAATAAAATATTAAGAGGAAGTTTATAACCGTTATTTTAGTGTATACTCAAAAATAAACATATGAAGCAAGTTCATTGCCTTATCAATTATGTGCTGAGACATCGTCTTCTATGTTTATTATTGTATAATGATAATACATTCATACAACATACATTTGGTTTGTTGTTTTTACACACTTTATAATCACTGTCGTTTAAGTACAGTCATAAAGCTAAACATAAAATTAGAAAAGTATTTCCATTTAAATTGGCATTGGCAAACATAAAAATTAAACATAAATAAAAAGTGTCAATTGTCAATTACTATTAATATTGATGAAATTACAAAATAAGTAAACCGGGAATACCGAGTTTATTATAAATGAAAATAATATAGTCACTTATAATTTCTTAAAACTGTGAAGTATACATACAGTGCAATAATTCATTCTTAGAAAAAAAATATTATATAAAGTTCTTGGTTTAGTGCGGGAATTCAATTTTTAAGCATTGTAAATTTGCATCATTTCGCTACTAGCTTTTCAACAAATTTAAATTCATATTATAAACAGATAATATTTTTACTGTAACTGACTTAAAACTTAAATATCCAAAACAATTATATTTTCATTATCGAAGCTTTTTGCTCCCATTAGTTATTAATAATTATTGAACCTTCAAGGACATTTGAAAAGTAAGAAGAAGTATGTTATTACACATTACTGTTTATACATAGTCATGCTGCAATTATATAATTTTAATTTTCATAAACCATTTCATGGCTCATCGAAAATAATTTATAGTTCATTTCCTGCAGCAGACGAAAACAAGTCGCAAATACTTCAACGGTAAGTTGTGTTGTAGTAATTTAGTTTCTAACTAATAATAAGAAACATTTTACTGGTCTTAAATATTTACTAATTCTTTAGATGGATTCCTACAAACAAGAAGAAATTATTCCTAAAAAAGCCGAAGAACAAAATTCACTTGTTAAAATGGACAATCCTGAAGGTGGATGTGAAATCTATTGATATGATACTTAACCCAAATATATTTATTATTTTCCAGTTTACAATCTTGTTGAGAACCAATCAACTGGCGTTAAACCAAAAAAGGTAGTACAATTCAAGGACAATGAAAACAATAATAATAAGGAATTTGTAACAGGTAAAACTCTTAATTGCGAAATGAGTAATTTTATTTGATGAGGCTATTTGGTCATGTAGCATATTTGAATAATTGACTACATGCACATACAGTATATACAAATTGAACTGAGCTATATAATAATATGAATTTACTATACAGGGTGTTTCCTTTAAAACAACCAGCGCTTTTTTGGGCGAACTAATGACTTTAGAGAAAAATGTTATATACAAAAATTTACCAGGAAAAAGGGCTTAATTTATGAGGAATAATAAATAAAAAATTCAACCAGTGGTTCTCAAACGGTAGAATAAAATTATATTTTTTTAAATGGCAACCTATATAAATTTTTTGTCCATTAGATAGAGAGTTTTTTTCTGATTTCAACGATATAAATATGATATGGGGTTGTATAACAATTATTTCGAGAAAAATGATATTAAAAATCAGAAATAATTCTACAATATTGAAGTAGGCTATGCAATAAACAAATGCAAACAAATGATACAGGTGACAGATAGTTTTGTTACTTACGTTATTAAGTGTTTGTTTTCGTAATTGTTTAATTACTTATTAATAAAAAATAACTTTGCAGTTGCAAGAATTAACAAATTTAGACTATTTTAATCTTACTGTTATGTATGGAGAGTGTGAAAGAAATTTAAATTCTACGTTACGAAGATTTTCACGGCTTTATCCCCAAAAAGTGCAACCCACTCGTGAATTATTGAGAACAATTTTTCGAAATGCCCAAACTGTAATAGTTGTTTATTGCATAGCCCACTTCAATATTGTAAAATTATTTCTGATTTTTAAAATCATTTTTCTCGAAATAATTGTTATACAACCCCATATCATATTTATATCGTTGAAATCAGAAAAAAATTCTCTATCTAATGGATAAATTTAAATAGGTTTCCATTTAAAAAAATATAATTTTATTCTACCGTTTGAGAACCACTGGTTGAATTTTTTATTTATTATTCCTCATAAATTAAGCCCTTTTTCCTGGTAATTTTTTGTATATAACATTTTTCTCTAAAGTCATTAGTTCGCCCAAAAAAGCGCTGGTTGTTTTAAAGGAAACACCCTGTATAATCATATAAATTACTTAAATTCTTTAATCTGTAGATGTGAACGATTTAAGAAAAGAGGGCAATTTTTTGCATTTTTCAATGGCTGAACAAAAAACCCTAATAGAAGACTCTGAATCTGAAATAGTTACTAAGTCAACGCCAACCAAGAAAATTGCAGGTTAGCAAATACAATTCTTTTAATGTTTTCTTTATCATTATAAGGTTTATTATTTTTAGATTATAATGAAGAAATAGAAATCGAACTAATTGGCCTATTCAAACCAGGCCAACAATTTGCTCAACATCTAGTCTCTAAACCAATAAGACCTAGTACTCCAGCTTTGCTCACTGAAAATTATTATAAGTGGGACCAGAAAATCGAACCGGAATTTGACAATGATGAACACATTCTCATTGATCTTCTTTGTGACGAGCTTGCTGAGACTTCCATTGAATGAAATGAATTCGAAGAACATTATTTTTTATAGTCCTGTTATTTACTTTATTTGAAAAATGAGTTAACAAGTGCAAGTTAGATAATAATTAGTTTAAAATGTATCATGATATTTACACCTGTATAATCTTTGGGGACAATAAACAATTTTAAAAATTAAAATTGCAAAATGTTATTTACGCCATTTCCAGTTTTTATTGAAATATTTTTGAATTATGTTCAAAAACTTAAAACTTTTTCTTGTTAAATGAACCTTTACAAGAAAACAATTTGATAATATGATAATTATACTGGTATCTTTCTCTAATAAGTTAACAGCTTTTAATGTTCAAATTTCTACATGCATTATCAAGAACTGTATAGATTCACCTTTGTTAATCCACTTATCATTATAAGTTTGTAATTTCTCACACCTTTCCTGAATTATAGAAGCGAAAGAGTGTATACAGAGGGTTTTTTTAAATCAGTAAATAAAGTAGTTACAAAAAGACAGCAATGTATTGAAGCGTTTATTTTATGAGTAAACATAGGGTAATTGTTAGACTCGTCATACTGTCACATTTCAAAATGTTTTTTTTATAAAATTGAAGAAAAAGTGCAGATTATAACATGGTATAATTCAAATAATCAATAATATTAATATTTCAAATAATCAAGTTTCAGATGTATTTGCTGCAACATTTAATAATCGGCCAAGAACCTGTCCAGCAACAATTCGTAAAATCTATAATAATTATAGCTTGCACCAAATGATTTTTTTCTTTGAGGGACACTTAAAAAATGTGTACAATGGTGACAAAATGAACAATGAAAAATTAAAAAACAGAATTAGTACAGCTTCACAAAATTACTCCCCAGCGAATACTATTAATTCTTTTTATAATCGTTTAGGATATTGTTTAGAAGTTAATAGTGCCAATTTTAATTATTTGAAGAGTTAAAATAAAAATTCCTCTTTCTTTAATTCTTAATTTAATATTTATTTTAGTCTGTGTTAATTATTCCTGTATTTACTTATAAAATAAATGCTTTAATACATTGCTGTCAATCATTTTATACTGTACCTATGGTAATGATATACTCCATATTTACTGATAAAATAAATAAATATATCATCACAGCTTATTACCTATTTCTGGGTATTCCAATTTTCATTTTTATCCACAGATTTCAGCAAAGACGACATATCTGTAGCTTTGAGAGCGTTTGCCAGGCGACACCTCACGGACTCTCAATGCTATCTTGGAGAGAGTACCACAGAAGTCACTTTTATTCTATACTTAAAAAGTGGAAATAATTTTCAAGTTTCAGATTTGAACCTGCCGTCCGAGAATCACAATCGGCAACTTAACTAAACTACACAGGCATTCACAACCATGTATCTTATTTCCACAATTCCATAGTAAATAATTTTAATTATTCCTGTAGTACTCTCTGCCCATCATATACACCAAATCACCATAAGTTAATGTCTGATAATCGCTCTCAATGTGATATTGTTACAGAAATATGTGTTATGAAAATTATTAGCATACACAATAATAGATTATAGCATGTAATAACGTATTTTCAGTTCTTCATATAATTTATTTATTGCATAAGAACATAAATATAATTAAGAAACACATTTTATGATTATTATACTAAAAATGCTACAGATGCAAATTCTACAAATTATTCATTCCTAAGAAAAGTGAAAAGTGCATAACCTATAAGATAAAATATAATATATTTAAATGTGCAAGATCTATATTCCTGGAATTTGATCATGTTGGATGTAACCAACAGCATGATGATTCAGTTCTTCCAAGAGACGATCAATAATGGCGTCTTCTTCTTCTTCCGGAATTGCCTCCAAATTTCCAATCACCTGATCCATGTTAGTTAAAGTATTATTTGGCATTGGAAAATATTCAGATAGTTCCTCATTTTCTTGTTTGGATTTTGGAAAAATGGGAGGACCACTCATGTATAAATCGGCTATCAAATTTGCTATATCATCTTCATCGTCTACAGAACAATATTTTTTATTAGAAAAATAAATTAATAGATAATTCTACTATATACATACACTTTGAAATAATATATCAGGGTGTTTTTTTTTCGGAAAATTTAGGTGCCTAAAGTATACTGTATGTACCTATACCGGGTATCTACTGTTTTACTAACCATAGGAAATACAATGGTGATATTTTCATATGGCAGAACAAAAGTGTAAAAACAAAAAATGTGCCGAATTAAAAACTGCATCTAATAAATTAAAAATTATTGTTTACAGTAAAAAATTTGAAAGATGTCCGATCAAGGTCATCTACGAATTGTATGAATTCAGATTTTTGCTCCGCCCATTCTGTAGTATCGTTTGCTTAGTTTTTATGAGGGTACATAAGATACTACTGTTATTTTATTATTATAAAAATATATGTTACAATAAAAGCATTCAAAATTCAAAAATAAGTCAACTGGTAAGTTTATTATCAAATGCAAAACCAAATATGTGAAAAATAAGATACTGACATAATGTCAGTGACTGACAGAAAATATCTTTATTCGTGCGGCTATGAATCAAGATAATGTATCTAAAATAATATATAAACTTACATTACAGCCAAATTATTATCAAACACGAGCATCGTTTTAAAGTGGAATGTCCTAACTTAGTCGAAACAATATGAATTTTTGAAAGACAAGCGTGTTATATCCAACCTTATCGCACACGCTTATAGCCTTTGTAAAGGAAAGAGACAAATGTATGCCAATTTGTTAATTCGTTCATGATGCAGATGACCTTGATTGGACATCTTTAATTTTTTTTACTGTATATGCAGTTCGTTCGCGAGAGAGCAGCAAATAAAAGTTGTAATTTTTAACAATTGTAATGTTTGGGATAGATGCCATTTAACATAAAGTTTTAATAATGATTGATTTTATTAAATTATTTGTCAGTAATCAATCAATCAATCAATAATTATTATTAAAACGTTATGGCAGATGTCATCTGTCAAACTCAAACAATACAACTGTTTTACGTTTTGTTCTATTTCTCATGGCAGTCTGTAAATAACTAAAAATTACTTTTATTTTGGTGAACATTTTTTTGTATTTACACTTTTGTTCTAAAATTGATAGGGAAAAAATTATAGCCATATTTAAATTTTACCATTGTATTTTCTATGGTCCATAAAAAAGTAAACACCCGGTTTAAACCAAAATGAGTGAATATTGGTTAATCAACAAGAGTTTTCAAATTAAGCATATCGGATATGAGCTACTTTACATCATAAAATATTTATTTATCATACTACTTCTAAAGAAAAATAAACAAAAACAATGTTTGTCATAAAATTAATGTTTTAATTTAGATTGTCCATAATAGGTGCATGTGTATATTTCCGTGTAAAAACTAATTAGCACAACAAGTGTGTTAATTGTTTGTTGACAAATTAATAAAGCGTTACTAAATTCTAAAGAAGTATACAAATATTGAAAATAGTTCATATATCTAAAATAATTATTTTGCGAATCCATATTGTTTAAACATTTTTTTACTAATTTTGTTCTACCTATACTTCATAAATCTAAATTTTTCGAACAATTTTTATAAAAAACCTTGTGGTGCAGAATGTAGCCATCATGGAGATCTCGAAAACTCCCACAAATTCTCAGTTTGTACAATATAAACTATTAATAATCGATAAAAAATATTATTAATTACTTACTATTAAACTGAAATTTGCATATCTAATTCATGAAATTCAAAAATATACAAAAAGAATGAGAAAACTGTAATTTAATATTATCTGTCCCAACTTTAGGCAGTGTTTTTATACACAGATGTTTAAAAAGAATAAAATTCTGAATTTTTAAATTATGCTTTTGGTGCCCGAGTAAACTTAATGTAAAGACATGTAAATAATAGATTTAGTATGCGTTATTTCAAAAAATAAACGTCATGTAAACTGTCAAACTAAATAAAATGTCAAAAATAGGTATCTGATGATAAAAAATCGGTGCCCATTTCTGGATATAACGCATAAAGCCTTAAATTTAAAAATTTTGACACGAAAAAAATCGGAATTTTATTTTCTGAAACTGTATGAGAAAAACTGTTTTTTTTTTCATTTTCTATGTCCGAATTCTTGTTTTCAGCCTGTATGTATATTTAATAAATTTTGTGTTTAGTATTTACTAAGCTAAGACATATTACCTGATATTTCTTCTTCTACTACAGATTCTTTCTCCTTTTCACCTGCGGTCTTTTCATTGTTCCCTATATAATATAAATTTTAATGAAATGTTAAAAATTATTTAAATTATTTATTACCTTGGGGTAATTCATTCAATTTATTCTCAGTCTCATTGCCTTCAGAAGATTCTTCAGTAACTTTCTCGTTTTTAGTTAAATCCATCTATAGAATTAGAAAATATTTAAAAAAAAAACTGTTTTCTTTTTAGTTTCTAAATTGACTTACTTTCATAGATGTACACTGAATACGTGCAATTTGTTAGACAGTTGAACAAACACTAAACTTCAAATTAAACACCGAATGAGTTCAATTACATTGTTTATGAAAAGTAATGCCAATGATAATGCAAAATATAGTTACGCGTAATTATAACTGTCCTTAAAATAGGAAGATGTAGATATAACTGAAATATTACGTCCTGGATTTTTGGTAAAAAGTTAAATTAATGCTAAGGTAGGTATTTGTAAATTAGACAACCTAATTTAACAACGTCCGGCTTTATTTCCAAGAATTCAAAACTATGCATTGTTATTTTTTATACACGGTATCCAGAATACGACTTTGTCTAACGTAGGAATCTTAATGAATTGGCGAAAGTGAATCGTTTTTGAGATAGGTTTGGGCGATTTTATGTTTTTTTCTCCACAACTTTAAAGATAAATTCCAAAAGTTCCGTTAACTTTAATACTAATAGAAATGACTTAAGGCATTATAGAAAACAATATTATTTAATTCATATTCTTTCAAGTTTATTTGTAAAATGTAAAATAAATAATGTTTATTCGAACGAGAAACGTGTTTTTATTATAAATTATTATTTATTTAGATTGGTGGGGGGGGGGGGAGAAGCTCTAATGATGGTGGTCTTACTTCTTTTCCAACGTTGACACTTTTTCTAACTGGTGGGCGCTGGATGTTCGACCACCGCTTGTTTAAGGAGGACGGAACACAGACACAATTGCACTTAACTTTGATGGCCGATGAACACTTATTTCATGGACACAGAAATTAATATTACTAACTACTTTATTTATTTACATGATTTTATTTACACTTAATCTAACTTATTATTATTGATCACACTAAACATAATTAAACACATAAACTAAACTGTTACATTGTTATAACCTTGCGTGCTAGCGCCTACAACGCGCTCAAACTAAAACCCGAGACTACATCCCTTCACACTGAGTTTTTAAGCCAGACTATGTCTTGTCAACATGAGTATCTAAAACCGACTATCTAAAAACAAAACGTTACTTTCGTGACAGGCTTATTTTTGGGGGGTTGAAGGGGGTAACATATGGCACCCATACCAAAATATCAGTCCTGCACGTAGGCTTGCAATAACTTCTAAACTTAATTGTCAACAAATAACTCTGACAGCTAGACTAAACAGTCAGTTAATAAAAGATGATAACTATTTCTAAACAGAATTTTGACTAACAAAGATAACAAGTTGAAATATTATTTCTGAAACTATAATTTAGAAAAGATTATAAAAAGTTATTTATTTGTTATTGCTTGCCTTGTTACAAATAGGACGAATATATTATTTTTTTTTGAAAAAAGGGGCATGGTCGAATTTTATTAGCACAAATACTAAAGATATTGATATAAAAATATAAATACATAGATAGGTGCAGTTACAAAACAGATCTAAGAAGAAAAAAAACTTTACTGATAAATTTATAAATAAAATACAGAAATCATATTTTGATTAAAAATATCACAATTAATTAACACTACAAAAAAACAACTTTATTTGGTATATTTAAGTTTAAGTATATTTCTCTGATTCCAATTTGTTTTAGAATCGTCTTATTAATTAATAAAAAATTATAAAACTCTTTACGAGAGAATTGTTTATAATTAAATTGAATCATTAATATACTTTTCCGTTGACCATTTATACATAGGTTATGTTAATGTATAGAAAATCTTCCATTAATGCATGATTTTTTATAAATAAAAGTTTTTAGTGGGTAACCATACATAAAATTTATGTATCAAACGTTAATACCCTTAAAAAAATTGTCGTGGAGTAAAATTAGAATTTTCAATTTAGTAAAATACGGGCAACGAAAAAATATTGTGTATTAATTGGCGATTAATGATCTGAACAATTAACGCGTTCGCTTAGTTAACATGTATTAGGTATTAGGTAAATGATTTGATATCTAATTCATTGTGTGCTATTATTTAGAACTACCTGTTTAAAATACGACCTGAATAAAAACTGGGGCGGCATTTTTACATAAGAATAAAGACGGCTGATAGATTAGCTTCATTAGAATTGGTTTTTTTGGTTTTAGAAACTAGACATACGTACATAGGTATTTTCTTTATATCTTATGTTAATATTCGTTTTTGTTTGCCCTATGTATTTGTAATCACAGTTTTGACAAGAGATTTTGTAAATTCCTGCATTGTTAAAGGGGTCTCTATGAACAATCTTATTGTTAATTAATTATTGTTTAAATACATGAGTTGGACAGGCCTGGCGCTGGAATAATATTTTTTTTAATTTGGGGTTTAAACTGGTTGAAATGTTTGGAATGTATTTGTTTTTTTATAAATAAATTCTGTTGAATTTTGAAATACAACTATTCTGCTTGTGTTTCAATGTTAAATAAAAAATAATAATTGATAGATTGTTTTCTACAAAACCAGTTTATCGTCCACATAGCGATTTGTATTAAAATAGTTTTAGAAGAAAACCCTCCACCTGTAGAGTAGATAAAGATATAGGAAAGATTCTTCTGTAAACATTTATTTATACATTCTGGTGCGTCTTGTAACCCGAAATTTCAATAAAGGTTTAATATTTTTAATTTTGTTAAACTTTAGCATGTGCTTATTATTTATCTTATTTAAAAAATACATTTCCAGTACTTTGAAATAATTTCATGAATACAATAAAACGCATAATCATTCCAGTAATACCATCATTACGATATAAACATCACTTTCGTAAACACATCGCTTCTAGTACGATCGGTTCTCATTTACAGTCAAGTTATTTCACTGTGTGGAGCTATTGTAAGTATAAATTAAATACAATTCTAGAACTGAATTATTTATTTATTTTGCGTATTTGTTGTTGCAAAATAGAATATTTAGTTATAACATTTAGTATTTCTTATATTGAATAAAAAAAAATCTCTTAAAGAAACGTTTTATATATTTTCGTTTTCCCTTGTATTTTTTTCATGGCATCGAACCCGAACCTGAACCAAACCAAAACTGGAAACAAACCGTAACATTTTAGCGAACCCAAACCCAGAACTGAACCTCACATATATTTTTCAATTGAACCCAAGTCGGAACCGAACCGGATATTAAAATTTTGATTCAGGGTTCATTTTCTGTTCAGGTACATTTTAAGTTCGAAACGTAAACATAGTTGTAATATTCGATAATCGACGCCTTCGTATGCGTTACTTCCTGTGTTGTCTGTTCGTGAAAATTGTGTTCGTTTTGTCTTGCGTAAATTCCGGCCCGCATTTTAAATTATTTCATTTAAAGATTGTTATTCAAAAAACATTAATTCAATTTTCTTTAGCTCGAACTGAACCTAAACGCACAAAAAAATCGCAAATTTTATTAATGTTTGAAGCAGAACCGCACCCGAACCCATTTCTAAAAACAACATATTTTACCTGAACATGAACCGAACCTAATTTTTGGCGGGTTCGATGCCATGATTTTTTTCATATATATATACAGTGTGTTAATTAAAAACCTGGCCATAGGCGTTTAACATGGGAAATCAGTTTTTCCTTGCGCAAAAGTTCCCAAATTATTTTAGACAAAAATACTTCAAATAAATGTTGTAGAGAATTAAATTCTGCACCCGATTCAGTAATAAGATTTTATTTTCGACGTTTCATAATCGAGAAAATCAATTTCAAAGTTTTTCGAAAATTGCTGATTTATAGCGATAGCCATGGAACTCAAACAAAATTACAAACAATTGTATGACATCCTAACTGTCAAAGAAAGTTTGTGTTTTGTGATTTTCGTTCAGTAACATATTTTTTTGGAAGTATGGAACAGTTTTCTCATGAAGAAAAGCTTCAGATTATAAAATGGTGTTACTCTGGACAAAGCTATAGAAAAATACGTGATTTAATAAGTGTAATGTGGTCACATCGACAAATTCCAAGTAAAACCACAATAGAATCTTTTATTAAAAAATTCGAAAAGACTGGAACATTCAATTTTAACAAACAAGAAATTAATAATGTGTCTTATAAAAATGAAGAAAATGTGCTGGCTTTAATTGAAGCAAACCCAACCCTTAGTTTAAGGGAAATCGCTACCGAAGTCGGAATTAGCCATGTAACAGTTTATAATATTTTAAAGAAATATAAATACTATCCGTACAAGTTTCACTGCCATCAGGAACTTCTTCCCCAAGATTTTGAAAATCGTGCCAGTTTTTGCGAAATTATTATGGAAAAAGCAAATGAGAGTAGAGATTTTATAAAAAATATTTGTTTTACGGACGAATGTACGTTCACCTTAAACAAAAAGCCAAATTTACATAATTCTCGGTATTGGTCACAGCATAATCCGCACTACATTTTAGAAACTAATTCTCAATACATAGAAAGAGTAAATGTGTGGGCTGGTATACTTGGTAGCCATATTATTGGACCGTTTTTTATTGAAAAAATCAATTCCGACAAATATTTAGAACTTCTTATAGAGAAGGTAGGACCAGAGATTGCTAATTTAAATTTGGAAACTGTGTGGTTTCAACACGACGGCTGTCCTGCACATAATGCTTATGGAGTACGAGAATATTTAAATGACACATTCCCGAACAGTTGGATTGGCAGAGGAGGAACAATTAATTGGCCTGCACGGTCGCCCGATTTAACACCGTGCGACTTTTTTTTGTGGGGACATTTGAAAAATGTTGTAAACAGAAAAAGATATGAAAATATTGAACAACTTAAAGCTGTAATTTCCAATGAATGTAGAAAAATAAATGCCAGACAGCTGCATAATGTTCGACATGGCTTTTATAATAGACTTGGGTATTGCTTAGCGCAAAATGGAGGGTTATTTGAACATTTAATATAAAATTATATTCATTCTAGTTTTCTGTTTTTCTTTTTAAATAAATACATTATTCTTGTTTTCATTTTTATTTTATTTTGTATATGTTGGCAGCTATGTATTCTAAAATTAAACCATGTATTTAAGAAACATATTTGTTTTATACATTAAGTTAGGCTAAAAAAAGTTAAATTTTAATTCATTTTGTCAATGTCATACAATTGTTCGTAATTTTGTTTAAGTTTCATGGCTATCGCTATAAATCAGCAATTTTCGAAAAAATTTGAAATTGATTTTCTCGGTTATGAAACGTCGAAAATAAAGTCTTATCACTGAATCGGGTGCAGAATTTAATTCTCTACTACATTTATTTGAAGTATTTTTGTCTAAAATAATTTGGGAACTTTTGCGCAAGGAAAAACTGATTTCCCATGTTAAACGCCTATGGCCAGGTTTTTAATTAACACACTGTATATATATATATATATATATATATATATATATATATATATATATATATATATATATATATATATATATATATATATATATATATATACAGGGTGTTTCCTTTAAAACAACCAGTAATTATTTATGTACTTCCGATATTTTCATGTAATTTTAACTAAGTAGTTTCGTATATTTTTTCCATAATTATTTGTCAACTTAAGTATTTCAATAATAAGATATTTGTAATAACTGTTGTTTTATTTAATAATTCAATTATGGACCAAGCTTTTTATATGGAAATAGAAAGTAAATACAGAAAGGATATGTGAAAAACATTTTTTTTTATTTGCAATATGTATTTAAAATTACAGCAAAAACGTACATCGTGACAATCAATATATTGTAACGTTTTATTTATTTGGGTGAAGTGTAAAAATAAGAGAATTATTATTAGTTAAAATAATAAGGTTTGTTTGGGACACATGGTATATATATATATATATATATATATATATATATACAGGGTGTTTCCTTTAAAACAACCAGCGCTTTTTTGGGCGAACTAATGACTTTAGAGAAAAATGTTATATACAAAAAATTACCAGGAAAAAGGGCTTAATTTATGAGGAATAATAAATAAAAAATTCAACCAGTGGTTCTCAAACGGTAGAATAAAATTATATTTTTTTAAATGGCAACCTATATAATTTTTTTGTCCATTAGATTGTTTGTTTAGTACTCTTAAGTGCAAAAATACCAAAAATAACTAAGGTTGCATAAATTTGTAAATAATTTCCATCACATTGTTTTTCTTTTTATGTTAGTACTATAATTTTTTGATATTTCTTGGTTATGTAGTTCATTTGTTATTATGGATTTCTTAGTAAAACAAGTTATTTTAGATATAAGAAAATAATATACTATCGTAACCTAGGCAATACTCGTATTAATAGTTGTTTATTGCATAGCCTACTTCAATATTGTAAAATTATTTCTGATTTTTAATATCATTTTTCTCGAAATAATTGTTATACAACCCCATATCATATTTATATCGTTGAAATCAGAAAAAAACTCTCTATCTAATAGACAAAAAATTTATATAGGTTGCCATTTAAAAAAATATAATTTGATTATACCGTTTGAGAACCACTGGTTGAATTTTTTATTTATTATTCCTCATAAGCCCTTTTTCCTGGTAATTTTTTGTATATAACATTTTTCTCTAAAGTCATTAGTTCGCCCAAAAAAGCGCTGGTTGTTTTAAAGGAAACACCCTGTATATATATATATATATATATATATATATATATATATATATATATATATATATATATATATTGTTGGCTTTAACTTTTTGTCTAGAAAGGTGAGAAAATGTGTATGAGTGTATGTATACTACATTTTTAATTGGACAATGGGAAATTCTAATGTAGTAAAATTATGCCAAAAGAAATGACGGAATAATGTAAAAAAATAAAATTTATTTTTTCTAAGGTGTTTTCTTGTAATTTATTTTGGTGCCAAAAATATATCACACGGTTTATGATTGTGACGTATGAGCGAATGATGGCATTTCTAGAATATTTTGTACCACTAACAGGAAACAGTTGTTCTGCGATTAATGAGTTGTCATGTTGTAAATTGTCTTGTTTATATTAGTTTTATTACTGTGTGTTTATAAGTATTATATTTTTATATATTGCTAAATGTCATCAACTCCTCCTACGCCACATCCGGTAAAATTCAATTTTTCAAGAAATATTTAAAAATCTCACTCAAATTAAATAAAAAAGTAACTCAAAATTTTAGATTTAGAATACAAATATGGTAGGTTTATGAAAGTTTTAGAAAATAAAATAAAATGGAATACCCTATCCAATTGAAAATTACGTTAGTATGATCCTGTCTTGTTTACGTCGTAATGCGCAGAATAAAGGTGGGGGAACTTTATTGAATAATTCAAGTTTCAGACCACGTCAGCACGTCACCCCGAAAATTTCAACCAATCGGCGAGCTAACAACTTTACTGGACCCTTTGTTGCGTTGCAACCTACAACGACCTCTGCAGCGACGCTCTTGTACCTTGTACAGAGGATTTAAATCGGCGCCTAAAAGTTTTGTGTTGAGCAGTTACCATACAAGTAGCAGATAAAAAGTATTAAAATGGCTAGAACCGCAAGTTATGAAGAACAACGCCGAGTCCTGGCACTATACTATATACCGAAAGGATCCACACAGGTCAAAGATTTCGTGGAAGGTACTGTTATTATTATTATTCAAGCATGAGTTCTGTATAACGTGGTATTTGCTATTCTTTCTGCCTCTTATTTGCAATTAAGAATTTTATTTGATTATGCACAGTTACGTAATGAAATGACAGACCTACTGGCGACAGAACCTACATCTAATACTGAATGTATTTATATTTATTTTTACCATCTTTTAGGTTATATGTATGATCTACAGATTATATTGTTTCTTTCTGTTAATTATCATTATAGTAAGAATAACGAGGCCTTAAAAATCCAGAATGTATTTATTTTCAAAAAACATACACTGGACATTTCGGGTAAATATTATTCCATCAGTAAAGATAGTTATTGGAAAAAATTGTTAAATTTTCTTAGTTTTATATTGTGTTTAAATTTAATTCAAAGTTAATTACTGTAACATGAATAAAATTTAGTAGGTAGGTACTTTAAAATCTCAGACTAACAATTAAAGTATATTCTTATTATATAAAAAAACCACAATTTATGCTGTCAAATGACAGTATACCTGACCCGTGGACGGCGCTTACCACGAAAGAGCACCACAAAAGTATTCTTTGTGATTTAAAAGTTAGAAATAATTTATAAATTGACAAATTGGTCAGATTCGAATCCAGGTCATTAGAGTCACTAGTAGTCACCGAACACACTGAACCATGCAATGCTAACCTTTGTTTATGATATGTTATTTGCAAATTGAAATATAATGGCTGCAGTGGCGACTCGTGGGTCAAATTTAGTAAATATTTGTATTACGGACTCTGCACCAAAAGTATTGGCGTACATCTATTATAATGGGGTCATTTCACATTTTCTAATTTATTTATTTTTCGTGAAAGAATAGGTTAAATTAAATATGTAGGTGTATTTTTTACACCTTACAAGTCTTTAGAATCAGAGTTATGATTTTTTAAAAGTTGTCTTTAATTTCAAATATTTGGACGCTGACGTCACGGTTTAGCGGATGCGGCAGTAAAGTTCTCTACCGGTTTTGTTTGGAACTATGATTGTTTGGGTTATGACTTGTCAGTTTGATTTTGTGACAGCAACATATTGTTAACTAAAAACATATCTCATACAACTTTTGATATGTATTTTAATAAATGTTTAATTTACATACCTTTACTCTTAACTCTGCTGTCACCTGTCATAATTTTAGGTTAGTTTGTTTACAACAGCATACGAAAATCACGTGGACCGTAAATGTGTATGAGAGAAATGTCTTTGTGTGAGTAACAAACCGTGACGTCTCGGATTTTACAACCGCAAAATTTTATTAGCAAATTTATGAATGAAAAGTCACATATTTCATGTTATTTTATATTACTATATTTATTAAATGAGACGGATTTCACGATTTTATAAAAAAACGATGTTTTTGAATGACTCCATTGTTTAAATAGTTTTAAATGTTAGGTCTATTATTCTTCCCTTAGAGTCTCCAAAATTATTTATCGCACTAGATCACTGAAATATGAGATATTATCAATAAATGTCTTTTTTATGCTTAGCATAGCTAACGCGAATAGTATTTCTTCCCCCATGGGGCAACGCCACAGACAAACTTATTTCATAATTAGTTAGCTTTCATTAATTTCATAATTTAATGCATTATTCCTTTTTAGTTTTTTAATATCTTTAACTGCCATGATAAAATACGCAACCGAACTTACGCTGTCAATATCATCTACTATACTGATGCCTTGGTTTTGACCGTGTATAAGCGAAAAGGGTGGTTGTTGTCTTCGTTTAGCGCAATCATATAACACTACGTAGTCACAATTTCGATGTGACCCAAGCAGCGCGCGCTATCTGTCACCTGGTTAGAGTATATTATGTTGTATTATGATATCGGGAGACTAACTAGTCGTTGCTTTGTCGGACGCCCAGAATACCAGTCTTTGTGTCTATTAGTAATTATTATTTTAAATTCCAGATATTTATGCACCTGGCCCCTCCACAAGGAAAGACAGCGAATACGGCAATATGTGGGATTCATCAGATTCTGAAAGTACCAGTCAAGGTATAGTATAAGTTACCAGAAGTCGAGGGATCGCCATAAACAGTTTAAACGTCCCTGAAATATAAAAATACAAAAGAGCCTTCATTGCTAATACCGCAAATTGCTATTATGTTTGTTTTTACAATATATGTTCTTATTTGTGTTGGGATAGAGTCCATCTCTGTGCAACACTTAAGAAACGACGAGCGTTTAAGATCCTAGCTTGACAGATAAATTGTTAACATTTGGTAAATTTTTGTCTCAATTCCATGGCTATAGCTATTTTTGCTGTGATTTTTGACATTTTCATACCTAATTTTTGATCTTACAAGGCATAGAAAATTAATTTTGCCGAATGATTCAGATGAAGACTTTTATGTCCTACAATTTTTATTTGAAGCTATTTTAGATAAAATAATTAGGGAAGCAGGAAATTACGAAAATCTGATTTTACATGTTAAAGACCTATGTTCCGGGGTCGCGGTCAATATAAATATATATATATATATATATATATATATATATGAATTATTGGATATTGAAAATAATTTTAAAATTGAATCTGATGGTCAGATTATTGAAACCCGACTTGTCAGTCACTACTGGTGACAACACACTGAACCACACAAATTGCATTATATATTATTTACAAATTAAAATATTTTTTGACTGTTAACTGTTATTGAAATTTCAGATAATAATGATTATGGTCCCTCGACGAGTAAAGTACGCGAAAACAACAATTTGGTGAAGACTTCAAAAGATGAAGCAGCTAATCAAAGTGGGTACTATATGTATTTTTTAATAATATGCGACCTAATTTTAAAAATATAATTCTAATTCTACATATTTTATTAAGAATTTTGAATAGAAATTTCCCATCGGTAAGAAAGAAATTTAAGATTACACCTAGAAAAATATTTTATTATATATTAAAAGTTTTACACCAAAATCAAAATACCTTTTTATTAGCTGTATAAACTATGTGGACTGAGAATATGTTTTTAAATCTTTTCAAAAATAAGAATCTAGTTACAATTTTTTCAATTGTTCTATTAATATGACAAAATTTTATTTTATTATGAAATTGTTTATTGAAATATATTAGTCGCATCAAAGGAACTTGTTATTTATTGTTGAGCATGAGTTATATGTTATATGCTTTCCACATTTATTCTGATTTGGTTTTTAATTTTTGCTATGAATTACAGATTCAGAACCTCCAAGGTTTAGGCGTAAATTGGAAGACAGTTTCCCCGAAAAATCAGAGCCTCAGGCTAGTGCTGATATGACAGTGGTAATTATTATATAACAATTTGGTGTAACTTGAAAGAACTTGCATGGATACGAATTATTTAGTTTGTCATTAACTTTATAACACCAAAATAGTTATTTGTTTAACTGGGCACTAAAATACCAGTTAGCAGAGGCTGCCGTAGCAGTAAATCTGTGTTCGATGTCGTATTGATCCATTTTTATTCGATTTTTTTTAATACCTATTTTGAAAGTCAATCAATTTATATTGCTATGCATTTGTTGAGCGGTTGCTATGTAAATACCAACAAAACATACATTTTAAATAGCCGTATTGTTTGACTTTGACATATAAAAGTTTATTGCTTGATATTTAATTATTAATATTATTCCATTGGAATTTTTCTGCGATGGTAAATGTATCCGTGATTACTGATAAATAATTTAATGAAATCAATCATTATTACAACTTTATGACATGTCATCTGCCAAACTCAAGCAATACAACTGTTTAACATTTTCTACTATTGCTCATGACATTCAGTAAATAGTTAAAAATTATAACATTTATTTTACCTTTCTTTTTGCAAACGCATGTAAACAATATTTGCGAGATGCAGTTTTTAATTCTGAACATTTTATGTGTCTACACTTTTGTTCTAAAATTAATATGGCAAAAATTACTGCCATGACAATTTTACATTGTATTTCTTATGGCTCATAAAAAAGTAGACACCCGGTATAATAACAAAAAATATACATCGGAAAATATAAAAACTTTAATTTTAATATAAAGTGTATTTACATTCAAAATAAACTTTTATATCACTACACAAACAAATGATAAAAATCATGTTTTTCTCTTTTCTAGGTTCGCAAAACACTCGCCAGATGTCAGCTCATTTGAGTTTGTTCTCAAACATCTAAATGGCTGGATTAAGAATATTAATGTTTTTAAATCTTTTCAGAAACTGGGATCTAGTTCTTAGTAAATATATAAACTTTATTATAGATGTGTTTTAATGTATCGATGTTTTAGCATTCATAACTCTTTAAACTATTATATATATTATCTTCCATAAGTTTTAAAAATAAAATATTTTTATAGGACTTTTTTCTATTTTATAAGTTAATCTCGTGGCCGTGTGCCTGAGTGTCTGGGCGCGAATCTGGGGCCCCGGGTTCGATCCCGACCGACGCCAAAAATTACATCGCATTTTAATGGCACAAAATTGACCCCTGTGGCGCACTCTCCACGCCAACAATGAGTGCCCGTGAGGTGACGCCTGGTAAGCGCCCGCACGGTATAAATATTCCATAATTACCGATATCTGTGTATGAAGCAGATTGGCACACCCAGCAATGGGTAATATGCCGTGATGAAATATTTTTTTTTTTTTTTTTTTTAATCCTAAGAAACTTATTTCCTTATGACACTTTTCTACTGTCGACAATCGACAATTTATTAAAATTATTTAATTTTGACACGTTAGCTTATATTTTGATGACAGTCTCATGGTGATATTTATTTCATGAACAATCTCTTCATTTTATGAATTATCGACATATTAGATAAATGTAAATAGTTCGCCGGTTTGTTGTACTCCACATAAAAATGCCCATAAATTGAATTTTTTAATAACAACAGACCGTGAAAACATGGCAATAATGTACAACAACACGATCGTTCATAATTGTAAAAATTTCAACAAATTTCAGTGAATACTTATGCCAAACACAAAATTAAAGTTTTAGATAATATCCGCAAAAATATATGTATCTTAGTATACCGGACAAACTATTATTTATCCTAATCTAAAGATATTACAGCATATACAAATATATTTTTGATTTCTTTGGCAGTTCAAAATAATTAAAAATAAATAACGTCTGGTAAAAGTCAAAATATTTACTCAAACAAAGAACAGTGAAATGTTATGGTAAACTGACAATGCATTAAAGTTTCATAATTTTGAAAAATTAATATGTAACTATATTATTTTTAAATGAAAATGCAAGTATTTGACATCACTGTAAAGTTAAAATCACCTTCCGAAAATATTAAAATTTATATTATTTCATTTAAAAAATTAACGATGATATGGTTTTGGGCGTAACAGTAAGTAGAATTTAAAATCTTTTCACACCATAAATTAGCATTTGTGTCTCCAATTTTGTAATTTAAACCAATTAATATAATTAAGAAAATAGCCATTTATCAATAGGTATATTTTAAATTACTTTGTATAAGAAACAATGTAAATGTATGAAAATTATATTAAGAATAAATAAATAAAATTAAATTGTAACTAATTTCACATACGAACAACTTCACAATGTTGAATTGTTTATTGTTAATATATTCACAGCATATAGCACACGCTGGTATCAAAAGTTATCTTTCTTCTCAAGTTTTTACTGGTAGGTTTAAATTTACTTATTTATTTAACATAGTATTCAACTGAATGAAATAAAAACAAATTTGGTACATAAGTTATGTAATATTTACTAACAAACAAAACAATTTTACTTTTTTTTTAAATTTCGCCCACATAGATATTTATTTGTCAGTACTCATGTCAACGAGAAAAACTGGTACTGGTATTGAGACTGAAAACTTTGGGTAAATATACTATTTATTAATAATTTTAAACACAACAGTTGATATTATCCTTGTATAATTTGTTGTAACGTATAAAATTATGTTTTAAATCTATGAGTACCAAAAAATCGTAACATATTGTACTAATATAAGAAACTATTTAATATGCAGGTGTTTCTTTTAAAACAACAAATGCTTTTTTGGATGAACTAATGACTTTAGAGAAAATTGTTATATATAAAAAATGATGAAGAAGAAGGACATAAATTAACAGTATAAACATACCGAAAATTCAATCTGTGGTTCTTAAATGGAAACACCTGTATAACGCCATTTTTGTTTTTTTTTCAGATCATTAAACATGCTCAATTGTAACGAGGACTCCTTTGATTATTCCTTCTGTGACCCTACCGAAGTGAGTAAAAATTAGTATTATAAATGAATACAAGGAGGCAACTCGGATTTTATATCAATTATAACTTGGTAGCCAGATAAATTAAGAACAGGATGCTTCGTCGATTGATGCAAGAACGAAGCAGCTCCGATGATTTGTTCGGAAGTTATATAGTGTTGCATACGTATTTTACTTTTTTGTTCATGCATACTGTTACTTAGTGTCTAATGTTTCTACTACCACTGCCTAATTTATTTTCTATGCTGTTTGAAATCAGTGAAAAATGTCGAGCACAGGCAACAATATGGCGACTCTGAATTCTGATAAAGCTTACACAGTCCTCAGACAGCTTCACTGAAGCTTAATGAATTACTATTGTTTAAATAAAAATACAGGACCTGGTTTTAATAATATATTATTTAGGGGTTGACACAGTTCAGATTATCTCTCTATGCACAAAGGATGCAGCTCCTCAACTTTTTTTCAAAAGCTATACTTTAACTAAGATTGCCAACTGACCTTTTTTGAAAAGCACATCCTTTTTTACACATCTTTTGTCTTTGTCCTTTTTTAAATATGAAAAGGAATTGTCCTTTTTGCTGATATTTGGTATTAATAATTTTAGCAAAATATTTTTCGTATTATGTAAAAAAAGAGTAAAGGGAAAAAGACGGGTGTCACTTTAATATCAAAATTTTATTCTTTTTATCATCCAATTCGTCATTCGGAGACCCATCTTTTAGAACTTTAAAAATAGGAAAAAACCAGCTTAGTCTTATGTAAAGAAAACAGTTTTTACTCAAAAAAATTTCGTTGCCGATTTTTTTTTTGCTGTTATATAGATACTAGGTAATTGAGTTCATGTAGAAAAACCCTTTTTGTATTTTTTGGAGAAGCACAATTAGATTTTAAAATTAAAAATACGTAGGAATTTCTCGGTTTTCTCCTTGTACTATTCATATACAGGATGGTAACTAGAACTCCGAAACATAATATTTTAACATGTAAAATCCCACTTTCCTAATTTCCTGTTTCCCTAATTAATTTCGGTATAAAAAACTTTAAATAAAAGATGTAGAGCATAAAATTCAGCATCTGAATCAATAAGTAAAATTAATTTTGCTTGTTTTGTAACGGCAAAAATTAGATCTGAAAATATAGAAAATTACCCGAAAAACATCGTTATCATTTGTAATTTTTTTGTTTCAATTCCATGGCTCTCGTTATTTTTGGGATAATTTTTGAAATTACCTGATTTCTGTCGTTAAAAAGCATGCAAAATTATTTTTTTATTGGCGCAGATGCAGAATTTTATTCTCTACAACTTTTAAATTGAATCTTTTTTTTACCTAAAATAATTACGAAAGCTGGAAATTACGAAAATATCATTACATATATTAAAGTTCTAATTCGGGTGTTACAGTCACCACTCCGTATATATAAGTATACATCGAAAAATATAAAAACACTAACCCTAACTTTAACTCAATTATAAAAAAGTGTGAAACTTTGATACGTTACATATTGTTTACTAAACTATTTATTTAAAAAGTTAAACAGATTTTACCTCCTCCTGACAAATTTATATAAATGAAGCTGCCCCCTTTTTGCACCGGTGTCTTAAAATACTAGACATCATCTCAAGAAAAAATACCAATTATTTCACTCGGAATCTCTTCCATAGATGCCGTACGCCAATCTTCCACAAAACAATGAAAATTCAAACCGAAAGCACCCAACTACATCCGCCGATATGAGCTTTACACCACCCATTCCTGGGACAGCTCGAAGAATCAGAGATAGTGATACAAATATCAACTCGACAATAAGCAGACGTCGTCAATTCTCAGATACGCCGGCTGAAGTCATCCCGACAGTAGTATCTCCTAACATCACCGATACTCCTCGCATAATTCCTCTATTCATCCAAAGAAGAAAACTTAATTTTGACACTCCGCAAGATGACGCAGATGACATAATTAGAACTCCTGGCGCAGTATACAACACTGGTCGTTCGCTGTATGAATCACTTAAAAAACAACAAAGACAACGACCCACATTCACTCCACCATCACCCGCCAGAAGGTTTTATAAATCGACTCCAGTTTCTTCAAGTTCGACTATACCAAAAAGTTTAAAAAGTAATTCTCAGAAGAGGAAACCCCTGAGGATCATATTTTAAGATCGGTTCCCTAAAATATTTTCAAACTGTTGGTTATTTCGTGGTGTTGCATGTTTTTACTATAGTCTAATATCAAAATTCTTTAATTTTTCTTTTGATTCCTTGTTCTTGTTCAAAATTTTTTTTATTTTTTTTCCTGTTCGTTGTTATAATTTGTTCAATAATTTCATAAATAAATAAATCAATATATCATCACGGCATATTAACCCATTGCTGGGTATGCCAATCTGCCTTGTACACAGATATCGGTAATGATGAACTATTTGTACCGTAACGACGTTTACCAGACGTTACCGCACGAGCACTTATTTCTGGTGTGGAGAGTGCACCACAGGGGTCAATTTTGTGCCATTAAAACGCGATATAATTTTTGACATCGGTCGGGATCGAAGCCGGGTCTCCAGATTCGCGACCAGACACTCATGGACTCTCAAAGTTATGGAGACTCCAGCACAGGAGTTACTTGTGTGCTATTTAGAAGTTTGACATTGGTGGAATTTGAAGCCAGGTCGTTTGAATCACAAGCGCTCATATAACCAACTTAGCCATCCGCCCTATTAATTTTTATAATAAAAATAATGGCTTGTTACTCATTTATTTAAAAAAAAAAACAAATGTCCCCGGATTGAGTTTATAAAAGAGATCTTTTTTTATTATACAAAAAATGTTATAGGAAGAACTGTTTTTGCTTCACTTGAAACAATTCTATCATTTACACCTTTTATTAATAATATTTTAATAAGATTTTTTTATTTTCATCCTCGAAATTATTAAAGTGCCTTCGATACATGGCTAGCTTAACCCACTTGCAACATGTCAAGTGTCATGTTATCTGACATGTCTCCGTTATCTTTTATATCGTTAAAGTAATATCGTAAAACTTATTTTTATTACAATACTTGTATGTAGTTTAATGTGGAATGTTAGGTGGAGGGGTAATAGAATAATTTCATATTAGATTTTTGTTTGAATGATTTAATAAAAAAAAATCTAATATTTTTTTTGTTTTTTTGATTGTTAACTCACCCCAAGTTAATATTGCAGTTTCAATTGCAAATTAGTTTCTTTAAATTCAAGCAATAAAAGTTCTTCCTATAACATTTTTTTTTCCTTCTTGTAAATCCAATCTGGGGTCAAACTGTATACAGATATAATTGTAATAATCTGTACTTGAACTGAAAGTAGATACATACAATCTAATTATTTCATATTCATATTGCCTCTCCAAATTATTTAATTCTTTATTTTATGAGTCATTATTTTTTTAGTTTTTTTTTTAATTCTGAGAAATGGGAAACTTTCTATCTACTCAAAATCACTAAAATTATAGTAAAAATCATTTTATATAAATACTTACGTATTGAAAAAATAGTTCTTATTAAAAATATTTATCGAAAATATAAGATTTGTAATAAAGTTGTTTTTTTTATTTTCCTTACTTGCATTTTTGCTGTTTCTAAATATTATAACCAACACTGTAGTAATCTATATTATTTGACCTCAGATTTTCCAAATATGTATTATATGTAGGCGGTTGTATTGATTCATGAGTTCGTTAGGCTAATTAAACATAGAACCTTGTTACATGAAAATAATTGTTTTGTCATTTTTATTGCCAGATAAATAAATTTAAATCCAGTATCAAAAATTCTATTATTTTCAAATGTTTCGATATTTTATTCGAATGTTAAGGTCAGGGTCAGAAACAATTAACAATTACATTTTTATGCTAATATTATTTAAAAAATATATTTATGAATTCCACTTTATAAGTTATTATTATAGTATTGTTTGTATATTGTCACATAAGGTCTAAACAAACTGTACTTATATGTTATTTTTTAGCTGGCCTCAGCACACATACAAACTGGTATTCGATATTGTGAATCACATTATCAAACATTTTATCATATTATGTAACAATGGCAATTTTATTTTTCAATCAACATATGATATGAGATGAAGAAAATTAAAAAATCTAAAAATTTAAATTTTATACCAATTTTTTTTTCTACGAACAACATTCATTTATAAGATATATATATATATATATATATATATATATATATATATATATATATATATATATATATATATATATATATATATATACGACTGAAATCATCTAAACAAAAAAAATAATATCACAATAAAAGTTTAAATTTGTTGTCGTCTTTGTTTCGAATTCCACCCCACCTACAGAAGAATCAGTCATTATTCTAAATATTGTAGAGATTTTTGTGAATAAGCACATTTTGACGTGCCCAGAATCATATTTTAATTTTTCACTATAATGTTTGTTTATGTAATACAGATGAACATATGTCCAAAATATCGTGTCTAATATGAGGATATCGATAATCGGTTAAATTAGAGTAAATTTATTCCATTAGGATGTCATTTTAGTGCTGTTTATCCAGAAAAAAATATATAAACTATTCGATAATGTAAATTTTTTAGTTTTCTATTTTTGTAAATAACTTTCAAATATAAAATAATATTAAAATTTTATTTGAATTCTTTGGGGGATTTTTTAGGTACTTTCGAATATCTGCTCATTCTTTTTATTATTTTTAGATTTCGAGTTATGATGTGAAAGTTATAATGGTCGTTATATACTAACAAGAAAATTATTTTTGCTTTCCAAATATGTATAATTTAACTATGTTAATTTGTTTAAAATATTAAAATTCTACAATAATTTATATTATACCGTCGTCTACATTTTTTTGAACCATAGGAAATGCAGTGGTAAAATTATCATATGATTATTAATTTTAGAACATAAGTGTAAATACAAAATAAAAATGTTCAGAATTAAAAACTACATCAAATGAGCCTAAATTTATTGGATATAATACGTTCCTGTCATGAGACAGACGTAAAATAAAATTTCCGTCTTCAAGCTGTTTATACAGAGTGCCATGAAAAACAACCAACACATTTTATTATTAATTTAATTTATTTATTAACTGTTATTAATTGCAAATATTATTCCATTCAATTTTTTTAAGATGATAAATGTTCTCAAGATTACTGATAAATAATTTAATTAAATCATTAATTAAATTAATTATTAAAACTTTATGACAGATATCAATGATATATCATCTATCTATACTTACAACTGATTAACATTTTTGTATTTCTCATGACATTGTGAACATTTTTTATATTTACACTTTTGTTCTAAAATTAATAGGGCAGAAATTACAGGCATATGAAAATTTTACCATTGTGTTTCCATAAAAAAGAAGACTTCCGGCAGGATAAAAACAATGATTATGGCTTTCAACCTGTTACATATGAGCAGGTTCCATTTTTTTTTTACACAACTAGTTTCTATAAAACTAGATGTTGTGTTGAATGTGAATACATTCAGAGGCCTCGCCTTTTTCTAAATTCTGTACACTTCAATATGGCGTTCATTTATGGTAAGAGGAAAAAATATTATTTACTTTCGAAAAAAAAAAATTAACCAGAAAATGGTACCTACATTAAACTTAACCAGTGACAACTTTTCATAGTAACATTTTTTCTAAACCTTTTAGAAATAGATATTGAGTTAAAAATCTTTAGCTTTATCAAAAATTTCACCCCCTGTAGCTTGGGCTAAAACCACATAGGTACTAAAGAAGTTATATCTTTGCATGTAAAGGAGTAGATAAGATGTAGTCAGAAAAATTGACTTTGCCGATCCAGCAATAAAACTATAAATATTGTAATTATGACAAAGCGGAATATTGTTCACTGTTTGCTTTACAATATTGAATGCCAACGGGCCATAATTAGCGCCGCTTTTTTCATGTATTAAATTGTTCCTCTACCTTTTTTCGTTTTTCTTGGAAACAGTTAAAACTCAGACCTATGTTGATTAAGCTTTTTTCTCATTTTGGAAAGTACTATTGTACAGAATGTCTCATTTTCGATGTTTTTTTAAGGTATCTCAGGAAATATTAACGATAGAGCAAAACCGTTTGCACATTCCATAGTCAACTTTTAAAGAGAAGTTTAATTGTCACCATAGGAATTTTTTATCTTCTTTTGTTTTTGAGCTACAGCAAAAACTCGTTTTTCGCTAATTTCGAAAATATCTCATATATTATTTATTATGATAGTTAGAGAAAAAATGTTTAGGCAAATTTTGTACCAGTTTTTGCATAAAATAAAATGGCGTAATTAGAATTTTTGAAAATTTTATAGATCTCGAAATATAACACAAACTTATATTTTTTAAAATGGAATCCTATGTTGAAAATAGTCTCATCTTTTTGTTTATTTTATAAGCTTTTTCAGTGGTATATAACAAGTCTACTTTCTTTTCTTAACTCGTGAAATAATATGACTTTTTGTCTTTTTTGTGGATAAAATTAATATTTTTTACCATTTAAAAGTTGGCTATGAAATAAAAAATTGAACAAAAGAAGTGTGAAATTTACAAACAACAAATGTAAAGTAAAACACATTTTTATTGTCATTGTTATTTGACCTGTAACTGTTTGTTAACATTATTATAATCATGGTAAAATATTCTATTCAAGAAAAATACGAAATGATAACGACTTACATAGAGTGTGGCAAAAATTCAGAAAAAGCGAGTGATTCGTATTAAAATAAATTCATGGAAGACGACAACCACATCCAACAAGTATTGAGATGCTGGACAGAAATTTACTACTTTATGGGTCCTTAACAAAACCTACATCAAAATAATATAAGAAGGCAAATGAAGAAAATGATACTATAAATGTTCTGGCGCTAGTAAACACAAATCCTAAGGTATCATGCCGGGAAATTGAAAACGAAATTGGAATACCAAAATGTCGTGTTTCACGCATATTAAAAAAGAATAATTGTAAAATTAGAATAACCCACAGATTACGTCCTGTTGGTATGAAAAAGCGTTTGGAGTTTTGTGAAGAAAATGTAAATTTCCACTTAAACATAATGTGGTCAGATAAAGTTCGCATTACCAACGCCGGAATAACGACACAAATAATCACCAAACTTTTACTTTGGAAAAGCAAGAAAGATATGGCTTTAATATATACAGTGTGTTTGAAAAAGTGGTTACACCCTGTTTTCTCGCTTATTATTACAGATACATATATTTCTTATAGGACATGATTTAATCAGTGCAATATTTGTGATTGAAATGTGTAAAAATTGTAATTATAGAGCTTCCGGTATAACCGGAAGTGACATCAACTTTGTCAATTTAAATACAACCTATACTATTTTTTTATAAATTTGGATTGCATTTTTTGTCCTCTTTCCGACAATACTAAATTTATTAGTGTTAACGTTATTCATTTGTTAAAAATAATCATTTTATTTTGCACGATTTTTATCGTTGAGATGTAATTTAAAACTCCTTTACTTATACAACGTATAATTCGCTTTTGGGATACAAAAATTCATTGTCATTTAATATTACATAATTTTATTTATTGCATAAAATATTTAAAAAATTAAAACCAGTAATCCGGTTTCGTGAACAATAAGTTGAATTTGTAACAAGCACCATTTTACAAATTAAAGACGGTGTTACCTGAGATTTGACTTAATTCTTTTCGATCATGATTTTAATTTTATTTTTTCAGTAAGTTGGTATTTGCACAATTAGGTGCGGTTAGCAATAGATTTTCAAGTACATTGTAGGACAAAGCAACAGGAAATAGAAAATTCGTAGAAAAAGCTACGTTTCTTTCAACACATCAATATTAATTTGAAAAATCATATTTTTTAATTTTCTTAAACAAATAAAAGAATGTCGAAAAGTACTTAGCACTTTATTTATCAAATATAGATTCGATGTAATTTTAATTAAAACATTATGTTCTTAGTAAAACAGAAAACAGTAATTTATGCATAGTCACGGTTCGATTTATATGCATCAGTTTCCATATTTATAAACAATATAATACATTAGTAACAGTTCATTTCCCCAAACCAGCTCGAGCTGCAATCAAGCTGTACTCAAGAAAAAGTATATAAATTTAAAAAAATAGCATTTACATATAAAACTATTTACTATTTGCAAATTATACATATGGATTTTTACAAGGAAGAAATTATCAACAACAAAGTTGATGAAGACAGTGTATTCGAAATGAATAGGAACAATGAAGGTATGTAAAGGAGGTTGCGTGGCAGATTGCGTTAAGTGCCCAGTTGTGGTTCTGGCGGCCCAGGTTCGAAACCAACCGACGTCAAACTTAAAAATTATTTCCGCAACAGATTTGAGAAGTCATGAGGTGAAGCCTGATATCCGCCCTAGACTAACCAACCCCCCCCCCTCTTCCTTTAAGGGTACAGATATAACGTCATTACCAAAATCTGCCATAAAAACAGTTTGGAACATTCAGAAATGGATAAGAAACCGTGACAATAATAAATAAATTGTTTAATTTTTATTGAGATTTTATGTAGTACCTAAAATTTTATATTTTATGTCTCAACAAAAGATAATCATATTGGAAGCTCAGCGGAGGACATAACTATATCAAACGGTGAAGGCCAACCCAAGGAAACAGGTATCAAAAAGGACAAGAACTATTTAGAAGGTAAAATATTTAATTTATAGCATTAATTATAATGTAATCAACCTGTTAATTTTTGTCATGATTCTGCTTTAAATCTTGACAAAATTTTGGGCCTGAACTATATTTGTAATTTTGTAGTTCAACAAAATTTAACTTTAAGCACGTTTACATCATCTATATGATTGTAAAACTTTATTATTCTTACTGAGGAGGGACAAATATTCTCCGAAACATCCATTGTGTAAAATAAAGTGACATAACTATAGTCATAAATTTATTGGAACCTACAACCTTCTACATTTAATTCATTAATTATAATGCATAATAACATGGGATCAAATTCACATTTTATAGATACTACTGATAACATGGATACATCTCTAACTGATGTACACCAAGCTTCTAAATCTGAGATTCTTAAATCCCAGACATCTGAAAATAAAAATTCTACTCAGCAGGATGGAACTCCTGTTATGTACGATTTGCTGAATGATCTACAGCAGGCTAGCATTTCTTCCACTGACGAAGCTGAAGATCAAGCTTCTGGATTTGGTCCTTCTAAATCCACAACATCTCCAAAGAAGAACAATGAGCAGAAACATACTCCCGATGAAGTTGTTCCACTTACGCAGTCTGAGAAAGATGATCAAGCATCCATTGATGATCTAATTTGCGAGTATCTGATTAATTACATCAGACATGGTCCACAAGGAGTGTCAAGAATGTCTTCTACTAAAAATTGATTTGATGCTGCACATGCGTTTCAAAAAAGAATCAAAAAGATTTTCTTTTGTATTATTTAGCATTTATAGCATAGTATAATAACAAAGATTTTTTTTTGGAAATGTATTGATTTATTTATATTTTTCAACTAATTTTACTTATTATTGAATATATATCTTTATAAAATATGAAATATTTTTTTTATTTTTTATTTTTAAGGGCGGACCGACTGCTGAGGTTATTTGCCGCCTATATTGTTTATTAACTTTGGAAACTATGGTTTGCGTGACTAATATTATCAAGGTCGGATGAATTTTGAATTTGTGAGTCGTTTGCGCTTGTGATATGTTTGTTTTGTTTGGGACAGTGAATTTAGGTTATAAGTTGGTGGTTTCATTTTGGGGTAAGTAAAAAATATACATATATTTATTTATAGGGATGTTCATTCGATAATTATTTGGCTTTTTTGCAATTAGATGAAATGAAAATGAGGATGCTTGATTACACAAAGTATACAAGAGGGAAATAATTATTAACAATGATATTTCGTATATACCTAACTTAATTTTAGAACCTATTGTTACAATAGAATGCAATTATTAATATACAATAATTTATTTTCAATAATAAACAAAAATTGTCGCTATATGTCTAAATGGTAACACTATGTGTTATTTCGTATTACGTTAAAACAATAAAATATTTTAAAAAAACATGTATTGCTAAATTGTAATATTAGAACAAGAAAAAACTATAATATTAATAAAAATTGGAAATTATCTAGCGAATGAGTCTCGTAATCTATATCTATAGGATATGCATAGGTTCTATGCAAGATCTATTAAGAAGATAAAAATTCTGTTTTTGCTTTGTAAAAGACTATAATTTTAATTTTTTAAAATAATCATATTAGGCCCGCTTTCATACAAAATTAATCTATGATTAAATTTTACTTCAAAGGTATATTTAAAAAAATTAACAAATGCAACGCAATTTTTTGACAGCAATGAATTTAATGTCATAAGAATATGGGAACTGATTTGAATTTGTTCATATTTTTGGTTGTAACGCGACATACCTGGCCTCGTCTATCTCAAGGTTGTACTTACACTTATATTTAATAAGTAACCCTTACTTCGTTCGTAATACAGAGTAGCTGTTAAAAGTGGAGGAATCGGAATAGGTATTTGATATAATTAAAGAATAATGTTCTCTCCAAAAAGCAAACAGAATATGTCTATCTTTATGCATTTATTGAAAATGAATTATGAATCAAATAAAAAATAATATGAGAAATACGATTGGATGTAAGGATTTGAACATGACACCCTGCTGTGGAATGGTCCGTTCTCTGGCACACGCCTTACATGCGAGGGAAACCACAGCTAGAACCTGGCACAGAGAGACATCTAGACACAATTTAAACAAACGATTTTATAACACATTAATACAAAAACACATAAAAGGTTGTCCCAACAATTTGATATTAGCAACATTAGATCTTGTATATTGATAGCCAATTGCAAACGCATTTGTGTAAGTGCATGTGTAAGTTTAGTAAGTTTCCCGAACTGCCATGGCGTGGTATTAGCAACACTATATCTAAGTTTGCTGAGCTGAGCTGCCTCACTTTTTAAACAGGACGCTCGGCGTAGCTGAGGCATCTCCAGAGTGTGCGACTGCCTCGCCCCAATGTCTGATCCGACCTGTGTCGCACTCGTCGGGGGTGTTTTGTTATGTGATACCCAAATGAACTTGGACATGCCAGCGTTCGGTGCTGATACGGCACACATCTTGAGCTTGGGTGGAAAATTACGTTTGATTGGCAACCAATATCAGGCCATGCAGATAAAAATTCTTTATATCATTGTGACAACAACAAATCATAATATTGTAACGTCGCCGCCACCGCCGCTCCGCAGTCCTCGCCACCGCCGCTTCGTAGCCCTCACCGCCGCCGCGCCATAGCAGGCGCCGCTGTGTCGCGCCTGAATGTCCGCGCGTAACAGATGACGTGATCTATTGTGCACTATGTTTTTGTCTCGTGGACGTTCTGGTAGGTTCGAGAACAAAAGTCGCCGGGTATATAACACGTCGCCAAAGCCAGCGAACACAGTCTGTGATATAGAAGTAACGAGTAAAGAAGTCTGATATAAATAAGCGTCGTGTTATGAGTAGTTGGTGATATAAACAAACAGTCGAACATAAATGTAATTAGTGACATAAATAGTAGTGTTAATTGTATAAACAAATAATCATAGTGTTTAAGTCTTATAATATTCTTAGTCTTTAAATTAGTGTTAATATTTGTTTATCATTGTGTTATTTATATTTATTATCTTTTAATTTTTTTTTTTAATATTTATTTATCGTTTAATAAACATATTATTTTACTTAATAATATCTCACTTATTTTTATACTTCACCGATATAAATAAAAACGTTACAATTGGTGTCAGGTGTGAGGTTGTTAATAACTGTGAAGTGTAAATAAAAATAAATAAAATGGCGACTAAACAAATAAAATTAAGTGAATTAAAAGTAAGTGATTTTAAGAGAGACTGGAAGAACGAGAATTAGATACGACAGGACTGAAAAGCGTTCTACAATCTCGTCTGCGGCAAGCATTAATCGCTGCTGGTGAAAATGCTGAAGATTACTTATTTGACCTATCCGAATTTGGTAAATTAAAAGAATTAAAACAGGAAATGGCAGAAAATTCTAGATAATCAGAAGAAAATTGTAGAATATTAGAAAATAAATTGGAAGAAAATTCTCGAACATTAAAAGAAGAATTGACAGGAACATTGGAACAAAAATTAATAGAAAGTTCTAGAAAAGCCGAAGAAAATTCTCGAACATTAAAAGAAGAATTAAAACTGGAAATGGCAGAAAGTTCTAGGAAGGCAAAAGAAAATTCTAGAACATTAAAAGAAGAATTGACAGGAACATTAGAACAAAAATTAGAAGAAAATTCTAGAGCATTAAAACAAAAATAAGAGGATAATTCTAGAAGTTTAAAAGAAAATTCCAGAAAAACCGAAGAAGACCTAAAGAATTTAAAAGATGAGTATGACAAGAAGATTGAAGGAATACGAGAAAAATTCACTAAAATTACTTCGACGTCAATGTCGAATTCCGATGTAGCAAAGGTGGGTGCACTAGAAGAAAGTGAAGTAGTAAAAGCATATAAATAAAAACGTTACAAAATATTGCTTGTCCAAGTTAAGTTCCCCGTAAGTGACATACGAAGTTGGATCCCCAAACGTGCCTGGCATAGCCATAGTAGCTAGATGGGGGGAAAGTAGGACCCCAAACGTGCCTGGTATAGCCATAGCAGCTGGATGGGGGGAAATTATGATCCCCAAACGTGCCTGGCATAGCCATAGCAGCTGGATAGGGGGAAGTTAGGATCTCAAACGTGCTTGACATAGCCATACCAGCTGAATGGCAGAAAAAATGGGAAGTAGAATCGAGGAGGAACCTGGACCCCTAATCTGTAACTTTTATCAGCACCGATATCGTCTTGATACGGCCATTTTAGAAAGAGCGCGCACAATAATGTCAGATAGAGTACGAACTATATGACGTCACTCTCGGTGAAGACTCTTGAAAAAGGGCAAGAGGGATAACACTACCTATATAGGTGGTGTTATGGACATAGCAATACTGATTTTACAGTTTGTTGGCGGTATTTGTGAGTGAAAGTTTGTCAATAAGTTTCAAATTGTGTTTATATCACCTTTTATTTTTGAGGTAAGTTGAAAATATAATTATTTTCTTGCCGAAACCGGTAGAGGCCGAAATTTAAATAAATATTTTGACTGCAATCCAGTAATTCATTATTTCCATAAAATTTTATTGTTTTTTTATAGTATATTTACTGACAGTCAAAATTTTATTCAACCACTATCTTTGTCAGTTTTTCTGCACGGGGTAATGGTAGTCCCTGCCACAATTACGCCGGGTGTATGGGGTAAAGACGTCCAAGGATGATTTGTTTTTAAATGTATGGGGTCTCGCGGCCGTGTGCCTGAGTGTCTGGTCACGAATCTGGGGACCCAGGTTCGATCCCGACCGACGCTAAAAATTACATCGCATTTTAATGGCACAAAATTGACCCCTGTGGCGCACTCTCCACGCCAGCAATGAGTGCCCGTGAGGTGACGCCTGGTAAGCGCCCACACGGTACAAATATTCCATCATTACCGATATCTGTGTACGAAGCAGAATGGCACACCCAGCAATGGGTAATATGCCGTGATGAAATATTTATATTTATTTATGTATAACAGCATTGTTTTTTCCTACTTTTTGTTTTCAGTAAAACTATTGCAAGCACTACCTGTTTCTTTATCCGTATAAAATTATAAACAAAATAATAAATTAAACTGTAAGAATTACAGTGAAAAATGCTTAGGGTGCCGCAATTACCCGGGTTTCTCCTACAAATAAGATTTACCGAAATATGCGTTAATTAAATTGGTATACCCAGAAATAGATAATAAGCAATGATACTGTATAGATTTATTTATACATATTATTTATTAATTGTATAAGAGCATAGGAAAATAAATATAATTAAAAATACATTTTCTGATTATTTATTTCTACAAAAGTGATATAATTGCTAATTATTAATAATTCTTAAGGAAAATGTATAAAAGTACATTAACCTACTCGTTAAGAAATGTACAAGATCTACATCCTTGGAAATCATTCTTCTGTTTCTTCTTCTTCTATATAAATCACAATAACAGAACAATTTAGTTCTTCCATAAGACGAACAATAAGAACTTCGTCTTCTTCTTCAGAACTTTCCTCTAAATCTTCAAACATCTGGTTCATCTCACTAGACGTTCCCACTGGACAAGACTGAGATTGCAATTCTTCATAAACTTCTTCCTCTTGTACGTTCTCGTAATTCGCAAAATTGGAAGAACCAGGCATATATAAATCAGCTGATACATTACCTATATCATCATCGTGATCATCTGCAGAATATTTTTCATTACAGAAATAATTTAATAAATAATTTCACTATCTACACATAACTTGCAATTTGCAATCTATTGTAGATTTGGTTATTGTATTTTATATGTACGTCACGTCAGATGGCTCTATACCTGACATTAATCCCAAACTTCATGAGAACTTAGTGCTAGGTTTGTGCTGGTGTATGCTAGAATCTTAAAGTTTGTGCAGTTTATTTACGCCAAATATTAACAATAGAAATGGGGAATCTGACGTGAGACTAAGAGTAAATCCCTTTTGTTTATAATAATATTTGGATAATAACACAATCCACAGTTAGTGCTAGGTTTGTACTGCTCAGATTTAAATTATGAAAGTTTGTGCTATTTATTTACCCCTAATGTTAAAAATTAAAATGGGGAATTTGGGACGACACCAAGAGTAAATTTATTTAGTTTATATTAATATCTGAGCAACAATAACACCCACAGTTAGTGCTAGGTTTGTGCTGCTCAGAATCAAATTATGAAAGTTTGTGCTTTTTATTTACGCGTAATATTAAAAATTTAATTGGGGAATCTGGCGTGACACCAATAGTAAACTCATTTTGTTTATATTAATATCTGGGCATTAATACCAGCCACAGTTAGTGCTAGGTTTGTGCAGATCAGATTCAAATTATCAAAGTTTGCGCTATATATTTACACTTATTATTAACAATTGAAATGGAGAATCTGGCGTGACATCGAAAGTAAATCGGTTTTATCAATATATCCGTAATAATAACATTCACAGTTAGTGCTAGGTTTGGGCTGCTCAGATACAAATTATAAAAGTTTATGGTGGTTATTTACATGTATTATTATTATTATTATTATTATTATTGTTATTATTATTTACAATTCAAATGAGGAATGTGTCGTGACACAATGAATACACTCCTTTTGTCTAAAACAATATACGGGTAATAATAAAACCCACAAAAATAATTTCAATTCAACGATTATTTATTTAAATATCGTAATTGCATTTAAACATAGGACAACAATGTCATCTTAAAATTTTCTGTTAGAGTGTAAATTATGAAATTTCATTATTATTATTATTATTATTTTCTAAAAATAATTTCAATTTGATAGGTATTTTGAACATTAACTTTACGTTGAAGTAGAAATTAAGCACATTTTTCACAAAATTTCCAATATAAGTAATATAATCGATTCCATTCACGACATAGTGATAAAAAAGTGGCCATTTTAAAGAAAAAATAATAAATATTGAATTATGCCGGATAGGGTTGATCATGAGTAAAAAGTTTTTATTGTTTCATGCTCGTATATAAAAATTTCTGTTGAATTTAATTGTAAAAATATCATTCCATTTAAAATAAGATAGCTATGAACTACTTCCGACTAAACCTGCCACTAAATTGAAAATATTTTTCATATACCAAAAAATTCCTTCGAATAGTTTTTAAAAGAAAGACAGTGTTAGCTTGTCAAGGACACCTGTACAGATACTTACGTAGTTTTATAGTAATGACACCATAAGTAATGTATAGTAAAAAAAAATCAAATTATTTTGACAATCAGAATATAGGTAAACTATTCGTGCGCCATCTACTTTATATTCTTCTTCTTATACTTCTACTTCTATGACACTATAAATATTGCAATATAGTAAAAAAAAATCAAATTATTTTGACAATCAGAATCAGAATGTAGGTACGCTATTCGTACGGCATTTACTTTATATTTTTCTTCTTATACTTCTACTCCTTTTAACATATATAGTTGAAATTTAACATTTCTGCTGCCCTCTTTCTCATGAAGAATATAAACTTTTTATATTGTCGACTGTCAGTCTCTTTCTCAACTATACTTCAAAGTACCAACTTTTACAACCAGAAACCTTACTCCTTTCTATCTTCCTACATTATGTGTTCATTGTATAACAATATTAGTCCCGCAGTAGACATTTTTCATAATAAATTTGTATTCGAAATTAATTTAATAGCATCTGAATCGACTTAGCATATGATTTCTTTACTCGCACTTTCATATTCTCTATTTTCTATTTATACATACATGATTATACTATTTAATTATTTGTTCTGTTATTGTAATATTGTTGTATTTCCCTGTTCTATAATTGGGTGTCAGACTGTTGAATAGTTTATATTAACTAATAAATAAATATTTAACAATATGTAATTTTAACAGAATGTATGTAATTTGACGTTACAGGAGTGGGGGTTTGTTTTTCATGACTATTTCTGAAGCCAATCTTTTATTTAATTATTTAATAAAATAACAACAAATTATTATTGCTTTTTATTACAATGAAAAATATTGCATAAAATTGTTAATAATTGGTGTAAATAAACAGCACAAACTTTCATAATTTGTATTAGAGCAGCACAAACCTAGCATTAACTATACATAGTATTGTTACTCAGATATTATTATAAAGAAAATGAGTTTACTCTTGGTGTCACGCCATATTCTTCGCTGCAAGTTATAATAATAGGCGTAAATAAACAGAACAAACTTTCATAATTTGAATATAACCAGCACAAACCTAGCACAAACTTCAGATTGTGTTATTATCCAAATATTGGGATAGTCTTAGTATCACGCCAAATATCTTAATTCAATTGTTAATAATAGTTGTAAAGCACAAAGTTTCATAATCTGTACCTGAGCAGCACAAATCTAGGACTAACTGTAAGAAGTATCGTACCCAGATACTAATATAAGCAAAATGAAATTACTCTTGGTGTCACGCCAGTTTCCCCATTTTAATTTTTAATATTAGCCGTAAATAAACAACACAAACGTTCAAAATTTAAATCTGAGCAGCACAAACCTAGCGCTAACTCTGAAATGTGTTATTATCCAAATATTGTTATAAAAAAGGGGTGTACTCTTAGTGTCACGCCAGATTCCCCATTTTTATTGTTAATAATTGGCGTAAATAAACAGCACAAACTTTAAGATTCTAACACAAACCAGCACAAACCTAACATTCATGAAGTTTTGGATTGATGTCAGGTATGGGACCATCTGACGTGACGTACATACTTATAGTATTTACTAAGCAATGATATTTTACCTGATGAATTATCTCGATTTTCAGATCCTTCGTTGTTGTCATTTGCGGCGTTTTGGTTGGTCTCTATATAATAATATAAATTTTAATAAACTGTCAAGCAACGGATCAAATTCTAACCTACCTTGAGGTGACTCCAATAATTTTTCCTCAGTCTCCTTGCATTCAATTGTTACTTTAGTGCCGTTTTCGTTCTTGTTTGAATCCATCTTTAGAATTTACAAATAATTTAAAAACAATCAAATGTTTGTAATTTAATTGAAAGATGTACTGACTTTGGTAGGAAGACAATGATTTGACAGCTCAATTTACTAAACAGCTGAACAAGCACTGGATTTCACACTGAACATTCGATTATATTGTTTTTGAAAAATGATATCGATGTAATTTCAAAAATAGTTATTCATAATTACAACAGTGTCCTTAAAAACTAAAGACTATTTATTTAGTAATAGTTTTCATAAATACACCTACTGTTGTATTTACTTCGTTAAAATGTAGATGGCTGAAGATATTACGTCTTAAATTTTTGGTCATAAATATTGTCAAGGAAGAATTTGTAAACTGGACAATCTTATTTAACGTTCGGCTTTATACATTTCTAAAAATGCAAAACTATGCATTGTCGTTCTTTATAATTTAATAACAATGAATTCGCGCTAAAGTCTTTAATAAACAATAATATAGATTTGTAGTACCATGTATATTTTGGAGAATAGAGTATAAGTACAGGGTCCTGGCCTATTTGGGAAGGAAATATTTTTCACCAGGCCTCTCCATATGGCTATAAGTCATAATAACTTTCCAATTTTTATAATCAAAAATCCAGTCAATGAATGAGTAAATCAAATGATACAAAATATAGTGCTGCGTTTCTGCCAGTGACGCTAGATGTCATAGCTCATTCAAAGTATTTTTTTACCGGGGATGTACTGTATTTTAACCAATGTTAGTAGGACACAAAATATAATTAAATACATATAAAAAAATTATTCGTTAATATTGATTTATTAATAATATTCACAAAAAAATAGTCAAGTTTTCAAAGTTCTTTTACATCAGCTCAAGTCATCTATTATATTTCGAGGTCCATTTGCTATATTGTATCCATAAAATATATTTAGGATTACTGCGATTATAGTAGACAGAATAACTACTGTCAGTATGGCGTATGCAGTTGTAGTTAAACACATAAGTTTCCAATAAAATCTGATTGCATCGTTGTATTTTAGCACTTCCTAAAAGAATATAAATAAGACATTGATTGAGGTTAATTACCTTCAGGGTTACTTAATGTACTTACATTCATATCGTAGGGTTCCATGGTTTATTTTCTTAATTGATATTGGGAATAAATAGATTTAGAATACGAATTTTCCTTGGTTCTGAGTTTCTATGACGAAAAATTTAGTGAAGCTGATAGAAACAGCAAACTAAAAGAAGGAAAGTAATGTAAAATTTAACGTCACCAGAAGGAGTGCGTTAGTTGTAACCGGATTCGTTCTGTATGAAATTTTCGATCTTTGGAAAATCATAGAATGTTTAACGAAACATGATGTTTTACTTATATTTATAAAAATATTATCCATTCTTACTAGGAAATGTATTTATATACGAGTACTTAAGTGTATTCGACATATTCCAATTCTTTATTTTAGTATTGTAAATCGCCCGTAGATGGCAACACTCAATAGGTAATGCATGCATTTGTTTTGTTACAAGATGGAGTTAACAAAAGTGGTTTTTTGATGAAATAGATATTTACCTAAACATAAAAAGGGCAACGACTGTATATTAAATATAGTTATGAATTTACGCAGTTAACCTACCAGTTTACTGTACTATAAAATTTAAATTTCAAAAGTGGTAAGTTGATTTAAAAAAGAAATTTAGAAAAGAACTTTTATACTTCATTTATTACAAAGTTATCGCATGTTAGAACCTATCTAAAGACCGAACAGTTTTTCTCTTATTGAAATTGGCTTGCTCTATATTTAATATTTTCAAATATATACCTGTTTTAAGAAAAAAATATTATATGATTTTAAATAAAATTTACAACAAATACATGTTCAAATAAGTTCTTGAAGAAAATGTATCTTTTAATCAACTTTTTAGATATAGTCTGTTAAAATCAAAAATTAAGCAAACATATTGATATGCATTTTTTTTTCATGTTTACAATAAAATGGAAATACTAGAATACTTGCAGCAAAATATCCATTATTACTCTTGTCGTAACAGAGGCCATCGTGTTTAAAAACAACCAATGAACCTTTAGGCCTGCCTGGCATTCCTGATTCGTTCATATTTGTCCCGCCTTAAATCTACGGTATTACCTGTTTTTCTTGGAAGAATTCGACAGGGTAGCAAATTTTTTATTGCCTCTGCAGCAGCCTTTCGTCCCACTGCGACTTTGTACGAGCAGCGTATTCGAATAGTCTGAGGTAGATGAAAGAATATTTCTTATATTTTTTATTATTTTGAATGTACCTTTTTACATATAAAAAACGTATATATACATATACCGTGTGTCCCAAGCAAACCTTGACATAGGCGTTTAACATGGGAAACCAGTTTTTTGTAAAAAAAAGTGTCCGGGAGAAAATTAAGCCATGGTATTTAATATGATAATAGTACATTACCTCCTGTATGTTATTTAATACTAATTGTTTTATTATCATTGCATAAATCAAAGCAAATTATAAATAACTGTCAATAAATATTTGTTTCAATATTTTATTATGTAATATAACAGTGTATACAACTGTCATTGTAGCTGAGTGGTTAGCATGTCTGCCTGTGGAATGAAACAATTTTTGAAGGTTGGAGTTCATATCTCCATCAAGCTAAACTTTTTTTTTATTTATGTATTAATTACAAATTATATTAAAGGTATTATGAGATAATATCGATGAATTAGTTAAATAATTACAAATAAGTTTCTATCACGATATAATAGTAATTTTAATGGAAGTAGTAACCGTAAAGCAAGATTTTAAACTATACCACATACTTTTCCTTTATAAATACAGTAAAAATACAAACATACACATATTAATTGTGTTATTATCATGTTTTATTAAGATCAAAAGAAAGATTTATGCAGTTTTCTATTATTACACAGTACACTTTAACTAAGATTGCCAATTGACCTTTTTTGAAAAGCACAGTCCTTTTTTACACATCTTTTGTTTTTGTCCTTTTTTAAATATGTAAAGGATTTGTCCTTATTGCTGATATTTGGTATTAATAATTTTAGCAAAATATTTTTCGTATTATGTAAAAAAAAGAGTAAAGGGAAAAAGTCGGGTGTCACTTTAATATCAAAATTTTATTCTTTTTATCATTCAATAATTTGCTGGTACGACGATTTCAGTAATTGCATGTGCAATAATTAATTAGGAATAATTTTGAATTTGGTCAGACTATAACTCTATTGTTGCTTACTTAACTTAATGGACCAAGTCCTTATGTTATAACTGGCATGGGTCCGTTATCGTTTATATCGTTAAAGTAATATCGTAAAACTTATTTTTATTGCAATACTTGTATGTAGTTTAATGTGGAAAGTTAGGTGGAGGGTTAATAGAATAATTTAATATTAGATTTTTGTTTGAATGATTTAATAAAATAATTCTATTTTTTTTTTTGTTTTTTGGATTGTTAACTCACCCCAAGTTATTATTGCAGTTTCAATTGCAAATTAGTTCCTTTAAAATCAAGCAAAAATGTTCTTCCTAAAACATTTTTTTTTAAATCAAAAAAAAAAAAATCCTTCTTGTAAACTAAATCCGGGGTCAAACTGTATACAGATATAATAGTAATAATTTGTACATGAACTGAAAGTAGATACATACAATCTAATTATTTTATATTAATATTTCCTCTCCAAATTATTTAATTCTTTATTCTATGAGTCATTATTTTTTTAGTTTTTTTTAATTCTGAGAAATAGGAAACTTTCTGTCTTCTCAAAATCACTAAAATTATGGTAAAAATAGTTTTATATGAAAGTACTTACGTATTTAGAAAAATAGTTTTTATTAAAAATATTTATCAAAAATGTAAGATTTGTAATAAAGTTATTTTTTATATTTTCCCTACTTGCATGTTTGCTGTTTCTCAATATTATAATCGACAATGTAGTAATCTATATAACTTAACTATAAAAGAGATGTCTAAAAAGATGAAATTTTGATGATAAATAATATGAAGAGAGTGAATGACGCCAAATTCGACATCTTATTTTTCAATTATGTATTTATATGTAGGCAGTTCTATTGATTCATGAGTTCGTTAGGCTAATTAAATATAGAACCTTGTTACATGAAAATAATTGTTTTGTCATTTTTATTGCCAGATAAATAAATTTAAATCCAGAATCAAAAATTCTGTTATTTTCAAATGTTTCGATATTTTATTCGAATGTTAAGGTCAGAGTCAGAAACAATTATCAATAACATTTTTATGCTAATATTATTTTTAAAAAAATATTTGTGAATTCCACTTTATAAGTTATTATTATAATATTGTTTGTATATTGTTACATAAGGTCAAAACAAACTGTACCTATATGTTATCTTTTAGCTGGCGACAGCACACATACAAACTCGTATTCGTTATTATGAATCACATTATCAAAAATTTAACATATTATGAAACACTGAGATTTTTTTTCAATCAACATATGATATGAAGTGAAGAAAATTAAAAAATCTAAAAATTTAAATTTTATACCATTTTCTTTTCTACGAACATTCATTTATAAAATATATGTACGACTGAAATCATCTAAACAAAAAAATTAATATCACAATAAAAGTTTAAATTTGTTGTCGACATTATGCTAAATATTGTAGAGATTTTTGTGAATAAGCACATTTTGACGTGCCCAGAATCATACTTTAATTTTTCACTATAATGTTTGTTTATGTAATACAGATGAACATATGTCCAAAATATCGTGTCTAATATGAGGATATCGATAATCGGTTAAATTAGAGTAAATTTATTCCATAAGGATGTCATTTTAGTGCTGTATTGTTTATCCAGAAAAAAATATATAAACTATTCGAAAATGTAAATTTTGTAGTTTTCTATTTTTGTAAATAACTTTCAAATATAAAATAATATTAAATTTTGATTTGAATTCTTTGGGGGATTTTTTAGGTTCTTTTGAATATCTGCTCATTCTTTTTATTATTGTTAGATTTCGAGTTGTGATGTGAAAGTTATAATGGGCGTTATAGTAGGAAGTTATATCACTAACTAGAAAATTATTTTTGCTTTCCAAATATGTTTAATTTAACTATGTTAATTTGTTTCAAATATTAAAATTCTACATTAATTTATATTATACCGTCGTCTACATTTTTTTGAACCATAGGAAATGCAGTGGTAAATTCTCATATGATTATTAATTTTAGAACAAAAGTGTAAATACAAAATAAAAATGATCAGAATTAAAAACTACATCACTAAATTTATTGGATATAATACGTTCCTGTCATGAGACAGACGTAAAATAAAATTTCACATAGCTATTTTCGTTTTTTTATTTCTTCTACATTCATCATTCAGTGGAACTGTAATGGTACCGTTCACCATTTATCTGAGTTAAGATTGTTATTAGCTGATTATAGTCCCTGCTGTGTCTGCATTCAAGAATCCCATTTAAAACCTCAAGAATCGTTCTCATTACGAGGATATAATATAGTTCGTCACGATGTTGCACCTGACGGTCGTGCACACGGTGGTGTTGCAATTCTATTAACTTCTAGGACTCCTTATACCACCTGCCAACTTCGGACAAGACTTCAAGTCACTGCAGTCCAAATCTTCATGCCTCGGAGAGTCACAGTTTGCAACATCTATCTGCCAAATTTTACTTGGAATATCAACGATCTTGAGCGTATCATTAACCAGTTGGAGCCACCTGTTATTCTTGTTGGAGATTTTAATGCACACAGTATACTATGGGGTTCAGCCCATACTGATGGTCCAGGCAGCACAATTGAAAACCTTTTGGATAGGTACCAATAACGTAGTTCTCCTTAACACAGGTGAACCTACGTATATCAATCTTCGTTCTAACACGTTCTCAGCTATCGACTTGTCAATGTGCTCGCCAAATCCAGCTCCACATCTTACTTGGAAAGTTCTTGACGATGCTTATTTTAGTAACCACTTTCCCATACTGATTTCTTTAACAGTTCCTTCTCCAGTACCATCTTTGCTTCAAAGATGGCGACATGACCTCGCCAATTGGAAAAACTTTGCTGACGATGTTACTGTTCCTGTATTGTCAAATGATGTTAACACATCACTCCAGGACATTAATACCAATATTTTGTCGTCAGCATCGAGCAATATCCCCCTTACTTCCTCTCGTGCTCTCAAAAGGAAGGTTCCATGGTGGAATGAACAAGTGTCCAGAACCATAATGGAAAAGAAGCGTGCATTAAAACAGTTCAAGCGGAATCCAATACTGGAGAAACAAATTTTATTTAAAAAAGCTCGTGCCCATGCCCGTAGATATATACTGCAGGCGAAAACAACGTCATGGAGGAATTATGTATCGTCGATCACGTCAGATCGCCCACAGACTGAGCTGTGGAACAAAATCCGCCACATGAACGGCTACAGGAAGATCAATGTTGTTACCATGCTCCATATTAACAATCAGGTCTATACAGATCGGCTTGACATTGCAGAGTGTCTAGCTAATCATTTCGCTTCGGTCAGCAGCACGGATAACTACTCGCTACACTTCTTACGCATTAAAGAAGAGGTTGAAGTACATCTTGATTTCGCCACTGATGTGGAAGACGTTTACAACCGCCCATTCATCATGAAAGAGTTCGATTTTGCACTTAAGCATACAGGCAACAATTCAGTTGGTCCCGACCGCATTTCATATGCTATGATTAAAAACGCACCTCATGACATGAAAGCACACATCCTCAGTTACTTCAACCAAATCTGGCGCACTGGCGAATATCCCGATACTTGGCGAGAAGCAGTAGTAATACCCGTGCTTAAACCAGGGAAAGATCCAGCACAACCTTCGAGCTATCGGCCCATTTCACTGACATGTCATCTGTCAAAAGTTTACGAGCGAATGATAAACTACCGTCTTGTTTGGTGCCTTGAGACGAATCAATTCATTGATTCCTTTCAGTGTGGCTCAAGAAAGCATCATTCTACCTCGGACTTGCATGCCTATTTGACAAATGCTATTCATTGCAATTTCCTTGCACGTAACCACCTAGTTGCAGTTTTCTTTGATCTGGAAAAAGCATTTGACATGACTTGGAGACATGGTATCCTACAACAACTATACGATTGGGGCCTGCGTGGTAATTTACCACTATTTATCGAAAACTTTCTTCGTAGTCGTACATTTAAAGTCGCATTGACGATATTTATTCCAGTTCATACCCACTTGAGAATGGTGTACCGCAAGGTTCCACAGTCAGTGTAACCCTGTTCATGATAGCGATTAATAACATTGCACGCAACTTACCACCATCCGTGGACCATTGTCTGTTCGTTGACGATTTAGCAATATTTACCTCAGCACCAACCATTGATGAATGTGAGACCCGTTTACAGGAAGCTATCAATGCTTTCTCTGATGCTGCTACTGCTCGAGGATTTCGATTCTCAGCTGAGAAAACGAAATGCATTGAATTCTGTCGCCTACGATTACCGCACAATGCACCAGCTCTACTTCTCTACAATACTCCCATCTCTTGTGTGTCTGAGGTAAAATTTCTGGGGCTTACTTATGACAGGCACTTGACATGGAAACCACAGATACTCAAACTTGCGGCGCAATGCCGAAAATCGCTCAATTCTGTTAAGTGTTTGGGCAGCGTCAAATGGGGTGGTGATCGAGACTGTCTCCGTCATCTCTACGCCGCACTTGTGCAGTCGCAGCTAGATTACGGATCCATCGTTCTCAGTACAGCCAAGCAGAGTCACCTGAATAGGCTAGATGCTGTTCATAATGCTGGCATTAGGATAATTACCGGAGCTTTTAGAACCAGTCCAGTACACAGCCTGTACTGTGAATCCGGTATTGCACCACTAAGTATTCGCCGTCTACGTCTTTGTATGCGCTACACTGTTGGCATTTTGGCCAAACCTTGGCATTTTATGCATAAAGTTCTTTTCATAGACCAGCACGCAGCACAACTATTTCGTAACAGCAATACCTCACTTTGGCCTGTTTCTTTGAAACTTTCAAAGCAGCTTGATAACCTTCCTCGTGGCCGTGAAGAGGTCCTACCCCTTCGCGTGCTAGATACGCCAACTTGATGCGTACCTGAAATCAGGTACGATACAAGTCTGACTGCCATGCACAGGGATTCCACTCCACCACAAATGTATGTTGCTGAGTTCCACTCTCTTTTGGAACAATATATAGTCGCAGTTTATCTTTACAGATGGTGCAAAGACGGATACTGGTGTAGGCTGTGCTTTTATTACTAATGGTGAAAACTCCGTCTTCTCTCTCTCTCCCACGTGTTCTGTGTACAGTGCTGAGCTATATGCTATTTATTTCGCCCTACAGCATTGCCTACGTGTAACACATACTCATCCTAGCATCTTAATCTGTACAGATTCCCTCAGCTCAGTTTTAGGTATAGCAAATACCGTGAGCACAGATCCGCTTATCCAAGCGATAATCGGTCTCATAGGCAATCTTCATGCGCTACACGTACAAGTTACATTTCTTTGGATACCAGGACATGTGGGAATTTTAGGTAATCACCAAGCGGATGAGTCCACGCGAGAAGGTGCAAACCGTACTATGACCATCCAGTATAAGATACGACCTGATGATATGCTATCTCTCTTATCTCAGCATTGTAGTGATTTGTGGCAGGCGGAGTGGAGTCGATCCACTGATAAGCTCAGGCATGTCAAACAGTCCGTTGATACATGGAAAAGTCCAATTCCTCTCACCAGGCAACAACAAGTCGCTATAACCAGGTTACGCATCGGGCACATTAAGGCGACACATCTGTATCTGCTGCTGAAGGAACCTGTCCCTATGTGCGACACGTGTAACGCGCGTTTGACTGTGGCTCACGTATTACTTTATTGTAATAAGTATACTCACGAAAGGCAACTGTGTCAGTTGGAGAATGCCATCCCTGCAATCCTGTCGAATCAGGATGAAAATATAACGAAACTCCTTTCATATCTCAATATAACCGGACTCATAAGTCTAATATTTTAGTATCTTGTCCTTCTTTACTTTCGTCATATTCGCATTAAGCGAATTTATGAAATAGTCAGTAGTAGCTCTTATCTACTTTTCACATTTATACGTTACTTATAATAAGAATATACCCTTGGATTCAGCCATAATACTCGCACTTTAACACGTCTTACATACAGGATAAAGATCCTTTCTTTTTTAACTGGTTATAAGAACCAGTTCTTTCATTAAACTTACATTCTGGCGGTAATGACCCTGGTAGTCGATCCGCCTTATCTCAAACAAAATAAATAAATAAATAAATAAATAAATAAATAAATAAATAAATAAATAAATAAATAAATAAATAAATAAATAAATAAATAAATAAATAAATAAATAAATAAATAAATAAATAAATAAATAAATAAATAAATAAATAAATAAATAAATAAATAAATAAATAAATAAATAAATAAATAAATAAATAAATAAATAAATAAATAAATAAATAAATAAATAAATAAATAAATAAATAAATAAATAAATAAATAAATAAATAAATAAATAAATAAATAAATAAATAAATAAATAAATAAATAAATAAATAAATAAATAAATAAATAAATAAATAAATAAATAAATAAATAAATAAATAAATTAATTAATTAATTAATTAATTAATTAATCACCACGGTAGGTATATTAGCCATCGAATGACAGAATTGTCAAAGCGACGATCATGATTTTGATTTTATTTTTTCAGTAAGTTGGTATTTGCACAATTAGGTGCAGTTAGCAATAGATTTTCAAGTACATTCTAGGACAAAGCAACAGGAAATAGAAAATTCGTAGAAAAAGCCACGTTTCTTTCAACACATTAACAATTTGAAAAATCATATTTTTTAATTTTCTTAAACAAATAAAAGAATGTCGAAAAGTACTTAGCACTTTATTTATCAAATATAGATTCGATGTAATTTTAATTAAACCATTATGTTCTTAGTAAAATAGAAAACTGTCATTTGTGCATAGTCACGGTTCGACTTATATGTATCAGTTTTCATATTCATAAACAATATAATACATTAGTAACAGTTCATTTCCCGAACCAGCACTAGCTGCAATCAAGCTGTACTCAAGAAAAAGAACATAAATTTTTAAAAAATAACATTTACATATAAAACTATTTACTATTTGCAAATTATACATATGGATTTTTACAAGGAAGAAATTATCAACAACAAAGTTGATGGAGATAGTGTATTCGAAATGAATAGGAACAATGAAGGTATGTAAATGAGGTTGCGTGGCAGATTGCGTTAAGTGCCCAGTTGTGGTTCTGGCGGCCCAGGTTCAAAACCAACCGACGTCAAACTTAAAAATTATTTCCGCAACAGATTTGAGAAGTCATGAGGTGAAGCCTGATATCCGCCCTAGACTAACCAACCCCCCCCCCTCTTCCTTTAAGGGTACAGATATATCGTCATTACCAAAATCTGCCAAAAAAACGGTTTGGAACATTCAGAAATGGATAAAAAACCGTGACAATAATAAATAAATTATTTATGTATATAATTTTTATTGAGATTTTATGTAGTACCTAAAATTTTATATTTTATGTCTCAACAAAAGATAATCATATTGGAAGCTCAGCGGAGGACATAACTATATCAAACGGTGAAGGCCAACCCAAGGAAACAGGTATCAAAAAGGACAAGAACTATTTAGAAGGTAAAATATTTAATTTATAGCATTAATTATAATGTAATCAACCTGTTAATTTTTGTCATGATTCTGCTTTAAATCTTGACAAAATTTTGGGCCTGAACTATATTTGTAATTTTGTAGTTCAACAAAATTTAACTTTAAGCACGTTTACATCATCTATATGATTGTAAAACTTTATTTTTCTTACTGAGGAGGGACAAATATTCTCCGAAACATCCATTGTGTAAAATAAAGTGACTTATAACTATAGTCATAAATTTATTGGAACCTACAACCTTCTACATTTAATTCATTAATTATAATGCATAATAACATGTGATCAAATTCATATTTTATAGATACTACTGATAACATGGACACATCGCTAACTGATATACACCAAGCTTCTAAATCTGAGATTCTTAAATCCCAGACATCTGAAAATAAAAATTCTACTCAGCAGGATGGAACTTCTGTCATGTGCGATTTGCTGAATGATCTACAGCAGGCTTGCATTTCTTCCACTGACGAAGCTGAAGATCAAGCTTCTGGATTTGGTCCTTCCAAATCCACAACATCTCCAAAGAAGAACAATGAGCAGAAACATACTCCCGATGAAGTTGTTCCACTTACACAGTCTGAGAAAGATGATCAAGCATCCGTTGATGATCTAATTTGCAAGTATCTGATTAATTACATCAGGCATGGTCCACAAGGAGTGTCCAGAATGTCTTCTACTAAAAATTGATTTGATGCTGCACATGCGTTTCAAAAAAGAATCAAAAAGATTTTTTTGTATTATTTAGCATTTATAGCATAGTATAATAACATAAAAAGATTTTTTTTTAAATGTATTAATTTCTTTATATTTTTCAACTAATTTTACTTATTATTAAATATATGTCTTTATAAAATATGAAATAATTATTAGCAATGATATTTCGTATATATCTAACTTAATTTTGAAACCTATTGTTAAAAATAGAATGCAATTATTAATATACAATAATTTATTTTCAACTTTAAACAAAAATTATCACTATATGTCCAAATGGTAACATTATGTATTATTTCGTATTACGTTAAAACAATAAAATATTTTTAAAAATTATGTATTGCTAAATTGTAACATTATGAGTCTCGTCTCCCTCGTAATCTATATCTATAGGATATGCACAGGTTCTATGCAATATCTATCACAGAAGAAGATAAAATATCTGTTTATGCTTTGTAAAAGACTTTAATTTTTAAAAATAATCATTTTAGGCCCGCTTTCATACAAATTTAATCTATGATTAAATTTTACTTCAAATGCAAATTAAAAAAAATTGAACAAATGCAACGCAATTTTTTGACAGCAATGAATTTAATGTCATAAGAACATGGGAACTGATTTGAATTTGTTCATATTTTTGGGTGTAACGCGACATACCTGGCCTGGTCTATCTCAAGGTTGTATTTACCCAACGTTGTGTTTATATTTAATAAGTAAGCCTTGCTTCGTTCGTAATACAGAGTAGCTGTTAAAAGTGGGGGAATCGGAATAGGTATTTGATATAATTAAAGAATAATGTTCTCTCCAAAAAGCAAACAGAATATGTCTAACTTTATGCATTTATTGAAAATGACTTATGAAAGCAAATAATAAATAATATGAGAAATACGATTGGATGTAAGGATTTGAACATGACACCCTGCTGTGGAATGGTCCGTTCTCTGGCACACGCCTTACGTACGAGGAAAACCATAGCTAAAACCTCGCACAGAGAGACATCTAGACACAATTTAAACAAATGATTTTATAACAAATTAATACAAAAACACATAAAAGGTTGTCCCAACAATTTGGTATTAGCAACATTAGATCTTGTATATTGATAGCCAATTGCAAACGCATTTATGTAAGTGCATGTATGTGCATGTGTAAGTTTGGTAAGTTCGGTTTGCCGAACTGCCATGGTGTGGTATTAGCAACATTATCTAGGTTTACAGCTGAGCTGCCTCACCTTGTAAACAGGACGCTCGGCGTAGCCGAGGCGTCTGCAAAGGCCCCACTGTCTGATCCGACCTGTGTCGCACTCGTCGGGGGTGTTTTGTTAAGTGATACCCAAGTGAACGTGGACATGCCAGCGTTCGGTGTTGATACGGTACACATCTTGAGCTTCGGTGGAAAATTACGTTTGATTGGCAACAAATATCAGGTCATACAGATAAAAATTCATTATATCATTGTGACAACAACAAATCATAATATATTGCTTGTCCAAGTTAAGTTCCCCGTAAGTGGCATACATAGCCATAGCAACTGAGTGGGGGGAAAGTTGGATCCAAACGTGCTTGGCATAGCCATAGTAGCTAGATGGGGGGAAAGTAGGACTCCAAACGTGCCTGATATAGCCATAGCAGCTGGATGGGGGGAAAGTAGGATCCCCAAACGTGCCTGGCATAGCCATAGCAGCTGGATTGGGGGAAAGTAGGATCCCCAAACGTGCCTGGCATAGCCATAGCAGCTGAATGGCGGAAAAATAGGAAGTAGAGTCGAGGAGGGACCTGGACCCCTATTCTGTAACTTTATCAGCACCGATATCGTCTTGATACGGCCATTTTAGAAAGAGCGCGCACGATAATGTCAGATAGAGTACGAACTATATGACGTCACTCTCGGTGAAGAATCTTGAAAAAGGACAGGAGGGTGGTGTTGTGGACATAGCAATACTGATTTTATAGTTTGTTGGCTGTATTTGTGAGTGAAAGTTTGTCAATAAGTTTGAAATTGTGTTTATATCACCTTTTATTTTTGAGGTAAGTTGAAAATATAATTATTTTCTTATTATTATTGCAAAGTGAATTTGAGATATATTATTCGAAAGTGAATAAGGTTATTAAACATATTTTTTCGTGTATATATTAATACAATTAACATAAGCAATGGTTCTCTATTAAAAAAAAACTTTTTCCAATATAACATATTTATGATGTGTCAAAGACAGAATTTGTGGCGAATTTTAGATTCAATAAAGCAGAGACTAAAAACGAAAAATATTTCGTTCAGTTCTTATCCGAACGAAATCGAAAAAATTCGTTTCCGATCTTAATGTTCCCACCTAAATCTTTTCGTTTTCGTTTTCGTTCACAGTAGTTAAATACCGGTTAATACTATTAATGAGTAACAATTGATGAAAATACAGAAATATAATAAGTTTTTTTTTTATTAAACATGAAAATAAAACATACATATGTATAAAGGAAAGATAATACATATAGAAAAATAAGAAGAAAAGCTTATGCTATGGCCTGAATTTTTTGCAATAAAGAATAAAACATTAATTACATTTCATTTCACTAATAGTACGTTTTCAAGCAAATCTTCCTTTATGTTAGTTCTCTTATATAAGTACTTAACATAACGAATACCGCCAGTGTGTGCAAATGAAAATTATCGCAGTCAGTGTTCAATAGATGAAACTACAAGTATACTGTTTAACCTAACACGTATTAGGGTTAGCTACGGGAGAGTTACTTTGAAAATCTGTTTGTTTGCAACTTAAATATTTGAACCGATATTAATTATTTCGTTTTCAATCATGAACGAAAAAAATATATTGCGTTTCCGTTTTCGTTCTAATAAAAATTTCGGTTTATTTCGTTATTTCGTTTTCGTTCTCATTTCGTTTTTAGTCCCTGCAATAAAGTTTTAACAAGAAATGAGATGTAGCGAATTATTATCCCTTTAAAAATTAAAGTGTTTTTATATCTAATGTTTTGTTTTTATATAACATTTATTTATGTCTTTACATCCACAAAGGAAATATCTACTACGAGTAATGTGTATATATTCAATTTTCAATACAATATGTATGAAATATGTATATTTGTTGACTAAATTATGCGATTGTTACACGTTTGGAGGAAATATCAGATTTTAAATGCATGACCAACCCACTTTGATTTCCCCAACAACATGGCCACAATAAAGTTACTGACGAAAATCACCACCTGTTCCGAGAATATCCGAAGTCAAGCAACACTCATTGGATTACACAACGTGTCAACCACGCCATAGGTCCAAGAGGTCCGGAGTTCAGGAGCTTGGATTACTCAACGTGTCAACCACGCCAGAGGTCCAGGGTTCCCGTAGCCCTGCCGAAGCAAGCCTGAAGAATACAGTTTCGGTCCCAGTAATTATAACCAAAATATCCCTCTTGTCCCTTCCGGATCTAGGGTGTTTCGGGTGTGGGTGGGTGGTTGGGTGGACCATCGAAAATTCTAAAACATCATGAATTTGCCATTGATACTGAGACACATGTGCACGCCAGATCTCCGAACCAGTCTTGGCTAACTGCCGGACCTGTCCCTTGACCGCCTAGTGAGACACACACAAAAAAAAAACATATGTGCGACGAGATATCTGTGCAATGGCCATCATAACTAAATAATTACTACATATTCTTTCTACATTAACAATAATAATATTAGTATACCGTACTTCTTCATGGTTAAAGTTAAATTTAATCATAGATTTTTTTTTATGAAACCGGACCGTGATCTATACAAGCTTTGTATATTTCAATATAGAATGCTGGGCGCATCGAACCGCAATGTCTTTCTTCTTGTTGTTTGTGAATGGCTATCCAGCCAACAATTAAATTTGGAAATAGGTAAATAGATTTCTCACTGTATTTAAAATGAGATAACAGAGAATTATAATAAACATGAAAAAAGTATGCAAATAATGCATAGTCATGTTAAATGTTATCAATTTTCACAAATCGCATAGCTAATTCAGGGCCGCATTTACACCTGATGCATGAGGCACAATGCACAATATTCTACAAAGACCTATTTTTTGTTTGTTAATTAAAACAATGGATAATTTGATTATAGCCCAAGAATATTGATTACAAAAATGGGGTATTTATACCATGCTCAAAATTTAATTATCTTAGATAAAAAAGTGCAAATATACATGAATTAATAAGTATTAGTGAAAAAAAATGTCTAAATATTATTTCGTTTGCAACTAAAAGTGTGTGTGACGTTACATGTCCTTTAAAATGAGACACGCGCTCAAACATGAAACGTCATACGCCAATTTTTGAAATTTAAAAATTCATATCTCGCTTATTACGTAAAATTTCTAATTGCGTTTGCATTAAAATTCTTAGTTCTTGTTCTTGCTGAAGAAAAATTAATAAAAAAATTGGTATATTAATTCAACAAAACAAATTCATTAGTATTTTAAAACTAGCAATTTATGAAGAATTAAATACTTATGAATTGCAATAATCACTATTAAAAACTACGATAGAAGTTAAAAAATTTGATGAGATCATTTTCTTCCTTTTCTACCTGATTTGCTATTAAAATTTAATAGAAAAAAAATATCCTGCCAAACGTATATTCTGCTGCCATTGTTACATTATAAACAATGACTGTAAAATTGTTGATTTTAGATTAACCAGAAAATATAGGTTACAAGCATGAATTCAATAAAGGAAATTTCAACAATATTATAATATTAACTATTTGCGAAGAATCAAATGTATATGAATTACTATATCTGTTATAACTCTTTTAAAAACTACCTTAAATTTTAAATTTTGGTAAGATTTTTTTCTTTCTGTTTTACTATTGAAATTTTGTAGAAAAAAGTAAAAGAAATATACTGCTAAACGAATATTTTTCAAGCATTTTTATATGGCAAACTATAATTATACAATCGTTGATAGAAAAATAGATATTTTGACTACAAAACAAACCAAAAATGCGTCAATACTTAAGTGCGGTCCTGGCTAAGCTTCAGATAACTTCAGTTCTTGTTCATGTTCATCAGTTTTCTTAATCGGTCACCTTGCAAATCAGTGTGTTTCTACATATAACAACGATTCCAATCAAAATATCATCTTAAAATATTCCATTATTTATTATTTGTAATAATTTGCGAATAGAAGAAAATGGCGCGAACTTCTGATGATCAGGCTCAAGCATCTAATTCCGCTGGGATTACTCATGGAATATTTTTTTTTTATAAATATGTTTATTATTATAAATGTATTCTTTAAAACAAAATTGATTTATTACTTCTTAGATTACAAAACCAGGGGATAATCAACAAATGAAGATAATGGGAAATAAAGATACTATCAAAAACAATCCTGGTAATATGTAATGTACTTACAACATTTAATATATATTAATTATAAATTTGTTATAATTCTTTCTTTACACAAAAAAAATATTTATAATCTTTTAAACAATGATAAAAATCTGTAAGAAGTCACTAAAAATACTACGGACACACATGAACCAAGTAAGATTTCAATACATACATATTATTTACTACCACATTCCATATCTTTTAACAAACATATTAACATACAAAAAAATTACGCATTTATGTTCCAGATCTTGATATAAAAAAGTCAGCTACCTCTCAAACCCAACAGACAAAAGAAGCAACAAATGAAGGAAGTTCGGGTAAATTCTTATTATAACAATGAGATGAATTTATATCGGGTCGGGTGACAATGAAAAACAGACCACTCAAAATAACTTTTTTATTTATAATTATTTTTTAATTCTCTATACAGGGTGTTTTCTTTAACCAACGCTTTTTTGGGCGAACAAATGACTACAGAAAATATTATACAGCGTGGTTTTGAACTTAATGTCATAAATTTAAGGGTATGTAGTATGACATGTGTAGCCACCCTGTATACAAAAAATGATCAAGAATAAGGAGCTAATTTATCAGTTATGTGACGTGCGCCCCTAAGTTAAGAGTATACGAGCGTCGCTACTGAAAAAAATGTTCCCGAGTGATGACGTAATCCCCTCGCCGGAATTACCCAGATGTCGCAATCCCCGGCGGCGGAACGGCTGGACGTGTTAATTACAACGTTGACCTAAATCTATTGTATTCGGTGTCATTATGGCATCGGAAGGTTCCAGAAGGACACTGGGCTGTATAAATACCGTCGGAACGACAGCGAATATACAGGGTGTTAATAAAAAAACTATACACACTTTAGCAGGTGATAGTAGAGATGAAAACAAGAAAAAAATTCTAATACACTTAGGTACAATACTCATTGGTTTTTAGAAAATTTATGTATGGAATTTGTACATAATACACAGGATTGACGGAAGGTATTGTGCTGGCCACATCAGATTTAACAACTAAGGACACTAGGTGTTTACGATCAAGTGCGTGAGTCTCTTCGACGACGGCTGCAACTTTGTTTACAATTGATCGTAAACACCTTAATATTAACCCTTAATTATTAATCGTTTAATAAACGTATTATTTTAACTAATAATAATTCTCTTATTTTTACACTTCACCCAAATAAATAAAACGTTACAATATATTGATTGTCACGATGTACGTTTTTGCTGTAATTTTAAATACATATTGCAAATAAAAAAAAAATGTTTTTCACATATCCTTTCTGTATTTACTTTCTATTTCCATATAAAAAGCTTGGTCCATAATTGAATTATTAAATAATACAACAGTTATTACAAATATCTTATTATTGAGATACTTAAGTTGACAAATAATTGTGGAAAAAATATACGAAACTACTTAGTTAAAATTACATGAAAATATCGGAAGTACATAAATAATGACAATACAGACAACTCACTGTGTGTCACATTGCCGAAGAAAATTAACAATTTCTTAACTTTTGATATAACTTGGCAAAATACACATGTGAATGGATAATGATTTCTTAACCGATTTAAAATAAGTAACTATATTCTTTCCATCCTCCCGTTTGCGGAACGTATACTTCAATGGTGTCACCATCTTCCACGTCTAGCGCTGCAGGAGAATCACTTTCATTTACCGGTTGTCCATCCATTCGAAAACGCAGAACACCCAGCGCAACACCCTAACAGACAATATTTTCAACTATGAACACTTAATAATAGGTCAATTTTTTTTTGTTAACGCCTTAATAACAAACAATTATTTGTTCTACTAATGTAAATATTTATCTTAAAAAGCTTTAATAAATTAACAGGCTTATTCCTGCATATATAAACTAAATTTGAATAAAAGCTATTTACAACTATAAAACACATTCACGAAATACAAACTTTCACTTAAAATGTCATTATTTTATATATCTTCAATACACAGTAAATATATAGGGCTTTGGATGGCGCCAACATGGCATGCAACAAAAAACATCTTACCGTTTGTTGACTGTATATTCTCATTAGCTTTCTAAAAGACACGTGCTTCTTCACTCTGTATCTTAACACAGTGTTATCCAGACCGAGTACGTTAATATTAATTTTTTCAGCCATTTCACCTACGAGGTAATGCGGCTTAAACTAAACAATGCTCGCATTAGGTTCTTACACAAGTGTGGTTAGATTATTATGTGTTTACCTGTTTTTCTTTAGACATTGTGAATGTATTTATTAATTTACAACGTCAAGAACAATAAAAACTCACAAAAACTTTAAATTAACTATAAGTTGAGAGTTAGTAGTAGTAGCTAAATTAAAAGTTACAAGTTTTGATGCCGCTTTTCACATTCGCTGAGTAAAACAGTTATGGCTGAAATGGCTGTGCACTGTGGCTTCGTTTTGCCGGAAATTTGCTTTCAAGGACGCTATATTCTTCTTTTTCTTCTGTCTTAATTTAGATTCCGCCATTTTATTTTCACAGTCTCTTGTTATTTTCGCGCCATAATAATTATTTACAATATAGTAATAATACTCATTATACCTAATATTATCATAGAATGGTATTTTCTGTGGTCCAAATATATTTACTAATTATTACAAAGTGTAATAATTAATTATTACCACAGATCAGTACATTTGTGCTCTGTGTTATTACTTCAAACATAATCTTTAGAGCTTGACGCCATTATGTTTATACATATAATGATAACAATGGCAAAATATTATGAATGTTATTTTTACAGATGTAATGAATTTGTGTTATTCTATAAAATTAATTTCGAAATTTAACATAATATTATGTAGGTAACAAGTATAATTTCGATCATTTTTATCTGGCTTTGTAACGGTAGAATGGTAAATGACGTGCGCAATTGAACACAAGTAAAGTCCATTTCCGCTCAAATGATGAAATTATAATATATTTCAAGAGTAATTGTATTGTATGTTAATAATAAATCTTTTACAATATAATAAATCAGTTTTAGTTGTTATTTTTGAAACAAAATATAACTTTGTACAAAACTAGTTAGCAATATGATCAAACATAAATGTTTAATTTTTTATACGTTTGTTATTGTTAAGCGCCAGCATAGCAGCATCCGTCGGTAGAACTGTTTGACGTTTTGTATGAGCATGAGCACATGGATAAAGTGTTTTCTTATTATTAAATATACTTCATTTTATCTGTTCTAAATTCATTTTATTATAGAATAAAGGTAACTAATTATTATACTTTATTTTAAACAACGTTAGAAATAAGTTCATTGTAATTGTTATTGAGGTTATGTTCGCTTTCTCCAAAACACTTCGAAATAATCATTCCAGTTCGCTGTTTTACCTATGGAAAAGTAATTGGAAATAAATGGGAAACTTATCTTGGATTACTTCAAGCAGAATATACTGACAAACATCCTCTTGATGCATTGGGTCTGAAACGATATTGTTGTAGAAGAATGCTTCTTGGCCCCGTAGATTTAATTGAAAAGTTACTCAATTATGCTCCTTTGGAGAAGTAATGTATTTGTGCTTTATAATGTAGCTTTTTTGAAATTTTTAGTATTTCTTTGTAGTTTGTAAGTGAAGGTTAAGCACCTATATCATCTTTTTTACAGTATAACCAGGTACTGAATAGAAAAACAAAAGTAAAACGAATGCTAATGCAAGTATGATGAATAGTTTGTAATTATGCCATATGATGTATCTTATTGATTTTAACGGATTTAAGAACCACATAAATGATGCATCAGGTCGGCTAAAAATAAAATAAATTATATATAAGTAAATACATCATATTTTATTATGGATTACTTTAGTTTATCCAGCGCATCAGTTCGTTTCTTCCCAGTCAAGCTGGATTTTTTTCTGCTTCTTTTGTTAACAAGTGAATTTCTGCTTCAACTATTCCAGTTAATTCAATATCTTCATTATCTTTCTTCACATAAAAAGGACACCACCATTCATCTTAAAAATATTGATCATAGGTACTGATCCATGTGTGTGTGCGTGTGCCACATAAAATCTAATATACACTTTGTATTGTTATAAATACAAGGCCAACTTAATATAACGCAAAAATTAAGTGCTATTTTATTATATATCGTAATAATACTAGCGATTTATATATTGAAAAATTAAAAAAGACGAACAATTTTGGAAACCGAAAATGCTACCAAAATTAAGCATTTTTTATAAGCGGTATTTACTACCTGAAATAACATGTAGGCGAATTCCTCGTGGCTTACCGTACAAAGAAATGTATTGCGACAATTTCATAAATAAATCATGACTTCCGAACCGTAATTGCATTTATACTTTTCCCATTCATTCCTTGTGATTTTTTATTTCAAATAAAGTAAAATAAAAAGAGTTACTAAAAATTATTTGATATAAATTAATCATAAATCTTGACATTCATTTCTTTCGGGTTTCGAATAATGTAAATGTGAAAACTTTTTATTAATTCAATAAATCGAAAATAATTTATTTATTTTGTCTTTTTCTTTTTCTCTTGGTGAAATCTCATTCATTCAAAAGGGAAAATATCGGTACTTTGGTAAAGAAAACAGTTTTGATAATGTAAATTGTCTTGTTTCGCCTAGCGGTAAAATCGTGAATCTGTTAACATTGTGCATACGGCAATATTTTCGAAAGAAGTTTTCTCAAAAACTGTTATAAATATCTTATTTTTGTTCTCAAATTTTTAAAATACATCAAGTATCAGTGCAAGACATACTTTTCGTCTTCCTAAGTTTTCCAGAAAGTCAAATAATCAGCCTTAAAACTTTTCCTAAAATAAGCAATTACTATTTTATTAATTAGTATAATTAAACTATATAATCAAGAGTCATGAAACTTCTTCTTGCACTAGAAGACATACTAATGTACACTTCTTAATATTTTGAAATCATTTGCTTCTGTTATATTTGAGAAAACTGCTTCCGAAAATACCTAATATCAAGCGATTTGAACGCTTTCACACGCGCCCTTAAACTTTTGGTCACAAATATTGTCAAGGAAGTACGTATTTGTAAACTGGACAACCTTATTTAACGTTCGACTTTATACATTTCTAAGAATGCAAAACTATGCATTGTCATTCTTTATAATTTAATAACAATGAATTCGCGCTAAAGACTTTAATAAACAATAATATAGATTTTGGAGAAAAGAGTACAAGTACAGGGTCCTGGCCTAATAGGAAGGCAATATTTTTCACCAGGCCTCTCCATATGGCTATAAGTCATTATAACTTTCCATTTTTTATAATTAAATATCCAGTCAATGAATGAATAAATCAAATGATACAAAATATAGTGCTACGTTTCTGCCAGTGACGCCAGATGTCATAGCTCATTCAAAGTATTTTTTACCTTAGATGTGTTTTTCTTTTTATTATTATTTATGTATTAGAAACTGAGAAAAACGTTACATATAAAATTTCATTGTTTTGTTTTGTAGTATATTTACTAACAGTAAAAAATTTGTTCAACCGTTATCTTTGTCAGTTTTTGTGCAGGGGATAATAGAGTCCTGCCACAATTATTACGCCGGGTGTATGGGGTAAAAACGGCCAAAGATGTTTTTTTTTTAAATGTATAACAGTATTGTTTTTTATTTTTTGTTTTCAGTAAATCTGTTGCAAGCAGTACTTGTTTCTTTATCCGTATTAAATTATAAACAAAATAATAAATTAAATTGTAAAAATTACAGCAGACCTCTCCTCTAAGTCATCATAACTTTCCAAATTTTATAATCAAATATCCAGTTAATGAATGAGTAAATCAAATGATACAAAATATAGTGCTGCGTTTCTGCCAGTGACGCTAGATGTCATAGCTCATGCAAAGTATTTTTTACCGGGGATGTACTGTATTTTAACCAATGTTAGTAGTACACAAATTATAATTAAATACATATAAAAATGATTCGTTAATTTTGATTTATTAGTAATATTCACAAAAAATTAGTCAAGTTTTCAAAGTTCTTTTACATCAGCTCAAGTCATCTATTATATTTCGAGGTCCATTTGCTATATTGTATCCATAAAATATACTTAGGATTACTGCGATTATAGTAGATAGAATAACTACTGTCAGTATGGCGTATGCAGTTGTAGTTAAACACATAAGTTTCCAATAAAATCTGATTGCATCGTTGTATTTTAGCACTTCCTAAAAGAATATAAATAAGACATTGATTGAGGTTAATTACCTTCAGGGTTACTTAATGTACTTACATTCATATCGTAGGGTTCCATGACCATGGTTTATTTTCTTAATTGATAAATAGATTTAGAATACGAATTTTGCTTGGTTCTGAGTGACTATGACGAAAAATTTAGTGAAGCTGACAGAAACAGTAAATTAAAAGAAGGAAAGTAATGTAAAATTTAACGTCGCCAGAAGGAGTGCGTTAGTTGTCACCGGATTCGTTCTGTATGAAATTTTCGATCTTTGGAAAATCATAGAATGTTTAACGAAACATGATGTTTTACTTATATTTTTAAAAATATTATCCATTTTTACTAGTAAATGTATTTATATACTTAAGTGTATTCGACATATACCAATTCTTTATTTTAGTATTGTAAATAGCCCGTAGATGGCAATACTCAATAGGTAATGCATGCATTTGTTTTGTTGCAAGATGGAGTTAACAAAAGTGGTTTTTTGATGAAATAGATATTTACCTAAACATAAAAAGGGCAACGAGTGTATTTTAAAGATACTTATGAATTTACGCAGTTAACCTGTCAGTTACTGTACTATAAAATTTAAATTTCGAAAGTGGTAAGTTTATTTAAAAAAGAAAATTAGAAAAGAACTTTTATACTTCATTTATTACAAAGTTATCGCATGTTAGAATCTATCTAAAGACCGAACACTTTTTCTCTTGTTGAAATTGGCTTGCTCTATATTTAGTTTTTAAATACATGTTCAAATAAGTTCTTGAAGAAAATGTGTCTATTTTAATTAACTTTTTAGATATAATCAGTTAAAGTCAAAAATTAAGCAAAAATATTGATATGCATTATTGTTCGTTTTTACAATGAAATGAAAATACTAGAATATTTCCAGCAAAATATCCAGTGTTACTCTCGTCATAACAGACGCCATCGTGTTTAAAAACACCCAATGAATCTTTAGGCCTGCCTGGCAATCCTGATTCGTTTATATTTGTCCCGCCTTAAATCTGCGGTATTACCTGTTTTTCTTGGAAGAGTTCGACAGGGTGGTAAATTTTTATTGCCTCTGCAGCAGCCTTTCGGTCCCACTGCGACATTTGTACGAGCAGCGTATTCGAATAGTCTGAGGTAAATGAAGGAATGTTTCTTATATTTTCTATTATTTTGAATGTATTTTTTTACATATAAAAAACGTCAATATATATTCTTTTCAAAGTATAACCTACATTTGTTAAACTTCTATTTGAAATTTTGAATAATACCTGCTGCCTTAAGTCAATATTCTTTTCTTGCTTTAATAAATACATATTATATTTCAGGATAAGGAAAAAATAAAAATGCAAGATGGACGAAATACTGCTAAGAGAAACCGTCCATCAGGTAAATGAAGCAGAATAGATATGATATAAATTTTATAATTTGTTATTACAGATTGGGTAGAAGAAGAGAATCGACGAGCTAAGGAAGCAAAATTGAACGTTTTGGAATGTGAAAGTAAGATTACACTTTAAATAATCTAACTATATAATATTTTTTTTATTCAGGAACTATGGTTCGCAACCCAAAGGTGGATTGAGTTAAAATCAATCTCAGGTTGTATTTTCAGAAATTTTGAACGTTTCGAGAGCGATAATGGCTCTCATCTATTTATATGGTTACATAGTTTAGAGCTATTTGCTCTGAAAACCCTTCTTGAGATGCTGCAAAAGTATCCAATATGGAGGTTGAGGATCTAGACCCTCAAGAAGGATTTTGTGACCAAATACAGCTCTAAACTATGTAACTAGAAGTATATTCATACTTATATTCATATTGTAAAACATTTTATACAGGTCATTTAAATCAATACTGAAATGAGAGCCATTGTGGCTCTCGAAACGACCAAAATTTCTGAAAATACAACCTATGGGATTGATTTTAAATTTAAACCCTTTTTTATTTATAAACCCTACAATTTACCTTGATAAGGCGAACCCTAGTTCCGGAATAAAAACTTCGAACAAATACAAGGTAATCCAACACTATGATTAAAATACTTAAATAATAATAACATTTATAGTAAATCAATTAAACAGTATAAAAATATATAATTCAAAAACAACTATTTAAAAGTAACAACTTAAGACAACACGAATCAAATTATGAAAAGAATTATAAATAACATTTTGTATTTACCTAGTGATGCAACGATTATGCGCATATCACGTTTAATCGTAATCATCGATAATTAACTACGATTATTAAGGTGTGTAGTTAGAGCAACGTGTTTGATTATTTGCCATTTTCTAATCAAGATTAATCTATTTTAAAATACTATAGGAAAATATCTTGGAACGGTGCCCCTTGCCACGTGCCTCATTATCCTAATGGGTAATCCGCCATTGTCCATTTTATAACATTCAAACTACTATAATTATATGAAAACAATGCCTGCAACAATTATAAGCACCAATACATGTGTTTTATTTCCATAGCCGTCTCATTCTTGACAATATTATAACATTTTATTTTTGAAATGCTGCAAATCTGCTGTTACATCGAAATTAAATTTTTCAAATGTAAAATTTAATTTCAAAATTTTTGTTCTTGTAGTTTTACTATAAAAGTAACAGAAAACTTACTTAAAATCCCAATGTTCTGGTTTTCATTGCGCACTCTGTAAATAAAAGAGTTCAAGTGATTTTTGTAGTGAAGTAACTTAGCTGATAATTAATGCGTAGACTTTGAATTTATACTTTTTTGTTTGTTCATAATACCATGCAGAATTATATTATTTAATTTATTTAAATGTACATATGTATAATGGAATATTTTTTTTTATAAATTTATTATTTTATTAACTAATTTGGAATAATTTTGTTGAAGAATTGCGAGAAAAAATGACAAGCTTGCCATTATGTAATAGTGATAATAATGATATCTTTTATTGGTTTTAATTTGAATATTTGCTTCAATTATTTTGTTATTACTCTAAATAAGTTAATAAAATAATAATTTTATAAAAACAATTGTTTACTTGGCTAAATAAACTAATAAAATAGTTTACAAAAAAACTTTACTTTTAAACGTACATAACTCATTGATTTGAAAAAATTGTACAGATTGGAACAAATTCGATATCCTTATATGAAAAATTTATTTATTATGCACGCTACAGAAAATTGATGTAGGTTTTTATGGGCCAAATTTTGAGACACTTTTAATAGGCACCACAGGAACCTAAGTGTCTGGTCATGAATCTGGGAAACCGGGTTCGATTCCGACCGGCGCCCAATATTTCAAATATTAAATGGCACAAAATTAACCCCTGTGGTGCACGCGAGGTGACGCCTGGTAAACGCCCGCACGGTACCAAATATGTCATCATAATTACCGATATCTGTGTACAAAGCATTTTGACACACCCAGCAATGGGTAATATTCCGTGATGATATATTTATTTATTTTATTTTATTTGAAAATACCTCGTATCTCGTTTATTATAAGAGATAATGACGTATTTTCAAAATAAGTAAAAATCAAGATTTAGCCTGTGGGTCAAAAATAAAAGACGATCGAACATTTCTGTGGTGCATATTAAAATTGTCTCAAAAAGTTGGCCCATGAAGACCTACATCAATTTTCTGTAACGTGCATAAGAAAGGTTTTCATAAAAGGAACTCGAATTTGCTCCATTCTGTACATAAATATCTTATTGAAAAGAGAAAAAAAAAAACTTTCCGAAAAAACAAAGAAAATATATGGTTCCACTTGAATTTTTTTTTTTGTCGACATGACCAATTTTTTAACAATGGAAAGAAGACAGTTTTAATTAGTTAAGCATACTTTAAATTAAGAACAAATAAATGACCATTTAACCGAAAGATAGGGGCTACATTGTAAATATTACATTTTTAGATCGTGTAGCATTCTAAGTAAGACATTATTTTTTTAAATTTCAAAGAAGATGAAATTATCAATTATCTTTGTTACAGTGATGGACAGCGAACCAAGTTCAGTGAGAAGCTATGACGTATGGAAATTTAATAATAACGGTAAGATTTTATTCCTATACTACGTATCTACTTTTTTATTATTGACCAGAGAATACAATGGTAAAATATTCATATGGTTGTAATTTCTACTCTATTCATTTTGGAACAAAAGCGTACATATAACAAACGTTCAGAACACAAAAACTGCATCTAATAAGTCCAAATGTATTGTTTACGTACTTTTCGTTCGCGAAAAATTTAAACAGTTGTATTGTTTGAATTTGACAGATGAATGACAAAAGTTTTAGTAATGCTAACAGTCTTCTATAAAGTATTTAATAGGTAATATTACTTATTAATTGTTATAAAACATAAACCGCTTCGACCTTGCGCGGTCGGAGCCTCCGATATTGTAACGAGCTTGGAACTGTAACTTCACTCCAGTTATGACGTCATACTAGTGGCTAATGGCAGCGTTTAATGGGAGATACACGTTTTTTTCCAAAATATTGCGAAACTATGACAGATATGAAGAAAATGTATATGAACAATGTTATAGAACATAAAATTTTCTATTAAAATGCATTAACAAAAAATATTTGTGTTCTGTCGTTTGGCCATAGGAAAAGTATAAAATAACAAGGTGTGAAGATACATATTATCTTTTTTTCAAAATTTTGCGAAAACTGTGACAAATATGAAAAACCATTTAAACAATATTATAGAAAATAAAATAATCAAAATACATTAACAGAAAATATTTATGTTCGGTCGTTTAGCCGTAGGAAGCGTATTAAATAACGTATGTAAAAATACAGATTGACTCTTTGTTTTGTCACTTAGAAATTTGTAAAAACTCTGCCTCTTTTGAAGTTAGACTGCATACACATAAAAAAGCGCTGTTAAAAGTAAGAAAATAACTGACAATTCTATCATTCTGAACGCACTACTAAGTTGAATTTTTCTGGACCATCTAGCGGAAACCTCGACCGCTTCTGATAGACGCTAGATAGTTTTGCTGAATTAAAATGCGGAAAATTATGAAAACTGAATAATGTCTACGAGTAGTAGTAATGGGAGAAGTAAATCAAAATTTTATATATCTCACAAATACTGATGAATTGTTATATGTAAGCGAAAAAAACATGCAAATAAAGGTTTTATTTTATCCCTTTCTGGCAAATGTTTAAATTCTTATTTTTAAATAAATTAATTAATTATGCATTTGTTGGAAATGTTGAGCCTCCTTCACAAAATTACATTAAGAATATTTTTATTCTGATATCCATTTTTAAGAAATGCGACCAAGCTAGCAAATGTCAAAATGATATCTGATTCTGTTTAGCATTTTGCTACAACTTAGCGCTAGCAGTATTTGCTATTCTCTTGTGTTAAACGTACCTACACAATGTCTGATTTAGAAACTGGTAGTTGAAACAAACTTTTAATCAACATGTAAAAGTAGTTTACAAACATTAATAGCTTCAATGGTATTTTAAAAATTGAATCGATCGATAATTAAAAATTAATTGTTACTGTAAATTTAAACTGCTTACGATAACAATACAATCCTAAATTATATTATTTGATCTAATGTATATTTCATATTACAGACATGGATATTCAGTTAACTAGAATGCCTCAACAAAGTCCGATAAAAATAACGATTCGAATATACCTACTTTACTGTTTTTTTTATATTTTAAATAAGGTATTAAAATATATTCGCAATAAATGTTACATTAAACAGATTTATTGGAAAAACATCTCTGAAAGGCTAACACTATTGTCGAAACTTTTGTTTAATTTCTCAACAACATACATACTATATTTAAATTTCAAATATTTAATTATTATTTATAGTTTCAGATAGTGTAAAACACAAAGCTGCGCACAAATTGAATGAAGTCTACCCTTTTACATCAAAGCCACATTTGAAGTTGGCTTTACTTACAAGATTCAGCAGTTTAGAATCAATAAGAGAGATTGACGAAATTAAACAAAATAATATGGAGTTTAACAATTAAGGTATGTCCACTGTCCAGTCTCAAAAATTAAACGGATTTTTTGATAGATTCCTAATAAGTAGGCACGGCATGTTTTCTAGAGATTAAAATTTTGTTTAGCTGCAATTTTCGTACTGAATTTCCAAATCTCTACAAGGAAATTCTTTGTATTTTAGAATTAATAAATATTTTATTTCAAGAATAACTATAAACTAATTTTAACATTAACTTTCCTTTTGTTAACGAAGTACAATTTGCAGTGAATTTTCTGAAATAGAAATATCTATCCTTTTTGTTTCTGGCATTTCAGTAATATTCAACTTATTTTTCTTATATTTGAAAAACCAATAATATATAATTTTACAATGCATGAATAGAAGATATAAAAATAGTCTATTGCAATTGGTTAATTGATATATTTATGTTTGCAGGTTTTTAACTTACCTTCAGTAATCCGGAATGCAAGAACCAGAGGAATCATCATCATCCTGAAAAATTAAAAATACAGTGTTATTGGAATGTTACACAAAAACAGTGATTTAATTTAAAGTTGTTATGTTACAGCATTAAATTAATAATTACGTGTGCTAAATCATTTATTTCAAAACTATATGCTTCTTTAAATTTATCATGGGAAATAGTGAAATCTTGCTACGATTAAATGAACTTTTTAAGATTCAAATACATTTTTACGAGAATTACTATTTTAACATACAGTATGGATGAATAATCTGCTATTTGCATATACAAATTATATTCGATTCATTTAGTGTAAATATAAAATAACATAATATACAATATATGTTCAGGAGCTCTAACTTCACCTATTAAGTAGCTTCATGTACCATGGCGTGAGATCTATGTATTGTGACGTTCTACATAGGTAATATATTCAAACTTAATAGTAATTATTACAATACATAAGGTAACAACCTTTAATAAAATCAGTGTTTTTTGGGCGAACTAATAACTAGAGAAAAATGTTATATACATAAAATGATTATGAATAAGGAGCTAATTTATTATTAATAACAAATCTAAAATTCAATCAGTGGTTCTCAAACAGTAGAACAAAATTACTAGTACTACTAGTAACTAGACAACAGTCGTATCAATAGTTCAATTATTTCGAAAAAAAATGTGTTAAAAAATAGAAGTATTGGCCCGTATTCCAAGCACACTTTTATGATAAAAGCGCTTTATGGAGTGCACTTTTATATTATAGTCTTAAGAGGAGTGTGCTCCATAAAAGCGCTTTTATTATAAAACTGCGCTCGGAATGTGAGCCAATGTTACAATATTGAAATAGGCTATGGCTATGCTATACATACCTTGATACTGTAACGCGACATACCTGGCCTCGTCTATCTCAAGGTTGTACTTGCCCTACGTTGTATTTAATAAGTAACCCTTACTTCGTTCGTAATACAGAGTAGGTGTTAAAAGTAGAGGAATCGGAATTGGTATTTCACACAATTAAAGAATAATGTTCACTCCAAAAAGCAGACAAAATATATCTATCTCTATGAATTTTTGAAAATTATGATAGCTAATAATAAATAATATTATAAGGAATACGATTGGGTGTAATGATTTGAACATGACACCATGCTGTGGAATGGCCCGCTCTCTGGCACACGCCTTACGTACAAGGGAAACCACAACTAAAACCTCGCACAGATAGTCATCTAGACATGATTTCAACAAATGATTTAGAACAAATTAATACAAAAACACATAAAAGTTGTCCCAACAATTTTATATTAGCAACATTGAAATGCGTTAATTAGACCTTGTATATTGATAGCCAATTGCAATCGCAATTGTGTAAGTGTATGTAAGTGTTTAAGTTTGATAAGCTCGGTTTTCCGAACTTACCGTGGCGTTACGTGCCGTTGTTTGTATATACTCGTATAGCGTGGGTTTAGCAACACTACCTTCGTTTAAGGTTCGCAGCTGAGCCGTCTAACCTTCGTAGGCAGGACGCTCGACGTAACCGAAGCGTCTGCAGGTCTAGGACGTGTGACTGAGTCACCCCGTCGTAGGAACCAACGAGTACCTATGTCGTACTCGCCGGTTGTAGAGTTTGGTAAGTTATACCCAAGTGCTGATACGGCACACATCTTGAGCTTGTGTCACTGCAAAGCAGCGAGACCCTAAAATTACGTTTGATTGGCAACCAATACCAGGTCATTTATTTATTTATTCATGTACATTTTAAGAGCAAACAGTTTTTCCAAACCAGTTATAGGTTCCTACTAAATAATAAATTTATATTGACAGTATATTACAACATGCAATAGGATAGGTGGCACAACGAAAAAATACGCAATGAAAATTTGAAAAATTGAGATAAAAATTCATTATACGAGTATCATTGTAACAACAACAAATCATAATATATTGCTTGTCCAAGATAAGTTCCCCGTAGCAGGTGAATATGGGGGATAACTGGGAAGCACAAACGTGCCTCACATAGCCATAGCAGCTGAGTGGAGGGAAAGTGGGGAGCCCAAACGTGCCTGACATAGCCATAGCAGCTAAATGGGGGGAAGTAGGACTGCAAACGTGCCTGACATAGCCATAACAGCTGAGTGAAGGGAAAGTTGGGAGCCCAAACGTGCCTGACAAAGCCATAGCAGCTGAGTGAGGGGAAAGTAGGATTCCAAACGTGCCTGACATAGCCATAGCATCTGAGTGGAGGGAAAGTGGGGAGTCCAAAGTGCCTGGCATAACCATAGCAGCTGGAGGGGGGAAAGTAGGAAAAGGTATTGGAAAGCAGGGTCGAAGTTATACCTGAAGAACTTACCTCGAATAAGCCAAATGTAAAATTTCGTTGAATGCCGAAACTTGGATTACTCAACGTGTCAACCACTCCAGAGGTCCAAAGTCGGTGATGCCAGAATCCCGGGTTACTCAACGTGCCAACCACGCCAGATTCAGATGAAGACTTTTATGCCCTACAACTTTTATTTGAAGCTTTTTACCTAAAATAATTAGAGAAACAGGAAATTACGAAAATTTGATTTTACATGTTAAAGTCCTATGTTCCGGGGTCGCGGTCACCACCCTGTATATATATACCATGTGTCCCAAACAAACCTTATTATTTTAACTAATAATAATTCTCTTATTTTTACACTTCACCCAAATAAATAAAACGTTACAATATATTGATTGTCACGATGTACGTTTTTGCTGTAATTTTAAATACATATTGCAAATAAAAAAAAATGTTTTTCACATATCCTTTCTGTATTTACTTTCTATTTCCATATAAAAAGCTTGGTCCATAATTGAATTATTAAATAATACAACAGTTATTACAAATATCTTATTATTGAGATACTTAAGTTGACAAATAATTATGGAAAAAATATACGAAACTACTTAGTTAAAATTACATGAAAATATCGGAAGTACATAAATAATGACATTACAGACTAATTACTGTGTGTCACATTGCCGAAGAAAATTAACAATTTCTTAACTTTTGATATAACTTGGCAAAATACACATGTGAATGGATAATGATTTCTTAACCGATTTAAAATAAGTAACTATATTCTTTCCATCCTCCCGTTTGCGGAACGTATACTTCAATGGTGTCACCATCTTCCACGTCTAGCGCTGCAGGAGAATCACTTTCATTTACCGGTTGTCCATCCATTCGAAAACGCAGAACACCCAGCGCAACACCCTAACAGACAATATTTTCAACTATGAACACTTAATAATAGGTCAATTTTTTTTTGTTAACGCCTTAATAACAAACAATTATTTGTTCTACTAATGTAAATATTTATCTTAAAAAGCTTTAATAAATTAACAGGCTTATTCCTGCATATATAAACTAAATTTGAATAAAAGCTATTTGCAACTATAAAACACATTCACGAAATACAAACTTTCACTTAAAATGTCATTATTTTATATATCTTCAATACACAGTAAATATATAGGGCTTTGGATGGCGCCAACATGGCATGCAACAAAAAACATCTTACCGTTTGTTGACTGTATATTCTCATTAGCTTTCTAAAAGACACGTGCTTCTTCACTCTGTATCTTAACACAGTGTTATCCAGACCGAGTACGTTAATATTAATTTTTTCAGCCATTTCACCTACGAGGTAATGCGGCTTAAACTAAACAATGCTCGCATTAGGTTCTTACACAAGTGTGGTTAGATTATTATGTGTTTACCTGTTTTTCTTTAGACATTGTGAATGTATTTATTAATTTACAACGTCAAGAACAATAAAAACTCACAAAAACTTTAAATTAACTATAAGTTGAGAGTTAGTAGTAGTAGCTAAATTAAAAGTTACAAGTTTTGATGCCGCTTTTCACATTCGCCGAGTAAAACAGTTATGGCTGAAATGGCTGTGCACTGTGGCTTCGTTTTGCCGGAAATTTGCTTTCAAGGACGCTATATTCTTCTTTTTCTTCTGTCTTAATTTAGATTCCGCCATTTTATTTTCACAGTCTCTTGTTATTTTCGCGCCATAATAATTATTTACAATATAGTAATAATACTCATTATACCTAAAATTATCATAGAATGGTATTTTCTGTGGTCCAAATATATTTACTAATTATTACAAAGTGTAATAATTAATTATTACTTCAAATATAATCTTTAGAACTTGACGCCATTTTGTTTATACATAATGATAACAATGACAAAATATTATGAATGTTATTTTTCCAGATGTAATGAATTTGTGTTATTCTATAAAATTAATTTCGAAATTTATTAAAAAATGAATAAAATTATTTTAAAAAAATCAATGGTATGGTAACTAATAACTGACGTCATAAGTCAAAACCAATTAAAATTAGGTAGATAATAATTACTCTTTTAAGAGCTTGTAATTCGAAAACGGTTCGTTTCCGGATATGAGTTTATTAGTAAAAGTCAGTTTATTTTACATACCCTATGAAATTATAGCATGTAAATATTCATTAACATTCTGTATATGATAGAACCTCACGGAGGCTATTATTGGCCCAAAGTTATTCTGAAAAGTTACGGACAAAATGAATCATATGCAAAATTATTGTTAGATTAATAAACATTAGAAAATATATCATTTGGTTAAATAATTCAGGGGAACAGGGTACCTAATAACAGTAAAACTTTGAAAATTTATATCTTGGCGGCTATTATTGGCCCAAAGTTATTCTGAAAATGTTACGGACAAAATGAATCGTATGCAAAATTGTTGATAGATTAATAAACATTAGAAAAAATATCATCTGGTTAAATAATTCAGGGGAACAGGGTACCTAATAACAGTAAAACGTTGAAAATTTATATCTTGACGGCTATTATTGGCCCAAAGTTGTTCTGAAAAGATTACGGACAAAATGAATCATATGCAAAATTATTGTTAGATTAATAAACATTAGAAAAAATATCATTTGGTTAAATAATTCAGGGGAACAGGGTACCTAATAACAGTAAAACGATGAAAATTTATATCTTGGCGGCTATTATTGGCCCAAAGTTATTCTGAAAAGGTTACGGACAAAATGAATCATATGCAAAATTATTGTTAGATTAATAAACATTAGAAAAAATATCATTTGGTTAAATAATTCAGGGGAACAGGGTATCTAATAACAGTAAAACGTTGAAAATTTATATCTTGCCGGCTATTATTGGCCCAAAGTTATTCTGAAAAGTTTACGGACAAAATGAATCATATGCAAAATTATTGTTAGATTAATAAACATTAGAAAAAATATCATTTGGTTAAATAATTCAGGGGAACAGGGTACCTAATAACAGTAAAACGTTGAAAATTTATATCTTGGCGGCTATTATTGGCCCAAAGTTATTCTGAAAAGATTACGGACAAAATGAATCATATGCAAAATTATTGTTAGATTAATAAACATTAGAAAAAATATCATTTGGTTAAATAATTCAGGGGAACAGGGTACCTAATAACAGTAAAACGTTGAAAATTTATATCTTGGCGGATATTATTGGCCCAAAGTTATTCTGAAAAGGTTACGGACAAAATGAATCATATGCAAAATTATTGTTAGATTAATAAACATTAGAAAAAATATCATTTGGTTAAATAATTCAGGGGAACAGGGTACCTAATAACAGTAAAACTTTGAAAATTTATATCTTGGCGGCTATTATTGGCCCAAAGTTATTCTGAAAAGTTTACGGACAAAATGAATCATATGCAAAATTATTGTTAGATTAATAAACATTATAAAAAATATTATTTGGTTAAATAATTCAGGGGAACAGGGTACCTAATAACAGTAAAACTTTGAAAATTTATATCTTGGCGGCAATTATTGGCCCAAAGTTATTCTGAAAAGTTACGGACAAAATGAATCATATGCAAAATTATTGTTAGATTAATAAACATTAGAAAAAATATCATTTGGTTAAATAATTCACGGGAACAGGGTACCTAATAACAGTAAAACTTTGAAAATTTATATCTTGGCGGCTATTATTGGGCCAAAGTTATTCTGAAAAGGTTACGGACAAAATGAATCATATGCAAAAATATTGTTAGATTAATAAACATTAGAAAAAATATCATTTGGTTAAATAATTCAGGGGAACAGGGTACCTAATAACAGTAAAACGATGAAAATTTATATCTTGGCGGCTATTATTGGCCCAAAGTTATTCTGAAAAGGTTACGGACAAAATGAATCATATGCAAAATTATTGATAGATTAATAAACATTAGAAAAAATATCATTTGGTTAAATAATTCAGGGGAACAGGGTACCTAATAACAGTAAAACGTTGAAAATTTATATCTTGGCGGCTATTATTGGCCCAAAGTTATTCTGAAAAGGTTACGGACAAAATGAATCATATGCAAAAATATTGTTAGATTAATAAACATTAGAAAAAATATCATTTGGTTAAATAATTCAGGGGAACAGGGTACCTTATAACAGTAAAACGTTGAAAATTTATATCTTGGCGGCTATTATTGGCCCAAAGTTATTCTGAAAAGTTTACGGACAAAATGAATCATATGCAAAATTATTGTTAGATTAATAAACATTAGAAAAAATATCATTTGGTTAAATAATTCAGGGGAACAGGGTACCTAATAACAATAAAACGTTGAAAAGTTATATCTTGGCGGCTATTATTGGCCCAAAGTTATTCTGAAAAGTTACGGACAAAATGAATCATATGCAAAATTATTGTTAGATTAATAAACATTAGAAAAAATATCATTTAATTAAATAATTCAGGGGAACAGGGTACCTAATAACAGTAAAACGTTAAAAATTTATATCTTGGCGGCTATTATTGGCAGAAAGTTATTCTGAAAAAATTACGGACAAAATGAATCATATGCAAAATTATTGTTAGATTAATAAACATTAGAAAAAATATCATTTGGTTAAATAATTCAGGGGAACAGGGTATCTAATAACAGTAAAACTTTGAAAATTTATATCTTGGCGGCTATTATTGGCCCAAAGTTATTCTGAAAAGGTTACGGACAAAATGAATCATATGCAAAAATATTGTTAGATTAATAAACATTAGAAAAAATATCATTTGGTTAAATAATTCAGGGGAACAAGGTACCTAATAACAGTAAAACTTTGAAAATTTATATCTTGGCGGCTATTATTGGCCCAAAGTTATTCTGAAAAGATTACGGACAAAATGAATCATCTGCAAAATTATTGCTAGATTAATAAACATTAGAAAAAATATTATTTGGTTAAATAATTCAGGGGAACAGGGTACCTAATAACAGTAAAACGTTGAAAATTTATTTCTTCGCGGCTATTATTGGCCCAAAGTTATTCTGAAAAGGTTACGGACAAAATGAATCATATGCAAAAATATTGTTAGATTAATAAACATTGGAAAAAATATCATTTGGTTAAATAATTCAGGGGAACAAGGTACCTAATAACAGTAAAACTTTGAAAATTTATATCTTGGCGGCTATTAGTGGCCCAAAGTTATTCTGAAAAGATTACGGACAAAATGAATCATCTGCATAATTATTGCTAGATTAATAAACATTAGAAAAAATATTATTTGGTTAAATAATTCAGGGGAACAGGGTACCTAATAACAGTAAAACTTTGAAAATTTATATCTTGGCGGATATTATTGGCCCAAAGTTATTCTGAAAAGTTACGGACAAAATGAATCATATGCAAAATTATTGTTAGATTAATAAACATTAGAAAAAATATCATTTGGTTAAATAATTCAGGGGAACAGGGTACGTAATAACAGTAAAACGTTGAAAATTTATATCTAGGCGGCTATTATTGGCCCAAAGTTATTCTGAAAAGTTACGGACAAAATGAATCATATGCAAAATTATTGTTAGATTAATAAACATTAGAAAAAATATCATTTAGTTAAATAATTCAGGGGAACAGGGTACCTAATAACAGTAAAACGTTGAAAATTTATATCTTGGCGGCTATTATTGGCCCAAAGTTATTCTGAAAAGTTTACGGACAAAATGAATCATATGCAAAATTATTGTTAGATTAATAAACATTAGAAAAAATATCATTTGGTTAAATAATTCAGGGGAACAGGGTACCTAATAACAGTAAAACGTTGAAAATTTATATCTTGGCGGCTATTATTGGCCCAAAGTTATTCTGAAAAGTTTACGGACAAAATAAATCATATGCAAAATTAGTGTTAGATTAATAAACATTAGAAAAAATATCATTTGGTTAAATAATTCAAGGGAACAGGGTACCTAATAAAAGTAAAACTGAAAATTTATATCTTGGCGGCTATTATTGGCCCAAAGTTATTCTGAAAAGGTTACGCACAAAATGAATCATATGCAAAATTATTGTTAGATTAATAAACATTAGAAAAAATATCATTTGGTTAAATAATTCAGGGGAACAGGGTACCTAATAACAGTAAAACGTTGAAAATTTATATCTTGGCGGCTATTATTGGCCCAAAGTTATTCTGAAAAGTTACGGACAAAATGAATCATATGCAAAATTATTGTTAGATTAATAAACATTAGAAAAAATATCATTTGGTTAAATAATTCAGGGGAATAGGGTACCTAATAACAGTAAAACGTTGAAAATTTATATCTTGGCGGCTATTATTGGCCCAAAGTTATTCTGAAAAGGTTACGGGCAAAATGAATCATATGCAAAATTATTGTTAGATTAATAAACATTAGAAAAAATATCATTTGGTTAAATAATTCAGGGGAACAGGGTACCTAATAACAGTAAAACGTTGAAAATTTATATCTTGGCGGCTATTATTGGCCCAAAGTTATTCTGAAAAGATTACGGACAAAATGAATCATCTGCATAATTATTGCTAGATTAATAAACATTAGAAAAAATATTATTTGGTTAAATAATTCAGGGGAACAGGGTACCTAATAACAGTAAAACTTTGAAAATTTATATCTTGGCGGATATTATTGGCCCAAAGTTATTCTGAAAAGGTTACGGACAAAATAAATCATATGCAAAATTATTGTTAGATTAATAAACATTAGAAAAAATATCATTTGGTTAAATAATTCAGGGGAACAGGGTACCTAATAACAGTAAAACGTTGAAAATTTATATCTTGGCGGATATTATTGGCCCAAAGTTATTCTGAAAAGGTTACGGACAAAATGAATCATATGCAAAATTATTGTTAGATTAATAAACATTAGAAAAAATATCATTTGGTTAAATAATTCAGGGGAACAGGGTACCTAATAACAGTAAAACGTTGAAAATTTATATCTTGGCGGCTATTATTGGCCCAAAGTTATTCTGAAAAGTTACGGACAAAATGAATCATATGCAAAATTATTGTTAGATTAATAAACATTAGAAAAAATATCATTTGGTTAAATAATTCAAGGGAACAGGGTACCTAATAACAGTAAAACTTTGAAAATTTATATCTTGGCGGCTATTATTGGCCCAAAGTTATTCTGAAAAGGTTACGGACAAAATGAATCATATGCAAAATTATTGTTAGATTAATAAACATTAGAAAAAATATCATTTGGTTAAATAATTCAGGGGAACAGGGTACGTAATAACAGTAAAACGTTGAAAATTTATATCTAGGCGGCTATTATTGGCCCAAAGTTATTCTGAAAAGGTTACGGACAAAATGAATCATATGCAAAATTATTGTTAGATTAATAAACATTAGAAAAAATATCATTTAGTTAAATAATTCAGGGGAACAGGGTACCTAATAACAGTAAAACGTTGAAAATTTATATCTTGGCGGCTATTATTGGCCCAAAGTTATTCTGAAAAGGTTACGGACAAAATGAATCATATGCAAAATTATTGTTAGATTAATAAACATTAGAAAAAATATCATTTGGTTAAATAATTCAGGGGAACAGGGTACCTAATAACAGTAAAACGTTGAAAATTTATATCTTGGCGGCTATTATTGGCCCAAAGTTATTCTGAAAAGATTACGGACAAAATGAATCATCTGCATAATTATTGCTAGATTAATAAACATTAGAAAAAATATTATTTGGTTAAATAATTCAGGGGAACAGGGTACCTAATAACAGTAAAACTTTGAAAATTTATATCTTGGCGGATATTATTGGCCCAAAGTTATTCTGAAAAGGTTACGGACAAAATAAATCATATGCAAAATTATTGTTAGATTAATAAACATTAGAAAAAATATCATTTGGTTAAATAATTCAGGGGAACAGGGTACCTAATAACAGTAAAACGTTGAAAATTTATATCTTGGCGGATATTATTGGCCCAAAGTTATTCTGAAAAGGTTACGGACAAAATGAATCATATGCAAAATTATTGTTAGATTAATAAACATTAGAAAAAATATCATTTGGTTAAATAATTCAGGGGAACAGGGTACCTAATAACAGTAAAACGTTGAAAATTTATATCTTGGCGGCTATTATTGGCCCAAAGTTATTCTGAAAAGTTACGGACAAAATAAATCATATGGAAAATTAGTGTTAGATTAATAAACATTAGAAAAAATATCATTTGGTTAAATAAGTCAAGGGAACAGGGTACCTAATAACAGTAAAACTTTGAAAATTTATATCTTGGCGGCTATTATTGGCCCAAAGTTATTCTGAAAAGGTTACGCACAAAATGAATCATATGCAAAATTATTGTTAGATTAAAAACATTAGAAAAAATATCATTTGGTTAAATAATTCAGGGGAACAGGGTACCTAATAACAGTAAAACGTTGAAAATTTATATCTTGGCGGCTATTATTGGCCCAAAGTTATTCTGAAAAGGTTACGGACAAAATGAATCATATGCAAAATTATTGTTAGATTAATAAACATTAGAAAAAATATCATTTGGTTAAATAATTCAGGGGAACAGGGTACCTAATAACAGTAAAACTTTGAAAATTTATATCTTGGCGGCTATTATTGGCCCAAAGTTATTCTGAAAAGGTTACGGACAAAATGAATCATATGCAAATCATAAGCAGATGTGGGGGCCCGTGTCAGAATGAGAGCTAGTAATATACATAGGTGTCAAGTATCATAAGTTTTCATTCGAAACATTATGATTTACCAAATCCATGTGGATTATTTTCCTCGACAAGTATATTCCATACTAATGGATGACAAATAAACATCAGAACATTTTGAAATTTTGAATGAAAAATTATGACATATGACAATTGTGACATCTATCTAAAAACTACTATCCGTCATTCTGACACGGATCCTCATCTGATTGCCAAGGCCAACAAAGTCACATGTCTGCTCGCGCCCTATAAGCACACACAAATAATTGAAATGGTTTCTCTTCATTCGTTCTATGAGAAATTTTATCCTACTATTCTATTATGTTCAAAATTCTTCAAATTCATTGACGGTATTAGCGGTATTTCTTAAGGATATATGTAATATTAACATCTGTAATTTAAATATATAATTAATTAATAATACAATAGTATATATTAAATGTACTCTTACCTCCTAGAAAAATCTGACAATGACATTTTGCATTTACATGTCAATTACAAAAATTTAAATATCGCAACTGTTTTTCTGGCAACGAGATTTATTACAACAGATTATTCTATATTATTATATACTATATCTCCAAACCTATACGAGATATAATAAAAAAATTAAGTGTGTCAGATTGAGAATTTAATTATCTTTAATATTTGTAGTAACAAATTTTCAAAAAATAATATTTAGAAATTTTTCTTTTAGAAACTACCACTTCCGGTTGTCCAATTGTTACCAGAACCTATTCAACTCTTCCCATTACTGTTAGATTGAGGAATCCGTAGTCAAACAGGTCTTTAGTCTTATAGAATTTGAGAAATCGTGTCTCCAACAACCCCACACACACACACACATCCACACACACACACACACACACACACACACACACAGACATCATTCTAAAAATGTTAAAATCGGATTCTATGGACCTTAAATTGTGCTTATTCAATAAAATATGGATATGCGATTTTTAGCATGAATCCAATACCTTTCTTAGCGAGAGGTAAAAAGGTTGTATTACCATCGTTTTTTTTTTAATTTTTTGTTTTCAGTAAAACTATTGCAAGCAGTACCTGTTTCTTTATCCGTATTAAATTATAAACAAAGTAATAAATTAAATTGTAAGAATTACAGTGAAAAATGCTTAGGGTACCACAATTACCCGAGTTTCTCCTACAAATAAGAATTATCGAAATATGCGTTAACTTTAATTAAATTGGTATACCCAGAAATAGATAATAAGCAATGATAATGTATAGATTTATTTATACATATTATTTATTAATTGTTTAAATGCATAGGAAAATAAATATAATTAAAAATACATTTTCTGATTATTTATTTCTCCAAAAGTGATACAATTGCAAATTATTAATAAGCCTTTTTTGCGTTAACTTTAATTAAATTGGTATACCCAGAAATAGATAATAAGCAATGATAATGTATAGATTTATTTATACATATTATTTATTAATTGTTTAAATGCATAGGAAAATAAATATAATTAAAAATACATTTTCTGATTATTTATTTCTCCAAAATTGATACAATTGCAAATTATTAATAAGCCTTAAGGAAAATTTATAAAAGTATAATACATTAACCTATTCGTCAAGAAATGTACAAGATCTACATCCTTGAATTTAATCTTGGTCTTCTTCTTCTTCTCTGAAAAAACGAATAATGCAACGATTTATTTTTTCCAAAATCCAGTCAATAAGAACTTCATCATCTACTTCAGAACTTTCCTCTAAATCTTCAAACATCTGGTTCATCTCACTAGACGTTCCCACTGGACAAGACTGAGATTGCAATTCTTCATAAACTTGTTCCTCTTGTACGTTTCCGTAATTCGGAAAATTAGAAGAACCAGACATATATAAATCGGCTAATACATAAGCCATATCATCATCGTCATCATCTGCAGAATATTTTTGATTACAGAAATAAATTAATAAATAATTTCACTATCTACACATAACTTGCAATTTGCAATCTATTGTAGATTTGGATATTGTATTTTATATGTACGTGACGTCAGATAGCCCCATACCTGACATCAATCCAAAACTTCATGAGAACTTAGTGCTAGGTTTATGCTGGTGTATGCTAGAATCTTAAAGTTTGTGCAGTTTATTTACGCCAAATATTAACAATAGAAATGGGGAATCTGACGTGAGACTAAGAGTAAACCCCTTTTGTTATAATAATAATAATAATAATAATAATATTTATTGATCAAAAAGTACACCAAAAGCAAGAATTCACCAATGCTGTTCTTCCACTCTGCTAATACATAAATGTACAAAATATAATAATAAATTTTAATACAGTGACAGAAAATAATCTACAAAATATATCGAAAAAAGTAATTAAACATAAATTTTACATAAATGAAATGAACATACATAATACATACATATTGCCAGAATAATTAAAATCCCAATTAGAATTACTAGAAGAAAATTTCAAAAACCAAATTTACATAGATAAATAATCATCAAAAAACTCCTGTACTGAATAGTATTCTTTATCAATTAAAAGATTCTTGATGGTAGAAAGTGCTCGTTCTTTCGGTAGGGCCTTTATGTTCCGTGGCAAGCAATTATATACTTTAACTCCCATGTAGTATGCACTGTGCTCATAAGAAGTAGTTTTATGCCGTGGTATTTGTAACATAATATTTGTTTGCCTAGTATCATAAGTAGAGCAAACAAAACTGAACTTATTTAAGTTATTGAAAACATATTTTAATAATTCATATATGTACAATGCTGGGAAAGTTAACAAATTTAACTCTTTGAATTTACCACGGCATGACTCTCTAGCTCCGTAAACACTGAATATTTGCCTAAATCACATAGTTCACTATCATTAACTGTATCATTGAGCCAAGTTTCGGTCAAACAAATTACGTCGTAATTGTTTGCACTGATTTCGTTATACACGTTAATTAATTTGGTTTTTAAACCACGAACATTTTGATAGTATATACTAATCATGTTAAAAAAAATAATATGATTAATATTGTATTATATTTAATAAAATTGATTTAATTAATTTACCTAGGTATTAATTATAATTATTTAAGTATTTAAAACCTTTTCACGAGCAGTTTCTTTTGTTTTTTTTCAATAAAAATTTATTATTAGGGCTCAAATGATACGCGATTTTTCGTTAAAGTTAATATCGGTGGTGAATAGGTCTTTTTTTACACGAACGTGAGCTATAAATTTATCTCTTTTTAATCGCGAAATGAACCTGACAATTATGTATATTTTTAGGTTTGTTAGAGTTATTGAAATGAGACACTCGGTGTATTGCGTCCAAATCGTTTTCAGTTGTTGGGCATTGTATGGTATTACTTAAATTAGATATGATGTTAATTAGGTTCTCATTATATTTTCAGGAATACCAACAATTTCCAGGTTATTGGATCTAGATCTTTGTTCGAGATCATAAACTTTTTGTTTCAACATTTCGCATTCATTTTGAGTGGGTCTATTAAGTTAATTTTATCCGTCCACAATTTAATTTTATTATCGAAATCATCCATTTTATTGCTGCAAAACTCTACGGCTTTTTTTAAGTTCCATTACAGACGCCATGACGTCATCTAACGTTTAATTTGGACTAGATGTAGATTGAGTCCGAGATGCCGATTGTTCTTTTTGTTCTTTACAAGGTGTGCATGCCCTTACCAAAATTTTAGAGGACAGCAGAATGTTTTTATCCGATTGAGATATATTCAAGCAACTGATGTAGATGAAGTCAAAGCAGCAGTTAAAGCGCTTAAGAACAACAAAGCGCCAGGAGCAGATGAAATACCAGCAGAAATATACAAACAAGGTAGGGAATCTCTAATAAAACATAGCCACGCACTAATAACAAATATATGGAAAAAAGAAGAAATCCCCAATGATTGGAGAAAAAGCATAATATGTCCAATCCATAAAAAAGGGATAAACTAACATGCGAAAACTACCGCGGAATATCCCTCTTATGCACTACATATAAAATACTGGCACGCATCATAAACCAACGCATCCAGCCATTTGCCGAAAAAATAATAGGCGAATACCAAGGCGGATTCAGACAAGGACGGTCAACGGTCGATCAACTATTTACAGTGAAGCAGATATTAAGCAAAGCCTGGGAGCATGATATAGATATCTACAATATATTTGTCGATTTCAAACAGGCCTATAACTCAATTGACAGGGAGAAACTGTTCCAAGTAATGGGCGAACTTGCAATCCCACCAAAGCTAATAAGGATGGTAAGGACTACCATGAGAAAGACTGAGGCGGTAGTACGCATACAAAATGAGCTCACAGATGAATTCCATCTATTGCAAGGCCTGAAACAAGAAGATGGACTAGCACCAACTCTCTTTAACTTAGCACTGGAACACGTAATAAGACAGATGAAGTATAACAGCTCAAGTCTGCTAACTATTAAAGCAACGCAGATGGTAGCATATGCAGATGACATCAACATCATGGGCCGAAGGAAGGAAGAGACGCAACAGATATACTCAGAACTCAGAAGACACGCCAAGGAGACAGGACTAGAAATCAACATAAATAAGACAAAGATTCTGACACAAACAAGAAGAGAAAACGCCACACAAAATATCGAGCTCGAGGATAGCATCGAAGTAGTAGATAAATTTACATACCTAGGGGTGGAACTCGCGAAAGACGAAAAAGAGGAAGGGGAACTACGGAGGAGAACAATGCTAGGCAATAAAGCGTACTTTGCACTCTCACATATATTTCGTTCAAAGACGATCCACAGAGACATCAAGTTAAAAGTATATAAAACTATAATAAGACCAATAGTAAGCTATGGGAGTGAGACGTGGATTATGACTGATAAAGCCATAAACAGCCTAAACGTTTTTGAGAGAAGGATATTAAGAAGAATCCTAGGACCAAGTCAGGAAAATAACGCATGGAGAGTGAAATACAACCATGAATTATATCAACTTTACAAAGAACCCCCACTCACCGAATTCATCAAACTACAAAGATTGAGATGGGCCGGACATGTGGCGAGAATGGAAGAAGAAAGAATCCCAAAAAGAGCACTTGCAAGCAAGATGCGGGGAAAAAGACCGGTAGGAAGACCCCGAAAGCGATGGGAAGATGAAGTAGCCGAAGACGCACGAAGCATCTTGGGAGTCCGCGTCTGGAAGAGAGCGGCACAAGACAGGAAGGAATGGAGGCAGAAACTGAAGGAGTTCAAGGCCCAATTTGGGCTGTAGAACCATTGAAGAAGAACTGATGTGATAGCATGAATGACAGCCAAAGCACGTGACAGATTTGTCTTGTCTGCTCACCTTCTGTTTGCAGGTGTCGCATGTTGAGACCATAATGATGTTGTACTTGTAGTAAATGTTGATAATATAATTGGTCAACTGTAAGCCACTGACCTCTCGGTGAATGAAAGACTTGCTGGATTTTGTTTATAGATGTGATAAAAATCGTAGCACTGATGATGCACTTAAGATCAAAAACTGCACTAAATCACACACAGTACTCAAGTTAGAATACTTCAGTTGGAAATACTTAAAAAGACGCAGATTTTGGTGCAAATATTAAAATTATATCACAAAGATAAACCACTAAAAGTATAAAAAAACGTACAGCGAAAAAAATATACGACTGATCACAATAAAAATGTATGACCAATTTTTATTATAAACAAAAGGGGTTTACTCTTAGTTTCACGCCAGATTCCCCATTTTTATTGTTAATAATTGGTGTAAATAAACAGCACAAACTTTAAGATTCTAGCACAAACCTAGCACTAACATCTCATGAAGTTTTGGACTGATGTCAGGTATAGGGCCATCTAACGTGAGGTACATACTTATAATATTTACTAAGCAAAGATATTTTACCTGATATATCATCTTGTTTTGGAGAATCTTCATTCTTATCATTTGCGGCGTTTTTGTTGCTCTCTATATAATAATATAAATTTTAATAAAATGTTAGCAACGGATCAAATGCTAACCTACCTTGAGGTGATTCCATCAATTTCTTCTCAGTCTCCTTGCAGTCAATTGTTACTTTAGTAATGTTTTCGTTCTTGATTGCATCCATCTTTAGAATTTACAAATAATTCAAAAACAATCAAATGTTAATTGCAAAATTTACTGACTTAGGTAGGAAGACAATGACTGACAGCTCAATTTACTAGACAGCTGAACAAGCACTGGATTTCAAACTGAACATTCGATTATATTGTTTTTGAAAAATGATATCGATGTAATTTCAAAAATAGTTATTCATAATTACAACAGTGTCCTTAAAAACTAAAGGCTATTTATTTAGTAATAGTTTTTATAAATGCACCTACTGTTCTATTTACTTCGTTAAAATGTAGATGGCTGAAGATATTACGTCTTAAATTTTTGGTCACAAATATTGTCAAGAAAGTACGTATATGTAAACTGTGCAAAACTAAAGACTAAAGTCTTTAATAAACAATAATATAGATTTGTAGTACCATGTAGATTTTGGAGAATAGAGTACAAGTACAGGGTCGTGGCCTATTAAGGACGGAAATATTTTTCACCAGGCCTCTCCATATGGCTATAAGTCATCATAACTTTCTATTTTTTATAATCAATTATCCAGTCAATGAATGAGTAAATCAAATGATACAAAATATAGTGCTGCGTTTTTGCCAGTGACGCTAGATGTCATAGCTCATTCAAAGTATTTTTACCGGGGATGTACTGTATTTTAACCAATGTTAGTAGGACACAAAATATAAGTAAATACATATAAAAAATTTATTCGTTAATTTTGATTTATTAATAATATTCACAAAAAAATAGTCAAGTTTTCAAAGTTCTTTTACATCAGCTCAAGTCATCTATTATATTTCGAGGTCCATTTGCTATATTGTATCCATAAAATATACTTAGGATTACTGCGATTATAGTAGATAGAATAACTACTGTCAGTATGGTGTATGCAGTTGTAGTTAAACACATAAGTTTCCAATAAAATCTGATTGCATCGTTGTATTTTAGCACTTCCTAAAAGATTATAAATAAGACATTGATTGAGGTTAAATACCTTCAGGATTACTTAATGTACTTACATTCATATCGTAGGGTTTCATGGTTTATTTTCTTAATTGATATTGGGAATAAATAGATTTAGAATACGAATTTTGCTTTGTTCTGAGTGACTATGACGAAAAATTTAGTGAAGCTGACAGAAACAGTAAATTAAAAGAAGGAAAGTAATGTAAAATTTAACGTCGCCAGAAGGAGTGCGTTAGTTGTCACCGGATTCGTTCTGTATGAAATTTTCGATCTTTGGAAAATCATAGCATGTTTAACGAAACATGATGTTTTACTTATATTTATAAAAACATTATCCATTTTTACTAGTAAATGTATTTATATACTTAAGTGTATTCGACATATTCCAATTCTTTATTTTTAGTATTGTAAATCGCCCGTAGATGGCAACATTCAATAGGTAATGCATGAATTTGTTTTGTTGCAAGCTGGAGTTAAGTTAATAAAAATGATTATAGATTATAGAAGGGCAACGACTATATATTAAAGATAGTTATGTATTTAATTTACGCAGTTAACCTGCCAGTTACTGTACTATAAAATTTAAATTTCAAAAGTGGTAAGTTTATTCAAAAAAGAATTCTAGAAAAGAACTTTTATACTTCATTTATTACAAAGTTATCGCATGTTAGAATCTGTCCAAAGACCGAACAGTTTTTCTCTTATTGAAATTGGCTTGCTCTATATTTAGTTTTTAATATTTTAAAATATATACCTGTTTTAAGAAAAATATTATATGATTTTAAATTAAATTTACAACAAATACATGTTCAAATAAGTTCTTGAAGAAAATGTGTCTATTTTAATTAACTTTTTAGATATAATCAGTTAAAGTCAAAGATTAAGCAAAAATATTGATATGCATTTTTTTTTTCGTGTTTGCAATGAAATGGAAATACTAGCATATTTCCAGCAAAATATCCAGTATTACTCTCGTCGTAACAGACGCCATCGTGTTTAAAAACACCCAATGAATCTTTAGGCCTGCCTGGCAATCCTGACTCGTTTATATTTGTCCCGCCTTAAATCTGCGGTATTACCTGTTTTTCTTGGAAGAGTTCGACAGGGTGGCAAATTGCCACTGCAGCAGCCTATCAGTCCCACTGCGACTTTTGTACGAGCAACGTATTCGAATAGTCTGAGGTAAATGAAAAAATGTTTCTTATATTTTCTATTATTTTGAATGTATCTTTTTACATATAAAAAACGTAAATATACATATATATTCTTTTCAAAGTATAACTTACATATTTGTCAAACTTCTATTTGAAATTTTGAATAATACCTACTGCCTTAAGCCAATATTCTTTTCTCGTTTAAATAAATACATATTATATTCCAGGATAAGGAAAAAATTAAAATGCAAGATGGAGGGAATATTAATTTTAATTTTGCTAAGAGAAACCGTCCATCAGGTAAATTAAACAGAATAGACATAAATTTTATAATTTGTTATTACAGATTGGGTAGAAGGAAGTAATCGACAAGCTAAGGAAGCAAAATTGAACGTTTTGGAATGTGAAAGTAAGATTATACTTTAAAAATAATCTACCTAAATATTTTTTTTTTATTCAGGAACTAGGGTTCGCCACCCACAGGTGGATTGAGTTAAAATCAATCTCAGATTGTATTTTCAGAAATTTTGGACGTTTCGAGAGCGACAATGGCTCTCATCTATTTACTTGGTTACATAGTTTAGAGCTATTTGCTCTCAGTGCCGAATCTATTACTTTCATACTCTGTGGTTTATTTTATATTTTTACTCACAACGATACTTTAAGAAATTGATTAACTAAGTTCTCATTAACTTAACTTTCGCTAATTTATTTCAAATTACAGATAAATAAATGTTTAAAATGATAAATCAAATTTTGTTTTCCACGGCCTATTTGATTTTCTTATTCTCAATCATTCTAGCGTAACCCTGGTATTAATTTATTAAAATTTTAAGCAATGAACTATTAATAAGTTCCAGATGTTGATAAGTCAGCTATCACTCAAATCCAACAAACAATGGAAGCAGCAAAAGAAGAAATATCAGCTAAATTCTTAACATTTAAATTAAATTAAACTTATGAATATCGCAAACAAAACGAAAGAACACATTTTATATTTTTCTTTTTTTTTGTGTACAGACAGTACAAACACTCAAACAGTAATACTAGCAATCCAATTGAAGTATCGGTGTTTTAAATCCAGATTATGTAATGGGGGTATGTGATCAAAAACCGAAAGAACGGGTACAATCCGATTTGGTTTACTCAATCCGATTTGTCCCGTCCGAAAGAAAGCGACTTTGATTGGTTGCCTGACTTTAAAAACGAGACATGCGCTCTGCCATTGGTGAGGACATGAAACGTCACACGTAAACTTCTGAATTTTAAAATTTCATATTACATTTATTTCGTAAAATTTTTAAGACGCATTTGCACTAAATTCTTTAGTTAATCCTGTTCATGCAGAAAAAAATTGGTGTAGAATTCTATTAATTATTGTCGAACAAAAGTGATTCATTTTTCTTCATAATAATTGTACATAAGAAAAAGGTTCTATTGTTAAAACTTTTTCAGAAAAAAATCATAAAAATTCCCTAAAGGCACATTATTTTTTTATGTAAATATACTTGTAAACTATTTGACTTGGAATAACGAAAATTAAACAAAGTAATGGTTATTATTTACATATGTAATAGTGCGGCGTAGCGACTATTACGTATTTGTTTCGTAGGATTTTTTCCGTTAAAATTGTAGTTTTGTGTTTCTTAGGTTGAAGTATTTATGAGACAGGGTAAAATTATGTTTCTGGACGGATGTTACAAAAAGTTTCTAGGGTAGAGTTTTGGGCAGAGCTGTTGAGTTCTTAGAAGTATTTGTCCGTTACTTGGTGTCCCAGTGAAAACTAATAAGTTTTCGTAAGAAACTGTAAACTGTCTCGAGTTTTATAGATGAGATGAGCCGAAATTAAGAGGTTTGAGAGTCACTGGTTTCTACCCTTGCAGAGTATAAAGTCAGAGTTTTGACTCTGACTCCTTCTTGTTTACTTGTTTTGTTGTCTTACTTCGTGTAGACTTGTTGTCTTGTTGTCTGATTGTTCTTGTTGTTCATTTCTATGACTGTGTGTCTTAGACTGAGCTTGGTATTTCTGTGTGAAATAACCAATTAAATTGTACTGTGGGCTCTCTCATCGTGGTGTGATTTGATATAACTGTGTGTTTACTCATGTAAGTAATTTTATTTGATTTTGTTATTATTCTTTGTGAATCGGCTTTGAAATATTTGTAGATCGATGTAAAAGGCTTGAGATTGATTTTGTAAATTAGAGATTAAGAACTTAGAGTTTATATAGATTCAATTGATCGCGTTGTAGTTTTATTTGGCTTATATAATTTTATTTGTTCGCGGAGAATTATTGAAGATTATATAATTTTGTTATTGTTGGAAGTACGTGTTTGTTCTGTCTCATACCCATTTCCAGCGTGTGTCTTAGTGACCCGTAGAATAACGCGTGAGTATCAATTGAATTACTTAATGACACCACCCAAATTTTAATTGATTGTTTTCTTTAACCCGTTTGCCCGTGTCCTTCTATCCGAGGACTTTTAAAATACGGATAGTGGTGGCAGCTATTCCGCTACCTTTGACCTTAATAGTTTTTACATTAATAAAATTAGTGTTTTACTCTCGGGTCAAATAAATTTTCATATTGTGCAGGACTAAGCAGTGTTAAACGCTACCCATCTCGATCACCTATTTTTGTTGTCACTACCGTACCTGGTACAACTTTTAGTAGTTACCGATGTGATATACGAATACAGTTTGTAATTGTGTTACAACTTTTGGTGCACATCGGTGGGATTTAAAGATCACTTTCCAAGCTGTTACAACTTTTGGTAGATACAGGGATGATATAAAAATACTGCTAGTATTCCTGTTACACATATTTTCAAAAGAAATTTCGTACTACGAGTATATTTCAAATAGTTAGTTTGCCAAAATAACTGTTTAAAAAATCAATATTTTTTGTTATAAATTTTAATATTTAAAAGCTGAAGCTTCTTCAGTGGCTGCTGGACCGCTTACCTCTATTCCACCAGAAGGTGAAGCTTTATTAAATCATAGGGATTTCTTGACCGTTGGAATTCTTCATTTATAAATTGATGATCAAGTCACAGAGTTTATTTGGGATGAAATATAATATAATATAATAATAATAATCTTTATAGTATTTAAAGTTATGTACAACTTATTACAATTGGTGATTAAATGGGGGTGAGTCAACTTTCTTTAACAATTTTTTGTAACTTCGCAGTTTTATTAATCGTTGTGCTGATGGAGATGAGATGAGAAAGACGCCACAAACATCCAAGCCAAAATGAGTAAAAAAAGCATAAAAGAGTGAGCCGTCGCGGGACGCCTGCCAGATGTGAAACATCGAAATTTATTTTTATTGAAGTATTTGTTGCTCGAATCGACACTCTGCATTTGCAAATTCGCTCCGATACACCGATATACACATAAGTAAAGAGGTGAGTGTGTAGTATAGACAAAACAACGCCGATATACTAAAACACACAAGCAAAGTGGCGAGCGTGGAGCGCCGAGTTGAGGTTGTGAAGCAGAGAGAGCCGACGAGTCACGAGGCTGGCCGAATGGCACGGCCGTCGTGCCATAGGAGCCATTCTTATCCCCGTATAGGCGCGTCATTACATTTTTGACATCCAGAACATAGATCCAATCTTCAATAGTTTCCGAGATATAAGGCAGTGAATACTGAATAACATGATAGATGACAGTAATATATTAGCACGTCTAAATTTCTGTACAAAAAGAGTATCTTCTAGATGTAATTCAGTGTTCTTTATTCAACGTTTTCAAATAAATTATGAACTCAACTCACCAACTGTCCGTATGTGCAAAACAATAAATGACTTAAATATAGAATTTGATTTGTTTTTTGATAGATTCAATGTATTTAAATGTAAAATGGTTACCAGTTTTATGATTAAATAGAATTTCTGTAATTTAGCTTAATATTCAGTATGTATATTTTCGATTTTTTCTTTCTTATATGTATACTGTCAATTGCTTGATATATAGTTTTTATGTGTCTACTCTATTTCATATTGTTATTTTATATGTATTGTTTATATACCCTCTGTAATTGGGATTACATATCCTGTAGAGTGGTTAATAAATAAATAAATAAATAATGAGTTTTTACGGGTTTACCTCTGCTATATCGAAATCTATAAGTTACGACTTCGATTAAATGAGGCTTTCTGTTTACCTCTCAGAAATCATCTTAGATGGGTTTTTATTTTTATTTTTTAATCAAAAAATTGTACCTTAGCCAATATTTAATATTTAAATAACTTCGTAAGTATTAGAAAGTGAGAAATATGTTTCCTATAATTTTTTTTTATAGTATTGTAACGTTTTATTTATATGGGGGAAGTGTAAAACTCAGACAAGTATTATTAATTAAAATAATACGTTTATTAAATGATGAATAATTAAGGTTAAATATTAAAAAGATAATAAAAGTAACTAACACTATGATTAAATAATTATAAACACTAAGAATATTATTAAATGATTAAACAGTAAGATTATTTATTTAACCAATATTTATATCACTACATTTATTTATATAACTACATTTATTTATGTTCACAACTCGTAGACTGCTTATTTATATCACCAACTTCATTGCTCGTTGCTTCTATATATCAGACTATTCATAACACGACGCTTATTTATATCAGACTATTTATTTATATCACCCACTGTTCATTGCTCGACGCTTCTATATATCAGACTATCCTCGCTGGCTTTGGCGACGAATTTATATACGCCGGCGACTTTTGTTCCAGGAACGACTAGAACATTCGCGAGATAAAAACATCGTGCACAATAGATCACGTCACTGCAATAATTAAACAAGACCGAACATGTCTATTACGCGCGGAGATTCGGGCGTGACACGGCGGTGGCGGCGACGTTACAGTATATTTACTGACAGTCAAAATTTTGTTCAACCACTATCTTTGTCAGTTTTTCTGCACGGGATAATGGTAATCCCTGCCACAATTACGTCAGGTGTATCGGGTAAAGACGGCCAAGGATGATTTTTTAAATGTATAACAGCATTGTTTTTTTTATTTTTTGTTTCCAGTAAAACTATTGCAAGCAGTACCTGTTTCTTTATTATTAAATTATAAACAAAATAAATTAAATTGTAAGAATTACAGTGAAGAATGGTTAGGGTATCACAATTACCCGGGTTTCTCCTACAAATAAGATTTATCGAAATATGCGTTAATTAAATTGGTATGCCCAGACAGAAATAGATAATAAGCAATGATAATGTATAGATTTATTTATACATATTATGTATTAATTGTATAAGAGCATAGGAAAATAAATATAATTAAAAATACATTTTCTGATTATTTATTACTCCAAAAGTGCTACAATAAAATAAAGGATTAATAATTCTTAAAGGAATATATATATAAAAGTGATTTGTCAAGAAATGTACAAGATCTACATTCTTGGAATTTAATCTTCGTGTTCTTTTCTTCTTCTATGGTAAAAAAAAAACAAGGCAACGATTTAGTTCTTGCAAAGACGATCTTTAAGAACTTCATCATCTTCAGAACTTTTTTCTGAATCTTCAAACAACTGGGCCTTCAAATTAGAAATTCGCTCTGGATAAGACTGAGATTGCTTTTCTTTAAAAACTTTTTCCTGCTCACAAAGAGTATATAAATAGGCTAATATACTAGCCACGTTATCATCTGCAGAATATTTTTGATTACAGAAATAAATTAATAAATAATTCCACTATCTACACATAACTTGCAATTTGCAATCTATTGTAGATTTGCATATTGTATTTTATAGTATTTACTAAGCAATGATATTTTACCTATTGCATCATCTCGTTTTGGAGATTCTTCATTCTTATCATCTGCGGCGTTTTTGTTGCTCCCTATATAATAATATAAATTTTAATAAAATGTTAGCAACGGATCAATTGCTAACCTACCTTGAGCTGATTCCAACAATTTTTTCTCAAGCTCCCTGCATTCAATTATTACTTTAGGACTGTTATCGTTCTTGGTTGCATCCATCTTTAGAGTTTCCAAATCAAAAACAATCAAATGTTTATATTTTAATTGCAAAATATACCTGACTGGTAGAAAGACAATGATTGACAGCCCAATTTACTAGACTAGACTAGACTAGACAGCTGAACAAGCACTGGATTTCAAACTGAACATTCGATTATATTGTTTATGAAAAATGATATCGATGTAATTTCAAAAATAGTTATTCATAATTACAATAGTGTCCTTAAAAACTAATGACTATTTATTTAGTAATAGTTTTTATAAATGCACCTACTGTTGTATTTACTTCGTTAAAATGTAGATGGTTGAAGATCTGTGTTGCCAGATGGGACGGATAATCCCTTTTGGGAGGGTTATTTTAGTGCTTTAGGGACTTTTCCCGTATATATTTATAAATGGAGGGACATTTGATATTAATGTGTTTAACAATTAACTTTCTATTTTGTTTGGATATCTATGATCTTCCGAACTGTCATTTGCTGGCGGTACGAAATGTTAGCAATTCACAATTCGCGGGTAAAATTAACTCGTAGTCATCTACCGGATAAATATTGAATTACTCCTCAAAACAGAGTTTTTTGACAAAAACGAATAGTGGTTACGAGACAAATCCAGTCTCGAGCTGAAGAAGGTCCAGCTACCAGGTTCGCAGGCATGGCTTTATTGCAATGTGTCCACCCCAGCAGTAAGGCCATTCATACCTGTCGCGTTCCGAAGAGCTGCTTTCGATGCTGTTCATCGCCTCTCGCACCCAGGTATCCAAGCCACAACCAAAGCGGTAGCTCAACGCTACGTTTGGCCGTCGATTCGAACCGATTGCATACAGTGGTCACGCGCCTGCATCGAGTGTCAGCGCTCAAAGGTGACTCGCCACGTTACCGCTCCAGTGGGAACCTTCGTGCCTCCTACGGCACGGTTCGAACACGTTCACCTGGACATCATCGTTATGCCATCATCACAAAGCTTTTGATATTGCTTAACTTGTGTGGACAGGTACACGCGCTGGCCAGAAGCGATTCCATTGGCAGACCAAGAGGCAGAGACCGTCGCTCGCGCCTTTTATAGCGGTTGGATTTGCCGTTTTGGGACTCCTCTTCGAGTCACGACCGATCAAGGACGACAGTTCGAGTCACACCTGTTCAAACACCTGAATCGCTTGACAGGTACGACTCATCATCATACAACGGTTTACAAAAACTTTACTTTTAAACGTATATCTCACTGATTTGAAAAAATTGTACAGGCAGGAACAAATTCGATTTCCTTATATGAAAAATTTATTTATTATGCATGCTACAGAAAATTGATGTAGGTCTTTATGCGCCGGTCGTGAACCTGGAGAACCGGGTTCGATCCCGACCGACGCCAAATATTTCAAATTTTAAATGGCACAAAATTAACCCCTGTGGTGTACTCTCCACGCCAGCAATGACTGCAAGTGAGGTGACGCCTGGTAAACATCCGCACGGTTACCGAAATCTGTTTATAAAGCATATTGGCACACCCAGCAATGGGTAATATGCCGTGATAATGTATATATTTTTATTTTGTTTGAAAATACCTCGTATCTCGATTATTATAAGAGATAATGATGTATCTTCAAAATTGCGAAAACTGCGACAAATATGAAGAAAATATATATAAACAATATCATAGAAAATAAAATTCTCTATCAAAATGCAATTACAGAAAATATTTTGTTTTTACCTGAGTGTTTGGTTGTGAATCTGGGGAACCGGGTGCGATTCCGACCGACACCAAATATTTCGAATTTTAAATAGCACAAAATTGGCTCCTGTGGTGCACTCTCCACGCCAGCAATGGGTGCACGTGAGGTGGCGCCTGATACGCACGCACGGTACAAATATCATTACCGAAATCTGTGTACAAAGTAGATTGGCACACCCAGCAATGGGTCATATGTCGTGATAATATATTTTTTTATTTGAAAATACCTCGTATCTCATTTATTATAAGTGATAATGACGTATCTTCAAAGTAAGTAAAAATCAAGTTTTAGCCTGATGCTCAAAAATAAAAGACGATCGAAAATTCCTGTGGTGCATATTAAAATTGTCTCTAAAAGTTGGCCATGAAGACTTACATCAATTTGTAACGTGCATAATAAAGGTTTTCATAACAAAAACTCGAATTTGTTCCATTCTGTACATAAATAACATCTTATTGAAAAGAGAAAAAATAACTTTCCGATAAAATTATAAAAAATATATGGTTCCATTTCAAAAATAATTTTGGGAACCGCTGATACAATTTTTTTTTGTCGACATGACCAATTTTTTAATATAGAATGGCACAATTTTGCTCATTTAACCAACCTCGTATCTCTTCAAATAAAACAGTTACCAATAGTGAGCAAGACACCTGGAACACACTCGCACAGTTACAAATATGTCATCATCATTTATTTATAATTTTTACTGTAAACTGTTTAAAATAACAATGAATTTCACTCATAGCTCATTGAGTATGGAAGTAAAGTAGTAAATAATAAAGAAGTAAACACGATAAAACTTTCAGTAAACTAGGTACGTGATTCAAAATTCGTGTAGTAAGGCACAATGGACAGACGACAGTCGTAATTATTTAAGCTTACTTTAAATTAAGAACAAATAAATGACCATTTAACCGAAAGGTAGGGGTACAGACTGCAATGCAGCTAAAATTTCTTAGAGTTGTAACGCGACATACCTGGCCTCGTCTATCTCAAGGTTGTACTTACCCTACGTTGTGTTTATATTTAATAAGTAACCCTTACTTCGTTCGTAATACAGAGTAGCTGTTAAAAGTGGGGGAATCGGGATAGGTATTTGATATAATTAAAGAATAATGTTCTCTCCAAAAAGCAGACAGAATATGTCTATCTTTGTGCATTTATTGAGAAATGAATAATGAAAGCAAATAATAAATAATATGAGAAATACGATTGGGTGTAATGATTTGAACATGACACCCTGCTGTGGAATGGTCCGCTCTCTGGCATACGCCTTACGTACGAGGGAAACCACAGCTAAAACCTCGCACAGAGAGTCATCTAGACATAATTTAAACAAATAATTTAGAACAAATTAATACAAACACTCATAAAAGGTTGTCCCAACAATTTGATATTAGCAACTTTGAAAATAGTGCGTTAATTAGACCATGTATATTGATAGACAATTGCAAACGCATTTGTGTAGTGCATGTTTGTGCATGTGTAAGTTTGGTAAGTTCGGTCTCCCGAACTGCCATGGCGCTCGGCTGAGCCGATGGGCCGTTCTTTGTATGGATAGCGTGGTGTTAGCAACACTATCTAGGTTCGCAGCTGAGCTGCCTCACCTTTTGACCAGGATGCTCGGCGCAACAGAGACGTCTGCAGAGTGTGCGACTGAATGAAATAGAAACATACCCTTTTACAACAAAGCCCAATTTGAAGTTGACTTTACTTAGAAGATGCAGAAGTTGAGAATCAGTAACAGAGATTGACGAAATTAAACAAAATATGTAGTTTAACAATTAAGGTATGTCCAATGTCCAGTCTCAAAAATTTTACGGATTTTTTGGTAGATTCCGAATAAGTAGGCACGGCATGTTTTCTAGAGAATAAATTTATAATTTAGTTTAGCTGAAATTTTCGTACTGAATTTCCAAATCTCTAGTATATTAAAACTATAAATAACAGTGAAGTAAAACTGCATGTTCAGGAGCTTTAACTCCACCTATTAAGTAGCTTTGTGTCCTATGGCGTGAGATCTTGGTATTGTGACGTTCAACAGGTAATATATTCAAGCTTAATAGTAATTATTACAATACATAGGGTAACAACCTTTAATAAAATCAGTGTTTTTTGGGGAACTAATGACTAGGGAAAAATGTTATATACATAAAATGATCGTGAATAAGGGGCTAATTTATTAATAATAACAAATCGAAAATTCAATCAGTGGTTCTCAAACGGTAGAACAATTTATAATGATTTAAATCAAACAATAAATATTTTAATAGTTAAAGTATATAATTTTTCTAACATTGAATAAAGGTATTTAATAAAATATTATTAGTTAACTATTAATGTTTACATTTTACTTGATAAAGTATACCGTTAATTGTAATTTTCAAAAGATATTGGTAAGATAATGACTATTTTACAATTAAAAAATACTGTTTTAAATAAAATAATATATTTTTAAATGAACACAGAATTTAATAGTTAATATATTAATTCCTTATAAATGAATATTATATATTATCGGCAGGTGAGTTAATAGTTAATAAATTAATTTATAAATATATCGTCTGGCTATAAGGATTTGGATGTAGGTTATAGAAATTCATAAACATTTGGTAAATACATTTATTATAATATAAAATATGTATACAATATATATTTATAATTACAAAACTATTAAAAACAACTAAAATTCTGAAGTACATCCAGCAGTAACACAGTATCGAGTTCAATAGTTACACACATCTTACATCATATTACCGAACTACTAACACTGTATAATTGAAAATGTTTATCGATCCTACAAACTTGGTTATTATTTTGTATAAGTAAATCATTCTTTCATCAGCCTACATAATATTATTTATATCAAATTGGGAATCTCCATACTTATTTCTATTTATTTGTGTAGATATAATTGAATAGAACTAAATTCAAAGTTGTCCTTAAATGATTTTTATATATCTATGTGAAAGTTTTCAGTGACCCTATAAGAGCTGTTTGCTGAAATATAAAAAAAAAGTTATACATTTATGAACGTTAGTTTACGTATTTTACTTACATAAATTAGGGATATCACTCATTTTTCTATTTAGACTCAACAGAATTTAATAAAAACACATTGAATCAATGGTACACACGTTGACGCTGCAAACAAATATGTACGAGTATGTCTTACTGACCAGTGTGAACTAGTTGCTTCCATATTTTATGTGTTTCCTACTTTTTTAAATTAAACAATCAAAGAGAGATTACATAAGTTTAAATTAAAATATACATAATATTAAATATATAACATTTTATATGTACAAATAATTCGTTAAATGTTAAATTACTACTTTACCTATTATATCAGATTAAGTTTACCTAAAAAACGAATGAGGGTATATAGTAATTTACAACATGTATAATAAGATGTTTGATAATACTGGACTTTGATTTTAATGGGAAACCCAAAATTTAGTAGCATTTCTTGCTTTCCCATTAAAATCAAAGTCAAATACTGATAGATTTTAGTAATACTTTTTTTTAAAAGGAGGTTCATATCAGAAGTATGTTTGTCTAATATTGATTTTTTAAAAATGTTAATAGTTCTGGTACAGGAACAATTTATATGAATTTTCGCTTCATATTTTAGTATAAGAGTATATAATGCTCTTAAGGTAAGCGCATACTATTAGTATTAACAACGCACGAAGCGAACAGATCACATTTTTAGACTTCTGTACTTACATCATTACCATATACAGTATGTCTACTCTTACCTGGCAGCTGGGTTAAGATGCGCAATGGTTCATAAACTATGGTGGGCGGTGAAATATGGACCGGAGCTCATTCTGTCCTAACTCTGCTGCAGTAAGATCGGAAAGTACATAACGGGGCGTAAACTATGAAAACATTAGTGTTGCCGCAAGACCAAGACCAGTCTTGTCTCGTCTCGTCTTGGTCTTGTCGAGACAAGACCATCATTTTGGACTCGACTAAAAAGTCGAGACGAGACCAGTATCAAGTCTTGTCGAGAAAGTCTTGTAGTCTCAATTTCAGTTCGTAGGTATTTTTTGAAATATATTTTCTAAAAGTTCTTCATAAATTAAGAGTAATGCTGTAAATCTTGTTTGAAAATTCGTAAAAAAGGAGATAATCATTTTTAAAATTCTATAATTATATATTTTTGTTGTGTTCCTAAAACATTAATTCATGTGAATATAATACTCCTATTAATGGATATATACGTACAGAAATAATGAAATAAATGTGCATTAATTTAATAAATTTTAGTACCTATATAATAAAAAAAATAATATACAATTAAACAGTTAAACCGGAAAGAAAAAATGACTCGTACAGAGCTGGAGAAAACACATTGTTGGGTTGAACGAATTCTCAGAAAACTTAAAAAAGCGAAATTTTGATGTTTGGATTTACCAAGGTCAAGCGTCTGTAAGGGATGTTGTACATGAATTTGATAATAAACCGTAATGTCGGGAAGGGGAAATGAGAACAGCAACAAAATAACTACGTAACTATTTACAATGGAAACAATAATAAAATATACAATATATTAACAAGAATCAGCATATCAAAATATATATACTCTTAAAAACTTACCCTTTTTTAACATCCTGTACACGTATATGTATGTATATTTTAATACACAGAAATACCTTATTGTTCGTTCATTTATTTTTATTTCCCTCCTGTCTACAGGTATAGAGATGTAGTTCTTCATGTTTTTTTTTTCAATTGTCTACATGTTTTGAAAAAGTACAAAATGGATATTCTATACTTCATAGTTATTAAAAAAATTGTTGATCCAATAAGGTAAAATAATAAAATGTATTTTCTTAGATTTCCAAGCACTATTATGTATAATTATAAACAATTTGTTGATTGACGCAGAGTCGACAGTCTTGTCGAGACTCGAGACAAGACGAGACTGACTGCAAGTCTCGTCTCGACAAGACCAAAGTAGTCGAGACTTAGTCAAGACCAAGACAAGACCGACCTCAAGTCTCGCCTAGTTTCGTCTTGTGGCAACACTAGACAACATTTAAAAGTTACCTCATCTCGGACATAAATATTTGTTAAATTTCAGTCAAGTTAGAATATGGTTCCATTGTATGAAATCCGCTTTATAATAATACCGTTAATCTGTTAGAAACCGTACAAAAAAAATTGTTAGACTGCTGTGTATCAAATTTAACATCAACATTATATATTATTCTCAGAAATTACAATATTTCGATATTGTATCAGTTAGAAATAGAAGATTGATTAATGATATGGTATTTTTATATAAAACTGTAAATAACATGTATGATACATTAAATATACTGTGCCTGATTAACTTCCACATACCAAGTAGAAATACTAGGCAACAATGTTTAGTTCATACACAACAGTCTAACACAAATAGTTCAATTCACTCTCTAATAAACAGAATTATTAATTCATATAATTCACTTTTTAGTCATATAGACATATTTCACCTTTCTGTTTCAAAATTCAAAACTGCCATTACACGAGAAATTTCATAGGCATCACAGCATACGTCCTTTTTTTTTCATTAGTCGTTTTATGTTATTTGTTGTATCACCTTATTTTTTCTGTGTAACTGATTTTCATTTGAAAAATCTTTTGTATTGTTCGTGAGAACCTGTTATTGGTCAACTGACTGTTGGTTCTACTTGTATAGAAAATTAAATAAATAAATAAAAATAAATAAATAGTATTGTAACGTTTTATTTATATGGTTGAAGTGTAAAACTCAGACAAGTATTATTAATTAAAATAATACGTTTATTAAATGATGAATAATTAAGGTTAAATATTAAAAAGATAATAAAAGTAACTAACACTATGATTAAATAATTATAAACACTAAGAATATTATTAAATGATTAAACACTAAGATTATTTATTTATCCAATATTTATATCACTACATTTATTTATATAACTACATTTATTTATGTTCACAACTCATAGACTGTTTATTTATATCACCAACTTCATTGCTCGTTGCTTCTATATATCAGACTATTCATAACACGACGCTTATTTATATCAGACTATTTATTTATATCACCCACTGTTCATTGCTCGACGCTTCTATATATCAGACTATCCTCGGTGGCTTTGGCGACGAATTTATATACGCCGGCGACTTTTGTTCCAGGAACGACTAGAACATTCGCGAGATAAAAACATCGTGCACAATAGATCACGTCACTGCAATAATTAAACAAGACCGAACATGTCTGTTACGCGCGGAGATTTGGGCGTGACACGGCAGTGGCGGCGAGGGCTACGGCGCGGCGACGTTACAGTATATTTTTACTGACAGTCAAAATTTTGTTCAACCACTATCTTTGTCAGTTTTTCTGCACGGGATAATGGTAATCCCTGCCACAATTACGCCAGGTGTATGGAGTAAAGACGGCCAAGGATGATTTTTTAAACGTATAACAGCATTGTTTTTTTTTATTTCCAGTAAAACTATTGCAAGCAGTACTTGTTTCTTTATCCGTATTAAATTATAAACAAAATAATAAATTAAATTGTAAGAATTACAGTGAAGAATGCTTAGGGTATCAAAATTACCCGGGTTTCTCCTACAAATAAGATTTATCGAAATATGCGTTAATTAAATTGGTATGCCCAGAAATAGATAATAAGCAATGATAATGTATAGATTTATTTATACATATTATATATTAATTGTATAAGAGCATAGGAAAATAAATATAATTAAAAATACATTTTCTGATTATTTATTACTCCAAAAGTGCTAAAATAAAATAAATGATTAATAATTCTTAAAGGAAAATATATATAAGTGATTTGTCAAGAAATGTACAAGATCTACATTCTTGGAATTTAATCTTCGTGTTCTTTTTCTTCTTCTATGGTAAAAAAAACAAGGCAACTATTTAGTTCTTGCAAAAGACGATCTTTAAGAACTTCATCATCTTCTTCAGAACTTTCCTCTGAATCTTCAAACAACTGGGCCTTCAAATTAGAAATTCGCTCTGGATAAGACTGAGATTGCTTTTCTTTAAAAACTTTTTCCTGCTCAGACACAGTATATAAAAAGGCTAATATACTAGCCACGTTATCATCTGCAGAATATTTTTGATTACAGAAATAAATTAATAAATAATTCCACTATCTACACATAACTTGCAATTTGCAATCTATTGTAGATTTGCATATTGTATTTTATGGTATTTACTAAGCAATGATATTTTACCTATTGCATCATCTCGTTTTGGAGATTCTTCATTCTTATCATCTGCGGCGTTTTTCTTGCTCTCTACATAATAATATAAATTTTAATAATATGTTAGCAACGGATCAAATGCTAACCTACCTTGAGCTGATTCCAACAATTTTTTCTCAAGCTCCTTGCATTCAATTATTACTTTCGGAATGTTATCGTTCTTGATTGCATCCATCTTTAGAGTTTCCAAATAATTCAAAAACAATCAAATGTTTATATTTTAATTGCAAAATATACCTGACTGGTAGAAAGACAATGATTGACAGCCCAATTTATTAGACTAGACTAGACAGCTGAACAAGCACTGGATTTCAAACTGAACATTCGATTATATTGTTTATGAAAAATAATATCGATTTAATTTCAAAAATAGTTATTCATAATTACAATAGTGTCCTTAAAAACTAATGACTATTTATTTAGTAATAGTTTTTATAAATGCACCTATTGTTGTATTTACTTCGTTAAAATGTAGATGGCTGAAGATCAGTGTTGCCAGATGGGACGGATAATCCCTTTTGGGAGGGTTATTTTAGTGCTTTAAGGACTTTTCCCGTATATATTTATAAATGGAGGGACATTTGATATTAATGTGTTTAACAATTAACTTTCTATTTTGTTTGGATATCTAGGATCTTCCGAACTGTCATTTGCTGTCGGTACGAAATGTTAGCAATTCACAATTCGCGGGTAAAATTAACTCGTAGTCATCTACCGGATAAATATTGAATTACTCCTCAAAACAGAGTTTTTTCACAAAAACGAATAGTGCTGTTGGCTGTGCTGAGTACGCGAGTACACCCAGTGTTGCCACATAGAGGGATTTATCCCTTTTACGGGATTTTTTAATATGAAGAGGAATAAAGGAATTTTTTCACTTAAAATAGAAAAATTCAGGGATTTTGCCATCAGTTTAGAAACAACTCTAAATATGTATAATTTATCATATATTATATTAATTTTAATTCATCTCATTTTTCATTTAAAGTTCATTTCAGCTATAATCCATTCGCTGAGATGAGAGAATGTGGAACTAATTCTTGAACAGAGACAAGTCATTCTGTTGGTCAAAACAGGAAAATTTTGGAGCCGAACTTATAGAATGACTTGTTTCTGATGAAGAATTACTTACATTATTTTCTTGTCTCAGCGAATGGAGTGTATATAAGAATGCAGTTACCAGAAGACAGATTTACTGCGTAGAAAACGTAAATTATAATTCTAAAATTACGTGCTAAATTTGAACATAGTAATATTTGTAATTAAAGGAGATAAATAGAAAAATATATAATTTTAATAAATTACTTCAAAATAGGGATTTTTGTGATAAAAGGGGATTTTGAGGGATTTTTTAAAAAAGAATGTTGGCAACACTGAGTACGCCCACGGTACATGCATTTACAGATTTTGAAATGCAAGAGTTAACAAACTTACCCTGTGGTAAAATGGGGGCAAGAATCAAAGATTATAAAGATTTTACAGGACAGTATCAGTTTTATAATTCATAGTCGGAAATTTTATCCAAATTGGTACTTTCCACTTTCCTTACCTCATTCGAATGCAGAGGCGGAAAGAATTTATTCTGTCGTGACATGTGAAAACCAAAAAAAGAAATAAACTAGGCGCAGATACTTTAAACGCCGTGTGTGCAATAAAGTCAACAATGAACGCATCCTGTAAAGACTACAAATTTTTTAGTTAGGTACATCTGACCATATAAATCTATGTAACTCCCAAATATATGAAAATGTAATATATTTTATTTTTTTTGTTAATTTTTTCAGAATATCTATTTTTATATCTCGTATGACATTTGCCTAATAAAGCATATTTTCTACAACATAAAGCTGTTTTAATTACCCATGAAATACAAAATATAGAAAATCATTTGAGGGACATTTCTTGTGAAATAGGGACATTTTGTTTCATGTTGTGGGATTTTTAGCTTTGACCATCTGGCAACACTGCTGAAGATATTACGTCTTAAATTTTTGGTCACAAATATTGTCAAGGAAGTACGTATTTGTAAACTGGACAACCTTATTTAACGTTCAGCTTTATACATTTCTAACAATGCAAAACTATGCATTGTCATTCTTTATAATTTAATAACAATGAATTCGCGCTAAAGTCTTTAATAAACAATAATATAGATTTGTAGTAGCATGCAGATTTTGGAGAATAGAGTACAAGTATAGGATCCTGGCCTATTTGCGAAGGAAATATTTTTCACCAGGCCTCTTCATATGGCTATAAGTCATCATAACTTTCCATTAGTTCGGGTACATAAGATCAAGATCTTAAGTCCCCAAATATAGGCACTCTTGAGTATTTATTAATTTACAAACACGCCATCTGTCAATATTTTAAGCCAAATAAGAAAATATATGTAGCTATTCGATTGATCTAAATAAATTGCGCCACAACTAAATTCCTTGCTTTAATTTTCAATAAAATAAAAATTGTTTCATTATTAGTAACTTTATATTTTTTATAATCAAATATCCAGTCAATGAATGACGCTACATGTCATAGCTCATTCAAAGTATTTTTTACCGGGGATGTACTGTATTTGAATCAATGTCAGTAGGACACAAAATATAATTAAATACATAATAAAAAATTATTCGTTAATATTGATTTATTAGTTATATTCACAAAAAAATAATCAAGTTTTCAAAGTTCTTTTACATCAGCTCAAGTCATCTATTATATTTCGAGGTCCATTTGCTATATTGTATCCATACAATATACTTAGGATTACTGCGATTATAGTAGATAGAATAACTACTGTCAGTATGGTGTATGCAAATGTAGTTAAACACTTAAGTTTCCAATAAAATCTGATTGCATCGTTGTATTTTAGCACTTCCTAAAAGAATATAAATAAGACATTGAGGTTAATTATATTCAGAGTTACTTAATGTACTTACATTCATATTTTAGAGTTCCATGGTTTATTTTCTTAGTTGATATTGGGAATAAATAGATTTAGAATACAAATTTTCCTTGGTTTTGAGTAATTAAGACGAAAAATTTAGTGAGGCTGATAAGGAAAGTAATGTAAAATTCAACGTCGCCAGAAGGGGTGCGTTAATTGTAACAGGATTCGTTCTGTATGAAATTTTCGATCTTTGGAAAATCATAGAATGTTTAACGAAACATGATATTTTACTTATATTTATTAAAATATTATCTATTTTTACTTGTAAATGTATTTATATACTTAAGTGTATTCAACATATTCCAATTCTTCATTTTTAGTATTGTAAATCGCCCGTAGATGGCAACACTCAATAGGTAATGCGTGAATTTGTTTTGTTGCAAGGTGGAGTTAGGTTAAGAAAAGTGATTTTTTGATGAAATAGATATTTACCTATACATAAAAATGGCAACGACTGTATATTAAAGATAGTTATGTATTTAATTTACGCAGTTAACCTGCCAGTTACTGTACTATAAAATTTAAATTTTAAAAGTGGTAAGTTTATTTAAAAAAGAATTCTAGAAAAGAACTTTTATACTTCATTTATTACATAGTTATCGCATGTTAGAATGTATCTAAAGACCTAACAGTTTTTCTCTTATTGAAATTGGCTTGCTCTATAATTAGTTTTTAATATTTTAAAATATATACCTGTTTTAAGAAAAATATTATATGATTTTAAATTAAATTTATAACAAATACAAGAATATTTGCAGCAAAATATCCAGTGTTACTCTTGTCGTAACAGACGCCATCGTGTTTAAAAACACCCAATGAATCTTTAGGCCTGCCTGGCAATCCTGATTCGTTTATATTTGTCCCGCCTTAAATCTGCGGTATTACCTGTTTTTCTTGGAAGAGTTCGACAGGGTGGCAAATTGCCTCTACAGCAGCCTATCAGTCCCACTGCGACTTTTGTACGAGCAGCGTATTCGAATAGTCTGAGGTAAATGAAAGAATATTTCTTATGTTTTCTATTATTTTGAAGGTATCTTTTTACATATAAAAATCGTAAATATACATATATATTCTTTTCAAAGTATAACCTACATTTGTCAAACTTCTATTTGAAATTTTGAATAATACCTACTGCCTTAAGTCAATATTCTTGTTTTAATAAATACATATTATATTTCAGGATAAGGAAAAAATAAAAATTCAAGATGGACGAAATACTAATTTTTATATTGCTAAGAGAAACCGTCCATCAGGTAAATGAAGCAGAATAGACATGATATAAATTTTATAATTTGTTATTACAAATTGGGTAGAATAAGAGAATCGACAAGCGCAGGAAGCAAAATTGAACGTTTTGGAATGTGAAAGTAAGATTTCACTTTAAATAATCTAACTAAATAATATTTTTTTTATTCAGGAACTATGGTTCGCCACCCAAAGGTGGATTGAGTTTTGGACGTTTCGAGAGCGACAATGGTTCCCATCTATTTATTTGGTTACATAGTTTAGAGCTATTTGCTTTCAAAACTCTTCTTGAGATGTTGCAAAAGTATCCAATATGGAGGTTGAGGATCTACACCCTCAAGAAGGATTTTGTGACCAAATACAGCTCTAAACTAAGTATATGTAGAAGAAATAATTTATAGGTAACTAAAAGTATATTCTTACTTATATTCATATTGTAAAACATTTTATATTTGTCATTTAAATCAATGCTGAAAATGAGAGCCATTGTAGCTCTTGAAACTACCAATATTTCTGAAAATACAACCTACGGGATTTATTTTAAATCAATCTACCTTTTTTATTTATAAACCCTAGAATTTACCTTGATAAGGCGAACCCTAGTTCCAGAATAAAAACTTCGTACAAATACAAGATAATCTAGCACTACGCTTAAAATACCTAAATAATAATAACATTTATAGTAAATTAATTAAACAGTATAAAAATAAATAATTCAAAAACAATTATTTAAAAGTAACAGCTTAAGACAACATTAATCAAATTATGAAAAAAATTATAAATAACATTTTGTATTTACCTAGTGATACAACGGTTAGGAGCATTTCACAGTTAATTGTAATCGCCGATAATTATCAACGATTATTAAGATGTGTGTAGTTAGAGCAACGTATTTGATTATTTGCCATTTTCTAATCAAGATTGTTGTTTCTACTTAAAACATTAATCTATTTTAAAATACTATAGGAAAATAACTTGGAATGGCCCCCTTGGCACGTGACTCATTGTCTTAATGGGTAATCCGCCATTGTCCATTTTATAACATTCAAACTAGTCTATGAACTATACCATAATTATATGACAATAATGCCTGCAACAATTACAAGCACCATTAGGTTTTTCAAATGTAAAATTTAATTTCAAAATTTTTGTTCTTGTAGTTTTGCTATAAAAGTAACAGAAAACTTACTTAAAATCCCAATGTTCTGGTTTTCATTGCGCACTCTGTATATAAAAGAGTTCAAGTTATATTTGTAGTAAAGTAACTTAGCTGTTAATTAATGCGTAGACTTCGAATTTATACTTTTTTGTTTGTTGATTATAATACCTAGTACAATTATTTTAATTTGCTTAAATATACATATGTATAAAGAGTTTTTTTGCATTTTGTGTGCTAACTAGTAAATAATAAAAATATTATGCCATAAATTATTGATTTATATTGTATTACTTTCAACGTAACCTATTTTTACTAAATAATCGTAATCGCCGATTATTAAAATGCTAATCGTAATCGTCAAAGTAAAATCGTTGCATCACTATATTTACCTAACCCAAATTAAAATTTAATTTTAAAAACTTCTGCAGTCCTGCGGAGAATATATAGTTATAATCAAATTACAATTAAAAATGATAACTAATCTATGTTTAAATGAGCAACTAATGCCACCATACTACACATACACACTGGTCTGAAGTACAGGTTGTCTTTATACGCTTGCTCCCTATTGGTCATTTTTTACTTCCTTGTACGTAAGTAAAGGAAGTATTGTAATCGCGAAAAATTTCGGTTTTCAGATTTCAGCGGAAATATCCATTTTGATCATCCCTGAATCCATTTTGACTAATTTCGTCGTGACGTCTGTACGTACGTACGTACGTATCTCGCATAACTCAAAAACGGTAAGCCGTAGAAAGTTGAAATTTTGTATTTAGGACTCCTATAACATCTAGTTGTGCACCTCCTTTTCTGGTTATTATACAATTTCCAGAAGTGGCACTTTACATGAAGCCTATAATAGATTTTAATGAAAAACTGTTTTAAAATATAATCCAAAACTTTTCAAATTTGGTATACAAGACTTTTATGTCAATCGAAATAACATAATAGATTTTGGTTAAAATAGGCTAACCGGAAGTGGTACATTACTAGAAGTTCTTAACAGTTTTTCTTGAATAAAATGATTTTATTTTGATTTTAGAAATAAATGCTTCAAATAAAAGTTTTAGAGAATTAATTTCTGCATCTAGCACATCAAGTCATATTAAATTAGCCCTTTGTATAAGCGAGATATGTAAATTTAAAAATTATATACTTTTTTGTTTTTGTAATAAATATTTCTTTGTTGTAATCAAAACTCTCTTTAAAAAGAACCGGGATAGATTATGGTCGCTATATATCTTACTGTTTTGAAGTTAAAATTAATATTTTGTAATTTATTTATTAAAAAAATATGTATAGTTTAATAATCGTACAAGGAAGTCGTGTGGTGTCCACATCAGATTTTTTTTATTTAAAGAGACACGAGGTTGGTTAAATAAGCAAAATTGTGCCATTTTATATTAGAAACTTGGTCATGTAGACAAACAAAAAATGTATCAGCGGTTCCCAATAATTGGGACAAAATATATATTTTTCAAATTGAAACATACTTTTTATTCTTTTATCGGAAATAGTTTTTTTTTCTCTTTTCAATAATGTAATGTTATTTATGTACAGTTTTATTCAAATAAACGAGTTATTTACGTTTAAAAATGAAAATTTTGTACTGTTTTTGGTTAATTTAGCCAAGTAAGCCACGGAATCACTTTTTTTATGAATTAATTATTTTATTAACTAATTTACAGTAATTGTGTTGAAGAATTGCGAGAAAAAATGACAAGCTTGCCACTATGTAACTTGATATCTTTCATAGCTTTTAATTTGAATATTTGTTTTAGTTATTTTATTATTACTGTAAAATAAGTTAATAAAATAATAATTTTATAAAAACAATTGTTTCCATGGTTTAAATAAACTAATAAAAGAGTTTACAAAAACTTTACTTTTAAACGTATATAACTCATTGATTTGAAAAAATTGTACAGGCAGGAACAAATTCGATTTCCTTATATGAAAAATTTATTTATTATGCATGCTACAGAAAATTGATGTAGGTCTTTATGCGCCAATTTTTGAGACACTTTTAATAGGCACAGGTTCGATCCCGACCGACGCCCAATATTTCAAATTTTAAATGGCATAAAATTAATCCCTGTGGTGCACTCTCCACGCCAGCAATCAGTGCAAGTGAGGTGACGCCTGGCAAACACCCGCACGGTACAAATATGTCATCATCATTACCGAAATCTGCATATTGGCACACCCAGCAATGGGTAATATGCCGTGATAATATATTTTTTTATTTTATTTGAAAATACCTCGTATCTCGATTATTATAAAAGATAATGTATCTTCAAAATTGAGAAAACTGCGACAAATATGAAGAAAATATATACAGGCTGTAACACCAAAACCTACCACCGCCATTATTTTCTTTATTATTATAGTTACAAAAAAATACTATAGAATAAAATTGTAGGAGACCAAGGGGGACATCTCAATAGTGAAGAAAATATTTTTTTAAACCAGTGGTTCTCAAGTTATAACATAAAGTTAAATATTTTCAAAAAGGATTATACATATTTTTTATGTCTATTCGATAGAGTATTTTTTTCTGGATTCAACCATGAGATTATTTTATATCCTTACATAACAAAAATATTGAGAAAAATTCAATTGAAATTTAAACAAATTTTATTTTTATAATTATTTTTCAGTAGGCTATGAATGAAAAACAATTGAGCTTAAATTAAAATGAAACAAATATTTGTTAAAAACGTTATAAACAGTGTTCTATTTGATTTCTATCCTAAATAATTCAAATTGATAAATAGTAGTTTTTATTTTTCATACATAGCCTACAGAAAATGACTAGAAAAATCAAATTTACTTAAATTTCAATCAATATTTTTATTATGTAAGAGTATAAAACTAATACATGGTTGAATTCAGGACAAAATACGATATCGAATAGGTATAAAAAATATGTATAATCCCATTTAAAAAAATATAACTTTGTGTTGCAAATTGAGAACCACTGGTTTAAAAAAATATTTTCTTCTTAAATGGGATGTCCCCCTTGGTCTCCTACAATTTTCTTCTATAGTATTTTTTTTGTAACTATAATAATAAATAAAATAATGGCGGTGGTCGGTTTTGGTGTTACACCCTGTATAAACAATATCATAGAAAATAAAATTCTCTATCAAAATGCATTTACAGAAAATATTTTGTTTTTACCTAAGTGTTTGGTTGTGAATCTGGGGAACCGGGTTCTATCCCGACCGACACCAAATATTTCGAATTTTAAATAGCACAAAATTGACTCCTGTGGTGCACTCTCCCCGCCAGCAATGGGTGCACGTCAGGTGGCGCCTGATAAACGCATGCACGGTACAAATATGTCATCATTACCGAAATCTGTGTACAAAGCAGATTGGCACACCCAGCAATGGGTCATATATCGTGATAATATATTTTTTTATTTGAAAATACCTCGTATCTCATCTATTATAAGTGATAATGACGTATCTTCAAAATAAGTAAAAATCAAGCTTTAGCCTGTAGCTCAAAAATAAAAGTCGATCGAAAATTCCTGTGGTGCATATTAAAATTGTCTCAAAAAATCGGTTTTCATAAAAGAAACTCGAATTTGTTCCATTCTGTACATAAATAACATCTTATTGAAAAGAGAAAAAAAAACTTTCCGATAAAATTATAAAAAATATATGGTTCCATTTCAAAAAATAATTTTGGGAACCGCTGATACAATTTTTTTTTGTCGACATGACCAATTTTTTAATATAGAATGGCACAATTTTGCTCATTTAACCAACCTCGTATCTCTTCAAATAAAACAGTTACCAATAGTGAGCAAGACACCTGAAACACACTCGCACAGTTACAAATATGTCATCATCATTTATTTATAATTTTTACTGTAAACTGTTTAAAATAACAATGAATTTCACTCATAGCTAATTGAGTATGGAAGTAAAGTAGTAAATTATAAAGAAGTAAATACGATAAAACTTTCAGTAAACTAGGTAGGTGATTCAAAATTCATGTAGTAAGGCACAATAGACAGAGGACAGTCGTAATTAGTTAAGCTTACTTTAAATTAAGAACAAATAAATAACCATATAAAACTAAAACAATTACCCCTTAACCTTAAATAATAATATAAGCTAAAAGCTAAATACGTATTTCGAGAACTAAGTTCTCATCATCAGTAGTACAAAACAAAAGTTTAAGCAGAGAAGTTAAGATTACTCAACATGTAAACCATGTCAGAGGTCTAACAACTCTGAGCAAACAAGGGAGAGAACTGGGATTATATAGGGATAGGAGTCACAGGTGAATGAATACCAATTAAAACTAAGATTTAACGTCCAATGAAATTTAAGATTTAAAATGTCCTATTAAATTTAAGTTTCTATTAATAGAAACTTAAATTTAATAGGACATTTTAAATCTTAAATTTCATTGGACGTTAAATCTTAGTTTTAATTGGTATTCATTCACCTGTGACTCCTATCCCTATATAATCCCAGTTCTCTCCCTTGTTTGCTCAGAGTTGTTAGACCTCTGACATGGTTTACATGTTGAGTAATCTTAACTTCTCTGCTTAAACTTTTGTTTTGTACTACTGATGATGAGAACTTAGTTCTCGAAATACGTATTTAGCTTTTAGCTTATATTATTATTTAAGGTTAAGGGGTAATTGTTTTAGTTTTATATATATTTTTAACCTTAGACTCCTCCTATTATTGTAAATAAATAACCATTTAATCGAAAGGTAGCGGTACAGATGACGATTCAGCTAAAATTTCTTAGGGTATACAGTAATAATTGTTTGCACTAATTTGAATTAAACAGTAATCTGAATTTACAGTGTTCACAATAATTGTTGCGTTGAATAATCACATTATAAATATTACATTTTTATATCGTGTTGCATTCGAAGTGAGACTTTATTTTTTAAATTTCAAAGATGAAATTATCAATTATCTTTGTTACAGTGATGGAAAGCGAACCAAGGTCAGTGAGAAGTTATAACGTATGGAAATTCAATAATAACGGTAAGATCTTATATTCCTATACGGCGTATCTACTTTTTTTATTGACCAGGGACTACAATGGTACAATTTTCATAGGGTTGAAATTTCTACCCTATTCATTTTAGAACAAAAGTGTAAATACAACAAATGTTCAGAACACAAAAACTGCATGTAATAAGTCCAAATTTATGCATCAACAAAGTCCGATAAAAACAGGTAACTGAACCAAAAATCGTACTCCTGTAGTAAGGAAAAAAGTAAGGATAATGACAGCGTTGTTCTATTTTATCCGAGCATATTTCACAGTAGGAATAAATTAGGGATTACTCAAGAACAAAGAATACCACATTGCTGTTCGGTATACCTATACTGAACGGTATTAGTGATTTACAGATTACGATTCGAATATATATTACTGTTTTTTTTTCTATTTTAAATAAGGCATTAGAATATTTTCGCAATAAATGTTACGTCAAACAGTTTTTTGGAAAAACATCTCTAAAAGACTGACACTATTGTCGAAACTTTTGTTTAATACAGGGTGGGGCAGAAAAACCTATCCGATTTCAAATCCCTTTTTCTCAAAAGAGGGAGCAGGTAGAGTAGTGGGGTAAAAACCGTTAGAAAGCCGGTTTTATGCCATTTGTCAGTAGTCAACATGCCTTGGTCTGGTGAACATCGTGCTTTTGTTATTGAGCGGTTTATCGAATGCGGCGGTTCGATAATTGCTACACAACGTGCTTTTCGAATTCATTTCGGACTCGGGCGTCATGATCCTGTTCCACATCACGCTACGATTAAAGTGTGGGTGTCAAATTTTAGACAGACGAGTTCAGCATTGAAAAAGAAGTCGCCTGGACGTCCCAGGACAGCAACAGGACCTGAAAACGTGGCCAATGTGAGAGCCGCGATTGAGCGCTATTGTTTCATGCTGGAAAATTTTCTTAGACCCAAAATGGAAGAAAATGGCGTGGAAAATGTGTGGTTTCAACAGGATGGGGCAACCGCCCACACATCGCGACGATCAATGGACATTCTCAGGGAACTGTTTCCCGGTCGCCTCATTTCCCTGAGAGGTGATCTTGGCTGGCCGCCGCGCTCACCGGATCTCACTCCATGTGACTTCTTCCTTTGGGGTTACCTCAAATCGAAGGTTTACCAGCATCGACCAAGGACCCTTCTTGCTTTACGAAGGGAAATTGCTCGGGCAATTGAAGAAATTCCTGTGGAAATGACGGTGAAAGTCATGGAAAGCTACCGCGAGCGCCTAAATCAGTGTATCCGCTCCCAAGGACGACATTTGAGTGATGTGCTTTTCAAAACTTAAATTTAAAAATGGCATAAAATTTGCGATATGTTAATAAAAAATTTTTTTGACAAGTTGAGTGGTTTTAATTTTATAACGTTTTGAAATCGGATAGGTTTTTCTGCCCCACCCTGTATCTCAACAACATACATACTATATTTAAATTTTAATTAATAATTTCAAATATTTAATTATTATTTATAGTTTCAGAGAATGTAAAACACGAAGCTGCGCACAAACTGAATGAAATAGAAACATTCCCTTTTACAACACAGACCAATTTGAAGTTGGCTTTACTTAGAAGATGCAGAAGTTGATAATCAGTAACAGAGATTGACGAAATTAAACAAAATATGTAGTTTAACAATTAAGGTATGTCCAATGTCCAGTCTCAAAAAATTTTCGGATTTTTTGGTAGATTCCGAATAAGTAGGCACGGCATGTTGTCTAGAGAATAAATTTATAATTTAGTTTAGCTGAAATTTTCGTACTGAATTTCCAAATCTCTTCAAGAAAATTCTTTGTATTCAACTTATTTTTCTTATATTTGAAAAACCAATAATATATAATTTTACAATGCATGAATAGAAGATATAAAAATAGTCTATTGCAATTGGCTAATTGATATATTTATGTTTGCAGGTTTTTAACTTACCTTCAGTAATCCGAAAGGCAAGAACCAGAGGAATCATCATCATCCTGAAAAATTAAAAATACAGTGTTATTGTAATGTTACACAAAAACAGTGATTTAATTTAAAGTTGTTATGTTACAGCATTAAATTAATAATTACGTGTGCTAAATCATTTATTTCAAAACTATATCCTTCATTAAATTTATCATGGGAAATAGTGAAATCTTGTTACGATTAAATGAACTTTTTAAGATTCAAATACATTTTTACGAAAATTACTATTTTAACATACAGTATGGATAATCTGCTATTTGCATATACAAATTATATTCGATTCATTTAGTATAAATATAAAATAACGTAATATACAATGTATATTAAAACTATAAATAACAGTGAAGTAAAACTGCATGTTCAGGAGCTTTAACTCCACCTATTAAGTAGCTTTGTGTCCTATGGCGTGAGATCTTGGTATTGTGACGTTCAACAGGTAATATATTCAAGCTTAATAGTAATTATTACAATACATAGGGTAACAACCTTTAATAAAATCAGTGTTTTTTGGGCGAACTAATGACTAGAGAAAAATGTTATATACATAAAATGATCATGAATAAGGGGCTAATTTATTAATAATAACAAATCGAAAATTCAATCAGTGGTTCTCAAACGGTAGAACAAAATTATATTTTTTTATGGTAGGTATGCTGTATAAATTTTTAGTCCGTTAAATAGATTTTTTTTCTGATTTCAGCAATATAAACAATGTATAGGGTTATATAAAAAATTGCTTTATTACTAGTGTAAGTAGTAGCTAGACAACAATCGTATCAATAGTTCAATTATTTCAAGAAAAATGGTGTTAAAAAATAGAAATATTGGCCCGTATTTCGAGCACACTTTTATGGTAAAAGAACTTTTATGGAGTGCGCTTTTACATTATAGTCTTAAGAGGAGTGTGCTCCATAAAAGCGCTTTTATTATAAAACTGCGCTCGGAATATGAGCCAATGTTACAATATTGAAATAGGCTATGCCTATGCAATACATAACTTGATACTGTAACGCGACATACCTGGCCTCGTCTATCTCAAGGTTGTACTTTGCCCTACGTTGTATTTAATAAGTAACCCTTACTTCATTCGTAATACAGAGTAGCTGTTAAAAGTGGAGGAATCGGGATAGGTATTTCACACAATTAAAGAATCATGTTTACTCCAAAAAGCAGACAAAATATGTCTATCTTTGTGCATTTATTGAAAATTAATTAAGAAAGCAAATAATAAATAATATGAGAAATACGATTCGGTGTAATGATTTGAATATGACACCATGCTGTGGAATGGCACACGCCTTACGTACGCGGGAAACTACAGCTAAAATCTCGCGCAGAGAGTCATCTAGACATAATTTCATCAAATTATTTAGACCAAATTAATACAAAAACACATAAAAGTTGTCCCAACAATTTTATATTAGCAACATTGAAAATAATGCCGTTCTTTGTATAGATAGCGTGGGTTTAGCAACACTACCTTCGTTTAAGGTTCGCAGCTGAGCCGCCTCACCTTTGTAGGCAGGACGATCGACGTAACCGAAGCGTCTGCAGGACGTGTGACTGAGTCACCCCGTCGTATGAATCAACGAGTAACTGTATCGTACTCGCCGGTTGGGTAAGTTATACCCAAGTGAACGTGGGCACGCCAACGATCGGTGCTGATACGGCACACATCTTGAGCTTGTGTGGCTGCAACGCAGCGAGACCCGCAAAATTACGTTTGATTGACAACCAATACCAGGTCATCTAAATAAAAATTCATTATATCATTGTAATAACAACAAATCATAATATATTGCTTGTCCAAGTTAAGTTCACCACATTGTTGGGGTGAACGAATTCTCAGTACACTTAAAAAAAGCGAAATTTTGATATCTGGATTTACCAAGGTCAAGCGTCTGTAAGGGATGTTGTACATGAATTTGATAATGAACCGTAATGTTGGGAAGTGGAAATGAGAACAGCAACAAAATAACTACGTAACCATTTACATTGGAAACAATAATAAAATATATAATATATTAACAAGAATCAGCATATCAAAATATATATACTTTTAAAAACTTACCCTTTTTAACATCCTGTACACGTATATGTATGTATATTTTAATACACAGAAATACCTAATTGTTCGTTTATTTATTTTTATTTCCCTCTTGTCTACAGGTATAGAGATGTAGTTTTTCATGCTCTTTTCCAATTTGTCTACATGTTTTGAAAAAGTATAAAATGGATATTCTATACTTCATAGTTATTAAAAAAATTGTTGATCCAATAAGGTAAAATAATAAAATGTATTTTCTTAGATTTCCAAGCACTATTATGTATAATTATAAACAACTTGTTGATTGACGCAGAATCGAGAGTCTTGTCGAGACTCGAGACAAAACGAGACTGACTGCAAGTCTCGTCTCGACAAGACCAAAGTAGTCGAGACTTAGTCAAGACCAAGACAAGACCGACCTCAAGTCTCGTCTAGTTTCGTCTTGTGGCAACACTAGACAACATTTAAAAGTTACCTCATCTCGGACATAAATATTTGTTAAATTTCAGTCACGTTCTACACCAATATGTAGTAAATAGCGTGCTGGTAAGTTTGTGTGTACATGTGTAAAGAAACAAAATTTATTTTTAACAATAACGCTTACTATGTATCACTTTCCCCCACGAATACTTTCCCTCTCTGTGCACGACACCAGCGGGGACTGTCATGTAAGAATAGACGGATTGTACCACGGTACAAGAATAAATATACCGGATTTACCAAATGATGCATGTAGATATAACCAATTACAGTAGAGCGTCAATAATCCGGACGTCAAAAATCCGAACGATCGATAATCCGGATTCGATTCTAACGAAAAAAAATTTTTGCTTGTAAAGGAACAATGTTTGTATACAGCAACAAAAAAGACTAAAATATGTAATTTTTTATTAATAATGAATAGTTTTATTTATCCGCTCCTCTTCTCTAAACATCACAGTAATTTATGACCGATTGCAGCTAATATTTTGCGTTGAAGATACCCAAAAAGTATTTTATTGGTTCATTTCGAAAATCCGGATGGGGTCCGGTCCGAATTAATCCGGATTACTGACGCTCTACTGTATATATAATTTACCTCTACATTTTCTCTCTTATATAAAACATAAATATATATTTCCACAAAAAGAAATAATAACGCACAATACATTACACAAAAAATTTATTACATTCAATTTAGACTGAAAACCACAGATTACGAAAAATTTGACATAAAAATTAATTTTTATTAGCCTGCAATCGCATTTGTAGGCATAAAATTATCTTCAAAATCCACAATCAATGGTGGAACCATATGTCTTCCGTGCAGTCGATTTTGTGCATTCAACCTTTGAAGAATAAAATAATTGTATGCATATTGTAAAACCACACAAGAGCAATGAAACGTTGTTAAAGTCATAAAGTTGAAGATAAATAGTACGGTTAACGTTAATTCCAACATTTTGCATAGAAATACCAATAGCATTAGGTTCCCAGGAGATGAAAACTATAAAAGATGAGATTGGTTAATTATATTTTTCTTTCCTATTTATGCAATACTTACAATGCAGATCAAATCCATGTTTTCAAAATTTAATTACTTGTTATAAGAAATACAAAATAAATATTTTGTTTCAATTGTTCGTTTCGTTGAAAGTTCCAGTTGCAGACATGCATAGTGAATATGCTGACATCTATTGTTACTTCTATGCAATAACATTATAATACATATACTTAAAAATATATATTTTATTTCAATAAATTGAAATTAATTATTATAAACATAGTACTTTTACAAATATCTTGTTAATTTCAAAAGTAAAAAATATATTAAATCTATATGAAATAAAATAAATGATACTATTGTAACAACAATAGTTGCGATATTCATTTTTTTCAACGCTTTTCACATTTTTAAAATAATATACTCTTCCACTATTTATGATTTGTACGAAATATTACATCTAAAACAATGAATGTCCTGAATACAGCTATATATTATGATATCTTATTTCTTGATAACAACTCCGTAACTCGTAGTTTAAGCATTGTCGTGGGTAGATAAAAAATGAAGAGTATAATGAGCAATGCATAATAAAATAAAATAATGATTCTTATTATCAGACTTTATTTCAAGAATTACATTTATATTGAGTAAAGTTAAATTTTATTGAACAAATTAAATATTAGTCATAGTTAACAAATTATATTTTCAGTACGCTCAATTTTATAATTAATAAATTAATATTTTTGAAAGTAAGTTTTTAAACTTTAAAACTGACATTTTCTCGTATGACTTTAAAACAGTAAAACAGCGCAAGCTTTGTGACGTCAAACAGTTAGACCAATAAGCGAACAACCAACCAAATGCCGATACGATACACACTATTTGAAAGACTTTCTAAAGACATGCGCACTAAAAGCAAAAGGCGGGCCTAAAGAGCGGCATGTTTCAGATCAATAATTGTCTTCCAACAGATATTATTAAAAATAAATTTCATTGAAAGAGCATTTTTGAATAGCAAATAAAAAGTTTTTAGGTATATTGTTACTAAAATGAAATGAGCAACCTCATTGCTTAAAAAAATATTAATGAAAAACTAAAGTATAGATATTTTAATTCAAGATACAAACAACATTAAAAACTATTATATATATACAGGGTGTAACACCAAAACCGACCACCGCCATTATTTTCTTTATTATTATAGTTACAAAAAAATACTATAGAACAAAGTTGTAGGAGACCAAGGGGGACATCTCATTAGAGAAGAGAATATTTTTTTAAACCAGTGGTTCTCAAGTTACAACATAAAGTTATATTTTTTCAAATGGGATTATACATATTTTTTATGTCTATTCGATAGAGTATTTTTTTCTGAATTCAACCATGAGATTATTATATATTCTTACATAACAAAAATATTGAGAAAAATTCAATTAAAATTTAAATAATTTTTATTTTTATAATTATTTTTCAGTGGGCTATGAATAAAAAAAATTGAGTTTAAATTAAAATGAAACAAACATTTGTTAAAAACGTTATAAACAATTTATATTTGATTTCTATCCCAAATAATTCAAATTGACAAATAGTAGTTTTTGTTTTTCATACATAGCCTACTGAAAAATGACAAGAAATATCAAATTTACTTAAATTTCAATCGCATTTTTTTCAATATTTTTATTATGTAAGGATATAAAACTGATACATGGTTAAATTCAAAATAAAATACGCTATCGAATAGGCATAAAAATATGTATAATCCCATTTGAAAAAATATAACTTGTGTTGCAAATTGAGAACCACTGGTTTAAAAAAATATTTTCTTTTTAAATGGGATGTCCCCCTTGGTCTTCTACAATTTTGTTCTATAGTATTTTTTTGTAACTATAATAATAAAGAAAATAATGTCGGTGATCGGTTTTGGTGTTACACCCTGTATATATATTATGAACAAACTATTATACAATAAGTAAAAATTTGCTTTCAAATACTTACCTTAGACTTAAAATTATTCACTGTAAACACTGTCTATCGCGTACAGAATTCGACAATATATAAATTAAAGAATTAGCAAATTATTATTAACAATTTAGTTTGAAATTATATTGTCCAACATTGTCAACATTTAACTAACAAAAATTATTATGTTTAAGAATTTTTCATAAACTAAATATTTTTGTGTAAATATTATGAATATACATCATCAAAATTTAAAATTTACATAAACAATGTAGTAAGGTATGAATTATTTAGAATAATGTGGAAAAGAACATACACCAAATATAAAACGATTTTATATTTTTTATGACATTACATTACAAAAATTAAAGTTCTTGTAGCTATTTGAAATATAAAATGAACTTTCAAGCAATATATCGCAGAATATGTAAATAGTATTCAAAAAATTATAGAATTACTTCCAAAACTAATGATAGTATAATAATTTTATTAAATTTAACTTTGTAAATCTAATTAACCAGCTTCAACACCAGGCGGTCCGTAAAGTTGAATTTCAATTATTTGTCCCTCGTATGCTTCGACAAAAACGTAATAGTTTATAATCCATGCTAAGTATCCTATAAAGGTTAGAAATCCATAGAAAACGGTGAGAACAGATGTCATTATTAATAACTCAGTTGTAAACTTAACGCCGTATATAGTCCACGCGACAAAAATGACACCCCAAATAAAAATAGTACTCTAAATTCGAAAAGTTACTTATTAATTGGAATAAATTTAATTATTATCAAATACTTACTTTTAAATTAGGATTCATTTTAACTTATATTTATATTTAACAATCTTATAAACGATGTAAATTGCTATGCTGTTCTAAATAAAATGAATGCGGTCAACTAAAGTCTGGTGAACCTTTCCACACTTAAGAGTGTACCGTATGACAGAATGACTGTGTTTTCAAAGAGAATAATTCTGATTGGCTATGGTAAACCCACCATTGCATTCACTATTTACTTTGTATTACACAGCTGAGACGTAATATCTTGTATATTATTTTTTCTATTAATTTTTATACAAATAGTCTATGTACCAGCATCATTGTTTTCTTTTTTATTAATACACTTGCATTTGTCTTATTTGCAAAAACCACAAACAAATTATGTATTTTTCCCAATTTTTTAATGTTTTTTATTGCTTTTTTAATAAAATTGTTTAATTTTAATGTGTTCATTCATGTGTTTAATGTTTTGTAACACTAAATAAATACTTTTTGAGTTGAAAATTTTATAAAAAAAATGTAAAATCATAACTAAAAAAATAAATATTTCAATTCAGCAAAAGAACTACTAGAGAGCTATGAAAATAAAACAGAAATGTATCATTGCGGCATATTACCCATGGCTGAGTGTGCCAATCTGACGATCTGCCTTGTACACATATCAGTAATGATGATGACGTATTCGTTCCGTGCGAATGTTTACCAGAGATCATCTCACGAGCACTCATTGCTAGCGTGAAGAGTGCGCCACAGGGGTCACTATTGTCATTTAAAATTCGATATAATTTTGACGTCGGTAGGGATCGAAATCATTCAACTAGATATTTCATTGTTCGAATTCGAACTAACAAACTAGATAAAAAATATATCATGTATTACAGACTTTTAGGAACAGAATTTCTTACATTTAAAAATTCGAGAAAAAAACATAATTTTATATTTATTTACTTACGTTTTCTTCTTTTTCAAATGATGCACTTTAGAGAACAAATCGTTTGTACAGGTTTCACATTAGAATAATATACAACTGAAGTAAAAAAAATTTAGAAATTTATTTAAAGTTACAGCCAAACAAAAAATTAAACAAACAGACATAGTTAGACGAAGTATGAAGAATTTAAAATGGAAGCCGATAAAATATGTAGATAATTAGGTGATCAAAAATATAAAACAGGCACATCATAATTAGTCTGGTAATGCACATCTGGCAGAAAGACTCAGCAGTAGGTGTGAACAGAAAACACCATAATCCATGAGTTTTATATGTTTTTACCATCTAAAGAAAACACAAATTCAATATTTCGAACTCCATATAATCATATAATATATTACTTGATTAACCAATAATGAAAAAAATACTTGTCCCACGAGGCAAACAATAGCATACAGTAAGCCCCAAAAACACCCAAGGATAAAATGTCCGTTGATGACAGGCATTTTGATAGTAGATGCCAGTTATTAGTTATTACGATGATTTTAGTAAAACCTCAATCTTCACTTGAAATAATATTACTCTTCGTCGATAATTACGATGATTTTCTAAAAATTATTGAATTTTTTGCTTACTAGCATGTTAAAAACAGCTGTAGCGAATTATTTACAAACGTCCACTAAACCACCAAACATCCAACAATAATGTAACACCAACAGAACCTGCCTGCCATCTATTAGCCGATAGTCCAACATGTTGACTCGACCAAAATAAACCATTTAATATTTTTTTTCGTTAAACGAGTATATTTCGTTAATAAATCAGTCTGTATTCCCAATACATTAAAAAATAAAAATAGTTAACGATTCATTAGTTTTTTTCTTGTTTGTATACTAATATAAAGTATGTAACATGTTGTACACGCATGTTTTAGGAAAGGCCTATAGATTGTAATGAATTATGAATTTAATATAGAATTTACACCGCACAATATATCATAACAATTATTATTATGTATGTGTACTGTTTACATAATTATAATGAATAAAAATACGCAATGATATATTTAGTAGCTAATGTGGACGTTATGTGGAATAAGTATATTCCAATAACCTTTTCTTGTAAAATTATTTATTTGTATGGAACAAATTCTACTGCTCTCATTATATACAAAGGCTTGAATTGCTATGAATTAAGGCCATCGCACACTGTTCGGAATAGAACGGCATCAAATGGCTGCGCGCCGAACGACAAAAATAAGTTTACGTTCAAGGGTTGCCTTTTATATTTCGGGATTGGGCAACCCTAGTGCTGTCATCTGGCAACTGACGTTTCTATCGTAAAGTTTGACATTTTTGACAGTGTACGTACTCAGAACGTTTTGACGTACGAGCGCTATTTGTGTTGTTACAGTAACTTGAAAAATTCATATCGGGCAAAAAATGGAATTAAATCGTCAACATTTTCATGCGATTATTTTTTACAACGACGTGGATTAGTGTATCGATGAACTTCATTAGTTTTTTGGCGATGAAACACCATGAAGGACCAGTGTTTATCGCTCAAGGACGAATTTCGTGAAGGTCGTCCAAAATCGGTTGTTGAAAAACATTGATGCGGTGCGTGAACTGATACTGCAAGATCGTCATGTGACTTATCGTGAGATTGAGGTATCCTTGGACATTAATGGGACCAGCATACATTCAATATTACATGAACATTTGGCCGTAAAAAAGATTTGTTCGCTTGGATCCCACATAATTTGACAATCTCTCAAAAACAAGCTCGTGTCAATTGGTCGCAAGAAATGCTCAAAAAATTTGATCGCGGTGCATCAAAACATGTGTATGACATCGTGACAGTTGACGAATCGTGCATCTACGCGTATGAACCCGAAAGTAAACAGCAGTCGACTGTATGGGTCTTCCAAGGCGAGCCAAATTCATCAAAAGTCGTTCGTGCTCGAGTTACTTCGAAGCAAATGGTCGCCTGCTTTGTCGGAAAAACTAAACATGTCTCAACCGTACCATTGGTGCAACCAAGGCTTCGAACCTGGCGAACCCAAACCAGGAACTGAACCTCAAATATATTTTTCAATTGAATACGAGTCGGAACCGAACCGGGTATTAAAATTCGGGTTCAGGGTTAAGCTCCGGTTCAGGTTCATTTTGAGTATGAAACGTAAGCGTAATCGTATAACAGCCAAATATCGACGCCTGTGTTGTCTGTTTGTGAAAATTGTGTTCGTGTTCTTGTCTTTTGTAAATTTCGGGTCCCATTTTAATTTATTTCTATATAAAGACTGTTATTCAAAAAACATTAATTCAATTTTCATTAGGTCGAACCAAACCTGAACCCGGAACAAAACCGCTATTTATTATCTCTCAAAAAATGAATTAACTTGAACCTGAACCGAATCCAGTTTTTGGCGGGTTCGATGCCCTGGGTGCAACCTAGAACGGTCAATTCTGAATGGTACACAACCATTTGTTTGCCACAAGTCTTCGGAGAAATAAGGAAAACCAACCGCCGAAGACGGATCATTCTCCACCACGACAATGCGAGCTCTCGCACATCGGCTCGAACAAGTTAATTTTTGACCGCTCAAATCGTCGATTTGATGAGTCATCCGCCATATAGTCCTGATTTGGCCCCCAATGACTTATTTTTATTCCCGAACATCAAAAACAAATTGCGAGGTCAGCGTTTTTCGACACCTGAAGAAGCGGTTGATGCGTTCAAAATGCATGTTTGGAGATACCTTCATCGGAGTGGAAAAAGTGCTTCGAAAATTGATTGTGTTTAATTTTGGAATCATACTTGTACATATTGTATTTATAAAAGTTTATAACACTAACTATCGTTTTATTTAACGATATTTTTTATTATGCTATAATTGTAAATATAATAAATAATTTTATTTAACGATATTTTTTTATTATGCTATAATTGTAAATATGAAAAAAAAATTACATCAATGTTCTATATTTACAAAAATTGTAATTAATTACTAATCTGTATACCTAACAACTATATCACTTTGAAATTAATATATTATGATGAATTTAAAAAGAAAATATTTAAAGAAACAAATATACAACAAATAAATTTGTTTGTTCTCTTTTAAGAGCAACATAAACTTCGAAAGTATTTGTAACTCATTGAATTTTGTTATTTCATATTCATATTGTATCCTTCTTACTCCGTTGGATATTGTAATTAAATAAATAAATAATAATAAAACATTTTGACATACCGATATAGTAATCCATGCCAGCCTCGACCCATATCTGCTTTCAAATTTGAATTTACAACCATAGTTCTACAGTCAATCACTTCACAATCATTGAACATAAACAATTTCTTTAAATAATATCCATAAATATACTTAACTACAATATTGTTCAACGAAATGTCCACACGAATCACAAAATACGTCCACATCTCACAAAAATCAAAAACAAACTGACTCAACATGTAAATGGTTAGAGTTAGATCATTTCAAGAATAAACCAGCACGGCGCCAATATTTGTAAATAATTAAAAATATCAAAAAATACTGTAAAATTTATTACTACAATATTTGCGACAGAATATAAATATAATGAGATAATTGTTTGCATTGATGTATAATAAGAACTGTATATTAAAATAACGTAAATAAACTCTAAGAACCAAATATTTTACATAGTATGATTGAATTGTTTAAGAAAATACTTTATTTACAAAATTTAAGTATTAAAATACTTTTTACATATGTATACATAGACAGGTAGAACTTTTAAAATAAATATTAACAATATAGCTCATCAGTTCTTAGAGATTAAGGGGATTCTGTTGTACTACACCACCATTCTCACAAATAGCTTTGGAAATAGAGCTCATTTTCGTGAAGGTGTCCAATGATTTTCCACTGCCTACGGTCTTTAAGTTCTGTATTACTCGTTCAGAGGCCTAAACAGAAAAACAACATATATGGAAACGGTAACACATTATTTTTACTCTTTAAATTTTACCATTTAAATTTAGCTTTTAGCAAAAACAAACAAGATGTTCATTTTATATGGACAACTATTGCTATAACGAGAACTATAAAGATTTATTTCTGAATTAAATAATATATTTTCATACCCTCCCATAACGATATTTTTGAGAAAAATGCATATAAAATTTTACATTAATTTGATTAAAATATGACTAAAATAAGAGTGCCACGAATGAAAAAAATAAATACATGTTAATTTTTTTTACAGAGAATTATAATGCCTTGACACAAAGAAGTGAATATTTTGTTCTGTCAAATGATCATAAATGTCAATTGAGATGTCAACACACGCACAATATTCACGTATTTCTTTCATGGCATTCTAATTCTATGTAAAAAATATTAACATATATTCATTTTTTCCATTCGCGACTTCATTGTAATATTAATGTAAAACTTTATATGTATTTTTCTCAAAAAATAAAATAAAAATAGCGTATCGTTGAATACAATAAAATTCTCTAACAAATGAGCAAATAAAAAAAAAAAGAACCCGTATTATGAAAACCACTGGTCGATTTTTTTTCTTTAAATTTGTCTTAGATATTGTGTGCCCATTTAACCGTCTTTGTAGCTATTACAGTTCTCGAGATACGAATGGGGGTCCATTTACTTTCAAGGACGTCAAACAGTAAAACTATTTCTCGTAAAAAGTATCTTAGTCCCAACTTATTACATTATAAAGATTGTTTATATAAAAATCATCGTCTTGTGGGGTCTCGTGGCAGAGTGCCCGAGTCTCTGGTTGCGAATCTGGGAACCGAGACCCTTTCCTTTTGGCACAAAGAAAAACAACTTCGTAAAAATTTAGTACTTACAATAAAACCTACCTTGCAAAACATATGGGATAATACTAACAGAAAATTGTGAAGGACTTACGGATACAATGCTTAACAAAATTTAAAGCTTACTAATAAAGGCGATGTAATCCAATAGTGGAATATTTGACTAGCATATTCAGTTTTTGTCAGTTTAAAATCTATAATTAAAACTAGTCGAAAGAAATTTGTAGAAATTGCTCACCATATCCGTAGTTTTTATAATTTGTTTGTTGAAAATGTAAACCGGCCGAACTATTATGAGTTTGGGGTCATAAATGTCATTTGATAATGGGATTTTAACTATTTTTGATAAGACAGCAAAAATATACGTAATTTAATGAGTATTAGTGAAAGAATTTTGTTTAAATATTAGTTCGCAAACTACAAACAATTGCAGTCGAATAATAATTAGGATGACTTATCATATCCTAAACAATTTGATTTGTTGTCTAATTTTAAAAGCGAGATTTGCGCGTCTTTTGCTCCCACCCACCATGAAACCATAAATGGAAAACACTAACGCCTCCCGCCGCCATAGTTTGCGTCGCAATATTGTCAAACAATGGTCAAACTGTTTCAATGTTCTATAATTTATTACGAAAAAAATGCATTTCGTGTTACTTATGCTTAATAATAAATTCTTCATGAATGTAACATATACGTTTATACCAGGTGTTTTTTTGCCAAGGTATATATACGAGATTAACATGGGAAATCAGTTTTTTGCAGACTGTTGTAGTGTAATGCCTCAATTTACGTTCAAAAAGTCAGGTCTTACCATCCTTTCTAGGCATGCGCATAAGTCACTTGTGGCGTCACAAAAGTTCGATGATAAATAATTAATTATAAATAAATGGAAACGTAATTTTAACTTTTAATTACATTTTAAGATATAATTATTCATATATTTACGATTTAAAAATATTTCACATGTAATTTGAATCACGCTAAACTTCCCCATTATATTAGTTACTCCAGGCACATCTTCTGGTATTAGACTAATTTTTAATACAATAAAATAATTCGGAATGGCAAGATAGAAAACTAAGTTATAAGTTATAACCCTGAATGGAAGATAACGGGAGGGGGTTTGTTTGTATCGAGAATATACCTATTAAACTATATACCGCTGAACCCCTATCTCTCGTATAAGTAGAAAGTGTCCGCAATATTACTCTATCCAACTTTGACTAGCACACGGACACGTGTCTACAAGCGCAGGCGCGCACAGCCGGCAGGCAAATAACGAATCGAATGCAGTTGACGCATGCGCATAAGACGCCGTGTTCACGTTTGAAGAGTGAGAGATGTTGCGGACATTTCTTATGTGCCTTTTAGCGGTATATAGTTTAATAGGTATATTGTATCGAGATGTTCATCTCTCTCTTGTGTGACGTCAATTCTGTAAATGTTTATTGCTTAGTTTGCGAACGAATTAACATGTATAATTTTTTGTTTTTCACTAATACTTTATGTATATTTTGACTTTCTTATCTAAGATAGTTAAATTGTGACTATGGTATATTACTCCATTGATATATTTCTACAACTGGTTCTTGGAATATTTCAAGTATTTGTTCTAATCTAAGAAAATATTATTTTAACAATAAAACAGCTAATTCATGATATATGAAGATTTCATATCAGTATATGAGATAAAAGTGGATTTGAGATAATATTGTCAATGTTATTAAATGAGTAACATCGTAGAATAATTACAAGCAAGTAAACTTGTACCTTGAGTTTATACGTCATAAATATTATTAGCTATACTCGGAGAATATGCAAAATGCATATTAAGTACATTCTTGCATATTTTTAAGAAAATCAAATAAAACTTATGCAAAATAAAATTAGTGCATATTTTGCAAATTTTTGACAATTGATAATTTTAAATTATTACTTCAAAGGATGACCTATTTTCCACTTTTACCACGGAATTTTCCCATTTCCAAGTAATTTCTATCCCTATATTTGGTATATATTTTACAATTCTGTACAATTTTTTTGGACGTTTGTACGAAGCAATAAAAAAATAATAGAGAAACATTAAACAAAAATGCTGGATTTGATAACTGACACAAACAAGCAAATAAATTAATAAAATATTAAATGGCGATATTGAGGTTAATGTTAATTTTAATTCAAACTTAATTGCAAATTTTAAATAAGCCCCTATAATTTGTTGCGAGGTTGAACGCATAATCGTCGACACGAAAGAGAGCGGATGTTGTAACTGCATAAGTGCATATAAGAGTATATTTTAGTATATTTTTAATGCATATTTTTAGATATTTTAGTGCATATTTTCCGAGCTCTAATAATAGTTACACAATTGAAATATGAAAATATGAATTTGTTTACCTCATGACACCAAGCTTGCGCCAGTAGTTTCTCCTGGTTGGCACTTGGGTAATTTTCATTCAGTGATCGAGTTGCCCTTGAAAGAGCTGCTGTCATTGTATAGATATCAATTGTTGCGTTTGCTAATCTATTAAGGACAAATTGTTCGTTTACTATTTTCTTGCCATATTTAATCAGAACCATCTCAACAGCTTGGCCGAAAGCATCAACAGACTGAAATAATAAACAAAATTCAATAGAAATATAAGAAAAATTTAATGTTCAAAACCGATCTACCTTTGCAACCTGAGTGGCAGCGGGCACTAACTCACTATGCACCAAGTGAGACATTGAGGGAGGAGAGCCAAGACCAACTTTTCGAACTGCCCTTTTTGATACTTCTTCGAAAATTAAACCTAAATGTGCGGTGGGATTTTTGAAAGCTTGCTGCAATTCTTTCAAGTGAGCTCCGGCGTACTGGATACCAGTAAGCGCTACGAACAATCTTAAAATGTCGTTGGTGCCTTCAAAAATTCTGAAGATCCTAAGATCTCGGAGAACTCGTTCCAGGCCAGTGTGTTTCATGAAACCCATGCCACCAAGGATTTGGATGGCTTCATCGCAGACATACCACGCTGATTCAGAAGCAAATACCTGAAATATTGAAATTTATATAAAAACACTGACATACTTTAAACTTTGGCATAAAATTCTGGCACCGAATTGGGGTCAACTATTTTCCTAAAGGTCAAACTTCAACAATATTTAAATATAAATATTTTTGTTGACATAAACAACCCTGTTTTCGCTCACAAAAACAGGTGTTTCGCAACTTCGGGTACAAACTTTAAGGGCATATAGTACTGACCAAAATTAATAAAAAAGCTTAATCTACATGGCTCCGATCTTCAATAGTTGTTGGGATATAAGGCAGTGAAAAATGAGGTTCTGAGGTTTATTTGTGCTTTCCCAAAAACTGTAAGAGTTGCGACTTCGATTAAATGAGACTTTTCTTTAACTTTGAAAAGAAATCAAATAATTGTACCAAATAAAATATTTAAATTTCAAGTAACTTCTTATCTATTAGAGAGAAAAATGTTTCATTTAAAATTTTATTATATTTCTAGTGTAGTTAATGGCATAGACCAAATATTGTTCGATCACTATCTTTGTCAGTTTTTCTTCGATTCTAATACAAAATGGCCTATTTCTCGGAAACAATTAAAGATCAGCCCTAAGTTGATTTAACTTTTTTTTACTAATTTTGGTCAATACTATTTGCCCTTAAAATTGTACCGGAAGTTGTGAAACACGATGTATATGATTATGAATCATCAATGATGAAGTAATTAAAATAAAAAAATATACATCTACAGGTTGTAACAGCGAAACCAACCACCGCCATTATTTTCTTTATTATTATAGTTACAAAAAAATACTACAAATTAGAGAAGGAAATATGTTTTTAAACCAGAGGTTCTCAAGTTACAACACAAAGTTATATTTTTTTTAAATTGGATGGCATATATTTTTAGGCCGATTTCATAGGGTATTTTATTCTAAATTCAACCATGTAATCATTTTGTTTCCTTGCATACCTAATAAAAATATTTAGATAAATTCAATTGAATTTTAAATAATTTTTTTTTGTTATAGTTATTTTTCAGTAGGCTATGTATGAAAAACAATTGAGCTTAAATTAAAAGGAAACAAATGTTTGTTAATAAGTTTATAAATAATGTTCTACTTACAACAGGAATTATGCACTAAATAATTCAAATTGACAGCTATCAGTTTACATAGTTTACTGAAAAGTAACTATAAAAATAAAATTAATATAAAAAACACTCTGTATAATTTACTCTAAAACCTCTTGTATAATACATCAATTTCACCAAAATGATAATTTTTTGCTATTACGATATCAGAAGATTTTTTTATACTAACCTTACTGATAGCAGCTTCTAAGTGATAGTGCTGCGATCCACTATCCATGTTTCCAGAAATCATGTAGGCAAGAGATTCTGTAACATAATGATGCATGGACATTCTGGCAAGTTTTTCTTGAATTCCTCCGTAAGAGTCGATTCTCTGTCCAAACTGTGTGCGTGTGGTAGCGTGTTCAACGGCTTGTTTGATACAAGCACGCATTGTACCAGAAAGAGCAGCAGCCATACCGAAACGGCCGTTGTTGAGAATGCTCATAGCGACTTTAAAGCCATTGCCAACACCACCGAGAACGTTTTCAATTGGAATTGGAACATCTTCATAATAAACCTATAATAAAATAAGCAATCATGATTTTAAGGCTGGCGTTAGAAATATTCAAGCTCGTAACAAAATTTTTCGCTTCACTGTAGGAATATACTTAGAAATCGGTAGAGGGGATAGGCCACAAAGTCGGGGTAGCAGCGACGAGGTGCGCTGATATATGGAACGCCTCTAGGGGAGATACGCTGAACTATATACGCATTGGCCCTTATGGAAAAATCGTAGTTCTCATTAATTCAAATTTCATGCAATGCAAATAGATATAAATTCCTGATAATGAAATAGGACTAGTGTTTTATTTTTATTTTTGTGCTAAATGAGGGCACACGCAAAACTTCTCCAAGTGGCAGCTCTATTTCTCCTACTCATTTTTAGAAGTTAATAGTGTACACATATATACATACATACATAAAATCACGCATGTCCCACTTAGTGGGTTAGCACAAACCCGAAAACAATAATAACAGCAACAATACTGTAACGTGCGCCCCTGAGTATGCGAGCGTCGCTACTGGTAGAATATTCCCGAGCGATGACGTAATCCCCAGCGGGGAAAAACCCATACGTCTAGACGTGTCAATTACACCGGTGGCCTGAATCCTTTGTATTCTATATCAATGTGGCGTCGGAAAGTTCGAGAAGGACATCGCGTTATATAAACACGTCGCCAGAGCCAGCAAAAAAACATTCTGATATAAGACACGCATCGTGAATGAACAGTTGATGATATAAATAAATATAGTGATATAAATATTGTTTAAATAAATAAGCTTAGTGTTTAAGTGTTTAATAATATTCTTAGTCTTCAATTAGTGTTTATAATTGTTTAATCATAGTGTTAGTTATTTTTATTATCTTTTTAATATTTATCCTAATTATTTATCGTTTAATAAAAGTATTATTTTAATTAATAATATTTCTCTGATTTTTTTACACTTCACCCATATAAATAAACTTTACAATAATCACTCACACTTTCAACAACATTCTTACTAACCGTACATCATACAACAATTCCTCACTCTTAACATATTAAAGTGACCGATTTTCGGTAGCGAAATACCGCATCCGGAACACAATAATAGTTACGAAACAATCATCCTTCACTACACATTCCTGTCTTTCGCCTCGGCCACATTCATAATAGCATTCATACATGCTCTTCTTCTCTTTCCACTCGAAAACTTTCTTTTTTCCATCCACTTACACGCTGGACGGCAAAAAATGTTGCATTCTTTATAGTACGCTTGCGGATTTTGAATAAAGTTTGTGCACACTTGCGCATTATGACAGGTGTATTTACGTTAGAAATGTAAACGTCAGAAATCTGACGTTTGGACAAAAATGGGGGGGAGTAGGTGGAACAGCAGCGCCTAACTGCTACAATTTAAATAACATTTGTTTGTAAGAATAATACACAATCAATTTAAAAAAATATTTCAGTAAATAGGGACCTGATTCTAACTTTAGAAAAAAATTCAAATACATTTTTTTAATCAACACATTTTGTCCTGGAGTAGAATTACTATTTCACCGATTCAAACAGTCAAGAGAATTTAATGAAAATCTTTTACTTAAGAGCTAATTCATATAAATATTCATTTCAATTTAAAAAACAAAATATTGTAATATATTTGAATTTGAAATGCATAAACATTAATCAGCAATAAATATAAAAAGTTTCTTTTATCGCTCATTATAACGGCCATATTTGTATTATAATTTATTCATACAACAATTAATACAATAAACTAATCGTGGAAAAGCAAAACTATTTATATTTATTTTTACCAAATGTTATGGCTATATTTGAGATTAGATTTGTTTCAAAATATATTTTGGGTATTTTTATCCGAACTTTAGCTCGTTACGAAATATCTATATTATTATCGAATGTTTAATGTACTTAAGATAACAGTAAAAACATAATTATCTATAATGATATTTTGATGTAATTATGATAACTAATTCACTTTTGTGTTAATTTTTATTGTGAGTGTGAACTTACTTCAGTGGTATTAGAGCATTTAATACCCATTTTTTTCTCTGGAGGCCCGTTAGTAACTCCTCCAAAAGATCTTTCAACGATGAATGCAGTTACTTTATCGACAGTCTTCCCTGTTTTTGGATCGTTAACAGGAGTTTGAGCAAACACAGTCATAATTTCAGCAATTCCTCCGTTACTAATCCAAATTTTTGATCCATTAAGAATGTAGTGTTTACCATCTTGAGAAAGGACAGCTCTACTCCTAAAATTTTATACAATAAATACTATATCTATAGATACAAAAAAACACGTACTTAATTGACCCAGCGTCAGATCCAGACGAAGGTTCTGTTAAACAAAAAGCAGCATATTGTCCTCCAGTTACACGAGGAAGATACTTTTCTTTTTGTTCTGGGGTTCCCACTAATAAAATACCCTAAAATTATAAACCATTAAGTGGATTTCCTACGTATTAATAGACAATTTATACTTTAAAACCAATGGATTGATGAGCTCCCAAAGTGATACCAACTCCAAGATCACTGGCACCTACTATTTCTACTAATCTGGCATATTGAGTATTCGTAAGGCCCACACCACCCAAATCTTGAGGTACCTGCATACCAAAAGCACCCATTTCCCACAGTCCTGCTAATACATCGGGAGCTACTTCGGATGCATCATCATTTTTTGCTGGATCATTCACTTCCTGAAATCGAATTTCAATACCTATGCAACTTAATTTTATAAATCATGAATTAACGAAATATTTACCGCAAAAAATTTTGCTGTAGGATCCACCAGCATTTCCAAAGTTTCACGTTGTTCTTCATTAAGAACATTTGGGTATGGGAAAGCCTGTTTGTCTTCAATTTGTCCACGGAAAATATTCATAACAAATGAGTCGTTTTCGATAACTGTTGCTCTTTGTTTTTCGGCGAAGCATGCTGCTGATGTTCTTAAATACCTATAAATTACATATTATAGTATTACTTTTGTTTACTTGAATAGTATGGTCGGAGCAGGGTTCATAGTGCAACTGTTAAAAATAAAATTGGATTTGTGTAAATGTCAACAATTACTTTTTATTTTATACTTACCGTATTTTAGAATAAGTATTAGAAGACTTAACAGATTGTTGAACACAAAAATTTACTACACGCAACATTGTTACACCTTTCACGTTTGATTATTTAATAATTGAACTGCGCTAAATTAATGTTGGACCCTGGACTGTGAAAACTGTTGACCTTAGCTCCAATGACTTAAAACTAAAGCCACCACGCACACTACTCTTACGTAGCAGAAACTAACATAACTACACTGCACTATATGAGATGAGAAGGAATGTGTGTCAAACTAGCAGGAACGTCACGCTACGTCATGATCCTGCCTCTTTTCAGTATTCAGCCATATATCCGGGGCGATATGGGTGAAAATTGCCTACTAGTCGGCGCCTATATTTATGGTCGGTGCATATGTACTCAATTAATGTGGGGGCACGGTACAGAGTTCAGAAAAAGTATTATGAGAATGAAGTTAAATGCTTCCTGATTTAAAATATTACTACAAAAAATTAATAAATACACAATATTATAGAAAACTAATTCATTTATTTTACTGAATTATCTTTAAAACAATAATAAAAATTATTATCGAGTGTTGATCACATGGCTCGTATTAAATATCACATGAAGTTGGCACGTTTTAAACACATTTGAAAATAAGTAATTACAAAATATGGCATAATGCCTATTAACATTATAGTTGTGATTGATGCTATCAATTCAAAATAAAACAAACTTTCGTTTTCAAACACATTTGAATATAAGTAATTAACAAATATGGGTAATGTATACAAATTCCTAAATGCACACATATTACTCGGTACATTTCTTGGCTAAAACATTTTTCTATCGTACAAATATGACCCTTGAAGTTACAATGCCCTGTATATTTCTCGCCTTGTACATTTGTTACTGTGTACAAATCTATACCATGAAGTTGCTGAGCTTCAAAGAATTCAAACTTGACGCGTTCACTGCATCTCGAATTCTACGTATTTCATTTTAAACACATGTAATATTTGCACCGTTTTTTAGGAAAAGTTTACGTTTATATTTTTTTATAAAAAGGAATAAAATACATTTTATTTTCGAAGTGTACTTGATGAGATAACGCGCCAAGTTCGAATTTACTGATGTGCAACAACTTCATGGTATAGATTTGTACTCACGAATGTACAAGACGAGAAATGTACAGGGCAATATAACTTGAAGGGACATATTTGTACGTTAAAAAAATGTAAATACCAAGAAATATATGGAGTGATATGTGTGCAGTTCGGAATTTAAATTACAAGCTCAAATATGGCACAACACATATTAACGTTGTAGTTGTGATTGATAACAATTCAAAATAAAATATACTTTCGTTTTAAACACATTTGAATATAAGTATTAAGAAATACGACATAACACATATCAACGTTGTGGTTGTGATTGATATTATCAATTAAAACTTTCGTTTTAAACAATTTGAATATAAGTAATTAACAAATATGGCATAACGCTTATAAACGTTATGATTGTGATTGATATTATCAATTCATAAAATATACTTTCTTTAACAAAACAGCTAATTCTGGGTTAAAGGCATGTGCAAGCAATAGTGACTTTGCTGAGTTTCATTTCATATGCATAGCAAGGGGGCCCATTGCACAAAGAGAGAAATACTAAAAACTGCGATGTTTTCAATGCGCAGTTAATTTTCTGCGCATATACGTAGGTGATAAAATGAATTAGTTCCGATTTAAATTCAAAAAGCCATCATGTCAGCATCAACATCAACAGTCTGGACAAAAAAAGAATTTGTAAATTATTTTAATCATAATATATTCAAAAGAAATTTTAAAATGAGAGGTGGAAAATCATCTATACAAATCTTTAGAAAAATACCGCTAATGACAAACAATATGACATCACTGTGCAATACGTCCAATAGTCCCTTTTAAGGGCGCAAGCAGACACATGTCTCAATCGACCTTGAAATGCTTAAAATTTGCTTATTTGTGTGCACTTCACAATTATTTTTTTGCTCCATTACTAATTTTTTTGAGAATTAATTTATTCATATTTCTATTAATAATAAAGGGTCAATATTAGAAACCGTGACATAGACGTTTAACATGGGAAAACTGTTTTTCCCAAATATTATCTGTCCCGTAATACGTTATGTAGTGATTTAACAATAGAGCTTTAGAGAATAAAATTATAAATTTTTGGGTGCCAAAATTTTTAAATTTACACTTTTGATACCCGTGTAAATTTAATTTAAAGATGTGGCAAAAACAGATTTAGTATGAGTTATTTTTAACAGGTTACTTAGTTTGGCATTCCTTGAAATACTCGCATACTAAATTCATTTTTACCAGATCTTTAAATTAAGTTTACTTGGGCACCAAAAGCGTAAATTTAAAAAAATTAGCATCCAAAAATTCTGAATTATACTCTCTAAATCTTTATTTATAAAGTACTACATAATGTTTTTCGGGACAAATAATATTTGGGATAAACTGTTTTCCATGTTAAACGCCTATGTCACGATTTATATTTCACCATCTTAAAAACTTCGTTTCTCACGATTAATGAATATTCCAAAAGACTTAAAAGAAACATTTATAATGAGAAAAAAATGCAAAATATAAAGCATGCCTGTAATGTAATCTTTTATTACTTGTTTTTAGAATTTGGTGTGTTAATCAGAATAATTTAAAACAACGTTCTTTCAAAGTAACAAACGTACACAAATCAACTGATTTCATACATTTCGCTAAAGTTACGTGCCTGCTCAAAAATATTACAAAATTATGATTTTAACACCAGCAAAGTCACATAACAGCTAGTGCCTTGTTAAAAACTACGTACAATTAAAAAAAAACATAAACGTAAGAAAACTACAAACATATACGAACACATTTAAACTTACAAGACTAATGATTATCAGTCTTTTTTTCGTTCACGAAAATTTCATTTTACAAATTTACTATAACAATTAAACAATTCTATTAACTCTAGGTCAATAAAACCAATAGAAATCACATGGATTTGTTCCATTTTCATGTACATTTTAAGTACTATGTAAGGCTAGTCATTATCACAGGAAATATATCTTTTCGTTTTACAAAATTACTTTAAAATTTTGTACCTTAATCTTTGGTTTGGTAATGGAAATAATACGTACTTAATCTGAAGGATCTTCAACTGTGGGAAATTGCTCACTTTCAGATTCAATAATTTGGGTAGCATTTTCATCTACAAAATCTTGTACTGCTTTTTTATACGATTCTAGATTTTTTCTGTAGCATTGTAAACTACATACGTAAACCCCTGTTGTAGTACACATATAAGCTTTTGGCTTTCCACAATTCATACCACACAATATAGGGGCCCTCGGTGGTTGTGCTACACTTCTTCTGACCATCTGTATGCAGTCTCTACCAAAATTATACAAAGTTGTTGTTTGTGTATTGCGAATATTTATAATATTTGCATTTTTATTCATTAGTTTTTCTTGTCGAGTTAATTTCTTTTTTTTTGATTTATTTGCTACTTCTTTTGTCTTATAACCATGTTGTTTATTGCAAATACGACGAACAATTTTTGATATATTGCTAGACTTAAACTTTTTTCTTTCTCCCGATGATAAAGTTACATAACGCACTTCTGGTGACTTAATCAACTCTTCATACATAGAAATTCCATCCATTTGTTTTATGAGTAATAAATTTTTAAATAATTTTATTAGTTGTTCTACTTCACTTACGGGAGGTTTGATTTTACCTGATCTTAAAATCATACCTTCATTTAGTTTCGTTTCATATCCTGTTTTTTCCTGGTTTGGTTTGTATAACTCTACGCCATCCTCTTCTTTTTCATATGAAAATTGAATTAGTTTACAATCTGATAATTGTGGGGATTCATTTTCCACACTCGTCGCATATTCAACATCCGATGACATTCTTGGTTTTAATTTAGTTCTATCTGATCTTAAAGTCATACTAAAACAAGGTTTAGTTTCCTTTGAAGTCCTTTTAGATATTTTTGGCTTTATGCCTTTATCTGGTTTAGTTTCTTCTCTTTTCCGTTTCTTTTTTTGATTACCTTTTTTGAGCATTACATCAGGTTCATTTCCAACATTTGTATCTTGTTCTGTATCTGACGTACGTGTTGTAACACGTTGATTATTATCCGTATACAATAATGGTGTAGAAGATATATTATATCCACCTAACAGTAGATGGAATGATACAGCTTCACCATACTTCGGTAAGTATCGTAAAAATGGCATTAGTTTATCTTCTCTGGACATTTTACTGTACTTGTTCCAAATGTATGGATTGTCTTTACTAAATATTAAAAATGGTTTATATAAGTTTTCACTTGATGAACCTGATGTGTCAGGAAATGTTTCATAACACGGTTCGCGGACTTTTGCCTCGTTAGTTGAATCTGAAAGTCCTTTACCTGCAACTCTTAATTGAAGAGACGAAATAACAGGAGATAATTCTACATCAGATAAAGTACTTTTTGATGAATTAATGTTGTTACTTTTGGGTGAAGTTATCTCATTGTTGCTGGACGGCATATCATCTTTCAATATACCAGATGCGCCATCTGCCAAAGATTTAGGTGAACAAACATTTACAATATTATCAACTGAACCCACTTTTACACTCTCCCCTACACATTTACCATCACCTGGTGTGGTTTCTGAATTAACACTTAATAAAGAAGCTCCTTTTTCCACGGATGAATTTTTTGAGCAAGAACAAGATGAACTTTGAGAGCACGAACACGAGCAAGAGCTTGAAATGGATACTATACTTGATTTTTCACTAGACTCTTGGCAGATTTTTTCTGAAATCAAAAGTTTTTGCACTTTTTATTTTAATGGGGTATGTGATCAAATTTTGATTTTCCATACATGATCCTAGACAAATAAAATATCCATATTTTTTAAATCAATTCATTAGTTGTAGTTTACGAGAAAATAATTAAAAATTTGGAGGGAAGGATATGTGACGTCACTATGGTAAGATGACAGATAGACTGGGAGGGAAAGATATTCGCGAATAAAATCACCAGTGGCGGCGCTGTTATCAACCAAGATGTCGGATGAGTGGCGGCGCTGTTATCAACCAAGATGTCGGATGATTGTCGTACTGTCATTTTCAGACATGTTTGTTTACATGTTATAAACGTAGTTTTCAAGAGTGTTATACTGTATTATTAGAATATTTAGGAAAAATTTATTTGACGTACTGAAAAGTTTGAAGATTAAGTTTCAATGTTATTATATTTCAATTTTGTGAATAGACGTTTCAAAATGCCATTTTGGCCAAGGAACTCAACTGGTAAAATGTCTTTTTTTGATGTTAAAAGTAGGCTTTGTGTGTTCATTTTTTGTTGATAAAGTAACAATTTAATACCAACAGTAGATAAAGTATTGACTTTTTATCTACACTTTATAAAAATGCATAATGCAACGAAAAGTTGTAATTTATAATTTTGACAAACCTGTCTAAAGTTAGTGATGGTATAAGTTTAGGAACAAAATTGCGGCTTGACATTTTAATATCGAAAACATCAGGTGCAAAATAAAATATTATACACAACCAACGATAAAGAGTCTTTATAAACTTGTGAAAGATAGTATCTCTTTATCGTCTTGTATAATAATTTAATTTGGACTAATATTATTTACATAATACGAGTAATTTGGAGCAAAATTAAATGAAAAATCCATAAATATAAAGTGCTTGAGAGCAGGCAACTAAGCTCGCTGGGCCGGAGCCACGAGAGCCGATGAAAATTCTCGGTATGATACTCAATAATTGAAAATAAGGCATTCCGGCATGCGCAGCAATGAGACAAAGGATGATTTATTTTATATTGCCAGAATAGGTTCACGGTGTATAGGCCGCGAGCAGACACGTGATTCGAGCGACCTTGACGTGCATGGAATCGGCTGCTTTGTGTGCGCTTGTCACTTTGACAAGAACAATATTTTGACATATTTTGATTTTCAGGCAGTAAAATACATGAAATTATAAATAACTTTTTAGCAGCTCAAAATCAAAGAATAAAACCATTTTTCAAGAATTGCAAGGCCGCTCTCTCGCTGGAGTCACGCTCGCGGACTTAACAGTCGATTGTTATTAAGAAACATGTCATCTGGTGATACTTTGCGGAACTATTGTTTATTCTGTTAAACTTAATTTCTTCTAAAGCCATTTTGGCGCTACGATCATGCAGCTTTACATCCATTGAAAAAATAATACTTTCAATTTTAAGGCATTTGACCTTGAATGAAAAAAAAATTTTCCTTTTTTTCTAGATATATTTACATGACTTATCTTCCCCTCCCCTTGCCTCACCAAAGTTTTGGTGCACAAGCCGCCACTGATAGCGAGCTGTCGCCACGCCACAACCTACCCGATTTTTTTAACTTTGTATATTATTCAAAATATCTACTTTTTACTGACAATTTCAAATTATTCCACTGCATATCGTCCACTGCTGATTGTATCAAATTGCAGTCTGATATTAATATCGTTTATCAATGGTCTTTAAAAAATAAATTGTATTTTAATGAAAATAAATGTCAAGTTATGAGCATTACTTGTAAAGAGTCTGTTGAATTTTAACTACAATTATTAACGACGTATTTATGCATCGAGTAATCTCAGCAAAAGATTGTTTAAAAACAATTTCATATATAATTTACATATTGTTATCTGAGGCCTCTAAAAGTGTGATTTTATATTGCGTATCACGTATAATTTTCGTAATAAGAATAGTTTAACAATCTCTGTTTTCCGCAATTGTACGCAGTAAACTCGAATATAGTTATATAATTTGGAATCCATACCATGCATATGAAATACAATAGAAAATGTTCAAAAAAGATTTGCCAAAATATCTTACTACAAAATAAACCATGTATGGCCAAATTTGAATTATAAAGAATTATTATCTGCTTTTAATTTAGAATCTCTAAAAGCTCGTCGCACTTGTCATCTAATTATGTTTTTGTACAAAATTGTAAACAATCTGGTTGATGATTCCACTCTTAAATTTCTATTTAAAACCATGTAGTGTCCGAAATACATCATTTTTAGAAGTCTTTAGAATCAGAGATATGATTTTTTAAAAGTTGTCTTTAATTTCAAATATTTAGACGTCACGGCTTGGCGGATGCGGCAGTAGCTCTCTACCGGTTGTGTTTGGAACTATGATTGTTTGGGTTATCACTTGTACAACATATTGTTAACTATAATAATATTTTATCGGCTTATTGGTTATAGCCCTATCTAACAAATTTATTTATTATATATTTTTACAATTTGTTTTACATACATATTATAATAATGTATTAAAAGACACTCACAGACATCCAAGCCCCTGGTGGGAATCGAACCCACGACCCCAGGGTCCGAGCGGTGAAGTCGCTTTGAGCGCTGCCAGGCACGCTACTTCAACACGCTCGACCACCGAGGCGGCATATTGTTAACTAAAAACATATTCCATACAACTTTTGATATTAATTTTAATAAATGTTTTATTTACATACCTTTACTCTTAACTCTGCTGTCACCAGTCACAATTTTAGGTTAGTTTGTGTACAACAGCAAACGGAAACCACATGGACCGTTGTGTGTGTGTGAGAGAGAGAGGAATGCCTTTGTGTAACAAATCGTGACGTCACGAATTTTACAGCCATGAAAGTTTATTAGCAAATTTATGAATGAAAAATCGCATATTTCATGTTCTTTTATATTACTATATTTATTAAATGAGACGGATTTCACGATTTTGTAAAAAAAACGATATTTTTTTTTAAATGGTACACCATTTCTATCAAGAACTTATAAGAACTACAAAGACTTAAATGGGCAACCAATTTCTATTTCACAAGACAAATTTATAGAAAAGAAAATTTATTTATTTCGATCAGTGGTTCTCAAAATAGAGGACCTATCTTTTTTATTTTAAATGGGAACAGATTTTTTATTTGCTTATTCGTTAAAATTCGTTCTGAATTCAGTGGTATAATATTTTTATATCCTTACATAACGAATTTTTTTTGAGAAAAATGCATGTAAACTATTATATTATTTTATGTTTCAGTGCCCAATATACAATCCAATTCGATATGAATTTCTAAATAAGTACATCACTGCTAACAACGCAGAGTATGCCAGCCAACTTCTACTAGCAAAAGGAAAAATTTGGAATATCTTTAAATACTTTAAAGCTACATTGAAAATAAGAGAGCTTTCATATTATGCAATATTTTTTTATTTTGGTATTCTAATTACCAGATCTGGGCAGTAATTAATTACTTTTGGTAATTAATTTCTAATTAAATTACTTTCTCCCAAATTGTAATTTGTAATTAATTACTTTGTAAAGAAAAGTAATTGTACTCAATTACTTTTGAAAAGTTGGGTTTTAAATATTAATTATTATTTTGAACCAAGTAAGGGAATCCTCGGGATTCGGGCGAAGCCTAGTTTACCTGCGTTGTGGGTGTAACAACAGTTTACAAATGCAACTTGTCATGCACGTTGGGACGTACGATGTATTTTGGACTTTTACTTAAGTTATAATTTAATATTTTTTCTGAATCCTAATAGTAATAATATACTTTTCAAGGAATTTGCAATGTCTGCATATAGGGTTTTATATAAATCAGTATAAAGTATTTTTAATAACCATGTACACATATATCAGGGTAGGTCTGGGAAGATGTCCACATTTTCAACATATTTATTACAAGTAATCTCGATTTTTCTCATATTTTTGATATACAAACATTTACATCGTTGAAAAGAGAAAAAATGGCGGTTTATATTTTAGTAAAATAATTATAGGTTGCTATTTAAAAATAAAAGTTGATAGTCGTATCTTGTAAACATGACTTTATAAAAAATATCTACATCTGCCATCAAATAGTATATTTAAATAAAAAATAAAACTTTTGTATGAGTATTTTTTATATTACTTATAATTAAGAAGTTAAATGGCGGGGAGGGGTGGGCATCTTCCCAGACTCAGCCTTTATATAGGTAACTTGTGTTACGGAAATTCCAAATCATTTTACAACATTTGCATCCCACTATATGAAGGGTCACTTTCGTGTCTACCTGGGAGTGAGGCAGGTTTTCCTACCCTAAACAGATTTGTTTTATTACTCTTATTATTTTTATTTGTTGTATTTCATATTAAACAGTGTAGTATTATTTTTGTTTTATTTAATGTAAGGTAAAAGATTTTTTTAGTAAAGTAATTGAAAAAGTAATTAAAATGTCAATTACAATGCAAAAGTACCTAATTGGTAATTTAATTACATTTTGGTTAAAGTAATTGTATTCAATTACTTTTTGAAAGTAATTTGCCCAGCTCTGCTAATTACTTGTTTCAATTGTTATTTAATTAATTATTTAATATATTTTATACATTGTTGTCAATCGCTTTGTAAGGATATTTTTCTGTAACAAATAAATTATTATTTTTATAAACTATTATATTAATATGATTAAAATATGGCTATAGTAAGAATGCCATGAAAGAAATACATGAATATTTCGGTTGCGTTGACATTTATGATTAATTTAAAGAACAAAATATGCACTTCTTTCTGTTAAGGCATTCTTAATTCTATGTAAAAAATATTAACATGTATTCATTTTTCCAATCCATGACACACTTATTATAGCCATATTTTAATCAAATTAATATAAAACTTTACATGCACTTTTCTTTTAAAAAATCTTTCTGTAGGGATATCAAAATATCACTGAATTTAGAATTAAATTCTCTAAGTAATGAGTAAATTAAAAATATACGTTCTCATTTAAAATAAAAAAGTTAGGTCCCGTATTTTGAAAACCACTGATCGAATTTTTTTTTCTTTTCTTTAAATTTGTCTTGTGATATAGAAATTGTTTGCCCATTTAAACGTCTTTGTAGCTCTTATAGTTCTCGAGATATCAATGGTGGCCCATTTAAAATGAACACCCTGTACATGTATGTTGTTTATCTAAGTATAATAATCATACTCGTTATAAATACTACATATTTACAATCTATACCTCTCTGTTATATGTAAAATTATTCTATTATTGGGATTTATCCTGTAGAATAATAAATAAAATAAAACATAACCGCGACTCTAATCTATAACTATCTTTCCTTCCCAGTCTATCTGTCTTCTTCCACGATCGTACCATGATGACGTCACCTATCCCTTCTCCAATACATTAAATAGACCCATAAATCATTTTTATTTTATGAAACTTTGTACAAAGATATGGCCATTAATGAAAAACCCGATTTGAAAATTCCTTATGATTTTATAAAATTGTGGGAGGATTTTGTGACGTCACAAGTTGTTGCAGATCAGTGACTTTGTAACAATATTTTATCAGGGCGGATCCCCCATCTTTCTCACCAATGGGAATGGAACATGGATAGACTGTGGGCGGGGCGTTGTGGAATTATAGCCGGAATTTTCAGCTTTTATATTTCTCAGAATCAAATCCACAAATGTCACGTCATAAAATATTTAATTCGTTATAAATTTACAACGAAGAATGTATTTTAAAATTTAGCATTAATACATATTAAGGTAGTATTTCATGATTTTTACATAAATTTGTTCTATTTCGATTATGGTTTATAGGCCCATTGCTAATAACATCATTACAAACAAATGTTTAGTTTTTATTATTATAAGAAGCTATAGTGGTAAGATTTTATACTTTATGGCAAATATTGAAATTCGATTATTTCTAATATGTAGAAATTAGCAGTTCAGACTTTAATAAATCGATTACATACCTGAATGTACTGGTTTTGACGACGAAGATTTATCACTGCAAGATAGCTCAAAACTGGATGAACTTTGTATCGATTTCAATTTTTGTACTTTCGGTTTACTTGAACTAGTATTTCTCATTTTTTCATTGTTACTCGATTTCGTACTTCTACTAGAGGCACTTCTCAAAACCCTTCCATCAGGAAAAAATGGACATTTAATAGTTTCTTGCACAAATCTTTTTTCTAACTCCTCCATTTCAGAACTAACTTGACTACTGTTATCTGATACCGGGCTTTGAAATGTAACTCTTTTTACGTTTGAAGGTTTTTCTTTTAAACTTTTATTTTTTGTTGTATTTGAACCGCCTTCAGAAGAAGTAGCAGTACTAACAGTTTTCTCGTGTTCTGAAGGAAGGAACTCGCTATATTCATCATATTTTGGTGTTACATGACGATCTTTTCGTTTCCTTGAAGCTGTCTTCAATTTCTTTTTTGTTTTCGGTTTTGATGTTTTAACTGATGATTTCTTGGGTACTGGACGAGCTCTTTTATTACCAGTTTTTATTTTTTTACCCTTTTGGTTTGATGATTTTTTTGTAGTAGTCTTGTCGTCGGTCATGCCGTCGGTCATGCCGTCGGTCTTGCCTCTTTGACGTGAACTAGTACGAATTCGTTTTATGATCCTGCTTGAATCTTCATCGTAATAAATACATTTGTCTTTACTTGAACTCGAATCTTTTGAAATGGATGTTCTTTGCGAAGAATTACCTAGTGAAAATACATCATCTTCCAAATAATCCCATTCTTCTATAAATCTTCTTTGTTCTGCTTGTAATTGTCGTGCTTCCGCCAAAAATTTCATTTTTAGCGCAGCCTGTTCAGCTGCTTGCAGCTTTGGAGAATTAGGCGACTTTATTTGCTTTGCTTTGTTACTTTTTCCTTTCTTTTTACCAATCGGGCTTCTACTGGTTAATGTCTGGGATGCAGTTGATAATGTTGAACTACTCGTACGATTAGAATGCGTGGGCGTGGATTTTTTAATTAAACGTCCCCAATATGAACCACAACTAGACACAGATGAACTACTGGAGCTATTTATATTGTAGTTTTCTAAGCCAGATATTATTCCTGGATATAATTTGCCGGAACTGGTAACATATTTCCTTAGCTCTTTTAACTCTTCATCTGTAATTTTGTAATCTTCAACAATCTTTTCACGTTCTTCTTTGTTTCGTAATTTAATTACATAATAAATAAGTTGTTTTCTTGTTAATATTGCAAGATTGACTGGTTTTGCTTCTTGCATTTCTGCATCAAAATCATCTAACCATTTTTCTTCATCACTGGATAAGTCATTGTCAACAGCAGTATCTCCTTTTCTTATAAGTTTCTTAACAAGTTCTTTGAATGGAATTTTTGACATTTTTTTCTATTCTTACTAGGACCAATGAATAATTACACACTTTCAGATCTTGCTTGTCTACTAACATTAATAAAGCTGAACACTCTTATCATCACACGAACCAACCTATTGATTACATTATAGTTATGAAATAACTTACTATTATTAATATTTTAATAACATACCTTCTTATTAATGTACCTCAACACAAAATAAGTAATTGTAAACCAATTGTTAACAACTATTTTAATACTTCAAACATTCAAACATCGTCTAAAAAGAGTGTTGCCAACGTTTTAACGACGTTTGTTATGATATTAGCAAGAAACTAAGCATGTGACTAACGAAGTTAGTAAGATGTAACCTTAGGAAATTGAAATATAATATGTCGGATACACTATTATTTATTTATAAATACAACTCACTTTACTGTAAATTAATGAATAATACTACATTATAATAAAAATTAATTCAGACTTAATAATTTGAATGAAATATAAAATACATCAAAACACTAATCTGTATTTTTTTTGTATTTGGTGGAGAAAATCTAACTACGTAGTAAAACTGAGCTAAAGCATATTTTTTGTACATACATTTTTTGAAAGTTATTTACATGTTACACAGCAGTAGCTCCATGTAAAAATGATTTATTTTTCATACACCTTAGATTGGTCGTGATTGCAAAAAATATGATTTTTTAAACAAGTCATCACTTACACTAGACAGAATTTAAAGAAGGCACTGTACAATAATTTTGCTGTTGAAGTCTGACATGTATGATTCTATAATTGGACTGTGGGTTGACTTTAAAGACCAGTTCGGGTGGGCGAAGCTTCTGCAGGATTCGGGTAGGGACAGTGGCTTGGCAGTGTGAATCTACCACGGGTTTATCACATATTTGGCAGTGTTAACAGACTGGAAACCTAGTGTAACATTTCTGTGAATACTTCATGCTACGCGACCAATAACAACCAATCAAATCCAAACTAACGGTTCATTCCTCTTTCAAACAAAACATTATATCTAATTTTCCAATTAATGTCCGTACATAAAGTCTATCCTTTATATTTAATTCAAATGAAACAACTGAACACAGTATGTTTGTATAATCGTCGCTTACTCTAAAATTTAGAAATTCTAAACACATTTTTCTCAAAAATGACAATAATTTACATTTATTCTTCAATATTTTGTATTTTATTATTATTTATTGAAAGTGTTCACAGCTCCGAAAGCGGGATCGTTTAGAAAAATTAAAATCCCGATGAGGCGTGGTTTACGCAATTTCCCTAAATACACCTCAACATTACCTAACCTAACACACAAAACTCAGGCTTGGAAGACGCGAGAAGAGTATTACGCGTTAGGTTAGGTTATTTTTGTTCTATTTAGAGAAATATACAAAATACAAGCAAGCTAAGTGAGCTACTTAACAACGATTCCGTGTTCAGGTTTTCTATTACTTTGCATTCAGTGTTGCCAGGTCCTTAAAATTATTTTCCCCAGATTTTTTTAAAAAGTTGCCAGACTGAACAAAATTCCCCAGATTCCCAGATTTTCTAAATAAAAAACAATAACTGATACATATACAGGCGTTAATTAAAAAGCGGACCATAGGCGTATGGGAAATGTTTTTCCTTGCCCAAAACTTCCCAATTAATTTTAGACAAAAATGTTTCAAATAAAAATTGTAGATAATTCAATTCTACACCTAAATCATGGAACAGATTTAATTTTGCATGTTTGGTAACCTGTAAAATCAAATTTGAAAATTTGTTAATATTGCTCATTTGTGTTAAAATCGTAAAATACAGCACACTTTATTATTCAGGGGAAACCCATGTACCGTACACAGTAGTTGCCCCGATCATGTCCATCTCATTAACCAAAATGTAGCTTATATCACCGACCGCCGCGAACTTTAATTTGTATTATTGGTTCCATATCATATACTTATTCAATATTAGCACAATAGCTCTATACTTTTACTTTATATTTGCATTGTGCATTTATAGTTTTGATTTTTTATTAAATGTATAATTAATCAAACATATTTTCCTTTACATTTCTTATTTTTAATTTTCCCCAGATTTTCGTTTTAAAAAAGTTTTTCCCCAGTCCCCAAATAATATTAAATTTCCCCAGAACTGGGGAAAAATCCCCAGACCTGGCAACGCTGTCTGCACAAAAGTTTCTAGTACTAAACCACGCCTCATCGTGATTTAATTGGTCCTGAACGTTAAGCCACGCCTCTTCGGGATTCAAATTTTTTGAATGCGATCCCGCGTTCTGGATTGGCCACTTCATTATTTATTACCAATTTATTGCAAATAGTTATTTTTTGAAATTGTACTAATTGCTGTGAGCATTTAAAATTTTCAATTTTTTGATGCCAACGATAATAATGCACTGTTATTCATTATATTAACAAAAGCAACCAAGTCATTCGGATTATTTAGTGCCATTATTATTTTTACATGAAAAATTACAAATAAATACTTTAACCCATTACGCCTCAATACATTCCTTAATCCATCAACTTTAAAGAGAAATAGAGGCTAGATCACCTGAAAAGTTTTACTACATTTAAAGCATATGGACAAAATGGGTTAATCACAAATTAAAAGACACAAAACGAGACTAATTAACATTCATTTATAAAATCTGATCAAAGATGATTTGAAAATTCTCATTTTTCATTCACATAATGACGACATACATTTACACTTAAACTGCACTCAAATTTGATCTAGACTTCACATGACTGCCTTAATTTATTACGATTTATGATCGTAAATAAGGCCTGTTCTTCATTTAATATTGTTTTAAAAATATTCTAGTGGCAGTGCTGCTTGTGGTCGAACCACGCATTAATTTTATAATACTATAAATAGTTCACTGTTATGAGCTATGTCCAGCCACTCGATCCAGAGAATTTCAGATTAACGCCATTGGAATTGCACTTGAATATCTAAATGAAACGCTGATTTTTAGAGGCATCATATTGCTAGCTTCTTGGCGAGGCACTTATAACTGAGCTCTATTACACACAACACGGATGCCATACTGCTCAATACAGATTTGATTTACTAAAATGAATGATGGACGATATGGCAGTTGTAAAGGCAGCCCTATATCTCATACGTATTTTTCATTTATTTGGTTGTCATTTTAAATTATGCAACATTTCAAATTGCAGTTTTAACACAATTATTCTACGACTAAAAATTGGCTTCTAACGAAAGAATTGAAAATATTTTCAAAATCAATAAAAAAAAATTAATAAAAAATACACACACCGCCAAAATTAGAGGAACGCCAAAAAACCTATGTATTTAAAAAAGTATGACGATATAATATCTAAATATAGCCACCTAATAAAATTGTTTATCATTTATTGAGAGGTGTTAAATATTGTTCAGTTTTTAGTTTTAATAATAATAATAATTTTTTTAATTAAATAAATTTTTCATTACTTATAAATTATTAATTAATATTAATTATTAATTATGGGGTCTCGCGGCCGAGTGCCTGGTCGCGAATCTGGGGAACCGGGTTCGATCCCGACCGACGCCAAATATTTCGAATTTTAATTGGCACAAAATTGACCCCTGTGGTGCACTCTCCACGCCAGCAATGAGTGCCCGTGAGGTGACGCCTGGTAAGCGCGTACAGAGCAGATTGGTACACCCAGCAATGGGTAATATGCCGTGATTTTTTATTAATTATTACTTAAAAACAATAATTTTCCATTTTTTAAAATATGTTTTACTTTAAATACTTAGAATTGAAAAGACAATAAAAGCAGAAATCATTGTTAACCCTTGATCTATAGTGAACACGAATTAAACACCCATATTTAATAAAACTAAAGACTCCTTTACGTCGTACAATATCATAATATCATAGAGCATTGTTGAGGCGTTCGTAATAAGCATGTTCTGCAATAATTATAAAAAATAAATATATAAGTATATTACGCAATATATGAAAACTAAATTATTTAGAACAGTCTTTTTCTTAATTTTTCTTTGGAAATTTCCTTTACAATGGGGTAGTTACCGTCTATTTTGATTTATTAATACATGAAAGTATTTTTAAATCTTCAATTTTTGTTTTCAAAGGAGAATTTTTTTTATAGAAAATAAGGGATATACCTATTTCCGCTATTGTGACGTCACGCTTGCTACTTTCATTGCAGTTAAGTTACATGTTGCTCGTAGTGTGACAAAAATATATATCTTTTAGCCATGTATATCATGCGGTGTTAGAGGAACTTGTTTGGTTGATAAATATTTTTAATTATTTTGGGGAACCGGGTTCGATCCCGACCGATGCCAAATATTTCGAATTTTAAATAGCACAAAATTGACCCCTGTGGTGCACTCTCCACGCCAGCAATGAGTGCCCGTGACGTGACGCCTGGTAAGCGCGTACAGAGCAGATTGGCACACCCAGAAATGGGTAATATGCCGTGATGATATATTTATTTATTTTTTATTAATTATTACTTAAAAACAATTTTCCATTTTTTTAAAAATGTTTTACTTTAAATACTTAGAATTGAAACGACAATAAAAGCAGAAATCATTGTTAACCCTTGATCTACAGTGAATACGAATTAAACACCCATATTTAATAAAACTAAAGGCCGAGCAATATTTAACACCTCGATAATGACAATCAATCTTTGTTAGGTGGCTATACTTAGGTGTTATGTCGTCATTTGTTATTTGTTGTAGATATAGAATTACAAACACCAACACAAATATGAAAGAGAGAGGGTCCATACTTTTTTAAATGCATAGCTTTTTATGGCGTTCCCCTAACTTTGTCGGTGTGTGTATATTAAAAATACTATATATATAAATAAGAAATACTAAAGCTATAAATAATTATATACAAATAATTGTCTTTAACTAAAATTAGCTAATTTATTCATAATTAAAAGATTTTATTAATGATATAAACAAATTGTAAACTTTAAATAACTTTCATATAAAATAAAATATCAAAATGAAAGAAAAAATGTTTTTAAAAAATATTAATTTTTACAATATTAAAAACATAATTGTAAAAAATACTAAAATGCTTTATTATTAATCACAATATCTTGCAAAATTTAAAACGAAATATAAATAATCAATGATCGCATTTGTTTACTAGAATTCGCTAGATCGATAGCTGACAATTTAAAACAGTTGGAATTTGTTGATCAAATTCAGTCACCACAGTGTCGAATCATACATACTAGTTATCCGCTAAGTTTACAGTCTAAGTATCAGCAGTGAATCTGGAAATACTTGTTTATACACATAATCTTATAATTCAAATAATTTATTTACAAATCGTGGCTAGTTATTATTACTATGAGATCGAATACGTTTTATATTTTTGCCTGTGGTGTTGTCGGTTATTTCATATTTACATTAGTTACATGCTACAGCTAAATGTTCACTTTATGTGAAGAATAATTTAGAATTTTAATAATAATGAATCAAAACATTATCGTTGTTTTATGTAAACTATGTACATAGAATGATGAATTTCATGATTGAACATTATTGCTGAAGCACATTGTACATTTTCTCTTACTAGACAGTATGTGAAGTTAAGCGATATGGATCTGCCGTTGCGCTCACAGCTGGATGAAGAACGAAGTTGTCGAACACTTCCATCAATTCCTCCATGCTGTATTCTTCTAAGCACACAAAGCCTTCAAGATTTGGTGATTGCTTTCGTGCACAATCGATGCAATGTACTACGTGCCTTTTCTCTTGTTCTCGAATGAAAAGGATGTTGAATACTTCAATCTAAATAAACCAAAAATCTTTTAGGTGCTATTTTTATTTTGATTTTTCAAAATTTACGTTATTGATGAACAGACAATCGCGGTTCAAAGATAAATAATTCGCCGAAATGTCATTAGTAATTTGGAAGATATATTTTTCTTCATGCGTACAGTACAAATTTTGTAAACAGTAAAATAATAATTTGCTTTAAGTCGGAAAATTCCATATTTTAACTAGCCAAAATAATTTGCAATTTATATCTATCCAAAACGAATAGTTTTCAGATTAAATAATTTGATACATATTAAAAAACAAACTCACCTCACACTGTCCACAATAATGAGAAGCTTCATTTTTCCCCCTTCCATGGAATTTCACTTCTACTCCTTTATGTCGTACGAATTCTAATATCATAGAGCACTGTCGAAGCGTTCGTAATAAGCATTTTCTGCAATAATTATAAAAAATAAATATATAAGTATATTACGCAATATCTTATGAAAACTAAATTATTTATAAGTCTTTTTATCTTAATTTTTCTTTGGAAATTTCCTTTACAATGGGGTAGTTATCGTCTATTTTGATTTATTAATACATGAAAGTATTTTTGGAGAAAAAAATTATAGAAAATACGGGATATACCTATTTCCGCTATTGTGACGTCACGGTTGCTACTTTCATTGCAATTGAGTTACATGTTGCTTGTAGTGTGACAAATATCTAATTATTTTATTATCAGATATAGAGTTACCACACCATAATTGAATAGTTGAAAAAGAGGACGCCGAGCGGAGCGGGGCTAAAACTAACGTACGCGATTTTTTTTAAAGGGACGTGGTCGAATTTTATACAATTTAGCACAAAAATAATAAATATTGGCATAAAAATATAAATATCTAGATAGGTGCTTTAACAAAACAGATATAAGAAAAAAATAAACTAGATTTGAAAAAAGATGATAAATAAATTGAAAATGAAAAAAGATACCGGACCTGAACTTTTACCCCAAAAAAGAGGACATCTGGTAACCCTAGTCAGATATCAACTGTCACTTTGTCTTTTGTGACAAGACGAGCGCAAAAAAATATTCTTTTTATGAACTTTTCTAAATTATAGATTCAGTAACAATATTTCAACTCTGGTTATCTATTTAAATTATAAGCAAATGTCAAAATTCTGTTTAAAAATAATTATCATTTTTCCCATAACTGTTTAGTCTAGATGTCAGCCGTCTAGACATGTATGTGTTGACAATTAAGTCGGTTTAATTCAAGTTAGTATGTGTTTGATACTCCTGTGAAAAAGACATATAGCGTTTTGCGTAACGCGAGTATTTTGGCCTAAGGGTGCATCGGCATTTTTAGAATTTAGTTAAGTATATTTTAATTAATACTAATAAGTTAGTCAAGTTGTAAATATGTGTAAATAAAATTAGTTTAAAATCTCTAAGAATGTCCGTGTCCATAATATGTGTTCATAAATATACCAGTGTGTTTCTCCTCAATAAAGTCGTGGTCGCTAATCATCGACTACCAGTTAGTTAAAGTGTCATCGTTTAGTAAACCAACACGTACAATAGAGCGCCATCATCATAACCTCGTCGTGCCCCCTCGTGTTACACATTTCGCATCCCTTGGCAGTGGCAGTAAAACGACACTAGCTCTATTTGCGGCTTTTAGTAAACAAACGTAAAGTAAAAGAGGTAAATTTGAATCATTATTTTGTAAATATATATTTTTTAAATATTTACATAATAAATGTGTGTGTGTGGCGACTTTTATTATAGTTTATCTTTTATATGAGTTACATACTGCAAACAAATAAGAATTTTATTAAAATACAACATACGGTAACTACCCCATTACAATAAGAGTTTGAGTTCTCAAACCAAATTTGAACTAAATAGATAAACTATTGGTAAGAAACTTACTTGACAAGAGCAAAAAGTTTGGGGTCAGAGACTTTTATATTCCTTGCAAGATTCCACGATAAATGAAGCATTGGCACAATAGACTTAAAACTCTGTAGTTTATTCCACTCGTATCTTTCTATTGCTAATTGATATTGTCGTGCTGTTAATGGGCCAACATTCCAAGCAATGTTGTTGCACCAACCGATCGCTTGCACCCAATGTACACATCCTGCATTTACCCACACTAAATCACCAGGTCTTTGCAGGAATCGATAAACGGGGATATTAGCATTATATAAATCTTCTAAAACTGGCCACCAGCTCCCATGAAGGTAGTTTATTTGGTTCTTTTCGCAAAGGTTGCAAATTGCTCCCCAATATGCGTCAGGAACTGCAAACCATTCGCAGTCACCAGGACCAATGTTGATGTTTATTGAACAGAAGTTGTTGTTTTCTTGGTGTCCTGGTGTTCGACTGCCTGGTACCTATTAAAATTAAAATAAATATATACGTTGATCTATCAATTCATATTTGGACAAAACGAAAGGACGAATATATCAAGCATTTAAAAAAAAATGTAAAATATTTACACAAATATCATACAGATTCTGAAGAAGGAATCTTAAATTGAAATGTAAATATGCTATGCCATGCGCTTTAACGCATTCATATAACAAAATTGTTTTTATATCATGTTTATTTCAATTGTTGCTAGTGGCGATTCGTGGTTTGAAGATTTGATGGTCAAATTTGGTAAATATTTGGACTTCCCTACGTACATCCTTCGTAATGTGTTTTAATTTTAGATCTAGCTTCGGACGACCTTTTGTCTTTATTTCTAAACTTTTTCATAATTTAATGCATTATTGCTTTTTAGTTTTTTAATTTCTTGAACTGCCATGATAAAATACGCAATCGAATTTATGCTGTCACTATCCGTTACGTGACTGGTGGTCATTTCCTGTGTGTGGAGGAATAGGGCTGTGATAAGGGTTGTTTAAGGGTTAGAGCGCCAGTTGAATAAAACAAACCTTCTCAACTAACTAAGTGATTCAACGCACGGCACGGGAAAAGACGAGGCGATAGGACTACAAGGATGCACGATATAAAGATAAATCTCCAAATTAACAAAACATTTATTATTGTACGCAGTGCAAAAACGTGGCTCAAATTCCTCCAAAGAGGATAAAACCTAACTGCCAAAAAGCAGTTAACCCGAAGAAATCAGATTAAACCTCGGCGAATGTCTCAAGAGGTCATTCAACTAGACTGAACTGAAAGAGGGCAGTAGAATAAAATCACCATGACCGAAACTACTGGAACGTCGACCAGATTGTCTAAGAAAGGGGCGATACGAAATCGGGATGTACAAGGCTTGTTCCTTCGGGCTGTGATTCGCAATCTACATGATCAAAGTGATCATGAATAAGAATAAGTACAGCAAAATTCACGGGTAATGGCGAAGACCCGCGCATACTAGGCCACGCCTTCCTAAGGCACGATTGGTGCGAAAAATGTCAGTAGCGTGCTCCATATTTAACTTAAATAGAGTTTAAACATAAAAATGAATAATGTTGCACTTCAAAATAATAAACAAAATTGTAGTTAATAACAATAAAAATAAAACATGGGCACGTAATAAATGATTACAATAATAATAATAATTTATTAACAAAAACGCGTGCAAGTCTACAAAAGAAGAGGTACAACAAATTAACTCAATAAGAAAGAAAACATAATATGTACATACAATGTTGTCTTTTCTTATTATTATCTTTTTAAGTTTCTAAATTTTCCAGTTTAATCTTTTTTGTTGCACGTGCAATACTTTCAAGTTACCGTTAAACGTGAAAGTATGTTTTTGTTCTACACAATGTACGGTAAAACCAATACTAAATTTGTTATTATTTATGTACTTTTGATGTTATTTAATTCTTTGTTTAAATTACCGGCGTGTATTAAATTGAATGTGACCCTTGTAATGGCCAAAGCGGAAAGTAATTCACACAAAGAATTAAAGAACATCAAAAGTTCATACTCCAATTGTTAAAATATGTTCACCAAGTGCCAACCAGAAATTCAATCCAATATATGAATATTGAAATAATACTTAACAATGCTACGCCACTGACTCGAAACTAATTTTGTGCTTAGCCATCTGGAGTAGGGGTAAGGTCGCAGTTTGATCTTCTGCCCATATCTTCTTCTCGCCATCACGTTTGGTGTTTGCTGTATGTTTTTTCGTTTCCTGTTCGTTATCCCCATTTTCTCATTTTGTGATCACTAGACAACCTTCCCCTTCCCTTCTGAATCATTCTTTTTAAGTGATCACACGGATTAATTTCACAGCAAATTCGTAATAGTTGTTGCATTAAAGGAAATATGATTTTCCTATAAAAGCATGTAATGACCCACCATACTTTTGAAAAGAAATTGTTACTTAAAAGATTTGTTTTAAGTAAACATATTTCATATTCTTTATCAAGATTTTTATTTTTTTTACTTCTACATTATTCATTTTTAATGCAGACTATAACACTTGACAGTAGATTATTTATAAAATAAAAGAAGTTAGTTTGCATTGGTCTGCATATGACATTTGACGGTAGGTGGTGTATATATTTTTCAAGTTGTTTCCTTGATATAATTTTTAAATCATGATTCAAAAGGATCACGATTGAACTAATCAGGATTTATAAAATCACAATTACAGCCGGAAGGAACATGACTATTATTACAACCATAACTCACTTTCATGTAGAGTTGCACCGTATTCATTCCCAAGATTACATGTCCGACATGCGATAACATGTTTCCAGCAGAAACAACTCGCGCAAATGCAGGTAATTTCATCAACTCTTGTAACTGTGGTCGCCATTTTCGCTCGTCTGATAAATCCACGTTGGTACCGAATCTAAAACAAATAAAATAATTTCACTTTTTAATTTTTAAACCAATAGTTGTTTCACTTCACTTACTTTAACATCTTTGGAGGTGTATAACTTTTTACAGAATTTATATTAGAGTTTGTTGACGAGTTTTTATTCTTTCGCCGGACAAAATTACCCGTAGAATCTTTGGAATCTGAATCCGATAAGTTATAACTGGTTCCAGAAGCTTTATCGCGTTCCTCCTGCAAATAATTTCTAATTAATATCCTTTTTCTACAACATTTACCTTGTTTTTATTTACCTTAAGACTGTCTTTGAAACTAGAAGCTTGATACTGAGCATAACGCGCAATTGTAGTGTGAGATCTATGCGAAATGCAGGCCCAAACCTTGCGACCAGACTGTGGGTCCCAGTTTTCATCCGAAGGTTGCTGAATTTGAGTTCGGACTTCTACACTATGATCTGGATTTGCTTCTACTAACGTTTTTGTTGAGAATAATCCCAAATCTATAATAATACAATAATATGAAAGATATTTTTAAATATAGTGCATGAGCAGTCACGAGACTAAGCTATCATTGAAATCATATGACATGTGGGGCCCGTGTTTATTTATTTTGATCTTTTACTAATTTCCTAAATTTAGAACTGTTTTCTTTTATAAAATATAGGACCAAAATTTTACGGATAATTTAATTTGAAAAACTTTGGTTTCGTGACTAACTTCATGAATAGGATTCTAACAAGTTTAGGAGGAAATTTGAACAGGAGAAAAAATAAATGATTAGAATAGAACATATAATCCGTAACACCAAAGAAAGCCGGTGCGGCCTTAGACCAGGAATAGAGTGGAGACAGGGCACGCTATGTATTTCGCCGTAAGATGACCTTCCAAATCATCTTAACGACTTCCGATCTTATTGCAACGTCAGAATCAGCTGAATCGGTCTAGTCGGCCAGATATGTTACATACGTGTGCAGCGGACGAATAAGTTTTCAATGTCAACAAGCGTGACGAGTGGCGTCACCCACCGCTTTTGTCACCATTTTGTCTCTTGACGTCCTCGTATTGATACGCGGGCTAGGTATGCAGCGTGATAATGTTTATACATCGCCCTGTTCATTTCTTGTTTCCTTCAGTTTCATAACGTCCAAATCTTAACCATGACATTAGCGCAAACGAACTTCGCGCACTCATAATTTAAAAAGTACACTCCGCAGTACAAATAAAAAAATACTAACAATAACTCTACCAACCCCAATTCAATAAATCATTTTCATGTACATTTTGTACTCCGGAGTGTACTTTTTAAATTGTGAGCGCGCGAAGTTCATCTGTACCAACTTCATTGTCAAGATTTGAACGTTATGAAACTAAATGAAACAAGAAATGAACAGGGCGATGTATGAACATTAGGACGATACGTGTATTCCCTCATACGCGTTTATTTTGATACATTTATAAAACAGAATCAAGAAAATTCGTAGTTATGAATAATCAAGTATTTATTTAGATTTGGTCAACTGTAACATTAGTGTATTTAACTGGTCGACTACAGTGATCAGCTGATTCTGGCGTTGCAATAAGGTTCAAAATCGCTCAGATAATTTTGAAATGTACGCGTGACTATATGCCTTGTCTCCGCTCTATTCCTGATCTAAGGGTGCGACAAGGGAGAGTACCCCAAGTATTGTGTTCTACCAATCACCAGAAGTGGAGTGCTATCAACCAACTAGTCTCGAAATAACGTCACTGTGAAATAGTGTTCATGCCAGTGGTCTATTGCAGTGAATACGGACCGTAGTGCGGCTTTACAGAAATTCTGATAGCATTTAACATTCCTAGACCGATTTTCTTTCGTGTCACGAACTATATCAATTGAATACATTCTTATATAATGTGTAACTTCATATATTTTAATGCTTGTAAATTGTAAAACAATGTTTTTAGCTGTGCAAAATTTAATAATTCAAACAAATGTTCTCAGTTTGGCACGGGCCCCCATATGATTTCAAGGACAATAACGTCATGACGTCTCGCACCCTATTTGACTTTAAAATTTACCAAGTTTCAATGCAGATGCAAGTCCTCGTATGACAGCAATTGGATGTTTAAGGCAAAATTCTTGTAATTGCGGACTAAACGCATGCTTTTTGTTGTCCAAATAAACTGAGGGGGTTGGTGGTAATAACTGCTGATGATTTAGTTTCGTAACTGGTGGATCAGGTGGACTTGGCGGTGGACCCCGGTCTGATAATATCGAATTGCTAATTTCTCCTTTGATACCTTCACCTTTGCATGCTTCTAACACAGACTTTGCATCCATGTCAATGTCCCATTCAATTTCTTTATGATCATTTGAAACTGTTTCAAAGTCCCAGTTCGATTCGGATTTGACGGTCAAAATCTGGGACGGATTCATATCGACTGGTTCTATCTTTGGTTTCGTATCTTCCGTTGCTGTTTGTGGTTGTGAGGGTGGATTCATATTAGATGGAGAAAATGGACCTGAACTTAAGGTATTTTCTTCGGACATGTTTTCTTTTACATCCATATCCTCAGAACCAAAATGTTTCAGGAGATTTTCTGCAAGAGTTGTAGCAAGATCACGCTGAGACAAAAGGTCTTTTAATTCTTCCTCGCTGACGTCCAGATCATTAGAATTTAATATCTCGGAGTTATTGGATGCTAAAGGTAGGTTTTGGCATGAAGGAACAGGAGGTGCCAAAGACGGTTGAACTAATTGCAAGTTTAGATTTTTATCTTTGTCTTTGCCATTTGTATTTGCATGCGATTTATCTCCATTGCTTGCTTGTGATTGTTGACTTGTGTTTCGTTGTTGATCCTGAAGTAACAATAATAAATATTTTTAATAATAAAGTCAAAGCCGGACCAACTTGAAAATTATTCCCGATTTGCTTAAAAGTGACCCGCGTGATGTACTCTCCACGGCAGTTTTTAGTGCTCGAGAGGAGACGCATGTAAGCGTCTTCTTTGGTACATATATGTCGTCATTATGGCAATCTGCGAATAAAAGGCAGATTGGCGCACCCAGTAATAGGTATTTTTTTAAAAAAAAATCACGATGATATAAATATAAAAATGATTTAACTTAGTCTGAATGCTAGTAATTTCGAAAAAACTGATACTTTTTAAATTACACTCAGCTTTGGCAAATTAATACAAATTTATATCACTTTAACATGTGCCAAATGTAACCATAATGAAATATGTGACTAAATATTTATTTTACATATATGATATTAGAAAAAAAAAATACCCGTATTTTTTTTAAATCGATTAATTAGTCGTAGTTTACTAGAAAATAATTAAAAGTTTGGGGGATATGTGACGTCACCATGGTAGGATCGTGGAAGAAGACAGATAGACTGGGAGGAAAAGAGATAATTATTATACTCAAATCACCGATGGCGACGTTGCCGTCGCAAACGAAACTGGTGGACGAAAGGCAAATACCAAATGACAGTTAATGTTGTTTTGTGATTACAGTTGCCAAATATAAAGAGAAAAATTATTTCGTATCCCGAAATTTTAATTTTTTTTGAGAAATACATACAAATTTTAGAATTATCATACGCTTTCTATCTGTCTTTCACTAGTTCTACATTTCCCGCTAGATGTGTCAGGCTTAATTTGAGTTGCCAATAGCCAGCTGTCGCCATGCCATAACCAGGGTGGCGATTCTCAAGATGTAATGAAATTCCCTGACTTTTCCTTGACCCCGAAACAAAATTCCCCGACCAAAAAATTCAGCTTCATAACACATCGGGCCATTAAAATGGTTAGGTTAAGTTTGTATAGATGGATGCACAACTGCAAGACTGCCAGTGTTGCCACAATAAAGAACAAAAACCGCTCTACCGCTGGCTTCATGTTAATCAGATGAAGTCAGCGGTTTTTGTCCTTTGTGTAGCAACACTGGTGACTCCTAACCTAAATACTATGCGCGGAACTTTTAAAATCCGAAAATTATTAGTTTAATTATCTCTGCTAAATGGCCAATATGACATTTAGAAATTAAATAAATTTTAAAATTAAATTATAATCAGAAATAAAAAAATAGATAAATTCCCTGATTCCAACAAAATTCCCTGACTTCCAGAAATGGAAAATTCCCTGACTTTTCCCGGTTATCCCGGTCGATCGCCACCCTGCATAACCTACCACAAGATGATCGCGACGCTAATCTATAACTATCTCTTACCCTCCGTCTATCTGTCATCTTCTACGATCCTACCATGATGACGTACCATATCCCTTCTCCAAATCATTAAATTGCAAATGTGATTATTATTACAAAGTAATGTTTAATTTTTATTATTATAAGAAGCTATACTGGTTAGTTTTTGTATTTTATGGTATACAGGGTGATCACGCGAGAATGAACCAGCAATTATCTCCGTTATTAAGCGAGATAGCGATTATCTTCAAATAAACACATTTACTATAGACAATATGGGCAATAAGATGTCGTATCAAGAAGCGTTCTGTTACTTCCGGTTCTGGAGTATGTGATACCAACTTTGAAATTTCAACTGGGACATACTATATTTTTTATATTTTTGAAAAGTACATAAAATTTGCTTTACAATGGTAGTAAATTAGTAATACATTATATTAAAAAATAAAATGGCGGGCGTTTGAAATATGAATATATTGAATGAAAAAAAAAAAATCAAGTGTGAGATTTTGTTTATAGATGATATTTTTTGAGATAAATTCATTTATATGACGTAACCTAGGCAACAAATCCAATAAAACAAAATTCCACACTTTCTTGACTTATTTTGTAAGATATTTCAAACGTCCGTCATTTTACTTTTTAATTATACAACGTCCTACTTGTTTACAAATCATTGTAAAGTAAATTTTGTGTACTTTTCAAAAATATAGTATGTTCCATTTGAAATTTCAAAGTTAGTATCACGTACTTCGGAACCGGAAGTAATAGATCTTTTTTTGATACATCTTATTGCCCATATTGCCTATAGTAAATTTTCGTATTTGAAGATAATCGCTATCTTGCTTAATAACGGAGATAATTGCTGGTTCATTCTCGCGTGATCGCCTGTATATTGAAATTCGATTATAGTTATATACCCCGTTTGACAGAGATGACTATGAAAATGAAATTTTGTAAAATAAAACTGCTATATAGAAATTTTTGGGTATGGAAGATTCGTCTGCTCGGTTTGTCTAGACATACAGATATATTTATATGTAATAGTATACTGTTTTAGATATTTTATAGACCATCAAGAATTCCGTAGATCACAAAAGTGAGCAAAACGTACAATACAGCGTATACAAGCAATTCTTGATTATTCGAAGTTTTGTATCCTTTATATTCTATTTACACTTGGAATTTTGCATGCACGTCGTATATTGTATATTTCAATTCATTTATTCATAATTTTTATATTATTATAACAACCCCAAGATTTTTAAACCCAATGGAAATACTCGTAAACATATTAATCCTGCCGGGATTCGAACCCAGGACCTCGGCATGCTCATGGCCAATGGCCTACTGAGGCCTGTATATGAGTTTCTTAATACTGATGTGAAAATGTGAACTTACATTAGCATTAGTAGATGGGAATCCTTTAATAACGCTATTTGCGATAATTTTTGCTGGTTGGGTACCGGAACCTTGTACTTGGGGAGGGGAACCAAATGGAGTTGTGCCTGTTCTTTGTGTAGGTAGAACACCTGCAGTTCTCTGTTGTTGGACTTGCTGCTGATGCTGTTGCATCATTCTGTATTGGTTTTGTAATTGGTGTAGCATGTTTTGTTGTGTTAGTGTTAAATTTGCTCTATTTTGTTGTAAGTATTGTAGTAACTGGTGTTGTTGTGGTGTCATGTAAAAAGGTGGTTGTTGTTGTTGCATTTGTTGAATTTGACCCGTGGGCTTTTGATCGATGTCGGATTTAAAACGTTTGACTGGACCACCAGGTGAAGGATATGGAGGCGGGGGTCCTTGGGGGCCAACCTTTATGGAAAAATATAAGGATTTAATTTGTGTTATTTTGGACTGGCAATGACTTTCGGAATAAGAAGCACAGTGGTCAGTCCATCACTGTACATACTACATCAATAAAACAGAATTACATTAATGATGAAATAATTAAATATAGGGTTCAAATAAACATCCATTGAGATAATTTTTATGTTCATTTTTATTTAGCACGTCTACATATATAGATGTCCCAAATTAAGTGGCTTATCATTAGGATCTCGGAAACTGTATGAGCTACGACTTCGGTTAAATGACACATGTAGTGCGCCTTCGCGGGGCCATCTTAGAAATATCGAAAAATCTAAAATTTGAAGGTTAAAACAAATTAAAATAATCTTTATACCAATCGAAAGAGAAAAAAATAAGTATTTTTTTAAGCAAAAACCAAATATGGGTTCCATTTAAAAAATGTGAGTTTGTGTTATATCTTGAAAATTTGCCAATAGAAAAATTATTTTCGTACGCCATTGGATAAACGGTAAAAATATCTAACTTTTTTACTTGAAATATTATTCTCGACTACTGATAGTTTAAAAGTAATTTCAGAATGAAAAAATCGACCAAATTCAGTTTTCCGCCTTTATCTAGTAACCTATGAGAATTTTTGGCAAAACAAAAGCACATCTTAAAATGGCCCCCCAAACTACTTGTCCCATATAACCGAAGTCATAGCTCTTATAGTTTCAAAGATCCCAATGGTAAGCCACTTATAGACGATTGCTAGTTTATTATTTCGGTATTCATTATTAATGTAATTTTATTTGTTAGAGCCCCCCCTAATCCCACGCAAAATGGAAGGACTCTCCAAAATAATTTTTATTATGAATTTTTGTACATTCTATTCATACATAAAATGAAAAAGGATGATTAAGAACACAATAAAAAAAAGAACACAATAAAAAAAGAACACAATAAAAAAGAACACAATAAAAAAAAGAACACGCACTTCGTGCATACAAACATAAAACAACACTCACAATACAAACAACGTAAATAACAAAAATATAATGTAAAACAAAAGTTTCTTTATAAATGGGGGATTCCAGCTCAATCAAATTAAGAGAAATTAGTAAAAAAGTATATCTTAATAATGAATTATACTAAAGAAATAAAATGATATAATTGAAATATTTAGGAAATAAGGGTTTTTTTGTTATAGAGGCTCGCCACGAATATGAAACTATTTTGATTGGCGACTGAAAGATCACCTATAAAAGTATAACCAATAGCGTGTTACGAGGAGGTTCGTACTACCAATGGAAGAAATTCAAATAGCGGAGGAGTGGCCATCAGACCCAGCACTGCAATTGCCAAATAATTTTTATTTGAATATAAATGTCGTATTAAACTTAATAATTTAAATAACTTGCAATTATAAAGTATGTAGACCTATACAGTGTTATTATAATATTCATTTATTTTTTATAAATATAATTTAGAAATAGCATAATTATATTTCAAGAACATTTTGGTCCACGAAGAAAACAGTTTGATATTAAAAGTTATATTCGTGACGTCACATCTATTTTTCAAACAGAACATAACTCGCTTATTAATAAGAATTTTTCTCTGGATTTTCACCAATAGTCTTAGTTTTACTTATACTTTCAGTTGAAATTATAAAAAGGTGGAATTCCCCATTTAGGAATATATAAATAAATGAAATGACTGTTGCGATGTAGAATCATTTGAAAAGAAATTTTAAATACTAAGGTGACCAATATTATATAGAAGAAAAGACAAATAAAAATATTTAGTTTTTTGAACATCACATTGAAAAAAAATTAATTAGAAAAATCGTGTACGATTGGTCACCTTTATTTAAAAAAAAGTACAGATTTTGCATCGGGCTTAACATACATATTTTTTTAGTAACTAAATATCACTTTACTTAGGAACAAGATATAAAATAATTTGTGTCTCTTATTATGAATTATACTAAATATCACTGTATTTGAGACTATGGACAAAATTAATTGTTCACATCTTATTAAATTCTTTGGTTTAATTATTCACAATTGGAGGTATAAACGTTAGTAGCTTTTTTTAATTTTTTATTATTATTGTAAATATTTTTTTATTCAGAATCTGTTGCATGTGATTTGCTATCACTTTCAATTTTGATTCAAGTTCTTGTTCACTCTCTCTTGGGTCATACATGTAATACATTAGAGTCGGGATATATGACAATACCTGTCCATAATTCTTCACCTGCAAATGCTGGTTGTGCGTGCGATTTTGTTGCGAGCTGTTCTGCTGTTGTTGCCTGGATGACATTTCTGCTGATATAGGCAGATTCCAGGCCTCTTCGATCGACAGAAGTTGTCTGCGTCTAACACATATCACGAAATAAGTAAAATCATTATTAAAACTTATTTAACGTACATATCACAACAATGAACCGGGTAATGAGGTATTCCAGTGATATGGAATTTATGCAAAATAGTGACTTTTTCTATAGTTTACATCTTTCTATATTAGAAAATTGAAATTCTTTACAAATTTAGAAACATCCTTGAAAATTGTGACGTATATTCGACATGTTGTTGCTCATTTCAGGTTAAATCTATACGGTAAGAAACACAGATAGCGCTAGTAGCAAGTACGCGCGTATTTTGTATTTGATATTTTATTTATTTTGTTTGTTGTAATTATTACGTGTTTCTTTGGTATTGGTTTGTTTATCCAAGTTTTCTTGTACAAAAATTTTAAACAGGCAAATGGATGTCGATTTACACTTGTGATTAGGTGCTGAAGATTGGTACAGATATCTACAGGCGAATAAGCGTAACAAGCGCGCCATGATGCAAAATTTGAATTTCTATGAAAATTTTAAAAATTCATATCTCGCTTGATAAAAAGTTTTTCTTATTCAAAATTAGTTCTACATTACTAAATCATTGAAAAATCAAAAAAAAAAAATCCGGAATACCCCATTTCAGATAAGGAATTGTCACTTTGATATACGAACTTGTATGTATTTTCAAATATAGATATATATATATATATATATATATATATATATATATATATATATATATATATATATATATATATATATCTATACATTATTTGATTTTTTTTTTATGTTTAGCCATGCTTCTTATACAATTTTATATATCAAACTATTTTTTGCACTTATTCTTTCCATTCAGTCACAAAAACTCATTAAAAGCAGAAGTTAATATGAATTTTGTAATACAGTAATACTTCGCCTTACGCCGTTAATCTGTTCCACTTGTCTTGTGACGTAAGTTGAAAAACGACTTAACTCGAAACGCTATTGTGTACATTATCTACATAAATTACGTATTTTTTAAAAATAATTTTATTAATTAAGGTAAGTTCGGGCTCGGGGAAGTGCGCACCATTTTTAAGTTTGTCTTTGCGGTTCATTTTATTTTTCAAATTCTAGAATAATAAATTGTATGTTGTATGTATTATTTGTTAGATTTTACTGGTTATATCAAACTATTTATATTCCTATTTGTTCTGACAATTATTATTTGTGGGTAACTTCAAATTTCCGGCACTAGAACGCACTTTCACTTTGATGGAGGGTGAGTGCGTAATTTCGCATTAAATAAAATTGTAAATGTAGTGAGTAATGTAATTCTTACAAATAAAGATTTTGATTTGTTTAATTCTAACAAAATTGATGTATTTAATACATTTTTTATAGGTATATTTCGGACGCTAATGTCCGTCCACATGGGGTCTCGTGGCCGTGTGCCAGAGTGTCTGGTCGCGAATCCGGGAACCCGGGTTCGATCCCGACCGACGCCAAAAATTACATCGGATTTTAATGGCACAAAACTGACCCCTGTGGCGCACTCTCCACGCCAGCATTGAGTGCCCGTGAGGTGACGCCTGGTAAGCGCCCGCACGGTACAAATATTCCATCATTACCGATATCTGTGTATGAAGCAGATTAGCACACCCAGCAATGGGTAATATGCCGTGATGAAATATTTTATTTATAAATAATATTTTTTTTAAGATTTAGAATAAGTTATACATGCATTGTAAAATGTTTATACTATGGGACTGTTAATATGTAACTGGGGATTACCCTGTTTATTATCAGTATAAACAAACTTATTATTATTATTATTAAAACGTATAATATGATCAGTAATTAAAAAAATATTAGTATTTTATTTATTTTTAAATTTGATGTAAGTAGGTACCCACACTAGATGGCGTTGAGTGATGCCATCTATTTATGGGTAGTTGAAACATGTTTAAATAAATGTGCTGTTAAGTCATCACATTGATAGATGAAAAAATAAGAGTACAGGACAAAAACGCACTTACCTGACATTCGCACTTCGCCGAATTCACCTTATTTATTAAAAAAAATTAAGTAATTTTGAAGATTTTTAAACTTTTTTTTTTCATTTTTGTCCTAATAAAAACTGGCGTAAGTCAAAGTATGACTGTATAGTAATGCAACCATAATAAGTACTGTATCATAATATGCTCACCTAAGTATACCCAATGAGAGAATTTAAGATAGCAATGTTATGAAAAACTATTAAGAAACGAACAGTTATAGTTATCTTTTATAGTACATACCTACACTTAAAGAGATAACTAAACATTAATTTTTTCCAGTTTATAATTGGCATTACTATTTAAATATCTCATTGATTATATCTCTGGATACATTTGATAATAAACGTACTTACAGAACTTACGGTTTGTACTTTACATTACATACCAATCTTCCTTATCTGTTAATTTTTCGCTCAATGCGTCCATACCTCGTTATACTAGCCAGATACAAATAAAACCTCATTCAAAATTTTTTCTTAAAAAAAAAAATGTAAAAATGTCCTTACGTGCTGGTAACACTCGGCATTGGTGCGTTCGAAAGTTGATTTTGGAGGAAGTTGATTCGCTGAGTTAAATTTGGGTTCATACCCATAGGAGGTAAAGACGATTTGCACGACAAGCTAGCTAGTTTCGAAGATGCATAAGTTTCAGCAGGCGTATCTTGCAGTCCACGGGCGGAATTAGCGTAGCAAGCGTAAGCGTCGCGAGCTTGATTACAGCTTTCGTAGAGGATGCCCAGGTTAGCCCAGGCGGCGGAGTGACACTTGTCTAGTTGTACTGCGCAGATGTAGGCTTGCAGTGCATCCATCGGCTGGTTCTGCTGCTGGTACAGTACACTACAACAATTCAAAAAATCAACAATTATACAAAGATTGAAATACCCTGACATTTTCAGGACTTTCCCTAACGAAATTTATTTTTTATCATAACATAATAGACTATTCCAGCTCAATCTAATTAAGAGAAATTAGTAAAATAAAACGGAAGTATACGCTTAATAATGCATATTAATAAAGAAATAAAATGATATAATTAAAATGCTTCGAATAAGGGAGCTTTTTGTTATAATGTAATGTCACGAATATGCATTATTCTGACTGGCAACTGAAGATCGCCTACTAGGAGTATAACCAATGGAAGTCTACCGTTTCAAATAGGGGACGAACTAGCATCAGTTGCGTCACTGACATTCTCAAACAGTTTTTATTTGATCATAAAGTTCTTGTAATAAACTTTATTATTTAAATACACTTGCAATTATAAACGATGTAGACTTATACAGTGTTGTAATATTAATTTATTTTTTATAAATATAACTTAGAAAAAGCATATACTTCAAAAACATGAACAAAGAAAACAGTTTAAGCTGAAAAATTATATTCGTGACTTTGGATGACCATAACTCGCTTATTAATAAGAATTTTTTCACCGGATTTTCATCAGGATGAAATTATAAAAAAAAAAAAAATGGTGGAATCCCCCTTTATATGGTTTATTTAGAAATTTTATTTCTAGATAAATTTTGATCTTGTACATTATATTGTATTTTCTAAACTTAAATTATTGGAACAATTAAAAAAAAAGGAAAAGAGTGAAAAGAACAACTGCGATGGTAAATGAGGCAAAATATGAAAACAAGCAACAAAACAAAACATATATTTTCCCTGACAATAAAACTCCATGATTTTTCCAGGAAATACTAGATTCGCTGACGTTTCCATGATTCCCAGTCATTAGGCTGAACTTTTATATTTGTCCATGTAATGTTTCAAATTTTGTTAGATTTCATTGTCCTTTCGCTCGGACAATTATTTTAACTCTCCAACTAATTCCATGTGTCGCAATTATAATAAAGTCTCTAATAATCTAAATCACTGTATTCCAGAATAAATTTAAAATAACATTTCTAATTTGTGTTCTAATTAATTTCTTGTATTTGATTTATTTATATATTATTGTATTTTAGTCACTTCTGGTCATTTTTAGATTTAATATGTATTTATTCTGTTAATGAGAAATATTAATCCGGTAGAATAAATTTTCAATAAATTACATGATTGTTGGCCATTCTAATTATTATAATAAACCTTCTACGTTAAAACTCTATTAATGTAATCGAATTGGAAATATTCGGTAGTGATGAGATACCAATAATTCAACAATTATTTCATTTATTTTACATTTAAATTATACAGATAGCTACAATAGATTTTGAAAAGGATACGTACTGTACTTAATTCTGATCTATTCATACATTGTACAGTATAAAGTATGAGTATTGAATACCCATACCCGTTATTCCTCTTTAGAATATGAGGTAAAAATTTAATTAATTATAATAAAAGGTAACAACATATACTCGTTTGCAGCGTTGAGTGAATTTCGACTATAATTTAAGTTACAATAAAGAGCCTCTTGTAAAACAAAACAACCATATTCTAAATTTCTAAATATTGTAAACTAGTGTAAAAAAATAATAATGGCGTATTTCTGAGATGATTTTTAGTAAAAAATGTCATAGGTCCCATTTCTTTTAGTTACGGATAAAAGGGATCAAAATTTCATAAATAGCAACAATTTAAAACCTACTTTTAATACAAAGAACAAACAATTAAACAATGCAAAATTAATCTGAAATTTCCATTCTTTACTGGAATTTTTTAATTTATTGTGAAATGGATAAGGTTTAGTATTGCGGAATTCAATGTATAGAATGGGGTAGTTACCATATGTTAAAATTTAATGAAATTCTGATTTGTTTACAATATATGACTCATAATAAGATATATACTGTAATAAAAATCGCCATTTACGAGCCCCAACAACTATAGGTTCGGACACTTCACTTTTTCTGAATGTAATAGAATTTGTGAAGTACATAATAAATTTAAAAAAATTATATTAATCATTTTAGATACTATAAATTGCAGGCTTACTTTTAGGGACTTGAATGTAGAAAGGATGTTTCATAATTATTTTAAAATATATATTTTTTTAAATTGTAGAAATATTACTTGTCAACTAAATCTTCGGACATTATCGTTTTATAATATTTTCAAATGGATATTGCTTCTAGTGGGCAATGAAACAAAATTAAGATGTTTCTATGTGTCAATTAAATTGTTTATCCGTTTATTTTATAAACATAGTTTTGAATGGTTGTAAATCATGTGTCGGAAAAGCGATAAGTCTAGACATTCGCAACATTATTGTAAATCGACATTTAGCTGGTGTATGTAGAAGAAAAATATCAAAAGATCTGATGTTACCTGCGTCAACTATTGCTGGCATCATAAAAAAATATTGTTCGATTGGCTCAATTGAAATAGGGAAAAGTATAGGACGAAAACGTTTAATTACCGACAGAGATGCGGAGCTTAATTAATATTGGCAAAGAAAATCGTCGAAGTAGTGATTTAAGTAAATTGTGGTCAGAAACAATAAAAAAGAATGTGTCGACCGAAACTACAAGAAAATATCTTAGAAAACAGGGATAAAATTTTTATAAGGTATGTTATGGTATTCTTATTTTCATTTAAATAAAATATGAAATTTATGTCAGGCGAAAGAAAAACCACTATTAACCACTTCTCAAAAACAAAAACAATTAAAATGGGCGAAGGAAAGACAAAATTGGGCACAGAGACAATGGGATTCTATAATATTTAGTGACGAATCCATATTTGACGTGTGTGTCGGTGATATGCGGAAGAGAGTACTACGGACAAAGTGTGAAGCTTATCATAAAGACTGTTTAAAAAGAACTGTAAAATTTCCTGCTAGTGTCATGGTTTGGGGTTGCATGTCGTCAAAAGGTGTCGGAAGATTACACTTTATAAATGGCTTAGTAAATTCGCAAAAATATATAGATATATTGAAAACCAGCCTAACACCATCAGTTAATGCATTAAGTGACAACGGCGAATGGACTTTTCAACAAGATGGTGCATCTTGCCATACAGCCAAAATGACGAAAAACTGGTTTAATGAGAATGGTATCACGGTTCATGACTGGCCAGCAAGTAGTCCAGATCTTAATCCCATTGTAAGTTTGTGGGGAATCATGAAAAGAAAATTACGCAGCGATCCCCAAAGAACGGTTGATGGACTCAAGCAAAAATTAGTGATATTTGGAATTCCATAACACAAGAACATTGTAAAGAGTTAATAAATACAATGCCAACTAGAATAAATACGGTTATTAAAAGTAAAGGCGACGTTACGCAGTATTAATATTAGTAATTATAGATATGTCCGTAGATTTAGTTGACAAGATATTTGTATATATATATTTGTTTAATCAATACTTAAAATAGAAATAAAAAAGCACATCAATGAAACATTACCTTAAAAGTAAGCATATAAGTTATAGTATATAAAATTGTTCATATTATTTAAAAAAAAACACTTTGTAGTCCACAAATACGAATAAATTTAGAAAAAATGAACTGTCCGAACTTATAGTTGTTGGGGGCTCGTATTATGTAAATATTTCAAAAAAGTTATTTAAAATATTACATGATTCAAATCGACCTCTTCTCTGTGACGTCACGCTTACATACTTAAAGCCGCAAATGTCGCTAGTGTCATTTTACAACGATGGGATGTGACATATACTGACGCCGTGGACATAACCTTGTTTCTATTTATCAACTGTAATACAAAACGTCGTTACAAACTTTCTCAAACAAAATTAAATAAATAAAAATACGTGCTAACTTGACAGCAATCTAACCTAACAAACAAGTTCCCCTTAACCCGCAAGACATACGTCGCAAAATATCTTTGTCATACTTCGAGCAGCACGTCGGAACTAAATTGCAACGGAAATGGCAAGAGTAAAGTTACAATGGCGGGAATAGATGTCCGGTATTTTTAGTAATTTTTTTCTCATTTAAAAACAAAAATTGTGCAAAATAAAAAAATATGGAAAATTTAAATTTAAAAATAATTGATAATTTTCTGATCCGTTAATGTCAGTTTGGATTTGAAGCTCAAGGAACACACTGAACATTTATTATACGAAATAAAAATAAATATATTTAATGTTTCCATATTTTGTTCTTTTGTTGTACAAAAAGGTATCTTGATTTTTAAAATATACTGCTATTTATGACACTTTGATTCTTTGTAATTCCGTATCCAAAAGGAATAGAACCTCTGTTCATTTGAATTTTTTTACTCAAAATTATCTCAGGAATATGCTATTATTTTTTACACTAGTCATAATACAACCGTATAAGCGACATCTATTTTCAATGATGTCTTGTTTGGTAAAATTGTTTCTCTTAAAAAGTATCTTAGTCACAAGTTACTACATTGCAAAGTTTGTTCCTATAAAAACAATAGTTCTATCGAGATTCGACAAAAACAATCTTAATCCCGGTACATTGGTTGTTTTTGAAGGAAACGTAGGCTAATTTTGTATAATGAATGTGTTTTACTTTCAATAAAAGAAAATGATCATTGATTTTCCTATTTACAATTATTCAGTTTCTTACATAAACAACCAATGTCCTATAAAATCACTAATAAATATATAATTGCTCATCATTATTTAATTTCTTTTCTTCAATTTAATCATGAACTTGAATTAAATTACAAAAATCTTAACGGTAAGGAAGGTAGAAAGTTTTTTTATTATTATTATCTCGGATTCAAAATAATGAACTAAAGTTGTTTTAGCCAGAAGGTTCTCAATTGTTCATTAAATGAAGACTAATTCTTTTGTTTCGCAGTATATAATGATAAATGCATGTGCATTTTTTGTCTAATATGAATTAAAATACTTACCCTATTGAACACCAGGTGTCTGCATTGCCTTCCGATTTTTCAACGGAGTTCCTATAAGCAATGAAGGCATCGTGAACTTTACCAATACTCGCGTAACAGCGACCCAGCAGGTAAAGAGTTTGCCCCGAGAACGGATCTGCTTCAATAGCTTTCTGCAGGCAATGGATGGCGGAAGCTATACGTTGATTTTTATCTCCTAGAATTTCATGGCAATGGTACAGCCACCCTGTAATCAACAACCATTAAATCATTAGAATCACGAAGGCAGTTAGTTCTTTTTAGTATTACTTTACCTAGTTGGCGGTAGACGTCAGCTTTTAGAGATGATTCTAAGTTCTTATCCCGAATGAGGAATTCGTATCTTTCTTTCGCAGATTTGACTCGACCTTGGGCTTCGAAGAGATGGGCTATATGAAATTTGACTGCAACAATGTTTAAATTGTATGTATGAAACTATCATTCAATATCATTTCTCTAGAATTTATTATGTGAATGTTAGTATTAGTGCAGTTAGTTTTTAATACTTGCGACAACCAATGATTACCATTGTAACCTACGCAGCTAGTTCCATCTGTATTTAAGATGGTCAATTGGTCAGATCGTCGCGTCCGAGTGCGATGAATGTCTGATATAGTGGCATTTTGAGTGCTATACATTTGGTCGATCGGTATATTCGAACTGATGGACTTCAAATCCGTTTAGTGCAAGCAGCGACATAGCGTTTTAATGCGTGCAATGTGTGTTAAGCAACCTAAGCATTTTTACAGAAAATAAATACATTATTAATCTAATATTGAAACTATTTAATGGGGTACTATACCAGTCAAATTTTAACTATCTTGGATAAGAATGCGAAAATATACGTAAATTAATAATATTAGTGAACGAATTTTATTTAAATATTAATTAGTTCGCAAACTACAAATGATTGAAGTCAATTAATAATTAGGATGACATATCAGGTCTTTGTAATTTGATTGGTTACGAGACTCGCGCGCTTATTCGCCCGCTTACCGTGAAATAACAATGGAAAAACACTAGCGCCATCCGCCGCCATAGTTTGTATCACAATACTGTCAAACAATGAGCACAATGTTTCAATGTTCTATAATTTATTAGGAACAAATGCATTTTATTTATGTTATTTATGCTGAATAATAATTTTCCTGAATATAACGCATAAGTTTATATCATGAAGGTACAAATAAATATGGAGGGAGTCTAAACTGTAATTCTTGGCGAAAGGATTCAAGCATGGTGAGAACGAACGCTACACGGAAATTTTCCCGATTAGAGTGGGGATACAGAGAGAGGCAAATTCAAATTTTAACATTATCTAGTATAAAATATATTAAATAAAAATTGTTTTTTGTGTATTGTTTTGAAGTTCAGTGAATTGATATTCAATTTTATGAAAATTACAAATTATATTTATATAAATAAATATGTAATATGTGTATATAAAGTATTTAGTTATACGAAATATATAAATAAAAGTTATTGTCCATTTTATTGTTGAAATTTCTTCCGATATGTCAATTTGCTTACGGGATACAATAAATACGCTTTACTAAATGGCTAAAGCATTTCTAAAATGTTTGTAGCAAAAATATCTTATTTGTAAAATCACAAAACCAAATCATTTTGACGTTAATGCTATCCTTAAAAAGAAAACAAGTGTCTTGTTGGAATGTGTCATGTCAAAACTATTGAAATTGGATTATGATTTAGTAAATAAACTCTTCGTTTTACTAAATAACATAGTTTTAATAAACTATAACTTCTATTTGACAACGACTGGATTAAATATGTTATTTTCCTACAAATATAATGCAGTACTATGTGAGCCAATGAGCCATCTAGTTGTGAAAATCATAAATTCTAATAAAAGCTAGCCTATTGGGGTGGGGGCATCCGCCTTCATTGTTTCGGATAGCGCTCCCTCCATATTTATTTATACCTATGCTTTATATATAAAAATATTTCAGCTATGTGAACATGAAACATTTTTTGTACTATCTAGAACGAACAGTTTGTTGACCACTGGTGAAGACCTGCTACGTCACGCACCAAATTCTTAACTATCTCTTTTATTACGTAATTTTTCGTCGCATTTGTATTAAAATTCTTAGTGCATCTTGTTCTTAAAAAAATAATTAAAATTGGCATAGAACTCCATTATAGCATGTTAGTATATTTTATAATTTCCCACATAAAACATTTTATTTTAGACACTTCTATATAGAATCTTCCAAGATTAAACTACCAAACCTAAAATTTAAATAGAGGGCCTAAAAATAAGTGGTCAAGTTTATGATATTTACATGAGAAGGTAATAAGATCGTAATGAGTAGTATACACGCTCCGGTTTTTACTCAGATTTGCATGCGTAGGCCAAATATGTGTGAGTTTGCCTGAACGATTGCTGCCTCCAAATTACACAGGTCGTGATTCAGTTTTTATTTGCAAACAGATAGCCAACATGAAATATTATTAATATTTGTTATTTACAATACTGAACGTTTGTAAACGTTACAGAAAAACATAGTTATTTCTTTTCACAAACAAGGGAGGTTGCAGATAAATTTAGTCAAAGCCGTTTAGAATAATGGCTAGTATCCAATATTATTAATAATACAAAAAAAATGGTGCGCAGTAACACACACAAACAGAACAAACAGATGTTGTGAACCCAACCAGAGAAAATAGATGCGCACCAAGACATGTCATAAAACTGTGCTATAGTCAGAAAAATTGAATCCGTCTATTAACATCGTAATTATGACAAGGGGTATATCGCTCATAGTTTGTTTTGTATAACATTGGATGCCAACGGGGCATTATTTGCGCGCTCTATTGAAAAGACGACATGCATTGATGGTTCCTCTCCCTGCTGTGTAAATAAAATAATCTTAATGTTCTTTAACATAAACACTATTTTTCTTTGAAATAATGTTTTAACTACAGTTTTCATTCCCATAAGATATTACTTCAAACAAAAATAGCAATTATGTTAAAGGAACAGTAAGATTATTTTACTATGCACAACAAGTAGTGGAACCATCAATGCATGTCTTCTTTTTAATAGAGCGATGCAAATATTGGCCAGTTGCATCCAATGTTATGAAACAAACAGTGAGCAATATGCCGCTTTGTCATAATTACGATATTTATAGTTTTATTGTTGGACCCGACAGTCAATTTTTCTGACTATATTTGCCAGTATGCCTCCTCACATGCGCAGGCCGGGTTTATAGCTACTCAAGCGGCTTGAGTTACACGCATTACATATGTTCCGGTTTAACTGAGCAAACCAGGTCTGCACAGGCAAGTCGGAGAAAAAGCAGGAGCGTGTATAAGGGCCTTAAATGGCGCGTTGCAAATAGTTAACACTGAATCAATTTTAAAACATTGTTGTATAAAATTAAATATCACAATATTTTCTTCTCAAAATTATGTCCTTGAACCTTCTAACAAATTCGCATTAAAAGTAGCAAATGTTTCCCTTTCTGATTATAACAAAAAAAATAAGAACACATTTCAAAATATTACTGATACAAAATTATATGTCAAAAACCAATTAATGATATTTTAACATTTAGAAGAAAAATAATTCAAGCCTGTGAAGTAATAACATGGCAACTGCATCTGTGCTAGAGTGGTGTCATGCTTGTAGATTCAATGATATAATTTTGAGCAAATTTTATAAGGAAATTTCATGATATTGATATTGTACAATAAAATTTTAATACTGGTTCGATATTTCTGAAACAATGTATTTGTAATATTTTGTTGTCCACACTTGTCCACTTGTTTTTAGGTTCTTTATTTAAATTTTAAGTTTCTTTGCCTGCTATAGGCGTGGGAATTTTGAGAAAATCGGGATACCGAAATATTTAAAAAATTTAAATACTATCTCATAGACATATTCAAATGACAGCCATCGTCGTTGTATAATGTTACTGTGCAGTTATAGCTATATGAATCAGCTCTTATATTTCACTACAAATTAAAATACATGAAAGAGAAATACAAGATCCAACCCACACTCAAAGAAACTCTACCCAACAACAACGACATCACCAAAAAAATTATACTTTTTAAAATGCACAAATATGTGGAACAAAATTTGAAAATAATATTATAACACAATACCCCATGTAAAATCACTAATAATTCATGCCAGTAACCAAAAGGTTGAAGCAATTTTCTTTCAAATAAAAAATAATAATAAAAAATACATGTATTTACATAAACTTGTATAACACTTCTCAAAAAATACAGTTTTGGTTTGTAAATACAGAAAATAAAATGTAACTCATACAAATTTGTACACATAATATGACATATATGAAATAGTAATTCGCAAATCAATTAGACAAGCTATCTTATCACTATCGATTATAAGACAAAAACTTGTAGAAATATCTAGCTTTTATTATACTGATATACAGGGTGATTCATCGGTCTGTTCTTTTTTTAATACTAGTTTATTTTCAATATTATGGAAAAACGTTTCAAACGATGTTTATGTTAAAGTTCTATGTTCCGGTGTCACGATCAACAATTTATTCAAATTTGAAAAGTTCATTAATTTTACTATCCAATAGTAAATAATCATGTGTTATATTATTAAAAAATACAAAGGCGAATGATTTAAATATTACAGTTTTATTAGAAACAGAAGGCTTTGCATTTTATTTTTTTTACATTACACCTTTCAGATTTACAGAAAATTAATTAATTAAATATTTCATGTATTTCAATCCGCTATTTCATTATTATACCTTTCATTTAATAGTATCAGATAAGTTTAATTTAAAGAATAGTATTGCAAAGCCTTCTGTATTAACTAAAAATGTAATATTTCAATCATTTGCCATTGTATTTCTTGATAATATATTGTATGATTGATTTCATACTATTGGATAGTAAATTTCAAATTTGAAAAAATATATACAGAATGTTCCATTTGAAAATATAAAGTTGCATACCATTGCGTAAAAATGGAATACCTGTAGAAAAACCTATACTGTAGATTTATAGACATTTTAATTTAAAATAAATTTCGTTTGAATTTTTTTCCATAATATTTAATAATGGAGTTATTAAAAAATAAAAGACTGATCAATTATCTTGTATAGATTAACAAAAATGCATAATGCACAACATAAACAAATGCTTTGTACAGTGATGAATAGCAATGAAACACAATCACACTCACAAAATATAACAAGATCACAAAAAAAAAACATTGCCAAAAGTGGTAAGAATAAACACCATGCAGATCTATTGTCTCTAGTTAATCCCTTGTCCATCCAGTTATTTTCGTGCAAAATAGTATACCATTCATCTATTGCCTCAAAACATAAGGCTTCCCACCTACTTGTATGCTTGCTTGTAGAACAAGGGCTGTTATCCACTAAGGCAAGCTGCAAATGCTTTAAAGCTGATTCTGTCTCGGAATGTGCTTTAAACATCAATCCTAATCGTAGGTGAACTTCATTTGCACGTTGGAAGCCTGGTGTAACATATAGAAGTTCTTGAAAAGCTCTTATAGCCCTGCAAAAGAACAATTTTTTAAATATTTTTAAAATATTAATTAACACTTGTACAATTTTTAAAAACGATCACCCGTAAGATATGATAGACATTATTGCTTAAAAAAAAAATATATATATAATAGTGCCATTTATTTGCTACTTATACAGGGTGTAACACCAAAACCGACCACTGTCATTATTTTCTTTATAATTATAGTAAAAAAAAAATACTACAGAACAAAATTATAGAGGACCAAGGAGGACATTCCATAAATAAAATAAATAAATAAATATTTCATCACGGCATATTACCCATTGCTGGGTGTGCCAATCTGCTTCGTATACAGATATCGGTAATGATGGAATATTTGTACCGTGCGGGCGCTTACCAGGCGTCACCTCACGGGCACTCATTGCTGGCGTGGAGAGTGCGCCACAGGAGTCAATTTTGTGCCATTAAAATGCGATGTAATTTTTGGCATCGGTCGGGATCGAACCCGGGTCCCCAGATTCGCGACCAGACACTCAGGCACACGGCTACGAGACCCCAATAAAGGAGAAAATAGTTTTTTAAACCAGTGGTTCTCAAGTTGCAATACAAAGTAATATTTTTACAAATGGGATTATACATATTTTTTAAACCTATTCGATAGCGTCTTTTTTTCTGAATTCAATCATGTATTAGTTTTATATCTTTACACAATAAAAATATTGAAAAAAATGGGATTGAAATTTAAATAAATTTGAGTTTTATAGTCATATTTCAGTAGGCTATGCATGAAAAACAAAACCTGCTATTTGTCAATTTGAATTATTAAGGATAGAAATCTAATAGAACACTGTTTAAAACATTTTTAACAAATATTTGTATCATTTTAATTTAAGCTCAATTGTTTTTCATTCTTAGTCTACTGAAAAATAACTATAAAAATTAAATTTATTTAAATTTTAATTGACTTTTTCTCAATATTTTTGTCATGTAAGGATATAAAATAATCTCATGGTTGAATTCAGAACAAAATACGTTATCAAATAGGCAAACAAAATATGTATTATGTATAATCCCATTTGAAAAAATATAATATGTTGTAACTTGAGAACCACTGGTTTAAAAAAATATTTTATTCCCTAATGAGATGTCCCCCTTGGTCTCCTGCATCTTTGTTCTATAATATTTTTTTGTAACTATAATAATAAACAGAATAATGGCGGAGGTCGGTTTTGGTGTTACACCCTGTATATATGGTGCGTTCTGGCATAGCAAACTTTTTATTCTTTTCGTTATAAATGCATATTATGTGTTCGAGTATTCAATTTGGAATGAATAGTACTTTTATATAAGAGTTCGGATATTTCGGAGTAGAGCAAAAAGAACTTGCTCCACAAGTCCCACCTCTAAAAGAGGGCACACCATGCGCAATGTGTATTTTGCATTTTTTATAAAACATCTTCAAATGTAGTGGGACATATTCGAAAATGATATTTGAATGGGGTATGTGATTAAATTTTGATTTTTACATAATATGATACTAAACAAAAATTAAAATACTCGTATTTTTTAAATCGCTTAATTATTTCTAGTTTGCGAGAAATAAATTATTAAAGTTTTGGAGAAGGGGTGTGACGCCATAGTGTATCGAGCGCGATAGACAGTCTCATAACGGTACATGTAAATCCCCGTACACGCTCGCGTTACAGTATCTCCTCTCCAAAACATTCAATTGCAAATAACTTTATTATTAAGAAATAATGTATAATTTTTATTGTTATTATGAGAGACTGTAGTGGTTAATTTATATTTTTAATGACTATAATGACCCATATATTGAAATTACATTATGGTCACATACCCCATTGTTTATCGTTCATGGAAGTACCACAAATTTCAGCATAGTTCTCTACTTTTGGTAATAAAATATAGTCGTTATCTGAAGAATTATATTTAGTACCATGACAAGTTACAAGATTGAGCAGCACGTCCAAATGATAAAACTTTATTATCAAAACGAGTGTTCGTTAGTTCAAACGTTGCGCCAATTTTACGGCAGACGCGGTGGCCCTTCAAAGTCGATTCTCCAACGTTTGGTGGCCAAATTCGAGACGACGGGTTCGGTAAATAATCAGCCAACACCCGTACGTCAAAGGAACGCCAGATCGGCCGAGAACATTGCCGCGGTCCGTGAAAGTGTGCAGGAGAACCCGAGGCAGTCAATTCCTCGCCATGCACAAGAATTCGGCCTTTCGCAGACTTCAACTTGGCGAATTTTGCGTCGGGACTTGGGGCTACACCCGTACAAGATCCAACTGACCCTGGAGCTCAAAGTTAATGGCCATAGACAACGCCGTTTGTTCGCTGACTGGGCTTCGGGGCGTTTGGAAGAGGACCCCAAGTTCATCTTTAGCGACGAGGCGTATTTTTGGATGAATGGCTATGTTAACAAGCACAATTGCCGTATATGGGACGACGCCAACTCACAAGAGGTTCACCAGGTGGTAATGCATCCACAAAAAGTTACTGCTTGGTGCGGATTTTGGGCCGGCGGCGTCATTGGTCTGTACTTTTTTGAAAACGACGTTGGTGAGGCCATCACCGTCAACGGCGAGCGCTACAGAACGATGATAACCGATTTCTTTTGGCCCAAATTGAACGATATGGAGCTAGACGACATGTGGTTCCAGCAGGACAGCGCTACGTGCCACACAGCGGACGCCACGATGGACATTCTGCGTGACCGATTTGAGAGTATGGTTGTCTCTCGCGGAGGTGACGTGAATTGGCCACCAAGATCGTGCGATTTGACCCCGCCAGATTTTTTCTTGTGGGGTTTCCTGAAGTCGCAAGTCTATGCCGATAAGCCGCAATCGACCGATTCCCTTAAAGTGAACGTAACCAATGCCATCTTTCAAATTCAATCGGATCTATGCGGCAGTCATTGAAAATTGGACCACTTGGATCCGTGCCATTGTGAGAAACCGCGGCGGACATTTGAACGATGTTATATTCCATACATAATGGCATACTTGGGCCTTTCAAATAAAAAAAATAATTTCGTTAATAACTCACACACAGCTTGTTTTATTCCATTTCAATATCGACCTGCCTTTATTGAAAAACCCTTTATAATAGTTGTTTTAAAAGACAACAATGGTGCTAGTTAAGTAAATATACAACGCTTAATCGATGATAGAACCCCATAGATAGTAAATCTGGTAACATGTTTTCCACAAAAACCGGAGCTCCGTAAAACTGACCAATTATGTCAAAAGTTCAAAATTTTGTAAAAAAGTAAAAATAAATGTGTTCTCTGGAAAAAATGTCACACCTGTCATAATGGGGTATATTCTAATAAATTTTATTTTATCTTCTGAAACTTTCGCATATTTGTATTACAAATCCAAAATTTTGAGTTCTTTTTATTTAATTTGAGTGAGATATAATTTTCAAGTATTACCTGGACATTTAAATTTTACCGGAAGTGACGTAGGAAGAGCTGATATTTAAAAATATTTTAGAAACAGAAAACTTCTAACAACGTAAAACGTAATAACAGTAACACAAACAATACAGTTGACAACGCGTTAATGGCAGAAAAAGTGTTTTTTGTTAATTTCGTAGTTTTATGCACAAAATTTGTTAGAAATGTCATCAGACCCTCGTACGTCACAGACCACGTGATGTTATTTTAGCGCCAAAATAAATTGCAAGAAAATTCATGCTGCAAAAATTAAATTTTGATTTTTTTACACGATTCCGTTAGTTTTTAGCATAATTTACAATGTTATAACATTTTTTACCTTAAATTTTACTACATTAGAATACCCCATTAACATGTAAGATCATTTCAGACTTCCATAACGAAAGACTACTTGTTTATCAACACTGTTTCATGTCTGTATAGAATATAAATTGTACACCTATGCAAAACATTCATGATTTTCAGAGAACACATTGATATTTATTTATTACAAAATTTTGAACTATGACGTAATTGGTTAGTTTTAAGGAGCTCCAGTTCTTACAAAAAGCATGTAAAACAAAAATTATTGCCAGATTTTTAAATTTACGCTTTTGGTACCTGAGAAAACTTAATTTAAATCGTGGAAAAATGGATTTAGTATGCGATTATTAAAAAAAAAAATGAACGTCGAGTAAACTGTCAAACCAAGTAATATGCCAGTTAATCGACACTCATTCCTTGAAATAACGCATACTATGTAAATATGTTTTTGCCACATCTTTAAATTAAGTTTACTCGGGTACTTAGGCAGTAAATTAAAAAAAAGGCAAAAAATTAGAATTTTATTCTCTTATTGTATGTATGAATCACCTCACAAACAGACAGTATTTGAAAAAAACTATTTACCCCCTGCATAAAATTATTTAAAAAAATATCACAGAAACTAATATTGAAGGTTTTTTTTCTTATTTTTTAAATTTATGAACAGCTGTGCAACTGCTTTGATCATATGAAACCATGCCTTACGTGGGACTCGAACCCACAACCCTTGGGTCGCCGAGCGACATCGCTGACGCCCCATTTACACTTAATTGGTGCCGTGGTGCCATTCATGGCCCCACCAAACTAAACCTTTATCTCGAGTCAATCATATTTTATTCGTATTTTTCTACTGCATATTTTTTAGAAGCTAATTACCCTACCAGACAGTTAAGTATACACTAAATTTCACATTTTCACTCAACAAAAACAATTTTAGGAAATGACTTCTAAAGGCAAAATCAACAGTGTCCTGAGAGACCTCAAGTCACAAGTTGTGTTAAATTTTATCCACGTCACTAGTTACGGATTAATTATATGGACAATATTATATTTATATATATTTCATGTTATTTAAAATATTAAAGCAAATATATTATTAATACATGGAGACCCTCCTAGTTAGAGAGCCCATGACAGAATGTACCAAATATTTTATGGTGAATCTGTGTAAGGCAAACTGTCACTTCCAGCAATGAATAAAAGATTTGACTTATTTTAAATAAATAAACTAAATTAAGAAACGGTTATGTGTTGGTTAATTAATCATTCAAACTAATTTGAAATGTACCTGACAAGTACTTTAAAGATTCACATTTTTGCAAGTGACAAGCATTACATGGCGACATTTACATCTATATCCTAACAAACATTTCAGGCGCAATGAATTCCTTAAATGTTTTAAAAGGATTGTCAGCTGTGATTGTGATTTATTTATATATTCCAAAACAAGTTTAATGAAAATACAGGGTGTAACACCAAAACCGACCAGCGTCATTATTTTCTTTATTATTATAGTCACAAAAAAATACTATAGAACAAAGTTATAGGAGACCAAGGGGGACATCTCATTAAAGAAGAAAATAGTTTTTTAAACCAGTGGTTCTCAAGTTGCAACACAAAGTTATATTTTTTCAAATGGGATTATACATATTTTTTATGTCTATTCGATAGCGTCTTTTTTTCTGAATTCATCCATGTATTAGTTTTATATCTGTACATAATAAAAATATTGAAAAAAAATGCGATTGAAATTTAAATAAATTTGATTTTTATAGTCATTTTTTAGTAGGCTATGCATGAAAAACAAAAACTGCTATTTGTCAGTTTGAATTATTTACGATAGAAATCTAATATAACACTGTCTATAACTTTTTAAACAAATATTTGTTTCATTTTAATTTAAGCTTAATTGTTTCTCATTCATAGCCTACTGCAAAATAACTATAAAAATCAAATTTATTTAAATTTCAATTGATTTTTTCTCAATATTTTTGTTATGTAAGGATATATAAAATAATCTAATGGTTGAATTCAGAAAAAGAGACGCTATCAAATAGGCATACAAAATATGAATAATCCCATTTGAAAAAATATAACTTTATATTGTAATTTGAGAACAACTGATTTAAAAAAAATATTTTCTTCTCTAATGGGATGTCCGCCTTGGTCTCCTACAACTTTGTTCTATAATATTTTTTTGTAATTATAATAATAAAGAGAATAATGGCGGTGGTCGGTTTTGGTGTTACACCCTGCATTATCTACCATTATTATGTGTAATTATTAGTAACTGATAATAATTATACAGGGTGGTTGGTGGCGGTTAGGGGTGAACATACGGATTTAACATGGGATTTTTGTTTTAAGCGATTTTCTGCTCTTCTATTCATTTTACACCAAAACCTATAGAGTGCAAAGTTATTCAGAATTAAAAGTTGCATATAAAACTATTTTTACATTTTTTATATGTTTCTAGTTTCATCACAATTAAAAAAAAAAAATTCTGTTAGTTCATAGCAATAGCCATGACATTTGTTTTCTTTTTTCCTGGTTTACAGAAGTTATTAATAAACGTCAAACGTCAATTTGAATATGGAAAATAAATCCTGTATTTCCACCACAATAATTCGTTATAATAATGACACGTTTCTTAAAAAAAAAATTTGGCAGATTATGAATAAAATAATATCGTTTTCTACAATGTTATAAGTTATGGCTATTGTTACTAATTAATGGAACTTTTGAAATTTCTTTTTAAAATTATGAAGAAACTAAAACTATAATAAAAAGTGAAAGAAGAGTTTTGTATACAACTTTTAATTCTGTACAACTTTGCACTCTGCAGTTTTTGCCATAACATGAACAGGAGAGCAGGAATTTGCATAAAACAAAAATCCCATGTTAAATCCCTATGTTCATCCCTAACCGCCATCACTCGGTATATCGTGTTTGAAGAAACTATGTACATAAGTTTTTTAACATTTAGAAATTATTATTATATGATAAAGCATTTTAACTGCAATACTATTTCCTAGAACTGTAAATACTATCAAATTAATTTTCTGTAACTGTATTTGTTGGAGAAACACATTCTGGGTAAATTGTATTTTATGCTTTAGTGTTATTTCCATTATACTGAGAAATAAAAATGTATATGTAGGAAAAGCTGTTTATTAAAATTAATTACTAACTTTAATAAAATACATGTTTCGCATAAATATAAAATGAAAAAAGATAAATTGTAATTAATAATTTCTACATTGTGAGAAATGATTTAATTTATATGTAAATATTTAAAAAAAATATCAATGTCTGTGCGCAATAAATAATATGTAAATATAGATATTGATTATATTTAAAATAATTCTACAATTAACAAAGCATGATATTTGAAATATTTAGAAACACCCAACCTATATCTGAAATATCTATGTCTATACGAACGTAGTGAGCAATTCCAATTCCAAGAGTCTGAGCAATATCTATAAGTCCACTTGGCCTCATTTCGACTTAGGGGATATGCCGCACGCCGCGTACCTTGCATGGCAACAACATTGCGTATGTGACGTCATAATGCATGTCACATGGAGTTATGTATAGTAGTGCCTACTGCAAGTTATAGCTGCTATAATAGTGTGTGTTTATACGTATGTTTATTCAATAGTGTTGGCAAACTACTTGGAATTTATTGCATGATTGACACTGCATTTGTGGAAACTGGCGAAGTGCCATCACCATCACTGCACCTTAGTTATTTGGGGCGGAATTGAATTGAAATGTTAACAATGAGAAGTAGTCATAAAAATCTGAGACATTGATGTGTTGGAGATTCGAATTTTAACTTAAAATACATTGATCCAGTACATTTGAGTTTATTTTTTGAAAAAATGTATGACAACTGTCACAAAATTGAAAGTTTTAATTGGATTTTTAGCCAACATGATTCATGCTTATTTATAATTATAAAATGAATCCACGTATTTTCTGGAATATGTATTGTTGGTTGCGTTCTGACTTGGTCAGGCTAAACAAGATAAATGACTAACCCTGTATAAATTGCATCGGTCAAAAACGTTAATTATTATGCATTGCTATCAAAATTTTAATTTACAATTTTCTGTTTAAACGAAGGGGTCTCGTGGCCGTGTGCCTGAGTGTCTGGTCGCGAATCTGGGGACCCAGGTTCGATCCCGACCGACGCTAAAAAATAGTTCAAATTTTCATGGCACAAAATTGACCCCTGTGGTGCACTCTCCACGCCAGCTATGAGTGCCCGTGAGGTGACGCCTGGTAAGCGCCCGCACGGTACAAATATTTCATCATCACCGATATCTGCGTACAAAGCAGATTGGCACACCCAGTAATGGGTAATATGCCGTGATGATATATTTATTTATTTATCTGTTTTCATAAACAAATTTTCAGTTTTTCTCTACAATCGATTACGAAGTTATTAATATATTCTTTTCTATTCCTATGCTTTAATATACCTATTAAGTATGTGCCATCTGTACTTGAATTGCACGCATTATGATACAGATTTTCTTTTCATTCAATATAGAATATGAATATAATACAGATTTTTTTTTATTTCAATACAGATTATCAGGTGAATTTAATAACCAATTTATTGGTTCATAGTTTATTTTTTTAATTATTATGAATAGTCGTAGAAAAAATAGTGTATGCAACTCAAGTATTCACGCGTTGCATAATATATTATTTTCACCATACAAAGTATACATTGGTCAAAAGAAAACTATACAGAGTCAATACAATGGTTCGTAACATACGTGTTGTGAGAAACAGTTTTTTTTAAATATATATTTGTCCTATACATTTTATATTAAGTAGAATTTTGAATTTTTAGGTGTTGTTTTTAAAATTTACGGCTTTAGTGACCGAGTATACTAAATTTAAATTGTCAAAAATCTATTTAGTGACATGTTAGTTGATTTGACAGTTTTATCGTTCACTTTTTGAAATAATCGCATACTAAATCAGTTTTACCGCGTCTTTAAATAATATTTACGGCTTTAATGACCGAGTACACATAATTTAAACTGTCAAAATCTATTTAGTGACATGTTACTCGATTTGACAATTTTGTCATTCACTTTTTGAAATAATGGCATACTAAATCCATTTTACCACGTCTTTATCCACATGTGTAAATTTTTATCAACTCAACAGTTCTATAAGTTTCATATTATATTATTGTAATCTATTTTGTATATTTTTGTGTTCACATGTACTGTATTTCGCTCTTGTATATATATTGTAGAGCCCTGAAGACGACTATGGTATAGTCGAAACGTCGGCATGAATAAATTTTATTATTGACTGCAAGTCCGAAACATTGGTACTACCTGTTTCCATCTCCATCACTAAAAGCGTAAATTAAAAAAAATGGCACTCGAAAATTCAGACAGCTAATATTTGGTAAAATTTGTTTTCTAGTGATAAACGTCTGTCATGTATTTTCGGGTTCAACCTATATAAGGCTGTACAAAATATTTTACACCAATAAGTCAACATTTCAGATTTCATAGAGAAAGAAAAAACTATTGTAACATAATTTTAGCTTCAATTACGTTCAGTGGCAAATAATTTAGTTAAAATAATAATCAAAACAAATTAAGTGAAAATCGAAAATCTTTGTACAATAAAATATAACCATAAATTAAAATTGTAATTAAAATAACTATGGCTTAAAAATTATTTACAATTTTCAAATAGCATAAAAGTGATTCGTGTGGTGCTTCTCTACAACAGCTCTGAGAGCCAGATAAGGGCCTTCGACAGCACAGATATATCGTCATTGTCATTACCGAAATTAGCGAATAAAAAGCAAATTGAATCACCAAGAAATGGGTAATAAGCCGTGATGATATATTATTATTAAATTGACCTAAACATTCATGTAAATTATGCAAAAGAATTCCTCGAGCTACAAAACTGTAGACAACGTTTTCAGAAATTGGTTTCAGTGGAATTCAAACTCGGATTGTCAGAGTTACGTCCGGTCATGTAACGCACTCATTCACGAATGTGTAAAATCTGTGTAAAAAGTGAAAAATTTGGGGGCCGGCCCTGGCCGACAATAACCTTGACTCACGCGATGGTCACCAGAGCTAGACTTGTCCATTAGGTCACGCGGTCAATGAACTTTTAAATACTATAACAATTCATTTTTTCTTATTTACTTCTTTCTTCTTGAACAAGTAGTACTTTTATCAAGAATGTTTTCTTTCTATCTTGTACGTATCATCGAGTAAAGGTCGACAACCCTTCTAACTTGCAGTCGTACAACGAAATGTGATTTCATTAAAATAATCACGTTGCAATTTGATAGCAAGCTGAATATGCAAGCGTTGTTTTATTTTACTAAATTATGCATCAGGAAAGGAATTGAAGACAATGGACGTTCATTTTTATGTTTAATGGAATATTTTATAATTTTATGTCTGCATTACTGCATGAGTGTGTCATTAAGGAGGATGGTAAATAAGCTATTTTACATTACCTCACATTATTTATTCCATTTCGTGTGCTTGCACTTTTACTTTAAATTGAATTGAATCATAACTATACTATATTGACTAAGAGGAAGCAAAAAATAATAATGTATGTAATGTTTTATCTCACAGGAAATACATGTTTTTCATACATCATGTTTTACTAGAATTTTTTTAATATATTTCGGTAGAGCATAATAATCTATTCACAGTAATTCACTTAATGAACTTTACTACCAGAACTAATCACTTTCTCTGATTTGCAGTAAGTTCAAAAGTTAATATAAATGTTTTTCTGGACATTTTTTAAAATTTCTGGATAAGTACATAATACAAATCTTTAAATCAAATAAAATTTTCGAAACTTTTAGTATTTTATATGTATTAAAAAAAATTTATATTAATTAATATTAAATTCATTGTTAATGTTATTTTATAAAAAATAGGGTTACTTTTTCTTTTGCAAACTTCATAATCGCTGTTATTCTTATAGAGTATCTGTAAATAATAAAGTACAAAAGTTTCATAATTCATATACAATATAATATGTGCCTATGTAGGTACATTGTCATGCATATATTCTATTAAAAATACATATGAAAATATAAAATAAATATTATAGAAAAACTAACTTTTAATTTACATTAATAACAATAATATATAATAATATATCATAACGGCATATTATCCATTGCTGGGTGTGCCAATCTGCTTTGTACACAGATTTCGGTAATGCTGATGAGATATTTTTACCATACGGGCTGGAGTTGAGAGTGCACAACAAGGGTTAATTTTGTGCCATTTAAAATTCGAAATATTTGGCGCTGATCGGGACCGAACCCGGTTTTCCCAGATTCGCGACCAGACCACTCAGTCACGCGACCACGTGATCCCATGTAATAATAACGAGCTATTTTTGCAAAAGTTGTTATAAAAGTTTTAATATGCATTAATAACAAATTTAAAATATTCAAATTGGGGGAAAGCAGTAGTAAAGTGGTGTGTATTTAAAAAAAAAACAAAAAATAGATATCTAAAGGTTCGTATTTTTTATCAGAAAAAAGTACAAATCTCTCCTAATGATATTAGGCATCAACTAGAGTTTAGAATATTTAGAACCATATACAGAATTTTTTTTTAAAATTTGAAAATTAAATCAGTTCCATTTAGAATAATCAAAATTGTGATTTAACTGTTTATCTTTTCCTCGTACACTTCATGTAACAGATTAAGTAATACTTATTTTTGAAATTTTTATCTTCAGATTCATCTTTAGTCGAACGTATAAGATAATGTGATACATAATAATAATCTACGTGAATTGAGATGCTATACGTATTAATTTTTTTGTAAAAGTTTATAAGAATTTTTATAATTATAAAAGTTAACAAAAACTTTTTTTATTTATTCATATAACTAAATTATGTAAATAAAATAAAATCTACCTGTGTATTTATTTATAATCCTAGTACATGTAATATGTTTCCACAAAATTATAATAAGCAACACAAACACATTAGATAAAATATCACACACACAATTACACTTTCAGTACACAAATATAAAAGTCTTCGCAAAGTGTACCACTAGAAATCTTCAACTCGAGCGCTAGTACTAAAGTCCAGTACCACTTTTTGTAGCGGCAGTTTTAAATGTTCGCGACCTACCACAATATTCGCAACAGTTACTCATCGCAAGTAAAAAACCCGGCTTACAATTACATTAATTACATGGGGAAGTTGCTATTTTTCTCTCAACTGAATCATGCGGAAGGGAAATCATTATTTTGCGAATTTCTAGTGAAGAAGAATTAAATGATGCATTTCTGCGAGATTCAGCATAGAACGATGAGTCAGTATATGTATGAAGTATAAGTGGATATTCAAGGACGAAATGGAAGGACGTAGGCAATCTCCGTTTGTTATTATTGTGGCATATGATTTGCTTTGCATACTAACTTAGCACCAACTCGTTGCTAAAAATATTGCCAGTATGTTTATATGACATGTAAACAACTATTTAGACACATTATATGCAAATGTTTCGGTTTCTATTTTCATTTAATAGGCTGAACCATGAAAATCCTACAAAAATAAAATTTATATTGGGTTTCAAACTACTCTGCGTCCCCGATTAAAATCGATAAAACTAAAGTGTGTAATTAACTGTAACACATGTTTCTGTAAAATGATAAGGGATGGCCTCATTTAAAATACTTAGTTTAAATCACAGTTTAAATTGTGATTATGCGAAACAATTGTGATTTTAATTATTTACTGTGTATCGTATTGCAACATTGTTACATTTGAGGAGCCTCTGGCAAAACAACCATAGTTCAAATATTGTAAATTTGAAATTTACAGCAACATCTATTTTAAAAGAAACAGTAAAATTTTCTCGCACAATGTATATTAAGTTGTAAGTTACTACATTGTAAAGTTTCAGTGTTCCTATAAACAACCTTAATCTCGATACATTGGTTGTTTTTGAAGGAAATGTGTAGCCTAATTTTGTAGAATAAATGTATTATAATTCAATAAAGAAAAAAGAATGAAAATAGGTAATTGGTCATCATTGTTTAATTTCTGTTACTTACAATCCATTATCTTATATTTAGTAATGAACTTGAATTAAGTTGAATTACATAATCTTTAACGAGAAGAAAAGGAAGCTAATTTTTTTTCAAATTGAAAAAAATGGACTAAGGTTGTTTTTACCAAAAGTTCATTATTCTTACACGGTTTATTTAAGACTGAGTAATGGACATTGTTTAAACTTTAAAGCAGGGCAAATAATCGACAAAAAATACCGGATAATGGTTAACCGAAATCGAGAACGAAATATTTACATTGATTTTCGTTCAAAAACTGGACTCCTTTTTATTTAACTGGTTTTTAAAATGGTTACAGTAACCGCTTAATAAAATCATTTAGCAAAAAACACTTCTTTATTATTTATTATTATTTCTACCCCCCATTAAAATAAGATTCTTCTTTTATTCATTTTAATGAAAAAAGTAGTTACTTTTACTATTAGCTTAAGGCAGTGAAAAGAGATCATTTCTATTTATTTTTAGAATAGGTTTTAATTTATTTTTGTTAATGTTTACTGGTTTATACTAAATAAAAATATCGGTTTCGGTTAAAATCACGTTTTTGGACTTTTGTTTTAGTAAACCGGTTTACTAAATCGGATTCTTTTTCTGTATTAAAAGGGAGTTATAATCTTAAGGTACGGAATATCCACCACCTGACAATATAAATATCGTTGAATCTACAACAAATTAATATCTTTTCGCACTGATTATTGATAAAGCACATAATGTATGAAAGATAACCTTTGTTAACACAAATCGTTTATATAAAAGTTTCATTGGTCTTTTAAACACGTATTTATTAATGTGCTATTATTATTTCCAACCCGGATAATGATAAATTAGAAATTGCAAATTATGACAATAAAAAATATTTATTTTCATTACTCATGTAAGTAATAATTTATGTTACATAATCAATAAGTTTTCGTTATATCACATGGTAATATTGTATTACACTGTATCATACTGTGTATGTAGATAACAGTTTAAACCTGATATGATAAATGTACTCACTTTGATAATTTTAAAGGGCATGTAATATAATGTGACATATTTGTACTAATGAAAATATATGTTAGAATTTTGTTTAAATACATTTTAAAATATTCTAAAATTAAGATAGATACGCTCATATTCACTAAAATATTTAAAACCATTTAACATATATCATATATACGGACGTAACTATGAGATGACAACTGATAACTGCAAGGTGAAATTATATCTGATGATGAATATACCGCATAATAATGGATAAAATTAAAGTAAATAATATTAAAAACAAAACAATAAAAAAACCATTGAGTATGAATTGATTCTGCAAGAATTGAAAGTTATTTGAAAATCTGCGTGAGTCACTTTTATCTTAAAAAAACAAATGCACCACTAAAATTGTTCCTATGGGACAATTTTTTGTGTAATTTAACTACCTTTATATCTCTTAGAGTTTCCGAAATCCAATGAATGTAGGTATATCAGGGTGGTCGTTAAAATACACTGCCGTCCCCTATAATGTTAGTAAGTCATTAAAAAAAAGGTCTGTGTAACCCTGACTCTGTAAATTAAAGACAACAGGTGTGTATTAAAAAGAAAAGATTGGAAGTTTTTTTTTCATTTTGTCTTTGTTAATTTATTTTACAATTTTAACTGATTATAAAAAAATATATAAAAATTTAAAAGAAAATTTACCAAACCTTACAATTGTATTAATAATAATGAAGGATTTAAATAATGATAAATGTTTTTCAAACTATTTAAGAGTCAAATCACTTAAAAGGTAATAGATATTAATATTAGTTCAAAAAAAACTAGTAAATAACAGCTCAAGTAAAAAAAATATAACACACTTTACATATTTGTATTAACAGATTATTAAACATGCTTTTAATAGGCACCAGTTTTTAAAAATGTTCACTGTAAACTCTATTGCAGATTTTATTCGAAGACTTTGTATATTAGTAATTTTGGAATATATTGCAGATAAATATAAATACGCTTTATAAATAGGAAATTTATTGAACTTTGCAACTATATCATCATAAAAAATATAAAATAATCTTGCAATGAAATAAGGTTATCTATTTACTATTACATAGACATATTTACTATTTTACAACAAAGAACTTACATAAGCTGATAAAAATATGTATGTGATGACATCAGTATAGTTATTTAAAATTATTTTATTACAATTCTTTCTTCAAACAAGAATCCATTATTTTTCCCCCTTTTAGTCATAACCGAATACACAAAACGTCTAATAGGTGAAAACAAAGTTACAAGAGTGTTGTTGTAAGCAACATGTAATATTTCCGCCCATAAAACCTTGCACCTATTTGGTTACACTATACACACCTGCTTAAGCATTTGTACCCGCACGATACAACTAACAAATGTGAAAAAAGAGCAGTTGTTAGCATGGAGGCACGTGCCAGCATAACCAGCAACCAGTCAGCAGATAGCAGATGCTATGTTGTCTATCTCCCAATAAAGAAATACTTTATTATCTAGGGATACTGAATTTCAATAGGAATGTCTTTTAGTCAGATCACTTTATAAAAATAATTGGCTGGAGAAGACTTTTCAGAAACAAATATACATTTAAAGTTAGTATAATACTTGTTACAATGATTAGAACTATACTGGATAACAATTTGAAATTTACATTATTTGGAATTAGATTCCACATAAATAAAATATTGAAAAACACAAAAGGAAGTTGAAGTTCATAAATTTAGCCTACACATTACTCTTAAAAAATTGAATGCCAATGTACAGCATGCTCAATTAAATTTGGGACACAATTTATGGCGTCTAAATATTTATTTTATTCATTTTATCATATAAAACTGTGCTACGAAAATAATTGCTTATTTCATAGAGATTAATTATGGAGCTTTTGGCAAAAACAAGCTTAGTCCAGTTTTTTGAAGTTCAGATAATAATAATAAAAACTTTCTAGCTTCTAGCTGTAATTCAATTTAACAGGATCATGTTTTAAATATTAGAAAATAATTTACTAGATGTTAAGTAATTGAAAAATAAACATTGATGAGCAATTATACAGGGTGTTAAAAAAGGGTAAACATTTTTAAGGGCATATGATACTGACCAAAATGAGTAAAAAAAAGCCCATTCAACATATCAACATAGGTCCGATTTTCAATAGTTTCCGAGAGAAAAGGCGGTGAAAAATTAATTTTTACGGAGTTTACTTCTATCTCGAAAACTATAAGAGTTACGACTTCAATTACCTTTCAGAGGTCATTTTAGGTGTGCTCTTTTGTTTTTCTAAAATCAAAAAATTGTCCTTAGTTTAATGTGGCGACCTTAGCCAATATTTAATTTTCAAATAACTTCGTAATTATTAGAAACTGAGAAAAATGTTTCATATATGTATTTTAATAGTCTATTTATATATTAATTAGTAATTTTTATAGGACATTTAGAAATACTCAAACTTTACAATGTAATAACTTGCGATTAAAATACTTTTTTGCAAGAAACAAGTTCACCAAAAACTATTTGGCATCCTTGAAAGTAGATGTCGCTACGACTATGTTTGTTTTATTAAAAGCTCCTCAATTTCATAAGGAATAAAGCAAATCATATAAATTTCATTTATATGCTTAACTCGTATCAATTACTCATTTGAAATTACGGTAAACCAATGTGTTTCAAATTTAACTGAGTTAATTGTACACTATACATATAAATGAAGAGTTAGTCCATTTTTTTGCATTTGAGATAACCAAAAAAAAACAACTTTCTAGCTTCCATACTTTGTGTTGCTTAAATATTAGAAAATTATTTATTGGATGTTAAAAAAAACAAACATTGATGAACAATTACATAATAATTAGACAATTTTATAGAATGTTTTTGTAGAAACGCCCAAACTAATCTAATAACTTGTGACTAAGTACTTTTTGCGAAAAACAGTTGTACCAAACTGTTTGGCATCCTTGAAAGTACATGTCGCTGTATGTTATTTCATGTTTACAATATTTAGATTATGGTTGTTTTTGCCAAGAAATCTTCACCTGAGTAGATTCTTTTAGGTTAGGTTAAATTGAATTATTGGATATTAGAATTACTTAAAACAAATTCGTCTAGACACTAGAGAATGAAAGTTAATGTAAAATTATGAGTATTTACAATATACTTGTGGTCGGAAAATAATTGTAACAAATCATAAAATACAAAGAATTTTCCATGGATTTGAAAATCCAGTATATGAATAGATACATGGAAAACCATTTGATTCTTAGTTTCCTTTTATAAATCTATACAAAAGCAAAATGAATTAAGGTTATAGGAATTTCCTTCACATATAAACTAACTTAAAAGGTATCTGTACTCAATGCTTGATTACTTTTTAGGCTATTATACATTCTATATTATGATTTATGATATAATAATTTCATTGTTATTATAAACTATAGTGTAACTGGTATTGATACAAACAATAAAATGGGGTATATTACCTATTTGTTTGCAAAATCATCAAAGTTTTAACTGTCACTTTTCAAACACACATTTTGACAGCCTGCGACATAATTCAATTCGCTAGTCAAATTATTGTCATATTCTCTCCAACATGACACTGTTTATGGATACAATAACAGCAATTATCTTAATTGGTATTTAGCAAATTAATTCCGAAATATGTACAAAACAAGTTTCCCACCATTTTTGAAAATAATTCATACCAACTTCATATAGGAATAATAATATTTAAAATAGTACTACGTATACGGTTCAACGTTAAATATAGTTTAGTAATAGTTTAAATTCAAAAACTATCTGCTCATTACTCTCAACATAATTCAGTACCAATAAGTGCAGTTAAATGTGGCTCCGAAATTCTAAGTAAAACTTCTTAATTTATGAGATCAATGATGAGTTCAATATATAACAGAAATATATTTCATGTACCTTGTTTCTGAAACTGGTCATTATGAAATAAGCAATACGGTTGAGTTTTCTGGAGTAACATTAAATAGAAAAATAATAGGGGCATAAATTTTGTGTTCCAAATCTAACTGGGCTTACTGTTACTTTACGAATACATGAAAATGGGATAGATGATGTACGACTTGCGTTTACTAAACAAAAATTGGACATAAGAGACATTTACTCAATTAATTGGTTATATTGTTCGTTTCTATACAATGAAATGAACAGAATTTTGCGAAGAAAAACATAAAGATAAGTAAATTTACTGCATATTTCGAAATTGCAATTCTCACATTAATGTCATTGCCTTACAGTTATCTGTTTACGCTAAAACGACGGTATTTATCGCTTTAACAAAATCTAGGTTGTAAATACAGGCCAATGCCTTTATAATGTAATTCACAGAACTAATTTGTTTCTTTTTCGATAACAGTATATAGTGTGGTAGAAACAGTATGACAAATAAATTAACGAAGATGATATATAAATACTTAAAATATTATTACAAAATTTGGATAGTAAACATATAACAGATAGAGATAAAAAATGTGTACGTAATATGTACAAACATTCAGAATCAGAACTATGGAAATTTCAATAAGAAAAAACGAAAAAATCTCTTATGCAATGTTTATAATTAAATTAAATAACTAAATAGAAAATGTAAAAGATAAGAGAACAAAGAAGAACAGTGTAAATAATCTTAGTACCAAACATATAAAATTGATAAGGAAAGTATAGATGAGTGAAATAATAGAAAGTAATATATTATTTGCATGATTGAATGATTAAAAGAAAAATATTTACATGCATTTTCGTTTTAATGTATGTACTAATTGTACTATGTTCTTTGTTATTATCATTTACATACAAATACACACGTATGTACTTATACTTTGAACATTCATTATACTATACATACAAATTGACGAATAGAAAAATACAATGTATTTAACTATTATTTAAACCTCTTTTACGATGCAAAATAATTACTATAGTTTCTGTTTTAGTTCCCTGAACATTCAGTGCTTCAATATCCTTGAAGTATTAGATGCTAATAGTTCCAAGGTCAAAATGCATCAGTTACTAAGATCTTTGCGCAAATTGTAATACCTACTAAAATATAAATGAATACATAGAAGAAAGTATATATTATTTCATTTGTATGATTGCAACATGCTGGGTAGGGGAATAATGATTTATTATTATGTTAATAATAGACAGTTTGCATTAAATAATGGATATCTTTGTAGATGACAGAATGAACAACAATTTAATGTAATTACGTTCGTAAGTAATAAAGTAGAGAAAAATGTGGTCCCATAAATAAATTCATGAAATCATCAAAAAAAAAAATGAAATACGTATGTTATGCATATGGTAACTTTATCGCAGAGATTTATATTTTAAAATAATCTTATCAACTTTATTATTAGTGCTAGTCTAAATCCGCGAAATTTACAAGAAAACAAAAAATATAATTTACTACTAATAAAGGTTTACAAATTGATAAGTTTGCTACTTAAATTTAATATTTGATAAAGAATTGGCAATACAATAGCTTATTTATAAGCAACAATTGAAACAGTTAAAGAGATCTCAGTGCCACTTTAATGTTTTAAAATTACTTCACAAAAAATATTTTGCACAAGAAAATATAGTTGCTACTTTTTCTTTTATTAATATTGTTATTCATTTTCTTCGAAAAACATGCTAAACACTTACGAATCTTCAACATATGAGTCAAAATATTTAACAGTTGTACTTTTGTACTTGTTTACCTGTATAACCCGTTGTTCATAAAATAAGGTTCAACAATGGCTTTATATTCAATTTTATGACGCTTATACTATTTCTAAAACATTAGGTTTGGCGCACACAACGTTTTCATCTAAAACTACAATGTAACATTTTATTGGATACTTGAATACCTTTGAATTTAAATGCTTCAGTGCAGATTTTATAAAGAAATTTATTCTTCACTTAAATTTACTTCTAAAGTAAATTTAATGAAATGAAAAATTCATCGCGTTTTTTGACAGCAATGATTTAAATGAAGAACAGAGAAACTGATTTGAATTTGTTCATTTTATTTAATTTACTTGACAACTAAATTTTAAATTAAGATTAAATTTCTTTTTAAAACCGGCACTCAATGATTTAGCACGTTTTACTTGCTTTTAGCAATTTCATATTAAATTTAAACATGAAACTAATATTAATAATATTTGATGTATAGCTTAAAACAAAATGAGGTATATTATTGTCAACTTAATTAATTATATGTATATCAGTGGTAAAACAAAATTATAAAACCGTTGAATAATAACTTCAGAAGAGAAAATTAAATTAACATTTAGTATAGCAAAATTCCAAAATGTCAACATTCGAAAATCACTTATGTAATTATTGTCAACTTACAAACATCTGAACTAACTTCATTAATTGAAACATTTAAAATGAAAAAAATCTACATTCTGTGTCAAAAAAATATTGTACGTATAAGATTTTTATCTAAAAAAGTTGGTATTATAGAAAGTAGAAAAATACCATGTTGTTGAAATGAAAAAAAAAAATTATAGTGGCTTTTGCTGACTTGCACAGGAGATAATTTCTTAAGAGATTTATAAGGATTGGGAGAACCGTATTAGAATTTTGCAATATTCTAATTAAAAGTGATAATAAATAAATGCGCATTAATATTTAAATTTATCAAAATAATTATATTCAAGATTAAATAATTATTTGTTTGTTCACTATACAATCCATAGTAAAACATTTTGAATACGTCGCCGACATGACAATTAATAAAATACATTGCCACTATCGTTATTGTTTATGCAAAATACTTCTGTTAAATTTCTTTAAAAATGTAAAATTGGCAATCTAATCCCTATGAATTTAAATTATTCAATTTACGTACATTTACATCATTTGAATATATGTTCATCATATTTTAAGGTCTAAGTGCAAAGTATAATATGGTCATCATACTTTACGAACTACATGCAATGTGAAACCGTCTCATATTTTAATATGCGTGAAGCAGTAAGTGAATGTAAAAGAAAATTACGCAAATTTCCCTTCAAGTACACAATCAGATACTGTAATGGGTGTTCGTACATAGATCAAAATCTAGTCTAAAAACTGAAATTTTAACCTGTTAACATGAATAGCTGCCATTTAGCTTGAAGGGTAGTTGTCAGATATCTTCTCTGTAATTTCAGAGAGAGTGAAGAAAAATTTACCAGGTGTACGTGAACAGCACCTGTCAACCAATTATTTTTTTTGTGAACGCATCTGTATTGCCAACCTCTTTTTATCAAAAGCAGAAAATTGTTTCTTTTCCGTATTATTTATTTCAAAACAGATTACCATGTGTATTGTCATAAATTATAGGACATTCCTCTATATTTCAACGAAATGTTTCATACGTTTCAATTGTCAAAGTAAAAAAGAGCTGAATGTAGGTCACGTTTTTTAATTTCATCCAGAGCAGATGTCAGACGAAGCACCAATAAAAAATAATACAAAAAATAAGGAACAAATGTACAGAATAAAGTAATTTGACCTTGAACTATTAACGTACGTATGTTTCAAATAATTATAAAGTGCATATTGCATGTTCTTAATAACATATTACTTTTAAAATACAAAAAAAAAATACCTTGGTATTACTACAAGAAAAATAATTGAGCTCATTAAAGATACATTTTGTATACATTGTTGCATGTAAAAATTTATTAGAAACGTTATTTACAAAATGACTGCACCACCATTCGTACATTTATTCATAAATTCGACTTTAACCAGTATACAGATTGAACTCGAAAATCCGTGACGTGACATTTAACAATGGGAAATCAGTTTTTTTTTTAAGTATTATTTGTCCAGTAATACTTTATGCGATGATTTAGTAGAGAATAAAAATTACACTTTGGTAAGCGAGTAAAATGAGTCTAAAGATGTGGTAAAAATGGATTTAGTATGCAATAATTTCGAAAAATGAACGTCAAGCAAAATCTCAAACCTAGTATCAAAAATAAGTATTTGACATTTAATCAACCCTTATTTATTGAAATAAAGCATTCTGTTTTTACTACGTCTTCCAAGTTAAAATAAGTTTATTCTGTCACTAAAGCCACAATTTTAAAAATATTGACATTAAAAAAATCAGAATTTCATTCTTTAAAACTGTATGTATAAATTGCCTTATAAAGTTTTAGAGGACAGATAATATTTGAAAAAAAAATACTGTTTAACTATGTTAAATACCTTTGTCCAAGATATTTTACGGTTATATCTAACTTATCATATACTTCACAATTTCTGCAGTTACCTTTTATTTATGAATTTATTTATGTTAAATGTTTAAAACCTAATGATTAATGATTATTTTTAAAAATAAGTAAAAACTGAATTCGTGCGAACTTTTTTGCATCTCCTTTTCCATTTATATACTCAGTGCACACCAGCTGAGTTTTAAGTATTTTATTTATACTTTTTGAGTGAACAACCTTACTGAGTGCGTATTTTCTTGCAAGTAGATCACCAGATTTTGCCAGTGCAGTCTGCCAAATTCATATATTTTGAATTATAAAAAGTGTCTGTGTATGTACAACGGATGTAAAAAAATGAAGTTAGTTAATAATAGAAGAACTATTTGAAACTTACGTTTGTAAATATGTACAAAGAAACAGTTACGATTGTACATAACCTCTCTATTTGACAGTAGCAGCTAACAAACTTGTACAGGGCTTTTGTAACATATTTCACTTTTATTTAACGTATAAATGGAAAACGTTATTAGATAAAACGTAAATATATTCATTACGTACACGGTATATAAATATATAACCATAGATTAACTAATAAAAGGAAATCTAATATAATAAGCTAGAAACTTTATATTTTTAGTGTTGTGTATTTTTTTCTCTAAAAATAATGTAAAGAAAGTGGTTAAAGGCATTAAACTTTGTCTCCTAATATAAATTGAATGTGTTGTTTGAGAGCGAATCTGTCACCTCATCACTTTCATTCTATAAATATTTACATATGGAACAGACACACCACTGTTAGTTTTTATTCATCGTAATGACGTAGTATTTCACTTATCTAAGTTTTACGCGCTGTGACGAATCACATTTAAACTGAACTGTTAAAGTGCATTGCACTCTAACTCTATTTAGAAACCTTATTCGAAACAAACATAAGATTCAAAATTGTTTGCTTTTGATTTCGTTGTTTTGAACGTCAATACAAGTAAATTTAGGTCTTACAAATACAGATCTATGTAGGTTAGGCAGATAAATATGTTTTCTTAAAATAGCGATAAATCCCGCAGAAAAATACTATTAAAATAAAAAAAATAAAAACAATTTATCGGATTAAATGGGATCTGTGACTATATGCAGGTGTTGTAATAAAAATTTATACATTTTGTTTCGCACAAATGTTTCTTTATCGAAATTTGGTAAAACTGTCTCTCGAAAAAATATTTTAGTCACAAGTTATTACTTTGTAAAGTTTCAGTGTTTCTACAAAAACAACAAACTGTAGTCCTATAGAGATTCAGAAAATGATCAGTTTCTTACAAAAACAACCAATGTCCTATAAAAATCAATGATCGGTAATTGCTCATCATTGTTTAATTTCTGATACATCCAGTTTCTAATATTTAATCATTAACTTGAGTTAAATTGAATTACAAAAATCTTTAAGGGGAAGGTAGAAACATTTTTTTTATTATCTCATTCAAAAAACTGGAAATGGTTGATTTTGCCGGAAGCTCCTAAATTTTTTTTAATCATAAACTGAAAAGCTGTCGAGTTTATTTTTGATTAATTTAAAATGTGTCAAGATTTGTCAGATAAAAAACATCAACTTGGTAAAAATGAAAATTAAATGATGGAGACTGACTTAAAAACTATTAAAATCTGTCAAATTAATTTCTGGGAATTAATAACAATCAAAATATTTAGTAAGGAAATAGTAGCACTGAAAGATTAAATATTATTTTAATTTTATAATAATTTAAATACTTTTATCATTTACTAAAACAGAAATTATGCATTAGATATTTTACGCGATTAGTATCATTATATGCATTATGCATTTAGCAATTATTGCATAAATGGAGCAAATTCAGAACACATTTTCTCTTGTTTCGGTATGAACTTAATAAAGCTAAGAATGTATTGTTCCCAAGTCTGAGTAATGCGCTCATTTATTATAAATTTTTAATATTTCTTCTAATTCTTCTCCGTTCAAGGAAGAAAATGCATTTTGCAACACAGTGCAATGCAGTTTTATCCTTGGACTCAATTAATTTTTGCAATAAGTCACATTCACTTTCTGTGCTAGGTTTCATGTTTAACTATTAGACTTAGTTCGCTCAATGTACAAATTTAACCTAACAAATAATGCAGTATTATATCTTGGTATTCATTACTTTGTCTGAAAAAGGAAATATGTCTTTTATAATTTTTTTTTTTTTAGAAATGCAGTTAATGATTTATTAGCATGGGAAAAGTATATCACATGGGCATGGGAACTACTGATTAGCAATACCAATACTAGAAACGGTAATTTATAATTACTTGCATTAATATCTCTTTCGTCAGATCTCATCCTACTCATACAAGTCCTAGTAACTTTCTACATTTGAATAAAACGAATACCCTTAGCTTTGAAATTCTAATTGTGAAATCCAAATTGAATAATATCTAAATATAGCTCACAATTGATCTTTGTCATAAGGTGAAGATTTTAGTTCGTTTCTATTTCGAGAAGGCCAGATAAAAGTAATGCACTATTATAATTTTAAATTTCAGCTTGGTATACATTATGTGTTTCAATGGAAAATTATAGAATATGAACTAAGCATTATATGGGTACGTACATATAAAAATTAGCTAAATAGTAAATAACCGCACTGTTAAATATAAAACAATAGATAATCAAGGAATATTACAATAAATTGTGATTAGAATTCAACGCGTTATTTATATTTAAAAGGCGAAAGTCTGTAAATGATCATTTATCTATGACATGAAAAATTCGCTTTTAGTAAATATATTAAGTTAACATTTAAATAAGATAATCTATGCATACATTGAGATCTCGGAAACTATTCTAACGTTTACATATTTGGGTGAAATGTAAAAATCAGAGAAATATTAATAATTAAAATAAAAGATTAATAAACAATAAATAAATAAGGAAAAGATAATAGAGATAATGAATACTATGTATAAACAAATATAAACACTAATTCAAGACTAAGAATATTATTAAACACTTAATCACTAAGATTGTTTATTTAAACAATTAACACAGTGCTCTATTTATTTACACGATATTTATATCACTAACTATTTATTTCACTATATTTAACTCTTTAACTTGTACCTAGACTAACTTGTAGACTACATCACCATTTATTTCACACCACTCAACTGTCTGACTTCAACTAACTCCCCTCGAGAGCTGCTTACCGCCTTATATACCGCCTTATATACCCACTCTCATCGGCTTCGAGAAGTTTCTAGTAACTTCGATACGATAATGACAACGAATACAAAAGGTCAGGCGAGAGCGAGTAATTAAGCTTATTTACACAGGTAATTGTTTAGATCCATCCGACCAGTGGCGTTGGTCGCGGGCTCGCTACATTCAGTGGCGCGGGTGCGGGCACGCTTCTATTTATGAGATTTTTTTACAGTTGGCTTTGACAAAATTCAGAAATAGTTTTAGGGATAAGTAATGGATTAAAATGAAGAAAATAATATTAAAAATACAGAAACGATGCGTCTGAACAGATTTCTTTAATTAATGGAAGTTATTTCAAAAATAAATATCTACCAAACTTATGTTTTTATTTATTTACAATGCATTTCTTCCACAAAAAGAAATAAACATCACTTTTAATAGAGTAATTTTTGTTTAACCGATTTCGTACTTCTTATAGTTTCCGATGTACATTTGTGTGACAAACTGTACAATTTAAAGAAAACCGTAATATAGAACATGTGAGTTTAATTAAGTGCGGATATTGACTCTGTTGTGACTTTTAGATAAAAACTACAGAGTATTAAAAAAACTTCACTCAGACTAAGCTATGAACAGAGAAACGTATGTCAGATCATTATTCAATTCAGAAGTCAAATTGTCAAAATTGATCTTGAAATGTAATTTTAAGGAGAAAAGATAATAAAGAAGGATACAGTATATTGCCATTCACCGTTTTTTAATTTATTTCCATTTCTAAAATAAGATTCAAGAAGAAACGCTTCAATTTCTTTTGATAACATTTTTGACAATATCTCGTGTCAAATTGACGTTTAATCCTTGTCCATAGCCTACTCTGAGTTAGGAATTTTTTTGAACACACTATATAAGAATAAAAAGTTGTTTAATTATATTTCACATTAAAATAATTAAATTCGATCTAACATCATATCTGCAGCACGAGATTTTTCAGTAAAATGTTATATTTTCGTCAAGAATCAGGGGGCCATGGAAATAAAACACAAAATTAATGTCACAGTTTAATAAAGTATCATTGTTTATAATTGTCTCAATCACTTATATTATAGTTCATAATCTAGTTTAAATGTTATATATAGATGTATACACAGTAGTACAAAAGAAAAAATATATATAAGGAGTGATATGTTGGATCTTTGGTCACCCTAATTCAAACAATATAAGTTATGTGATACTTTTTATCCTAATCGACCCTTAAAATAGCCTCATTTACCACACCATACCACATGGGCCTTTACAGCAGAGTTCCAAGTAATAAATAATTGATTTCCATTGTATTTGAACTGTGGCTGTTAAAACCACAACCGGTCAGTTAATGCACTTGGCGAAGCACTATAATAATATAAAATGATTATTATAGTATTCCACAAAGTACACGTAAATCAAGTGTATTCCAGGAATCTGCCGAAAACATCTGCCGCATCACATGCTCTCAGAATCAGAGTACAAAAGATATTTACCCCAATCCAGAATTTTTCCCCCAAACCTTGAGAGTATAATATGAGGGTAGGTTTAAGTTGCAAGTAGCCACGTGTTTCTCTATGTGGTCACAACAGGTTCGAAGAGGCAGGTACCCAGCTGTAGACTGGACACCTGTACACCATCTGCTTCCGTTTTACCATGAGCATTGTGAGTGCCAAGACAGATTTCTGGAATGATGTGATGTGGGAGACAACTTATCCCAGATAGGATAGAGGCTTAGGGGCTTTTATGAAGCAGATGTGGTAGCCTACTTAAAAACTGATGCAATCTGGATTTTAAAATGTTGAATAATATGCTGGTACCCAGTTAACATGACGAACATTTGCGATTTTACCAACACTTTAATCTTCTTAGGATAAATAAAAGGTTCCTCGTTTTTATTACAGTAGATTGTGCAGGGTGTTTATATATAATGTCATTTTCTTTATTTTTACTCATTTCAGTTCATGTGTCTGAAAACATTGTAAACTATAGTTTTAGAATTGTATCACAGCCAACTATGACGATGATACAAAAATAATTTAACTAATTCAAAAGTTAAAGAAAATAATACACAACAGACGTTTCGGTACATGCTTGTACATACCTTCATCAGGGTAAGTAAGATCTTACAAAAATTTACATACTCTAATGTAAACATTCGTTTTTACATTCTATTTTCAACGTCGTACAAAAATTCATTGTTCTTTTGCCGAATATGAATTTTTGTACGATGTTGGAAAACAGAATTTAAAAACTAACGTATTTTGTGAATGACTGCGAATTTGAGTAACTGCTAACACAAAATAAAGAATCTGACTCTTTCATTCTTTTTATAACCATTTAATTTCTTTTTTCATTCCAATAATAGTACATTAAAAAACATGTACCATAAGGCAATCTGTTAACGCGAGGCGAGTTTTACAAACGACAAGTGCGTTAACAGGCCTTAAGAAACATGTTTCACACTGACGTGAGATTTTTAAAAATTGCGACATGATTTGGTGTTTTTTGTCAGTTATGTTGGTAGCGCTACCCGCTAAACAATTGAAATTTCACATTTTGACTGTTTGTGTATTGTGAATTTCGTCTGACTGTATTCATTAATACATTGTATTAGACAGTGTGCTTATAGATATTCTAAACGAAGTGTTTGCAGTGCTTTTATACTCATAAGAACACCGAAATAGAAAAAAAAAAATTATCTTATATTTGTCATTTAATCTGGGGAACCGGGTTCGATCCCGACCAACGCCAAATATTTTTTCGAACTTTAAATGGCACAAAAATTGACTCCTGTGGTGCACTCTCCACGCTAGCAATGAGTGCCCGTGAGGTGACGCCTGGTAAACGCCCGCACGGTACAAATCTGTCATCATCATTACCGAAATCTGTGTAAATAGCAGATTGGCACACCCAGCAATGGGTAATATGCCGTGATGATATACTATACTTAAAGCTTATAAAATAAACAAGTATACATGGATCATAGACCTGATGGTATATACTATTTTGAGTGTTAAAAATTACATTAGAATTTATTTTAGTGTAGTTTTAAGACTTCCATATTGCTAAATTAGTGAAAATAGCATTTTCACTACCTACGTGTAAAAAATATGCACATGCGTATTTTTGTTCTGTGACGAGGCTGTTTGACATGTTATATTTGTGCGTGTTGTAACTCAAGAATTATTGTTTTCAAAAAAATTAATTAGACCATGTTATTCTAGGCAAAAATTGTATCAAATTTGTCTAAACATGTTTTCTGAATTTATCGCAATAATGAAGATTATCTTCGCAATAATTGAAACACAAATTTTAGTCTAACCAAAAACAAATGTATAAAATATCTGTGCTGCCTAGTACTGTGTAAATGAGACACTTTGTGTATCACACGGAATTAAAAAATTAATTATCGCCGTATCGCGTCCAGCTTTGAAAATAGCCTGCTACCAACACGAACAATTTTTTTATTAGAGATGAAACGAACCTCTTTGATTTGATTATTACCAGGAAGTTATTCTAACATAACCTCATTTTCCAGTATACGAGAATATTTTTAACATGCGAATATGTCTTTGACGTACTTTGATATTTTTACTCGTTTGTTTATATAGCCGTGTTTTATAGATGGAAGATTATTCAGTTTCCGTGTTTTTGTTATCAGCGAACATGACGTGTGTGTGTCTGATTTATGGTGAATTTAACTTATTTAGCTATAGTTCTGTATGTATCATCGAACGTTCACAATTACGTAATTATATTACGTGTAGCGGATAACAATAGATTTATACTTTCAATTTTGATTCTATTTTACTGCGATTACGTCGACGTAAAGAGATGATAATATGCAATTGACCAGATGACGAGAAACCTTGTTAAAGCTATATTACAATTATTATATAATGTCACGTATACCATTCGATCAAAATAACAATGTGGGACGAATTAGAAACTTAATAATTGCTCCAGTATTTATTTTAAACTGTATAACAAAACAAAATATGTTTTCATAAACGATCGATATAATACTTTGTAATGACAAGATCATTTGCTGGTTTTAAAAACCACAAAACTTGTTTTCAACGATAAACGTAGCATCATTTTTCAACATTTGATGCTGTGTAAGTGCTTTCTAAATGGAAGAAATAAAAACAAAATGTTAACTGAAAAGATAATTTTCATTGTTAGAACAAACAATAGTCATTTCACATAGTAGGAAAACAAAAAAATACTACTCGACTTATTATTAATCTAGTGAGTAATTATTTTATGAATGAATTTTTTAAACCGAGATAAAAAACTTAGACGGAAACTACTAACGTATGCGCAAAAAATTATCAATGGATCTTACTAGGAATTTGTATCAGATATAAAGGAAGCAATGTTGTTAAAAAAGTTTTTTGTGTGTTGTCTGAAAGACAGACGAGGACACATTTCTGTACTTGTGCAGTGAAAAAGGTTAACGAACGCAGCTAAATTTAGAAGTGCATTAAGTTACTGGAAGTCATTAAATCGTCTACACACTTATTCTATATTTGAAAATGCAATCAGTTTCTTCGAAAATAGACGCAAAAATCTCAAATATTCAGCTTCAGTTGCTACACAGCTATAAATATCCACACATATCACTCAACTGTAAAGTTAGATTTATCACGAACACACTTCAAACGGATTTATTGGTTTTCATTAATTTAGTTTTTAAAATTATAATAAATTATTGTTATCGAAATTGCACAAAGCAATATACATTTCATTCAAAATGAAGTGCGGTTAAATTATATAAATTATAATACAGACAATATCAACAACCATAAAAAATAAATTACATTTTATGTGCACTGATAAATATACAATTAAAATAATCACAAAATTGTTTCATTAATGTACTCGTAGTTCTCACTGCAATTAACTCAAAGATATAATTTTGAATAGAAAATAATTTTATTTGAAATCGTCACTAAAGTGCACAGAAATCGTCATTAAAAGTTCAAAAATCGGCACTAAACTAATCCAATATGCGACGATATACATTTGTAGTGTTGCCAACTTTATGATAATTATTGTACTTGTATTGTAAGATAATTTGGGTAAGTGTACTATATACAATAGTAAATTTACAAAAAATATGTGCAAGAAGAACGTACTGAATAATTCCGATGAAAAAGTTTGCAATAAAACACAATTTTCAGTTCTCTTTACGATAACTTCAATTTCTGAAATTAGCAACATTGAATGTCAGACTGACAGATAATGAAAACATAACCTAGAAAACTATATATATTCTATTCATTTTCACAATATTTCGATATCAAAGTTCCTTTTTATCACTTATATGGTTTATTTTCCTCGGCCCTCAGGGCCTCGGCAAATTAAAATTTATAATTAATGTGATAAGGGAGAAAAAAATTCTGAGTACAAAGAATACAAGAGCTTTTATGAATTCGATTATGAATGAAGGTGATGTAAAAGTGTGTTTGAAGAGTGTCGTCCAAACTGGTTCATGTCAACTGATCCAACAACCGATGTTAGTGTCAAGTTCAAGGTCCAAGGTATTGTCAAAAAATAAAGAGTGTACGTTTCTAATTCTACAAGAACCAAATTAGTCCCCTTTTGCATTTAAAAATATTTTTGTCAGAGATTGAGATTTTTTTTGAATAAAATAATAAGTTGATAAATATTCCTAATTTCATTTTTGCAACATCATTCTCTTCTTCATTTTTATAATTTTCATCGGATAAATGCAAAATTCCTAGACAAATCCAAATATGATGTTTAATAAATGATGTATCCATAAAATAAAATGTACACTGTTTTTATGCTTAGTATGTACAGTATTTTTATGCTTAGTATAGGTAGTCATACAATGAACGGTTTTGAAATTAAAAGTTTTCTGTTTTCTAAAAACTTGTGTTTTGAAGAAAAGTTTAATTACAATATAATAATTTACGTACTAACACATATTTGTTGTAACCTTATTCATATTCATGTCATATTTCTTGCCCCCAAAAATAAATGTGTACAAAAATGGTGTTGCAAATTATGAGCTCGTATCAACTCATATTGTATGAAACAATGTAATTTTATGTATGTATAACAAAAGGATATGATTTATATAACTAAATGTTCGTATATAAAGCCTTGCTTTAAATATTTATTATTATATTGTTAGTAATAATAAATAGTAATTTAGATCAGATTAGAACTTTTTTTATTCATTACAAAGTCGAAGGTCCAAATTTGTTTAATAACAATATATAAAAATCCTTAAAAATGTTATTTGTTACGTTCGTTATTTCATTTCATTCGAAAAGTGCAAAAAAGTTCATTGTGTGTCATTTTTTGACTCTCGTACTCATTATTAGCACTCATTTTAATCAATGTACTATACGACCATAATTGAATTTCAATATATATCATAAAATACAAAAAGTAACCACTATATTTCCTCATAATAATAAAAATTAATAGTGTATTATGTAACGAGTTTATATTAATGGTCATTATACATGAGTTGCAATACTATTTTTTCTATGATTATTCATAATAATTAAAAAAAAAAACTATAAACCAATAAATTAGTTATAAAATTCATCTGTATAAAAATGGTAACATGTATCCAAATTAAAAGAAAATTTGTATCATAATAATAATTTGCATCGAAATGAAAAGAAAATCTATATCATAATGATAAACTGTGTCGAAATGAAAATCTATATCATTCAAGTACAGAGGACACATACTTAATAAGTATAGTAAAGCATAACAGTAAAAAAAAAACATTATTTTGTGATCATTTTGTTATTTGTAATGGGGTATGTGACCATAATCGAATTTCAATATCATAAAATATAAAAACTAACTACTATACCTTCTCATTATTATAATAAAAACTAAACATTAGTTTGTAATAATATTGTTATTAGCAATTTAATGTTTTGGAAAAGGGGTATGTGACGTAATCATGGCACGATCGTGGAAGAAGACAGATAGACTGAGAGGAAAAGAGAGTTATAGATTAACGTTGCGATTATGTTGTGGTAGGTCATAGTCTATCTGTCTTCTTCCAAGATTCTACCATGGTGACTTCACATATTTCTTCCCCAAATTTCTAATAATGATTTTATAGTAAACTAAGAATAACTAATCGATTTAAAAAAATATTGGTATTTTATTTTGTTGTCTAGTATCATATGTAAAAATAAAAATTTGGTCACATATACCATTATGACATTATCTGCCTTTGTCTACCACGCCAAGATGAGTAAGGTTGACGTCACTATACCTCTTCGCCAAATGTTTAATTTTTTCTTTTATACTATAAATAATTGATTTAAAAAAATACGGGTAATTTATTGAGGAACTGAAACATTCGTATTTACGAAATAATGAAATAAAACAAAAAAAAAATGCTGATAAATAATTCTTTTTAAATAATATCCAAGCAGGTTTTTGAAATGCATATAGGAAGGTATTCCTTATATCCGACTAAAGTCACAACACAAAATAAATTATATTAAATGAATGTATTTCTCTTTCAGAGAACAAAGTACAATAATATAAATGTAAATTATGGTATAACTGTACCCACTTCCAAAAAACATACAATAATAAATCCTTAATTTCATCGTCATTATGCGCACTTATCAATCATTCATATCTGCCACAATGGAATAAGCAACAGATTGGTCGGCGAACGAAAAACGCCTGCAGCATGGACAAAAATCAATACTCATGCGATTATGATACACCCTGTAAATTTCTATTGAAAAGCACAAAGCAAGCCACTAATATTCTCTACCAGACGCCATGTTCTTTTTATGACAACCTGTATTTACTGTCTACACGTTTTCATATTTCAACTAGCTGTAAAGAAAGGATTGCTCCAAGTAAGTCTTTTCCAAGGAAAATATATTAAATATTAACTAAATTAAACCTGCTATCAAAGGATTAAGTCTTTTAAAATACTTAACTTGTTATTATGTAAAAAGCAGTAGAATTTTATATTTATGAACTGTTATAAATATTTAATTTCGCATAGAGCACTCATTTGTCATTAAATATTAAATGAAATAATTTTTGTTTGTTACGTGTACACATATTATACTTATTATTAGTTACATAAAACTCATACATATTGTATGAAATCAATAACACGTGTATTGTTTATTTATTAAAAATTATTTTTTTCAATTACAATTTTGTAGTTTTATCTTAATGTATAAAATTCGAATCCAAACCAAATAATTTGAAAACAATTATACTAAATAATCAAAATAATAATAGTTTTTTTTTTATATTTTGCGTTCATAATGAAGACACTACGAAACCCAATTGCGTATCGAAAGAGACTTCATTTATATACGCATTTCTTTTTGTTTTAGAAGGTTTGGTACTAGATGGCATTTACTTCTCTTCTTGAATTAGAATTGACATGAACTTTCAAGTAATTGAATAAATATCAATCCAATGTTATCAACTACAACATTACACCTACAAATTTTCCTATATTAACTTCATTTTATAAGAGTTTTTGGGACTTGTAATTTAGAAAACTCGCCAGTGCTCGTTGTCTACCTGTTGTCTGACACGTCTTACAAAACTAGTTTTATAATACATATATTATTATAATAGTATTAGTACATTTCATCGCCCTGGACCTAAATTTTCACACCGCAAATTAATATATCGTTTAGTTCCTAAGATATTTGTGTTCCGATAAACATGACATTTTTGGACAATAAACCAAAAATGAACTATAGTGAGTATATTTTGTGGAAATATGTAAACTTATATAATTTTGCTCGTAGAAACGAATGGCAAAGTAGACAGGCTCGTATCTCCACGAATTTTTAGGCCATAACACAGAAATGGGTAAAGTTATAAATGTAAATATCTAGAAAAATAAGAGATATCAATCTCCAGATAAAAAAATTAAATGAACGCGTTGAGATAAAATATATCAAAAATTTTAAAGACTGCAAAAAATGAGTGTATTTGGGCTTTGACAGTTATAACTTGACTGGAACAAGGGCTGTACATATTTATAATAAATTTTCTATTGGACATCTTCAACACTTGTCCGGGGCATGATCCATTATACAGGGTGTCCCTTAACTTGGTGCACAAACTTTAAGGGCATATAATACTGATCAAAATGAGTAAAAAAAGCTTAGTCAAAATGTGTCCGATCTTTAATAGTTTCCCAGATATAACGCAGTGAAAAATGAGTTTTTACGAGATTTACCTTTGCTATCTCAAAAACTATAAGAATTACGATTTTGATTAATTGAGACTTTTTGTTTACCTTTGAGAGGTAATCTTAGATGGCCTTTTGTTATTTTATAAAAATCAAAAGTGAAATGTTGTGGCGACCTTGGTCAATATTTAATTTTCATATAACTACGTAACTATAAGAAATTGAGAAAAATGTTTCATATAAAATTTTATTGTTTTTTAGTCTTTTTACTGACATAGACAAAATTTTATTCGATCGTTATCTTTGTCAGTTTTTCTTAGATTTTTCGCTTTTCTCGGAAACAGTTGAAGATCATTCCTATGTTGATGAAGCTTTTTTATTCATTTTGGGCAGTACTATATGCCCTTAAAGTTTTTGCTCGAAGTTAAGGGACACCCTGTAGAACTCGAGTTCCAATGAAAACAAATGTGCGCTATTAGCGATTACTGGGTAATATTTTTTTTGTGATTACCTAAATAACAAATTAATATTATAATTTTCAGCATAATATTGAATGGCAGCCCTATTCGAATATGTTCTGGTAAAAAAAATATTTTTTCTATGCCCATGAAAATCTGTATTATGTATTTCATTCATTTTCAGATGTATAAATAAAAATAAAAACTACTTTTTGAAAAGCGATATAATGTGAATAATCATTAACTTGCATGATGTATGAACTATCTCAATGTATTATAATTAATTTCATGTACATTGTAACAATGAAAACACACACCACAGCGAACCACAAATAACAACAAACAGAATTAAAAAGCAGCCAAGTTTATTAGTTATTAATGTTAATGTTTAATTTTAAACAAAGGCATGCGGTCGAGAAAGTAAACTGTTCCGAGAGGCTACAAGCTGAAAGAATGCCTGATTTATTATTCCTTGCATGCATGTAATATACGTCCCTTCATATATTTATGTTATAGTCAATGATGAGAAATAGGTTATTATCAGCGGTGACCGGGCAATGACCTTATTTCATGCGAAATTCAAATCTTAACCATTGAATTAACGACGTCTTCAAGAAACAGAAATAAATTCGAAGAAAGCACAGAAATTTTATATATTTTGCGGCTTTGCATTAATAAACAAAGTATCGTAAAAGATCATTTCTCTCAAAATGGTATAATTTTAATCATCCTAACTAATTATCATGACTAACATTTAAAAACACATTGGTATGACTAAAAAAAACTAAATTTGCTATTTTAATCATACCTTAAGCAACTTTGATTATGAGTTTTTCTCAATGTTTCTTTCTCAAAATTGCGACATACTTTGTCTAGAGAACAGACAAAATTATATCAGTATACAATTTTTCAGAATTTGTAATAAGAATACAAAGTTTTATGTAAATCCTATTAAATTATTTTTTCATAATATAAAAAAAATTAAGTAAATAAGAGAATATAAAAAAAAACTTCTTGAATTTTGTTTAGCACGCTTATATAACATTTTATTTTGAAAAGATTCTTTTCTGAAGAATGTGTCGAATTCCAAAATGATAAAACGGACGAAAAGTTCAATATATAAATTCTTTCCAGATGAAAGAAAACATAAACAGAACGTTATACAATTTCCCCGCTCCGCGCTGAGAAATGCGTGTTATGAAATTATTGGGTGAACTAACAGAGCACTGTATCGTATGTGGGTGCGAGCGAATGAACGAAAGCTGTATGTGGGCGACAGCCTTTTTATGTTTGCTATAAAAACGCTTGACCTATATTCTAATACTATTAGATATACAACTACATACTACCGTGAACCATATTTTTGACCTCCAGTACATAAATATTTTTCTCCTGATTATTTTCCAATACCTATATTGTTGTTTGTAAACAGAAAAATAAATATTGGTTAGAAAAGAAGAGAATAATCGTATAATTCATATACTATGTTCGAATTATTGGCTATTAACACAAACAATAATAAAAAGTATTTTAAAAGCATTATTTGAAGTATACTGTTTTAACTGATCTAGTAGAAAAATGAAAATATCGAAATGAATCTAAAATACAACATATATTTATAATATAAATAAGAATGTTATTGTAAATTTTGACAGACTGATATTTTTTCTTATTAATAATTATCGACTGCGGGAACTGAAATCCGAACTCTCATTCAGTATGCAGTATTAGAGTGCTATTTAGTTTTTTTGTTTTAACTCTTTTATGTTCTTTATAAAATGAATATTTAATTTATTTTTATATTTAGAATACAGAAACAATGTGATATTATAATGTAGTAAATTAACTTCATATATATTGTATATATACGAACACACACATTAAAGTGGTCATTAAAAAAAATCACTGACGCCCCTAAAACGGTAATGAGAGTGTAGGTATTATTAAGTTGCAACCCCGACTGTAAATTAATAATTTTAATAATTTAATAAAAATGTGTGTTATTATATTTTTTTTTTACTTGAGCTGTTATCTAATACACTTTTTCTACTCCTATATTTTATTATACTTATTAAGTATATGTCATCTGTACCTGAATGACACATTATGATACAGAGTTTCATTCCGATGCAGATTGTCATTATGATATAGATTTTCTTTGCATTTCGATACAGATTATCATTATGATACAGATGAATTTTATAACCAATTTATTGGTTTATAGTTTATTTTCTTAATTCTTATAAATAGTCGTAGAAAAAATAGTATACGCAACTCATATGGCTTATCGTAAACTTTATGCTCGTATATTAATAACCTATCTTCATAAACTCGTTGCATAATATGTTATTTTACACCAATATATCTTATCTTTTAAATTTGATATTTCATACATAATTTGAAAAAAATGTGTCATTTATCCTTAATTTTATTTTTTCCGAAAATTTACCTCTATACTAACATTTCAATAAATTTTCTTTTGTATTAATGATATTTTTTTTTCTCTAATCAGTTAAAATTTGCGAAAGAAACTGGTTTTGATTTATTTAACTAAAATAAGACTTCTAAACTTCTCTATCCACGATAGACTTGTTCCCACTAATTTACAGATTCTAGGTCCAGGTTGAACCGACCATTTTTTTTTTTTTTTTGGTTACTCTCGTTGTAGATGGCGACAGCGAAAATAATTTTTTAATGATCATCCTAATACACATATTACATACAATGTACCAGTAGAAGTGTAATCTAGCCATCTAGTAGAATTAATTTTGAATAAGTAACAATAATGTTGTAAGCTTTTAATGCTTTATATGTATGAAAATAAAAGAAAGTTGGATCAAAAATTGTGTTTCTTATTAAGTTAAATTTATTTTGGAAATATCCTTGGTAATGCGTTGAAAAAAATTTAGGTCTAACTGTTCTAGGTTTTTAGTCAGTACGTAGGACGTGTCGGGCGTAAAATTAGACCATCATTAGCATTGTTAAATTTACATATAAACTAAAATGTTACAATTATTTTGGTTTTACATTGTGTTAAATTATCTCAATCTAAAGATCTATTGATTACTGTAGCGATAACAGAGTGAAACAGTAGTGTTCTCCATGGCGACAGGAGAAACTCTTTTTGTTAAGAATAACCTCTTATGCAGAAGTATATTAAAAAAACAGATTTTCCATGGCTCCATGTACCAGGTTTTCATTTACGCTCTGTTTTCGTGGAAACAATTACCCGCATAAATGTAGGGATAACTGTATACGAGAAAGAACATTCACCAGACATCACCACATGTAGGTATTGATAGTTGTTGTAGGATGATCACGTGGTCACTTTTGGGAATTTAAATTTTCTAATAATTGATATGTACAAGATTCGAACTCAGCTGGTCACTTAACGTACCAATGTACTATTTATTACGAAAATATAAGGCAATTTATCACAGGCAATTACGTAATCAAACAATAGATAATATTCATATTATACGTTTTACTGCATTAACATATCTTTTAAAAATCCACTATCAGTATTATTAAATTTAAAACAAAGTGAAATAAACTTCCTGAACAACTTTCCGTCGACGGGAAGTAAGCTATACGTGCATTTACAATGTCAATATTTTTTCATGTTCCACATTAATCATTTCATAGAACGACACCTACATATTGATTAATTCAACTCGTTATAGTGATATGAACGAAAGCTACTTGCATGAATGAACAAATATAGAAATGTTTCAGTGTTATAGATTCCACTTCCATCTTTTAACCTGTACTTGCAGTTTAAGTTCAGTCACCTTGGCTAGCTTCGTAGGAATCTGTCACGCTATGTGAATATAGCTACACAACAAAATACAATACGGAGATTACTCTCCAAATAACAACGGTACATGCCAGGGAATCACAAACTTTTACATTTAAATTAAAGGAAGTTCCAGCACCTAGAATTTTGTACAAAAAAATTAATTGCTAACGTCTTCGAGATATTTTAATCTTCGTGAAAATTTTTGTTACACCTCGATGATTTTTAATAAAAAATAAAAATGAATACGAAGGAAACGTGTAGTTTAATTATATTTTACTTTATATTATATTGTAATTGGCAACGTCATAGTAATAATAATGTTAGAATGGGAACTGTGCAAAATAATAATAAAAAAAATAATTCTATAACATTTTTTATAAGATAAAAACTGTTTCTAAAATATACCGAGTTTTTTTTATCAGTAAACATAGGTATATATCATTACCATAGTTACATTTGAAATGATTGGCAGCAATGTAATAAACCTTTTTTTATATAATTGAACCTAGGGAATGTATTATAGTTAGTTGCCAGTCAACAAATTGTCAACTTTTAGAATGACAAGTCAAGAAAAAGTAATAATAATAATAATTGTAAATAAATATATGAATATATATAACCCAAGTGAAGTGGAAATGATAAGGTAAATTTAGAAAAAAGTCTTCCTTCACGTTTTAATTTTATTATTTTTAAGTACTACCGGTTTCTAGCATTAAGATGACCATCATCAGGTACCGGCAAAAACAAAAGTACAAGTTTTACTGAGATGTTACAATGTTACAGAAAAAATAGGTACATGAGGCTGATTTAAAACTATCCTGCGAATGACCAGACCTACGTAGAGAAGAATAGATCAGTTTTTTTAACTCACACTGTGCATTTTTAATTAATCTTTTGGTGACCGAGTAATTTATTTTACAGACGTGGCATTAAGATTTTTTTTTAAAATTAAAGTCAGATTAAGTTACTTCTCGTATAACAGTGACTTCTGGCATACGTTCTCCATGCCAGCTATGTGTGTCCCTAAAGTAATATTGAGATCAGCACGAATAGGATATTTTTATAGGTTTTTTCTGTTTTTTTAAAAGTATCCGGGTGGGTTTTTTGAGTTATGGAAAATTTGACGAGCCCTGTTCAGCAATAATTATTCAAAATAAGCAGTAATCACATGTTACAAGGTTTTACAAAACTTACCATAAAAATATAATAATAATAACATATGCAAATCTATTTTATTTCTTTATTTATTTATATCTAACACTTTAATTTTATGCTCCATATTTAAAACATTTGTAAGAAAGCAACAAATTTACATTTTCTGTGTACTATACAAACTTTCCATTAGTGTATTAGAAATATGTAATTGTTTTAGATTATAATATAAATATTTAAACTGTTTGAAAATCTCTGGTATGAAGCATCCCATAATCCAACGGTAACATACTACACATGCCAAGAGGAGACTATAAAAATATATTTTTTATTTTTATAGTCTAATATGTAGAATGTTTTGACTATTCTTGTCTTGGAAATACAGGAAGTAGTTCTTATAATGACCTGATGATAGAACTAAATGTAGCTTTAAAAATATTTATTTTGATGCACAATAAAAGTAAGGTTTTATTGTCTATTAACCTAACCTTATCGCAAAGAAAAGTATACCGGATGTTTCAAAACTATAAATACGGATTTAAGGTTTAAGGCTTACAGCAAATAGAAATTCAATATCGAATCCTAATAGAAATTCTATATATAGAGTATTGAATGGCATGCAATTTCGATGCATCTGCAGCCAATTTTCAGTCATTTCCTAGTTAGAATCACATCTATTTATAGTATTGAATCGCTAAATAAGATCGCAATTAAGCAAATTAATATGCAAAGTTGCAATAATTATAAAGTTTATGATGCTGAAGATTGAAAGTGAATTTGGCTCGTCACGTTTTTCAAGGACATGAAACGATTTTCCTACTTTCTCCAAAACTTGCGCATTGGGGGCTTACTGTTTTTGAATAACAAGTAGAAGTAGACAAAAGTGTTTTAATAACCTGTATAATTAAGTGTACAAGTGTCAAGAAGAAAAGTTTCCCTTCATACAATTCTAAAAGAGATGTTCTCTTTAAAGAATTTCATTTAAGTAGATTGTGGAAAAATTGTTTCAACTTTTTGTTTTTCCTATTTCCTCACCCTGAACTCATTTCCCGCAGCTTTTCTCCGAGAACGGGTAGATTCTTGGGAAATCGAGAGTTTTCATAATGAACATTTTCCTCAATTTTCCAACAGAACTTGTTTTATATTGAGAAATTCCGACATCTACCCACATACCAAAACTATTAATAGGTAAACCTTAATATAAATTATAAAAAGCTTTTTTTTTGTTAATATAAATCAACTAACCTTCTATCCTGATTTAAATGCAGTAGTTTTATTCAATAACAGATCTTTATATAATTTTCATATATTTACTCATTTTTTATAAATAAATCCTATTTTACTATTTGGGAGTTGTTTATTATCATTACTTATATATGTATTTTGCTTTGATAGTAGATAATTATCTACAAATAAAATTTAAATAAATTATCCAATTGATGAACAGTTAAATGAGGTTGAATTTTTGTGAAACAGGTATGGACTATCAAAATTATAGGCATTTGGAATTAGGAAAATATCCCGTTTTGGGGGAACGTAAAGTATATGAACAAGAAAAGTTTTATCTTCAAGCAAATTTTGTGTCACATTCAATATGTTCACTGCGTTTCGGGGTCATTTTGTCCCTTTTTTAACATGTCCATACTTTAATGCCTACGATTTTGCGGAAAGTGTAATTTCATTAATTTGTATGAGATTTATATAGTAAAAGGTAGCATTTTGAAGCTTACTAAAGGAAGAACATATTTTTAAAGTTCACTTTGTTTCAGGTGTTTAATTCCTCAACGCATATTATGAAAAATATAAATAATATATAGGATGTTTCAATAAGCGTGCTCACTATTGGTAACTATTTTATTTGAAGAGGTACGAGTGTTTGGTTAAATGTGCAAAATTGATTGTGCTATATTGAATTACAAAATTGGTGATATAAACAAAAATAAATTTAAATTAGCGGTTTCCAAAATATAGGGCCTAACTTTTTTTTATTTTAAATAGGAACATGTATTTTTTATTTCCTTATTCGCTAGAAAATTTTATTCTGAATTCAACGATAATCGTTTTATACCTTTGCATAACTATTTTTTGAGAAAAATCCATATTGTTTTATATTAATTTTATTTAAATGTGTATAAAAAGAGTGCCAAGTATGGAAAAAATGAATTCATGTTACTTTTTTTTAAGTTGAAGTAGAGTACGATGAATGAACTAATTGAGTATTTTGTATGTGCTGACATAATAAAAAAAATATGATCAAGTGACGAAACACAATATTCACTAATTTTATTCATGGCATTCTAATTCTATGTAAAAAAGTAAAATATATTATTTATTTTTTTCATTAGTGGTACTCTCATTATACCCATATTTAAATCAAATTAATATAAAGTTTTATATGGATTTTTCTCAAAAAAATCGTTATGTGATGGTATGAATCGATCCCATATTTTGAAAAGCGCAGATATAAATCTATTTTTGCTAATATCACAAATTTTGTTATTCAAAATGGCATAACTTTTCTCAGTTAACCAAACACGTACCTCTTCAAAATAAAAAAAGTTACCAATAGGAGCAAGCTTATTGAAACACCATGTAGATATTTGATTACTGATTAGAAACGATTAGTCCTTAAAACCAATTCAAGTCGTAATATGCTCTTGTCTTGATGTAAGACAGATCATCATCACTCCAAAGACTTTGGTATTGCCATTATTTCATTTTATTTTTTTCGTACCACTGCGGACTAAAACGACAACTGTCAGTTTATTTGTAGATTAGTAACATAAATCGACAAGAACGTTATGCTATCTACACATACGCAATATCAAAACTGAATTTTAAGTGTTTACAAGAATAGTTTTAAAACTAATTTTCAAGTTAAACCCATGAATTTTAGTTTTGGTATGAGATAATTCAAAACCGTTTTGACACTGTATACATGGTGTTTTCAAAACTAAAAACGTTTTGAAAACGGTTTCAAAACTGCATGTAAACTTAATAATAGTGTAATACACAAAGTGACCTAGTCTTCAAAATCTCAATTGGGGTGTAAAAATAGATTTTTATCATTTTAAAAATAAGTATTTTCACATTATGCCAACTATATTTATGTTTGAGCTATTTATCAGTGACATCTAAAAACCTGGGAATTTTTACAACAGATAATAAGAAGTTTCGATTATCAGACGTAAACAGAATCAGTAAGTGGTCAGATAATATATTTTAGCTTTATTGTGATACCGATAGAAAACTTTGGGTATTGTGGTACTGAAATGATTTTGGAGGTAATATCAAGGAAAACATGTCGAACATGGGGATCCTAAGAATAGGGGATTACAGCTCAATCGAATTAAGAGAAATTAGTAATAAAAAAGTGAAAGTATATGCTTAAATATTGTATTAAATACTTCGGAAATAAGGGGGTTTTTGTTATAGCAGCTCACCACTCATATGAATACCATATATATTATTTTGATTGGCGACTCAAAGACCGACTATAAATGTATAACGAATACTGAGTTAGGGGAAGTGTTTACTATCAGTGGAAGTAGAGAAATTCAAACAGTGGTGGTAGCTGTCAGTCCAATTCTCCAATTCTCAAACAGTTTTTATTTGAATATAAATGTCTTGAATTAAACTTAATTTAAATACACTTGCAGTTACGAAGCATGTAGACTTGTACAGTATTAAAATATTCATTTATGTTTTTATAAATATAATTTAGAAATAGCATATATTTCAAGGACAGTTAGGTCCACGAAGAAAACAGTTTTGTTATAAAAACTTAAATATTCGTGACGTCACATCTATATTTTCCAACTTCGGGGGACCGTAACTCGCTTATTAATAGCAATTTTTTCACCGGATTTTCACCAATAGTCTTAGTTTTACTTATGTGAAATAAAAATAAAAAAAACTGGTGGAATCCCCTATTATAATACATACGAAAATAGATAAATGTTGCCCGAATAGGAGGCGTTTAGGGCATATACTAAGCATTACCTCACAGCTTCTCAAAGACCTCATGTAAAGGTTTGAAAAATTGGAAATGTGTTACGTTGGTTGTATTCAAACCCGGTGAGAAACAACCACAAATGGTTGCATAACACGCTCAGTAAGCCAAGGTGGCTTTAGATGAACAAATAAATTAAACTTTTATTGGTCCAATTTGAGAAACAACCACAACTGGTTACATAACATGCTCAGAAAGCCAAGGTGGCTTTAGACGATCAAAAAAATTAAACTTTTATTGGCCAAACATAATTTTTGACCAAATGGTTCCATTTTACATATTCAAGTTTATGAACATTATTTGCTTATAAGCAGGCGAACCATAGTGAGAATGAAAGTGGAGATTGGCAGCAGTGATATTTTAAATTTTATGTAATTTCATGATTATTTTGGTTTGAAATTTCATTTGTGCGTTTGACGTTTGGTTTGTGAATTTTCATATTATGTTTATATTTTCTTTATTGAATATACCATGAAATTCAATTAAAGCAAAAACAAATATCACATTTGTCAAAAAGACTTTATGCCAACATTATAAAATACAGTGCAGGCAACCTAGGATGAAAAATGTGTAGTTATGAATTCTAATAGTGCAATATGAAGTTGAAAAATTAAAGTAAATCTTTGATCGTCTAAAGTTAAAAAAAACAGTAATAATTATTCTGTATATTTTCATATGCATATGAAGTAGTGTACATTGTACTGATAAAGAGGCTCTTACGGTAGAAACAAAGTTGTTAGGAAGATAAAAGTAATTTTTGTTTTGTTGAATATCTGTTTGATGGTAGATATGACATGCAGTGGTCAAGTAATTCTCTAGGCTCATGGAACAAGTGGACAAGTGAAGCATGCGAGTGCGTATGTGCAGTTGACTGAGGTCAACGTACGACCGATGCACACGTACACTGGCCAGGTCATCGAGGTACGAGGTACGAGCTACAGGCTACAGTCAAGTCCACTCCGTACCTAGATACATCTAATGAGCTGATGCTACGTGAAGCGAACGTTGCTACCTGCACAAGAATGCCAACGGATAGGATACAGACAGCAGATTCTATAGATGAGGTGAGGTTCTTTACTGTCATTGTCATAAAACTTCTACGGGGCCATGAAATGTCTAAACTTTAGAAAGGTACATTATTCCCAGAACGAAAACTGTCGACAAATTTTCTTCCAATAAAGATAGATATATCACTAATAGGGTTATAGCAATAATTCCTTGCAAAAAAAGCCTAATATAAATCATTAAGTATCGTAATATATACTCCATATTTCGTAAAATAATTCTATAAAGATCAAAAGGTACCAAAATCCAATAATAAAAGCCAAAGTTTTTCTCAACCCTGGTCGCTATTATATTGAATAATCAGGTAATTAAATTTTGAGATTTCAAATCAAGCCGTACTGTCTACAGATTTTTTTTTAGGTGAAACTTGAAGTAATATTAAACGCCTATCCCGTTAAATAATGGCTGTTTGCATACACATATGTTTTGTACAGTGGTGTGTGGTACTACAAAAAAGTTACATACTTTTTATCAAATTATTGAAATGTGTCTAATTTTAAATGATTTAATACCAAAATTTCATTAAAATATAAAACTTTTCTTTCATAATCATAATAAAAACTATTCGCACTATAACGGCAGGATGTCATTACTTCAAAGTGAATATAGTGGTAGGTACTTAGCGAATATAATATGACTTGACATTGTAGCGTACGCGCTGCCGACGCCATTCAGCGAAGCGTGTCAAGACCGGTTGGTTGGCTAATAATACCAAGCGTGCAGCTGTGTAAACAACCAATCGCGATAAGCTTTGTTACTCGCGCTCGCCTGACCTTTTGTCATGTCATTATTTCTCGAATATTACTGGAAATGTTCTAGAATAATGCAGAGCTATAAAAACAGCTCTGTGCGAGTCAGTTAGTTAAGTCAGTCAGTGTAGTTCAGTCTAGTCGGTTGAGCCGACACGCATGGTGAAATAAATAGCTAGTGATGTAAATATATTGAAATAGATAGATATAAATAAATAGTGAAATAAATATTATGTAAATAAATGATTTTAGATTTGTAAGTATTTAATAATATTTTTAGTCTTTAGTGTTTATATTTGTTTATTCATAGTGTTCGTTATTTTCATTATCTTTTTCTTATTTATTTATCGCTTATTTTAATTATTAATATTTCTCTGATTTTTACACTTCACCTAAATAAATAAACATTATAAGTATTATTCAAAATTTCACACTGTTGACACGTGGTTGGATAATAGTTCTAACAGCTATAAACAAATGTAATTCTTATTTTTCTCACACGGAAGTACACATATTAAAGGTGTAACGTAACGATTTGAAATTCAGTGACATTTGAAAAAAATTATATATTTCAATAACCATTCACAATTGGAAAGTTAAAATTAATATAAATCGAAAAATTAGAACCTGGTTGTCCAAACTCTGGTCTTTAAGTTTTTTAAAGTTATCGAACTTTTACTCTGAATGATAATAACAAGCTTCTAAATCACATATAATAAAATATTTTAAATAGCACATCGCTATTCAGGATAACTATTTATGAGATGTCTGACTGTCTAGTCATTCATAAACAGCAAAATATTAAAATAAGTCTATGGAATATTTCAAGATATATGCATGCTTTGTTTTCAATACAATGGAACTCAAAAGAGTCATATCTTCAAAAGTTAATTCATTTAAAAAATGTCGTTTTTAAAAATTTTGATGTTTAGTCTAAAATGAAAATAAGGCATCCATTTAACCAGTTTAAATAGTGCAACGACTTACCAAAGCTTGTATTATAGCAACTGTTATCAGTTTATCGACAATCTCGTCTCAATTTCAATACTGCTGCTTTCACCCCCATAAAATATAGACCCAAAAAATTGCTGGAAAGTTTGGCAGAATAAGGTACTACTGTTGAAAACCGTCATAAAATTTCTGTTTATGGCTTGTTATGCCGGAACGACAAAATTCTACCAACAATATACAGCTACCTGACCTAGTCAATACATTTCACACAAATAGAGTCGCAAACAGCAAAGGAAAAAGTGATTCCATTCGACAATTCAAAATGTAAAAACCGTTAAAAGAATATAACTGAAACTTTTAAATTTACAGATCTAATGTTGTCATTTTCTTTGTTTTAAAGCTATTCAACAAAAAGTGTTGACGATATACAAATTTCATTGACTTGTATACAGTTTTACATAGAAACATTTTGCATAAAAACATTGAAAATGTAATTTGTTCGATGTCAGTATTATACATTAAAACGGCAACAAAAAGTTCATAACTCTGTTAAATATAGGAAATTACAAACTTCCTTAAATACAATGTCATTATAATTATAACCTACCAAAATTATGAAGTTAAATATGTCAAATAAATCAAAGTTATGTGCTTCTGGCAACATGCCATAATAAAATCAGTTCAAAAGTTCAAATTGACAAACAAATATACAAAATACAGTTTTATTTTAATAAATATCATGGCCCAAGTCACGTACACAAATTTCTACCTAGCTTATGGTAGCAGTGCAGTAACCCTAACCCTACTTTTGTGTAGTTGACCTTGAAAATGAAATAAAGGCTGAAGGTAAAGCCTGTCAACACCACACAAAAGAAAAATGTGAGACGAAAAGGGTCTGCCAAATATTTTCATGTAAGGATGCCACAAAAAACCGTCATACTTCAAGACGTTTGAATTTGGACTATACCTACTGGTATTAGGTAGAAATCATTAGAAAAAGTAACAGCACAATTTATTTATTGTTTGAATAATAGGTGCCATAAAATTTTATTGCTACAATAAAATTCTGTAATAAAATTTGCTTGTAAAACTTTTTACATATATCAGAAAGTTGACTAGTCTAAAGTGCTCAGATTCTAGAGCCTAAACAAAGTTTAGACATTATTTACAATGAACCTTCAAAATCAACTGTTCTGCTAAAGCATAAACAGGATTCTAACACTCAATTTACATTCAGTGGTGAGTAAAATAAGATTTGTAGCTTTCATTTCCAAAATATTTCACTCGAAATGGTCAGTGAAATGACTGAAAAGGGACTTTTCATTTATTTTAAATTACATTTTTACCGTGTTTGAAGTTTTATTTGTTTTGTGTCTGGACTTTGGGCACATTCGGAATAAAGCTTTAATAAAGGTAAATACTGCAGTTGCAGTATACACAAAGACCAAATCGATGGGTAGCAAATAGAGAACAGAACATGTAACATTCAGGAATGACTAACGAATATTTTTATCAATCATTTCATACTTTTTATTTCACATTGGTATGCTTTACAACACAACTAACGGTTATATCCTGTGTACTAAATATTTCTGTTCAGCATTATATTTATTATAGGATGCAAACAGCAGCTCTGGAAATAGATCGTGTAAATCTAGCAGTATAAACATAGTTTTTGAGTTAAACAGGAAACAATTTAAGAGATTATATCCCGGAAACTACTTTTTTAGGTTAATAACCCATTTAAACATGAGATGAACAGTCATGCTGCTACTATTCTTACTCCACTTTAAAAATACGAAAAGATTTAAAAATAAACCTACGTTCGAATGATATGACGTCAACAGCGTATTGCTCATGCCAATGAAACTTGGCAACGTGCTTAGCGAGAAAAAAACATACCAGTTTTTGATCAGCTGATTCAAGACCGATAATTTCTGCATTACTTTCTATATTATGTCAACCGAGAACATGCATAATAATCTTAGTAAATTACAACGCACATCGTTAACTGAATTATGCAAAGGAATAAAAGCTGATTTTATCTAAAATTATTCAGTTTACTCTAACTTATCAAAATTAGATTTATCTGTAAGTGGGCACTTGCTAGTGGAAGTTGCTAATGCGTCAAAGAAGAAATAAAAGGCGCTATTTGAATAAGGCATAAGGTACTTTAACATTTTAAATGTATGTATGCAAGTTATTTTTTTATGATATGAAGTATATACATATATGAAATTTAAATCAATTTATGTACATAAATGTTTATTACATGCTTCAGTTTAATAACTCATTTCTTATAAGCATACAGTGTCAAAACAAAACTGACATCTTCTGGAAAACGATGATCAATTGATGAATTGATTGGAAGCTCGGTAAATTAATCAGACTAACAGTCTTCCATAAAACATAACATAACGCCAACTTTTCGTATTCACTAATCTTCTTCAATGACATAACAGCATATAAAAAACTTGAATAAAAAAAAATACAGGATAACAGTATACACCACAATTTATTTATTAAAATAAAAATTATACAAACAATATAACTCGTATCAATTTTGATTTAATAAATCATCTTCAGAGAGTGACATATATAAAATTATAAAATATGAAATACTTGGCACAACGAATCCAAAATTAATAAGTTACACAAACATAACAATATATTGATAATTTAAAATATTGCAATGAGGTCATGCAAAAAAATTAATTGTTTTTTTTTAATCGAACAAGCATAGTCTAATTTATCGTTCTGTATGATTAAATTATTTTTTATTTACATTTCTGGTTGTATAAAATTGTCTTAAAGTATGATATTTTTAAATAGTTGCAAAAACCAGCCATGTTGTGAAGTCAGCGTTTCAGAACTGCAAGTTCAGACTCATTTCATAGATACTTATCAAATGAACACAGAATTTCTAAAAGAAAAAAAATATATAGACTGTAAATTGAGAATTACATATATCTAAATATTTGAAAGAAATGCTATAATATATTAATATAACATCATTCTATTCATTTTTATGAATATAATTTTCATTTGGCCTGAAGTTATCTACTCGTCACATCAGCTGTGTTTTTTGTAAAGATTTGAGATTAGACGCTAGAAGTTTATTTAGCTATAGAAATGCACGCTAGACATTGAATATATTGCAGAATATTATTTCTTTATTTTGGTACAAAACAACGTTTCACTAACATGTTTAATTTCGTAAATTTCAAGTTATCTTTAAATGTCACTTTAACGTTATGTGAAAATCTAAATGGTCATTGATGAAAGGCATAAATCAGCCGCGTTTTGAACAATATCATTTTTAATTGCATTTTTTTCATTATTAAAGATCGATTTGAGGAAAAATAAAAAATATGGATCTATTATTTTTCATTACTCTATCGATTAAAATTAAAAATGAAAAATCGTGCAAGATCTCCCTCATATTTCCAGGCAATACTAAATTTTCTGAATTTACCCTGATTTCCCGACTTTTGGCCACTCTGTTTCAACTTTACAAAAATAAGTTATCTTAATCTCAATTTTGAGTTTTTAATAAGTTAAATTTTGTTTTTATTTTGTATAAATTGAATATTTTTTTTCCAATTCAACATAATCAAATATATTAATAATATAAATTCATCAATAATAATATAAATCAAGAGCTGATGTATGTACTTGAATTTTTCGTAGTAAAATATAAAAGTAGCACTTATAAGTCTTTAAATTTAAATGTTCAAGAAAAAAATGTAATTGTCTGGCGACAAATAGTTTTAATGATTATATTCAGATTCAACATAAATGAAAATTGTCATCTACATATGAATGTAAACATATGACATACATATATTATCTCTTGTTGACAATTCTTACAAAAGTATAACACATGCATACTTCATTATTACTGATATATACCAATCTTGAGTATGTAATAACAATAATATTTAAGAAATAAATATATTAATGTATAAATGTATTAATTTACATTCTGTTTAGAATTAGTAGAAATTTTTGACATTCGCTATTATTTAAACTCTATCCAGTACTACATTATTTACCGTTACTCGACATTCGGTCCCATTTATTAAGCATCAACATTACTCATTGTTAGTCGAAAAACAACAGCTCCACAAAAACAGAATTTTATTAATAATATCTTGTAAACCGATTCTTCAGTTTAAGAACACAGCATTAAATCACTTAAAATAAATAAACATATTTCTATAGCTTGTGAGAACAACCATTCGCTAAATATTATTATGACCCGAGAAAACAAATATTTTATGACTAATTTTATTATCAATAAAACATTTTTTTTTTCTGACTAGTACTTGGTACACATTGAAATGTTTATGGTTCAAGAGTCACAGTAAAAATAAAGAGCAAATTCTTCTACGTACAAATAAGAATAAAAATAATGTAACGAAATTTTATTTTCTACAACTGGGTAAGAATTCAACACGTTTCTTTGATATTTTGCTATTTATGTGCTTGCTACATCCTCAAAGGATCTACAAAGTATGCCAATGTTACTATGAAACTTTTGTGCTTTACAGAAATATATGAATACCGTACACTTATGTTTAAATATAGAACACCGATATTTTTCTCGTAATAGTTATTTACTGTAGGAACTAATGACCATTAAATATCGATAAATGTGTTCTCTGATATTTACTAATTGCTTGTTAGAACTACTCGAAAGAGGAAAATCAAAAGATAATATTATTACTTTACCTACTCTCTGTTTACAATTTTTTTTTAAATAGCACGAAAATGTCATTTTGTCATGGCTTCCTAAGAATGATGACTTCAATTCAATTCTATCAAAAATCTTCATAATATAATGGACCTTGATCAAATTTAGAGAAAATATTTATATAGCATTAAGATCAGGGCATCGAACCCGAACCAAAACCGGAACTAAACCGTAACATTTTAGCGAACCCAGAACCGAACCTAAGATATATTTTTTAATTGAACCCGAGTTTGAACCGAACCGGGTATTAAAATTCGGGTTCAGGGTTCAACTCCGGTTGAGGTTTATTTTGAATTCTAAACGTAATCGTTAAAACTAATAACTGATGCCTTTGGCGTCTGCGTTCCTGTTGTTGAGTAAATTCCGACTAACATTTTAAATTATTTTTATATATTGTTATTCAAAAAATATTAATTCAGTTTTCATTAGGTCGAACCGAACTCAATCCGGAACAAAACCGCAAATTTTATTAATGTTTGAATTAGAATCTCACACGAACCCATCTTTCAAAAAACAAATTAAGCTGAACCTGAACCGAACCCAGTTTGTGGCGGGTTCGATGCCCTGATTTAAATATAACCTTTTTTGTTAACATAAACATTGGAATGTTGGAGTAACGATGATCGACTGGAAGTTGATGAAGGAAAGATAAATTAGTCGGGACGCAATGATCATCTTCAGAGTTAAATCAAGTCAGGAAAAAAAATATTTGTAACAAACAGTTAACAAACATGGATAAAAACTTATATAAAATACACAACGTTTAAACTATAAGTTTTTGTCCATGTTTGTTAACGTTTTGTTACATATATTTTTTTTCTGATTTAATTTAACCCTAAAGATGATCACTGTATGATCGAAACGTTGGTTTAAAATCAAATAAACACCTTAAGACTGCGTTCCGACTAATTTATCTTTCCTTGAAAAATACTGGAAATTTACTTAAAATCTATTTAATTGTTGTAATATTTATTACAATGTAATCATCTTGAACATGTGACATCGGCAGAGCACATTCCATCCAGTTTGGAAATTGTAAAAATTAATATCTCACTTATTATTACAAATATTAACACTATTTTTTCTGCTTAGATTTAAATTTGAATGCACTATCAGACAAAACAGCCCTTTGGAAACATATGTGAAAAAGAAATTTGACAATCTTGTATAAGATCATGCTATTTATGTATTTTTTATATGATAATGCATTAAAATTTAAGGGTATCATCTACGTGGTGTCAACATTTATAATAACTGAATTATTAATATTTAAACTATTCATATCTGTGACGTCATCTGTTCAAGGACAAGTCCCTCAAAAGCGAGCTCAAAACGTTAATATTCAAAAGAAATATTTTTTTGTTAGTGTTATAAAATAGATGAACAAGACGTGTTGAAGTATTTTGAAAACAGTATGTCATTCGATTTGTAAATATATCCCATAAAATATAAATATGGTAACTGTCAACCAATATACTGACCGCACTGTATCGTAGTCGAGATGTCAACTAACATAAGACAGAGTTGATTTAAACCAAATATTCATTTTTTTAAATAATCTTTAGTTTTAGTTTAAAGAATTATAAGTTGAAATTTGATAATTTAATGTAAATTTTGGTTTTGTTAACGTGGTATAATTGTCACAACATTTTCACAAAAGCTTCGCCGAGTAAAAGAATTTATAAAAATAAATACTACAAATTTTAAATAGTTTAAGGTTATTAAAAGAATTAAATTGTTATAAATAATAAAAAAAAATATTACGTATATTCAAGAAAATATATACATACATACATATATGCGAAAATCATAAATTTTCCAATTTTCGAAGAGAATTTTTTAAGAAAAACAATTCCCTGCGGGATACCATTGCTATAATGCCAATGTAGTATTGCTCTATTTTAGCTAACATTAAATCTCTGAGCTTAGGTGGTAAATCTTCTTAGTATTTTGCATACTTGTGTAAAAATTCATTTCAATCTGTCGTAAATGCTTCCATGAATAAAATAAAGAAACCGTTCTAGTTGTTCTTTGCAAGGTAAAGCAACGCTTGATAATTCCGACATTGATAGCAAGTCGAAGACATGTGAACAAATTGTACGCTTCCTTAAGGAATGTGGCCAATTAAACCCTTGCTTTGCTGGCGAACACTAGTGTTAAGCTATTTGTGCTTGAACTCGTATCGAGCTGAAAAGTCGAAACTTGCTCGCAACTCGCGTATTCCTAGGATATTTCTAGATCACTGAACCTGCAATGTTTTGTTTTATAGTAGCGGCTCAGCCAGTCGCTCTGTCTGCAAGATTCTGAGGGCGGGGATAATCAGAAAACAGAAAATCGTGTATGAACATATACGATGTAAGAATTATCAAGTATTAGAGCAATATCTATTGATGTTATGATTTTGTATATTAAAATCAATATTTATAACAGCTGTATAAATGAGTTTATAGTTTTTCGATAATCAAAACATGTTTTCATAATAATTACATCTATAAACATAATAAATACTAAATGATATCATAACATACACAACATGTTTGTAAATATGTATAGAATATATGTATCATTATGTACTTAAAGATTTAATGACAGTTACGATAACAATATTATTTGTAAATCGCGTCTTCACAGGTTTTAATTACTTATTAATGTTTTATAATATTTTTCCTACAATTGTTCAAACAAACATATTATTTTGTATTACTTGTTTAAATTCGACAGTTCTAATCGTATATCACTGTTTAGATAATATAGATACATATAATATACATATTCGAATAAATAGCTATTATTATATCAAATAATTTGCAGTATACAGGGTGGTGACGGTTAGGGGTGAACTTAAGGGTTTAACATATGAATTTTGTTTTATGCAATTTCCTGCTCTCCTGTTCATTTTACGGTAAAAATGTACAGTACAAATTTGTACAGTTTTAGGTTCTTAATTTTAAAAAGAAATTTCAAACGTGCCTTTAATTAGTAGCAATAGCCATAACTTATATTAGAAAACAATATTATTTTATTCATATTCTGTCATTTTTTTTAAAATAGATTAAATAATGAATATTTATTCTAATGAGCAATGTGTTATGAATATAAAGCACTATTATGGAGGAAATAATTATCAAAGAATACGGAATTTATTTTCCATAAATCAGTTTGACGTTTATTAATAATTTCTGAAAACCAGAAAAAATAAAATTTCTTTTTAAAATTGTGAAGAAACTAGATACAATAAAAAATGTAAAAACAATTTTAGATGCAATTTTTATTTTCGGCGTAAAATAAATAAAGGAGCAGGAAATTGCATAAAACAAAAATCCCATGTTAAATCCCAATGTCCACCCCTAAAATTTGAATTTTTAGCGATACTCCTTCTTACGTAAATGTATTTATAAATAATCAATTATTTGTACACTTTATATGTGCAAATAGTCGCATCCATTCCTTTATCAAACAAGTTTTATCTATGTCTATATGAATTTTTTTATTAAGAGTGACCTCTCTAGTAATCTGTTAAAAATTGAGTATGACTTGAAGATATAACAAAATATATGTAAGTACAATATTAAGTGTATACACTACATAAATTTATTCATATTACAAACAGTAAAAATGAACAATTGAATTCGTTCCCGATGCATTATTTTAAAACTGCTGGGTACGGCACTGCAGCAGGTAACCAAACTTGCATTCGGAACATTGCACTCTGTTAGGTATGAAATTATTCGCGAATTTATGCGCAGGCGTGGCCATAGACGTCCGTGAACGTGAGTAGGATACGGTATGATATTTTTGAAGTTCCAAGAATTGTTCAGGTGAAAACGAACAACTACGTGGTGTTTGACAGACAGTGAATAATATTTCATGGAATTTTGTTGTTTAATGCCGAATGAAAATGTTACCAAATAAGGAAGGAAACATCTGCGTGTCAACAATCGCAAATAAAATGAAAATTTATAAAGTTGTAAAAAAGTTTAACTATCCTCAGGTTTAATGTTAGTGTCACACTTCAATTTATGATCTGTAATAATGATATTTTCGTGTACTTATCAAGGTAACAAGCGTAAAACATAAATTAAGTAGAATAATGTTCTACTACTATTTATAGATTATCAACAACCAATTCATTCCTTTTGAATGTTAATACAATGAGAAGAATTCCAAACAAGTATAATTTATGTGCATTACAAATATATTCAACTATTTAGGGTATACCATAAAATTGCAAATGATTTCTTTCTTAATGTTAACGCTATGACAAGAATTCAAAACAATATAATTTGTTTGCACTACAGTATTTCAACATGTCAAAATACATAAATTAACTGCAAAATTTAATGTTCACAACAATATTAAATATGTTAGCAATGCTAATTGTCAAAATATCTAGTATGTACTTTATTTATAAAACAACACGTGCCAAATGTTTTGTAAATAATTTTCAAATAAATCAATATTTAGATCTTTCCAAATTCTTATTTGATGTCTTTTTATAAACATTTCAGATAATTATATACTTTTTATATCAGAGTAATAACCAGTATCGAAGAAGCCATATCCGAAAAAAATTATAATTACTCATCTGAATTTTTGAGTACCGTTAACAGGAAGTACATAGCTAAGTCAGAACTGATTTTCATTTGTATTTATTTTGTTTCCTGAAACAATGACTAAGCAAGATTAGAACCTTGTTAATCCTTTTTTGCAATACTATTTCATTATCTTAAAATACAATACTAAATTCATTATTCGCCAAATCGCTTGGTACGTTATTATGAATTTAAAAAAAAATGTAGATAATAACAACTACCAATTTAAAAACATGTACCCTAAAATGTAAAAAAATACAAAAATGGGGTTTCTGTGTTAATAACATAATTTGACGTGAAAAGGTTCTATGAGCCAAATCCAATGTTACAGAAATAAAAATACTAAAATACTTTTACTCATACGTCGAAGGGTAGAAAGTGTTAAGCATGTATGTAAACAAAATGAATAAAAATAGTAACAAAAGAAGTTGCATCTATCATTACTGTTTCGAGCAAAACACTTTTTGTTGAAAAACTTCAAATGTTTATTTCTAAAGTTATAAACTATATTTACTATATTTTGAAAGGTTCTATTCAAATTATGGTTTAAAGGTATTTATAACGATTATTATGCCGCTGAAGTTGCAAGAATTATACCAATGGAATAGTACAAAACAAAGAAAGTTGTGCAGGTTATTTTGATTCTCTAAAAGTATAAAAAATATCTTCTTTAAACAAAATTTGTATTTTTTACTATAAAAAATAATTCCTTTCTTCTCATTTTCAATATTAACTTTAACACCCTGAACAAATCAATATATTGTTTAGTCTGACAAGCATAAATCATATTATCGCTGCCCTATAAACACAAATTATACAATTAGAAAACAAAGCAAACAATGATAAGTGCAATGTTTTCAAAATATCAAGGTACTAAAATGAAGTGCAACTGCAAATACACTATTACCTTGTCCTACATACTGCATCAAGATAAAAATGCACTATATCGCATGTTTAAATATTCAGTAAACACTAAACATGACCCTGAATTGAATTCGTTTCACACGCGTTTCTCACGTTTGCATATTACTTTATAAGGGAGGAAAGTATTTACATTATATTTTAAAGTTGTTTAAAACTTATTAAGGTTTAATAATTTCTTTAATTTTTATACTTTTCGAATGAAAACATATAATGAAAACAGGTGATATATAATGAAAATACTAAAATTAAACTGCATTTTAACACAATGTTTAATGTTTAAGTTGTTATTTTAATGTGAATATTCCAACGAATTAAAAATTAATATTTACTAAAATGAAAACAAAAGAAGTCGTAAATTTTATTGCAAATGCTATTTCAACTAGAAAATATATAAACACTGTGAGAATTATATCAATAAAATATTAATAAATGCATTATATTTTATGAGCAAATTAAAATATTTATTTCAACGGATTTGAATTGTAAATTTAAATATTTAATTAGTTAGTCTATCAAACAATACTTTGTACTCATATTTAAATTTTATTAATATTTAATTTTTTTATATAAAACGGTATGTAATTATATATCAATCAAAATCTATTGATACAAAGTTTTAACAGTTTTGAACTTATTATTAAAAATAATTCAAAATTTACAAAAATCAGTTAATTAATAGATCTTTATAGAAAAATAATGAGCATATTTTTTTTAAAAAAAAACGTCAAAATTTAATGCAAGATTTATTAATATTCTACCTCTTGATGTCATTTTGTTTAACAAACAGTAACACAAAGATGGGCATGCGATTGTTTATCAATTTGGTTTGGAAGTTTAGTTAAAGGCCTAATTGCGCAGATTCGTTTTTTGGGAGAAACAACTTTTTACCTCCATGTAATTTCCAATACGACTAATTCTCAACTTCGTAGCTTAGGAAGTAATGGTACTGGACATAAAATCTTTAAGATTATATAATTTAAGATCCTGCTGTATGGTAGAAACATTATCTCAATACTGAAAAAAGTGAGATACAACCTTTACCTATAATGTAGTACAGATATTGTGCATTTGTTTCAGTAATTTTTGTGAGCAAGATTCATAATATAAATAAAAAATGTGCCTAAGTTGGGATTTTGTACACATTTCGCGCGTATGATCGTATGAAGCAGTTTGTGATAAGCTTATTAAGAGATTCCTTTGTAATTTTATAATGCAAGTGTGTTAAATCGTTTTAGTGATACGAATCATGCTTGTACAATTTGCTAGTTGTATTTCAAGCGAGCTAAACAATCTTCATAATGTCGATATTGTTATTACCATGATTTTCTGCTTAGTAGATCGATGTTTTGATAAAGGTAAACCAAATATGAACCCTAATTAACCGTGCAAACCATACTCCACCTCCTAACCACTCAATCAACTATTATTAATTAATGTATGTACACAATACAGGGCTGGTATTTACATTATTGTTTGAGCGGTATACAGCCTCAGCCTCCCCATACAATTTGATCCTGGCCACCCCCAAAGCTGACCGGCAGCGGCAGTGCGAATGCCTTCCCGCGGTGTCTACGTGACATCAGCAACGTACAGACGGAACAGGGGCGCTCCGCACAAGGGTGGAAGGGCGTAAGCCCAGCCGCCCGGCGCATTGAATCAAGGGGACGTTACCCCCGAATCGAGGGATGAACCACGGCTGAGTCGATCCGTCTGTGCTTACGTGACTCCTCGCTGTTCAATGTTAAAACGAAAACGCGACAGCCGCATACTTCTGGCAAATTACCTGTTTGCCTTTAAATTCTACTTCTTCTCCGATTGTTCGAGTCGAGAATATGATTATACGATTAAAGAATTGTGTAATTACCGTCAAATGGCGTAAATGAGAAAGAAAATGTCAATTTCAAAGAACAACATACATTATTTACTTGAATATACCGGGTGTAACAGGAAAAACGGGACATAGATGTTTAACATGAGAAAACAGTTTATCCTTGCGCAAAAGTAGTCTATTCATGTTAAACAATAATGCTATAAATAATCAAATAAATGTTGGTATATAGAATTAAATTTTGTACGTTACGTAACCCAGCTAATTAAATTTAAAATTTTCTAAAAGTTATTTCTTTATAGTGTTAGCCATGGTATTGAATAAAATCACAAACAAATGTAAAACATTTTACCCGTCAGAAACGTATCTGTTACATTGTGACATATTTAACCTATCAGAATAGCTCTGTTTGAGTCGTCATAATTGAAAATAGAGAAAAAAAAGTAACAAATTATTAAGTAGTATTATTTTGATGTAATTTATATTTTATAATTTAGGACGGGAAAAATTTCATTAAGTACATTTATTTGCGATTCTATTTCCATATCATGGTTATAAAGAAGTAACTTTTATAAAAAAAATTAAATGTGATTATTGAATTCGATGCAGATTTAATTCTTTACAATATTTATTTGAAGCATTATTGTCTAAAATTAATAGACGCAAGAAAAAACTGTTTTCCCATGTTAAACATATATGACCCGCTTTTCGTGTTACACCCGGCATATGTAAGACACAGTTTTTAAAGCAATCTAGAGTAAGATTCATTGAAATTATATATTCATGTCCAATTCTTTAAAAATAAATAAATATATCATGGCTTATAACCTATTGTATTGCTGAGTATGCCAATCTCGTTATATTAACAGATTTTGATAATGACGATATAGTCTACACTACAGTACAGTAGGCGCTTGTTATGTGTCCCCTTTCCGGCCCTCTAAGCTGTCGCGCAGAGTACCACAGGGATCACTTTTATGTTGTTGAATTCAGAACTACTACCGGTATTATAACACTGCATTCAAACAGACGACCCCATATAAAAATTAGTGTAAAATATATGTGCTTCAAGAATCTATCGTGAAAACCCGAAAATATACAGTGTTTTCATTTAAACTAATGACTTCAGACCAAAATGTTTTATAAAAAAATGATTACAAATGAAGGGCTAATTTATCAGTAATAAGAAACCGAAAAGCAGTGGTTCGCAAACGGTATAACAAAATTACATTTTTTAAATGGTAACCTATATGTAATTTTAGTCCACTAGATAGAGATTTTTTTCTTATTTCGACGATACAAATATTGTACCTATAGGGTTCTATTAATTTCCAAAAATAGTATTAAAAATTAGAAATAATGTTACAATATTGACGTAGGCACAAATATTGATACTAATGTTGCATAGGTTACGCCAGTCTATTATAATATTAAATCTAATTTTTAACACCATTTTTCTCCAAATAATTGTTACACAACCCTATACAATATAAATATTGCTGAAATCAGAAAAAAATCTCTGCCAAATGAAAATTTATATAGGTTACCGTTTCAAAAAATGAAATTGTTTTACTGTTCGAGATTTGTTATTACTGATAAATTAGCCCCTTATTCCTGATCATCTTTGGTAAATTATATTTTTCTCTAGTCATTAGTTCGCACAAAATGCAATAGTTGTTTTAAAGGAAACACCCTGTATACTAGTACTGTGTAAAGTTAACGTAAATCAATCAGAAATAAATTACTTTGTCTTGTGCTAATATATCGATATATAAATAAATAATTTATACATAATAAACAGTGTCAATAAAAATTAAAAATTAATTTTGAAAACAACTTGTATTACAAAATTTTATTCAAATCATTGATTTAAAAAAAAATCAAATAATTTATATCAGGCCAATTCTAGTACTGGGTACAGAAGATAATATTTTCTGATATTTGCGTATAAAATTTTTTCAACATTTTTATTTTCTTCTAAAAAATGTCATACTTATAAAAATTGGAGGAAATGAAATTGAAGCAATATTTATATACGTAGAATTTACAGAATTCCAAATATAGTACAATATACGTGTGTGAAAATAAATATTTTATGGTTTTTACAACGAAAGATAATAAATATTTCTGTATGGTTTTCTTTAACGTAGTAGATTTTCATATAGAAAAATAAGTAATTATTGATAAAACAATGTATTGTTTTCTTTAAATATTTAATGTTTACATTCTTGATATACATAAGCATTGAATCAGCACACCTGTCATATTATTTATATTTATATATAAAAAGATTTACATAAAAAAAACTAAACTTATTTTTTATAAAAATAAAATATAGAAAAATCAAGCTTTGAATCTGTATTCCTTATAGTTTTAAAGAGTTTTCTCGATAAATAAATAAATGTGGTAATCTCTTTTTCTGTACTATTCAAGTTTAACAATATAAAAATCATAAATTGAAACAATTTTTGTACAATACATATATACAGGTGTTCATTTTAAATGGTCCATCATTGCTATCGCGAGAACTATAAGGCAAACAATTTCTATTTTACAAGACGAATTTCAAGAACAAATAAAAAATTATTTGCGACCAGTAATTCACCTTACTTTTTTATTTTAAAGAGGGACACATATTTTTCATTTGCACAATCGTTAGAGAATTTAATTCTGAATTCAGTGATATAATATTTGTATTTCTTCTCATACGATTTTTGAGAAAAATACATATTAATTTTTATTAACTTGATTAAAATATGACTATAATAAAAGTGTCAGGAATGGAAAAAATGAATAATGTTAATTAAAATGCGATGAAAGAAATACGAGAATATATTACTTGCGTTGATATTTATGATCATTTAACCAGACAAAATATTCACTTCTTTCTGTCAGGGCATTCTAATTCTATGTTAAAAATAACGTATTCATTTTTTCCATTCGTAGCAGTCTTATTGGAGGCATATTTTAATCAAATTATTATTAAAAAAAGGGTATAAAAATATTATATTACTGATTTTAGAATTAAATTCTCTAAAGTTTGGACCCGTACTTTAAGAACCGTACGAAAAAAAAATGTTTTCTTTTTTTAAACTTCTCTTGTAAAATAGGAATTGTTTGCCTATTTAACAGTCTTTGTAGCTCTTATAGTTCTCGAGATAGCAATGGTGGCCCATTTAAAATGAACAGCTGTATAATGTACATTATATAATAAACAATGACATTTCATTGTTTATATTTACTATCATATAAGATTGTAAACATAAATCATGAATTAAAACAAACACATATTATTGTAAATATAAAACAAGAAATATGTTCTTACGCTAATTTATAATTTGAATAAAGTATTAATGATAAAATATTATACTTTAATTATAGACAGCGTTACAATTCATAAAAATGTAATTTTGGGTATTTCTCTTTAGAATATATTTTAACAATATGCACGTATACTTTTTTTTGCTTTTTCTAAAAATGTAAGAAAATTTCTGTACAAAGGTATAAACATAAAATTGTGACTTTTATAAAGCAAGTAAGACATAAAAGTCATGTAGGGTTGAATTTATGGTTTGTTAGCATAAACATATTTGGCATGCAATGAGAAATTAAACCTGTTGTCAATATTTAACACACGGTATGCATTCGCCTCTTGATTTTACGGAGTCATAGCAATAGGTACATTTGTTTAGTACTTGCAATACAGTCATTGCAAAATTTTATACAAAGGACAAGATTTTTTTTCCATGATTATACAGGGTGTTAAGAAATAACGTTTAAATTTTTAAAGAGCATATGATATAATAAAAAGAAATAAAAAGTCTTAATATACATGAGTACGAAAATTAATAGTTTTCGAGATTCGAGAGCGATTTTATTTTTCGACAGTTCAATAAATTTGCATATGTTGTTTAATTTCTTTTATCGATAAAAATATAAAATGGGAGGTTCGCGTTTGTGTAAAAATACAATAAATTTTGATTTATGTCAATTTGGCAAGTTCACGACAAGAACAAATCGGGCTTGTTTTGAAGGCTGCTAAGTTCGTTCTTTAGAAGATGTAAGTGATATTGATATGGAAGGAGGGCATTTCGAACATATTTGATAATTTTATCTTATATCGTTAAATAATTAAAACTAATTAAAATTATTAAAAAAATAAAATCGTTAGTATCTTGAAAACGATTCATTTTCGGACGCATATATATGGAGGCTTTTTTAGTTGTACAGTAAAAGTATTTAGGACATTTTTATTAAAAATAATGTATAAACAAAATACAAACAAAGGTATTAAACGTATATAAAAAATAAGAAAATGGCTATTCTTACATTAAGTAAAATTGAGTATTTACATATAAATCAGAAATTGTAGATTGCTTTTAAAAACCTTTTAAGGTTATTGCATGTTACAAATATCCTCATTATAAAATAGATGTAAAAATGTAACTAATAGCATAAATAAAATAAAAATTGATAGATTAACCATAAAAGATAAGTACTGATAATTTTTAATGTAAAAATAAAGGTTTACGTATAAGGAAAAGCATATACGGAAGTCTTATCTCTAGTGGTAGTAAAAACTAAATACATTATTTTAATCCTCATTCCATTTTTGGAATTCGCAAATTTAAATTACATAAAAGTTGGAAAATTTCCTCAAACTCATACGCAACGTGTCTACAAAAAGTTATTAAATAAATTACGATTTCTGGGAAAAATACATTAATATATTAAAATACGTCACATCTTTACAAATTTATTTTTGTTCCTTCTACTTATAACGGAACTACAATGACCTTTTGATTCCAGAAATTAATTCGAATACAAATAACAAACTTGTAATATTTATAGCATTATGGAATAAGTCCTAAATTTAGTTCAACTTTATTTATAAACAAAGCTCTTTGTTTACAATTTTCCTACGATAGAAATTCTTGTGCGTATGCCTCGTAAAAAAAAAACGTATAGTGTAGAGTACAAGCATTCGAGTGGAATTTCTTAGAATTTTATTTCAAATCTACATCCAACATTACAGGAAATGTATTATTCTCTGACACCACGTGCATACACGACGTTGATTTGAAAATAAAATTATTTCCTAAGAATATAAATGTAAAAGTTTTCTACACGAGTATACATCATTGTAATCTATGGATGGTAAAAATATTTATCACATGTAAATTGTTACTTTTGCAATCAATTCAATGAATATTTTATACTAGAATTATAAACAGAATTCTTAAAAGACAAAAATAAACTCTCTATTCTCACGATATCGTGGTTTGTGATAATGCAAGTAGATAAAAACTGACTTCAACTCAAAGCATAATTTTCTTTGTGCTGTAGAATCTGCAGCAACTATATAAATAATTCTTTTGAAATGAGTAATCTCAACAAATGCAGTAGCAGTAGATTAATCCGATTTTGAAACAGATGTAATTGTCCTTAATGCTTAATAGAAAACCTTGTGCAAGTATTATTTTTAGACCTGGAATGGTTCTTCTCCAGATCAAACATTAAAAACAAATACAAAGTACAAGAGAATGATTTTATGTGGGTATGCACACGCAGCACAGCACGCAGATGTGATTGAAAAGGAGAGAACCAAATGTAAACATAGAGACAATGTGCAAGGGCGTGAGTATTATTAATAAAAGACGAGGTTATATGATCAGCTGTTGCCAGGAACGAGAAAAACAACACGCATGACGCATAACACCGCAGAGTATCAAGCAGGAGCAGTGAGAACAAGCTCACGCAATCCACGAAGGATGATCGCCGTTCGCCGATGCCGATCTGCGAACGAAAAACCTGCCTTGCTGGCCATACAATACTATCAACAGACAGGCATTTAAATACTACTCACTGCTCACTGCTCGTACTCGCACTCGTACGGGTACATGTGCAAAGTGACGTCACGAGACAAGTCACGTCTGCTTGTCTCTGCTCTACCGTGTTGACGTGCAATATGACACTTGCAACATGGCGGATGTGGATGTTGGAGGAGGAAACGTTGTTCTGGAATCTGGAGGAGCAAGAAGAAACATCCGTTGTGCGAGGACACACAAGGAGAGAATAGAGGATTGTGTTGTGTTGGTGAAACCGGGAGTGCAGAGCACGAGCCGATGACATGCAGGAGGACGCTAATGATGGCAGGTAGTGTGCGCAGGGCGCAAGCGGTACGACGCTTAGCGTCGCTTGTTGGGGTTCGGGGGATGTTATCGAACAACCGCGTCCGCGTTCGCATCGCTCTCTATTCTCTGTTCTCGCTTCTCTTCTCACATTCTCTATTCTCTGTTGATGTAGTCAGTTTGGGCGCATGGTACAGGGTGAACCAAACAATGCGCGCGCGTTCATCCGAATCAAATAAGCATGTTTATTCTTTCACATGTGTCTAGGATAAACACTCAACTCACCATCAGTAACTGGTCGGATGTTTGAAAGTCGAATGTCGGCTCGAAGAAATGCAGATGCAGACTCACTAGCACTCACACTACAGAACATGAACATGAACAACACTAACCCCCAAATCGAACAACACTGAAGAACACGAATTTCTGGATTTACATATATTTACTTATATAATATTGAACGATACACGGTGAATGAACACTTTGTTTATTATTATAATATAATAAAAAATCACAATAGAATTACTGAACACAATCACTTGGCAGTTTCAGTTTCGATGACAGATTGAAATGAAATGTGGCTTTGTTTTGATTGAATCACTTCCGAAGTAGAATGAATGAAGCGAAGGAAATGAATGCGAACGAGGAACGATCACGAATACAATGTACAATGATACAATGAAAATGAAACTAACGAACGAAAAGTCCCGTGGTTGTGCGACGGCAACCGCGACCGAGCTACACAGCCACTCCGAACACTGCTGCACCTTCGAGCCTACTGAAACGAATTCACCCTAAAATACATGGCGTGGCTGGCAGGGCTAAGCGGGCCAGCGGCGAAGAGGCGTTGAGGAAGTGAGGCGGCGCGCGAGGAGAGATGTTGGTGGCGGTGGGATTGTGATAGGATGCAGTGCGGGGGGCGCGGTAGCGCGAGCGCGCTGTCGTTCCGTCGAGCCGTAGCCGTGCACCAGCACCGTTCCGTTCCACACACCGTTCAACCGCGCAACCATAGACACATCCACCACTATCTCTCAATAATCACTTCCTAACCAATAATAATCTCTATTACAAAATTAAGTTAACTTAATGATGATTTTTCTGTACTCAGTAGTACCACATATAGAACACTGGAAATTCTTACACAATCCAGTGTTCTACATGTAATTCAATGCTTACAGTCATTGGTGGCGCTACAAAATCAAAATAAATTTTAAAAAATAAATAATAATAATTGAAAACGTTGAAAGAATGATCAAGCCTTAAAGTTTCAGATTGTATTTATTTTGAAACAACCTGGAACTTACTTTCAATATATGAAGGAGGTTCACAAAAAATTTAACTAAATAATAAAAACCTTATCATTTAAATTAAATTGAGCGATTTTTCTTATATAAATGACATAAACTTTTAAGTTTTCGGCTTTTCATAATGAAAAAATCATGATTGTTAATAAACCTGATCTCAAAAATTATTTCCAAAGTGATGATGAAGATTTTTCTGCCATCAATGACTCACATTTAGAACACTGGATATTAAACACATTCCAGTGTTCTAAATGCGATGCAATGCTTACAGTTACAAGTGCTGCTAAAACAAGAAAGTCCAAAAAGTAAATAATACTAATTACATAATTATAGACAGAAAATAAAAATGGAGAAGGATGCAGTAAGGGGAGAATAGGAATTCCTCAAAAATGGCTTACTTAGCGATGATGATGATGATTTTTCTGCAATCAATGTTATACATTTAGAACATTGGACAATTATTCTCATTCCAGTGTTCAAAATGTGATGCAATGCTTACAGTCATAAGCACCGTTAGAAAAGCATAAATAATAATATGTAATAATAACCATGAATAGCAAAATGGAAAAGGATTGCGGGAGACAGGCAGCATTTTAAGTCTCTTCTAAAATGGTGATGATGATGATTTTTCTGTAATCAATGCATTAAATACAGAAGACTGGAAATTTGTTCATAGTCCAATGTTCTGTATGTAATGCAATGCTTACAAACAATGATCGTAGCTAGAAACCGAAAATAAATAGGTATGTAATAGTAATTAACAAAAAAAAAAAATACTGGAAAGACTTACGCCAGGAGATAAAGCAATGGGTATCCGCCCTGATGAGAAACTACCACTAAAAATGACCCAAAATGGTCCATTTGGAAAACTCTAAATCGCCTACGATATGAAGTAGGAAAATGTGGAGTAAATATGTACAACTGGGAGTACCAAGTAGAACCCACTTTATGTCATTGTGGTAAAGAACAAACAATGGCCCACCTGCTTACGTGCGCTAATATACAAGCGAAATGCTCGGTAGAAGATCTGGTTAAAGCAACATCAGTAGCTCTAAACTGAGCTATTTTCTGGAAGAATACTTTTTAGCTACACCACTTCTCTGTCAGGGTTTTGCGGACGGTTTTCCATCAACATGGAGGAGAAATTTTCGGAGAAGATGCGTTCTCGTCGACCTAGTTAATGCCGGGCGATCATCAGGCCTGGTAAATTGTATAATTACCAAATTGACAATTTTTATATTAGTATATTTTATAATCTGTATTTTTAATAACTATATTATGCATGTATAATTGGAATACGAAAAATAATAATACTGCAAAGACTGAAATAGAAATAGGGCGAGAGCGCTAATATCCCTCAACAACAGTTTAAAAACGATGATATTTCTGCACTCTATGCATTACATACAGAACACTGGTAATTCATAGCCACCAATGTTCTGTATGTAATGCAATGCTTACAGTCATAAACGCCGTTAGAAATAAAAAATAAAACCCAGAGAACATTATTTGTATGTATTTATATTTAAATATTATTTATATAGTAACTAAACCCATTTTCAACAGAAATTCGTAGACAAGTATGAATTATTTACTCAAAGACAGTATGATAGATTGTATTGTTTATCACAGAATATTTACATTTTTAAAAATTTGAAGATCTCAATTAAAATATTTTACATTTACAATAACTTCCAAAACGTTGATGATGATTTTACTGCTATCAATCCATTCCATATAAAACTTCGAAAATTTATATATATTCCAACGTTCTATATGGAACGCAATGCTAACAGTCATAAATGCCACTAGAACACAAAAATAACCTAAATAAAAAATACTCTGTCTCAAATTATGGTATACATTTCTATAAAGACATTTTGATTACATGGTTCTATAAAATAATGTTTCTATACCATATTTATCAAAATTAAGTGCTCTTTCTAATTATAGATGGCTTTGCATGTATTTTGCTAAATTTTAAGGTTGTTTTAAATATTTTAAATACAAATTATGTAGTCGCCGCCCTTAACAGTCAAAATAATGATATCATACTTTATTTGTAGCTTCTAGAATAAAAAAAAAACATATTTTTAACCCTAAACACGTAAAATGTACAATTTCATATAAATAGAGTAAACTAACAAATTACAGATCATTTTCTGTTGAATTATTACTATTGAGTGTTCCTGTTGAACATCTCTGTTAAATCAAGTTTAATTGTAACATAAACTTGTATTATAACTCGAAATAAAAAGTTTTTAAAAACTAAGTTTCGAAAACCTCAAATTTAATCTACGTATTGTCAAAAATATATAGATAAAGAAAATATAAATTAAAAAAAATAGCAGTTACAATAAATTTTAAAAAATCTAATTTCAGGGCTTTGTATACCATAATTTGGGACAGGAGTAACAATTAATACTATCAAAAAAAAAAGCCAGGATGTATAGAGCGGAAAAGCGGCAGCATTTCTCAACAATCACTTCCTCACTGCTGATGAATTTTCTGCAATCATTCTATCACATATAGAACACTGGATATTTTTACACAGTCCAATGTTCTATATGTAATAAAAAGCTTACAGGCACAAGCGCCGCTAGAACACAAAAATAAATTTAAAAAAATTAATAAAAATAACTAAAAAAAAAGTCAATAAATATATTAAGTATCTAGTCTTACCACTTTTGTCACCTCAAAAACACCCAAATTAAAGTGTCATCCATATCTTCATCACAAATAATACTTTTTTATAAATTCCACATGCACATTTCATATTTTTTAAAGTTTAAAACAATTTACAGAACTTTGCAAAGAATAACTTATTTGGCACAAGGGTTTTCTAAATAAACAATTTGTGAGTACCTTCTGAATTCAGGAGAATGAGAATCGGTCTGATTCTAATTAATAGTAATGTTATGATTTAATTTTCTAGTTTGGTTTTTGAAAATTTGGTTGGAAATAATTTTGTTCGTTAATTTATCATAAAAAAATCTTAAGGTAAATCTCATTTTCCTGTTTCGTTATATCTGATATTTTCTTCATAAACTTCTTCGTTCACTTTTAAGAAACTACGTAAAATTATCCGAAAATTATAACCAACACAAAGTCTTGTCATATCTCACCCTGTTTATAGCAACCTAGAAAATTAAATCCCTAAAATCTAACCTCATTGATAGAGACTACACTCCAAATGAATTAGAATCGCTTCCCAAATAATATTTAACAATAAAAATTTTCAGAAATATTAGAAACTATATTTGTTTTCCTTTAAACATATATTTCATCCCATTCATATTACGAGAATAGAACTCTGATGGTAGAAATAACTTTTTACTAAGTTATTTCAACCATGTTTTACTTTAAAAATAATATTCGTTCTATTTATTTTCTAGAACAAAGTGTGTTCTTTCAACTTTAATTTGAAGTTGTAACAATATTTGCCTAAAGTTAATACTACCGCAACCCACAACCTCCTACACTTGAAATAATCTTCACCGTTAATTACTCAAAAGTCTAGACATACAAACTCAATTACAAGTTCCTTTTACTAGCAAAGGAATCGAAAAAAGAAAAATTCGTTTGAGGAAACAAATCGAACATACCTAGAGAAAGGAAGCATCGTATCCCCACATTGATTAGTTAAATGGGGTAGCGAACAGCTGACTCGAGACTCGAGCGCTGGAGGACAGTTTGGGAGCTGCTGGGGCATGCTCGGCTCACGTTCGGACCAAGGGGAAGCGGATAAACGGATGGGACACAGCACAGCATACAGCGTCCTTGAATTCAGGGGTGTTGGGATCGTTAAAACTGCGCCACCGGTTCAGTTCAACGACGACATTCGCTTTCGAATGGACCGAGTACAGAGTAATCACTATCACTATGATATTCACGTTAGATATTAGTTGGTTTCGGATGATGTCATTGACATTGGCAACTGTTACACATTTTCTTGAATTCGGATTTGAATCTGCTATAATATTTTTACATGCATTTCAATGGACGACATCTCTAATTATACCTACCTATCTTTGTCCTCCTGTCCCAAAATATCAAAATAATAGTAGTCATATTTGTAAATAACTAACTCGATGAGAAACAAAAACATTTACTGATGAGGACTGTATGAGTTCAATTTAATAATAATTATTAAAATAATATAATGGTGGCTGAATCTCCGGTACATAGGACTTTAACATGTAAAATCGTATTTTACAAAAACTAACAACTGTTAACGATTTATCTGTCAAGGTAGGTTAGTTTATTTTCATTATTATTTGTAATTTCTGTTCAAGTAAACAATGACCTATTTAGATAATTGTCCCCTTAAACAGATATTACAAATAATACCTAATAAAAATAAATTTGCCTAACTTGATAGATAAAACATTAAGCATTTGTTAATTTATTTGTTTCAATAACATGGCTAATGATAGTTTTGGGGTGATAGTCGACATTTTTGTATCTAATTTCTGCTGTTACAAAGCATTTTGTTTACTGATTAAGAACTGTACTTTTATTTGAAGCTGTTTCTACCTAAAATAATTACGGAAACAGAAAATTACGATAGTATGATTTTACATGTTAAAGTTCTAGTGTTCGGGAGTTCCAGTCACCACCCTATATAGAATTAATTTAATTAATATTTCAAAATGTTTTATTTTTATTTTTTAACAATGGCACCATGATTTAATGTCTTATCTTTAGAACACTAAGAAAAAGTGGAAAATAGCGCTTCAAAAATCATTTGTCATTTCCATTTTTTATTGTTTCCATCCATTGTTATAATTTAAAAAAAATAGTGGGTTTCCTTTTGCAAACCTCGATTATTGTATTAATTGCAGTGGCTAATAACAAAAACGAATTTATTTGAAAATAGTTGACAATCAAACACAATATGAACTGGTGCTGTGAGGATTCGACAAAACTTGGATCCGAGTACCCGGATTTGAAAATATCCGGTTCCTCGTATATCCGATGTTCGGACACTGAAGCGAATATCCCTAAACTTAATTCGATGTGGATCCGTATCTGGATTTGGATCCGGATTCCATGTTTTATTTAAGATTCTTCATTTTGTATGGGAATGTAAACCCCTCTAAAATAGCCGGGTAGTTTGTGCAAATGTAAAATAAAAGAATTTATACATTCATAGAGTCCTATTTATTAAATGATGAATAAAAAATACAAATTTGTATTATTACACATATAAAGTAACATTTAATATGACATACTCATATTCGAATTTAAGATCCGATACTAAAATCCGTTTCCAAGATTCGAATTTTGAATTCGGATCCAAAATCCGATAATTAGATCCGGATCCAAAATCCGATATTGAGATATGGATCCGAGATCCGGATAATTTACCATTCAATTATCCGGATATCCGGATATTTTTGGATTCGAAACCGAAACTATCCGGATCCGAATCCCACCACTAGTATGAACATGATTTTGTACTATTTTATTATTATTATTATTATTATTATTATTATATATTATATTATTATACGAGTATATTACAATCCTAATGTAAAACATTTTCACTATTTCCTAATTTTATTATTATTACCTTTCGACACATAGGTAAAAATAATTTACTTCTTCGGTCAGAAAATGGGTCAGAAAAATATGACAAACATACGAAGGTGATTTAAAATGTTATCTACCTAGCCATGGTACAAAAGGCGACGAATCGTTCTTTATTGATACCAAGTCATACCGTATCTGTTTACTTATCACATTTAGTTTAAATTGAAAGAATTTTGCAGTTTCTGTAAAAGTTAAGTACAAGAAAATAATGAAGAGGATTATATTCGTAAAGCTTTTGACAAAAGAGGGCAATGAACCCAAAATTATTCATGAAATAATGATGGTTACATGGGGAAGCTGAGCCGTCATATTTTACAGTAAAATTATGATGTAAACTATTTCTATGGGTCGAAAATCGATTGAAGAAGAAAGAAAGAAAGAAAACATTGAAAACACTAAAATGATTGAGGATTTTATTTTAACAGAACGAAGGATGAAAATTTTGGTGAAGTGGATATGTCAGAAGATCAATTAAATAAAATATTACTTTACATTTATTTGTTTTTCTTCGTAGTTAAATAAATAACATTCTAAATCACCCTAGTTAACATAGAGGGTGGTGAACACAGAGTAAACATGAGAATCAGTGAAACACCAAAAAACAGTGTTACACAGAATTTTAGATTTTATTGAGCTGAATGTTTTAGCCTCAAAATCTTTGAATTCAGGTCTTTGGTGATGGTGATTTTTTAAACTTAATTTAAAGAAGTGGTAAAAATCTATTTAATGTGATTATCAAAAAGAAATCAACATAGTTATTAATTCGCTCATTTTTGTGCTGTAGTGGAGAGAACACCACAAAGAATACTTTTGTGCTATTTGAAAATTAGACATAATTTTCAAATATGACGCTACGCGACATTTCTTTGTCACAAAAATAGAAACCAGGAAATAAAATAATTGTAACTTATCTAGTATTATTCTTTGTGATTAGAGCAGATAAGTTCCCTGTAATTTTTCAAATGTAAAATGTTGAAATAAAGATTAGAAATAGTATCCAACGAGTGCATTAAATATTCATTAGTAATGAGCTCTCATGCCAACTCGATTAAGGCATATTTTTATAAATCAATTTCATCGTCATGCATAAATATCGATTGTAGTACGACACGTTTTGATGAAATTCAAATTGCAAACTGGGTTCGCTAATGCTCGAAGGCAAATTTGCTCTATCTAATGCATCTACCCTACTTTGTTAACACCGTAAGCGTTTTTCTAGTTCTTAGGATAAATTACATTGCCTGTAAATGCGTGTCGACGTGCAATACCACCCAATGTCACGTCGATCTATTCATACATCACTAACATTATACACAATTTCCAAGAATTTCAAATGATCAATTATAATTTCAAATCATTACCTATAATTTTATTCTAATTCTTAATTATATACGGAACATATTATAATTTTAAATAACTTCTATTTTAATTTCCTGTCACATACATCTCATTACAAAAAATATTATTACATTTTTCGTTTTCGATTGGTGAAAAGATATCTATTTGAAAAGTGTCTCCAGTAAATCACTTCCATTATCAAATATACGACCTTTTCAAACACGGTAGAGCACCCTGTATATTTTAAAATGTCACTTTTGACATTTCAAAATTGGTACTTACGAAAGTTCAAGATATTTCATGACAATGACAAGTGATGCATATTATGTTTTAACCATTAGATCATAATACAAGGAAATCAGTTTCAATTCAATACAAATTTATTGGTTACTCAAAAAAATTTCTTCGAAATTACCATTGTCTTATTATTTACTTATCAGGGACACTCATTCGCGAGAAAATATGAACCCATAAAACATAATTCGAAATGACTAATGAAATTCGAAATTTTGTGATACATTATTTGTTACAACATTCTAAAATGACATTATTGTAAATGTCAGAAAATGATTAATGTGGAAAATAACAAATAAAACTTGAAATGCTATATACAATATTTGTTACAAAATTCTAATATGACGTTATTTTATGCCATAAAATTCTTAAGAGGTAAATTATTTAAATGTTTCATTAATTAATGGCTATAAGCAGCGGGTTAATATACTAGTTCATTTTGAATTTTTGTTTTTATTTACGAATGTAATAGCTATTTCGGAAAAATTAAGATACGAGCCATTCGTCATAATAATTCGTCCTAAGTACGATATAATGTCGAAGTTCTTAACTAAAATTCGTTTCATTAACGTTTAATATACGACAAAATCTATATTGAATACAGTAAAGTGATTATTCCTTTTTATATTTATTAACATTGAAACAAAATTTAATTTTTACCACGTATACATTAAGTTGAATATGATAACAGATATTTGTCCGTATTAGCTTCCACGTAGACATCCGACACCGTCGGTTCTTCAAGTACACAAAGCAGCAACAATACCACAACAAAACACCGCAAACATTACATAATTTTACTAATATTTACCCTTATTAATCGGAAAAATATTTCGAGTTATTTTACATATTTAGTTTCGCAATATCTCTTTTCATTTTCGAGATATTCACTCTCATAATTTGGTCCTCATTTTTCCTAAAAACTATAACAAAAAATGGGTATTGGTAATTTCGCTATTAGAATTTACTGAAAAAATTACAAAACAATAAGTTTCAATTCTTAGTACAACTTTACCTTTTCAATGATTTATAATAACAATGCAATCATGAAAATCTAAAAATCATATTCGAAGAAGGAAATTTGTATAATTAAACTATTACGCAACAAAAGTAATGTAATTCGTAATTTATTTCTTATAATTCATTGAAAATAAAATTTCTCAAAAATTAAAAAAAAACCATTTTAGGATTAAACGCGAAAAATGAATTAAAACTTTTTACGTGCACTTAAATAAATAATTCTGCTAACCAAATATTCACCGACCAAATGTGATCTCTTTAGTAAAAACTAAAAAGCCTTCACGGTAAAACTATGTCATTATCGAAATCTGCATAAAGTAGACTGGCACGCTAAAAGTTATAATGGTGAATTCATATATTTCTAGACGTCTAAAGTATAAAATAAAACAGTATTATACAAAATGTAGTAAACGCAAGAGTGACTAATATCATTAGAACAAATAATATACGAAAAAAGGTTTTCAAGTAATAAAAGTTAAGTGCGCACTCGATGACAGGCATATTTGAATGTTTCAAACAATGTTATAATTGAGTATACTACGAGAATATAAAAAAATTAAAATGAAATAGAAATTAGCATAAAGGAAATTATATAAAACTATAGTCAGAGAAAAACTAGAAGAAAATAAGATATTGTTGTTACGGTACCAGGGAAAATAATATAAAATGAAAAAGTTAACAGAGAAATAAACAGGATATTACAAAAATGGCGGAAGGAAAATTTAAAAAACCTAAGGAAACGAAACATTACAAGCTCGAGAAAGAAAATTGAGGACAGGAAAGCCAGAAAAATTATACAGAAAACTGCGTCAATATGGGAAATTTAATTTTCAATCCTTAAATAAATATTAAAGAAAACTAGGAGGAACTCGTACAATTAAATGACCCAGATAAACTGTGCTTTTTATAGAAAAAATTATGGTTTCAGCAATTGCTTTTTGATAGAAATTGCATTACACTTAAAATCCAGTTAAATTAAAAATTAATATTACATTACGCTTTTATTATATTGGGTATGGCTTATAATAGTTTTGATTTCGGTAAAAGAACAAGGAGGATGTGTTTATTAAGTGCTAAGTGTACTACATAAGTTACTTTCATGCAATAGAAGAAAATATGGTTGGGCGGGATTCGAATCCGGTATTTACCTGCTTCTACTTAACAACTTTCAAAATTGGTCGAAAGAAAGATACTTTAAAATCTAATTTTCAATAAGTGGGCAAATTTATAAATTTGATTTTCTAAAATATATGAAAAAGTGACATCTGTTTTTGCCATACAACTACCGATATATTCTTTTTTCATAAAATTCAGGGATCAATTAATAAAAAAATCATAGTTTGTTCTTAAATTTTTGTATATAATACAGGGTGTTCATTTTTGTTTCCACTATTGCTATCTCGAGAATTATATGAGCTACGAGGTCGGTTAAATTAGCAAACAATTTCAATTTTACTAGACTATTGTAATGAGCGTAATTTTTTTTTTTCAATCAGTGGTTTTCAAACTGTGGGAACTAACTCTGTTATTGTGACAGGGACAACATATTTTTTATTTACTTTTAGATATAGAATTTTATTCTGAATTCAGTGATGTAAAATTTTGAATGCCCATAGATACCAATTTTTTGAGAAAACTTTTATATTAAATTGATTAAAAAATGGCTACAATAAGTGTGCCGCGAATAGAAAAATACATGTTATTTTATTACATAGAATTAGGGTGCCTTGACAGAAAAAAGTGAATATTTCGTTGTTTTAATTGATCATAAATATCAACGCAAAAAAAATTATTCACATTATTTCCGTCATGGCATTCTAATTTATGTTTAAATAATTAACACGTATTAATTTTTTCCTTCGTGGCACTTTTAGTATGGCCATATTTTAATCAAATTAATATAAAACTTTATATATTTTTTTCTCAAAAAAGTTATCAAGCAAATAAAAAATATATGGTCGCATTTAAAATAATAAAGTTGGTACCTACAGTTTGATAACCACTTGTTGAAAAAAATACATTACGCTCATTAAAATAGTCTAGTAAAATAGAAATTGTTTGCTTATTTAACCGATATCGTAGCTCTTATAGTTCTCGAGATAGCAATAATGGACAAAATAAAATGAATAGGTACTCTGCATATTTCACTTTTGGTTTTTGGTGTTAAACCAGGCTACAATATATCAAAAAAGAAGAATGCACCTCTTGGGAATTTTGAGTCATGTAAATTGATATTAATCTCAGACAGAATATAACGTTAACTGTCAAATTGACAATATGCTCGCCTACTATGCCCCCTTAATGTTAATAAATCAGACAACCCATCTCAATCTTATCGAATTACGCATTGCCGTATCAGAGAACAATCAGATCGTAAGTTATTCACCCCAACATAATTACTTCATCCTCTATGGAAATGGAAATAGTCGCGTCTCGCGTCCGCCCCTGGAAAAGTATACAGCGTAGCAACATGGACTGTCACTATTACTCTTCAATTACCATATACACTGCGATATAATCAAATGCAGGCGAATGCGTGCGACAAATTTCATACTTAACATATTCATACTCATGAAAGAGCTTTGTACAAACACAAGTCACAAGGTCGCGCTAGCCCAATTCAATGATATTATTTTACGAAAAGTTCTTAGTAAATGTGGTGTCTTCAATCTTCTTATTAAATGTTCACCATATGAACAAATACTCCTATTTCTTTTTAAGACTTCGTCCCGTTGTAACTGCATTTTAAGATTCTTTGGAAAGTTTTTTAAGGGTCTTTTGGGAACTCCATGTCCAGGTCTCCATCCATCGTTTAGGGAGCCAACCTGCAGGCCATCTATAATAGCGCAAGGCAAGAAACCGAAAAAATAACTGTTAATGGTAATTCGAAATCGAGATGGTATTTTATAAAACAATGTTTGTTTTAACCGGTTTATCCCTTAACCGGTATTTTAACGGTTAGATTAACCAGTTAAATAAAAGAAAATTACTAAGGGAAAAACAATTATATAAATTACTTTTCTAAGCTTGTTAGATTTTTTCGTAATATTACTGAAAAAATAGTTACTTCTATTATAATACAAAAAAAATTAAACTAATGAAAAAAAAAAGATTTCGATTAATGATTATCGCTTTTAATAAATAAAAATATTGGCTAATTGGTTGGACGAAAGTGGCCGGTTAAAGCGGCAACGGTTCAAAAAGGAGTCTACTGTAATGTCAAAATAACTACACGTCCAAATTCAAAACGGATTATAGTAGTTCTTAATATGGAAGAAGAATTAAGAATGTTGCATTCAGTAATGAAAAATTCTACATAGTGAAATTTAAGTTACCCTAGAAATAATAGAACAGAGTAAAATATATTCAAAATCATTTCATTGAACAGATTGACACATTTAATAATTTGAAACAAGCCGTGATAATATTTATTTATTTGTATAGCTATTGTAAACAATATTTGCCAGAAACAATATCTAAAAATAGTTTTATATATTAATTTAAAATGGATTATAGAATACCTATGACGCACGAACTAAATACAATACCATAACATGAAAGGACTCAATGAAAATAGGACACATCAGTTCATGATGAAAAATATTATACGTCATCCTCTTTTAGAGCTTATTATTGATTTTATTTTCTTTTCGTTTTAAATTTTCTACATCAACAATTTGTATTAAATATAGTTTTTTTTATAATCACTACGGAAAATAGGGCACTATTTATACTTTGCAAAGCCAAAAAGTTGTCAATTCTCACAGTCGTGAGTTATAGATCGAGAATTAGTTTTTATACTCGAGTAGACGACAGTATCTTCACATTAACATATTACAAAATAATGGATAATTATTTAAAATTTTACTGATACTTTTCTTGTTAATTAAAATTGGGTTAAGTATGCAGAATCATCTACAGTAGTACTCCGACATAAGAACTTTATTAGTTCCTGTTCGCGGTTCGTATTGTAACGTGCGCTCTTGACTAAGAGTAGGCAACCGCCGTCACTGGTAGATTATTTCCACAACGGCGCCGCGTTAGGCGATGACGCAATCTTCGCAATATCGGCGTAGTAAACTCGTTACGACCTGTCTAATTACTTAGGGTCATCTGATTCTTTGTACTCGATGTTATTGTCGCGTCGGAAAGTTCCAGAAGGACGCCGCGCTATGAATATTGTAACGTTTATTTATTTGGGTAAAGTGTAAAAATCAGAGATATATTATTAATTAAAATAATACGTTTATTAAACGATAAACAATTAGGATAAATATTAAAAAGATAATAAAAATATCTAACACTATGATTAAATAATTATAAACACTAATTTAAGACTAACAATATTATCGAATTCTTAAACACTAAGATTATTTATTTAAACAATATTTATATCACTATATTTATTTATATAACTACATTTATTTATGTTAACAACTCGTAGACTATTTATCACCTACTTCATTGCTCGTTACTTCTATATATCAGACTATATTCGCTGGCTTTGGCGACGGGTTTATATAGCGCGATATCCTTCTAGAACTTTGTGACGCCACAATGATATTGAATACAAAGGATCCAGGTCATCGGTGTAATTAACACGTCTAGTCGTATGGGTATTTCCGTCGCCGGGATTACGTCATCGCTCGGGAATATTCTACCAGTAGCGGCGCCCGAATATTCTTTAGTCAGGGGCGCACGTTACAATATAAACCCGTCAGATAGGACAGCCGCAGACTTGTGTGAACTTAAATAAATGTAGTTAAATAAATATTGTTTAAATAAATAATCTTAGTGTTTAAGTATTCTTAGTCTTAAATTAGTGTTTATAATTATTTAATCATAGTGTTTATTACTTTTATTATCTTTATCTTAATTAATTATCGTTTAATAAACTTTGTTTTAATTAATAACATTTCTCTGATTTTTACACTTCACCCATATAAATAAACGTTACAGTATGTCGAAAAGTTCGTATCTCAAAACTTAGTTTATTTTATTTGATGGGAAATCAATTAATGATGCGTTAGTCGCATACTAAATAAAAACTAACAACAGCAACAATACTATGCATAAAGAATAATGGATCATAAAAAAAAAATCTTATCTCGATTGTAGAGCGGTTCGTAAGTATAGGTATCACTGTATTTCCCGCTCGTATAATAAATAAAACTTTGCAAAAAGGGTATTAAATTGATATTAAACTAAGTATATTAATTAATAATTAATTAAGTACTATATAGAACTTTTTTTTAAAATTATTCGATTTAGATTCATTTATTTAATCAGGTGACAGGTGACTAGAGCAGATTTAAATTGCGAAAATATATGAATTCATATACCTATATTTTTTTATTCTTAAAACTTTGAAAAAAGTAATAAAGAATACCTTCTAAAAGTCAAGTTACTGCACATGATTAAATTTTCTTATAGAACATCATCCTTTAATCTTGTAAAAGTAATTTAAATTTTCTTTTCAAGTAAATCAATAATCACATAAAGACATAACTCCAATGTCAATATTCCATGACCAAATCTTTTGAAGCAAGGAAACATCTTTTTATGTTTAAATTAATTTAAACTGAAACCGGAACTTGAATCGTTTTATCTAAATCGGTTACCGAATTCCAATTATGATGAAAGCTTCGAACCAGAACGGAAATCGATTGAATGAATTAAATTGAACTATGAACCGAACCTGACTTTTTTTTCTTGAAGATTGAATCTTTTCCTTTTATTCTTTTTCAAAATAATTATAATCAATACCTTCGCTACGTTATAAGTTTCAAAGTATTTTGTTTTTATCGTTTATTTTTAATCTTAAAGAAGCTTTATTGTGGAGAAGCTTATTATATTTTACATAGTTTTTAATTTTTTATTTATAAGCTTGTAAGCACCAAAAATAAAGTAAATAAAATATATAGTAATATAACTTTTTACTCATTGTTAGGTGTACTAATCTGTTTTAAGCAGACTTCAGTAATGACAATTTAGTAGACATAATCTTACACATTTTCATAACTAAAACTACATATTCTGGAGAATGTTCTCTTATATGTCGTGTAATGCCCCGGGTGTTTACTTCAAATCTGTTAGGGAATAGGTACCATGTTAATTTTGGACAGCATTAAATGAAAAAAAAAAGAATATTTGAAATTGACAGATGACAGTTTGATAACTTTGACAACACCTTACGTACACTTATAAAAAAAATGCGATAATACATTGCTGTCAATTATTTTAAATGTAATTATGGTATACCTATGTTTACTGAATCAAAAATTACCGGTAAGTAGAGACCCGGTTAGGTAACATGAAAGCATCAGCAACGTAATTTTATGACCAAAATGAGACTGACTGAGATATCTAAAAAAAACTATATTTTTATATTCAAGAACAAGTGAAGTCTAAACTGTAAAGAAACCTATAGGAATTGGCATCCGTTAAACCAATGTCATGTTATAAAACAAAACAAAATATTTATTGCAATAATAATCTATGTCAGATATTTCAATAAAATATTGAAGGACTTTAGTACTATAGATACTTTATATCACAGTATTGGTGACATGTATAATCAGGGATGGAAATAACGTTTCATTTTTTTTAATAACGTTATAATTACAAAATAACGTTATGTAACCGTAACATAACAAATAAAGTTTCACTATAACGTTATCCAAGTTTACAAATTTTACAAGATTTTAGCCGTTTGCGAGTATAATTTCCTGATATTTTCTCGGATATTTTATTTCGTGTTTTAAAATAAATAGATATTATTAGCGGTCAAATACAAATGTTGAACGCTTTATTTCATTTTTAGAATAAGATGTGTGTTAAGTTCTTTTAATACATTGTTTTTTTATTTTAATTTTTAATAAATTTTTATTATAAACTTATGAAAAATACGGTTATTCTAACGTTATAATAACGAAACAAAAATAATGTTATTATAACGTTGCTTTATTTTTATTATATTAAGGTATTTATAACGTTATGTAACGAATTTTTTTTTATGTTATGAAATAACGTAACAATTCGTTAATGTTATCCCATCCCTGTGTGTAATTAACACTAATAGTGCATGTCAAGTTTTCAAAAAGAAAGTCTCCGAATTATTAAAACCATAAATTTCTTGTTGATTTTAAATCACCCATTCCGAAAAGTACAAAATGTTAATTTGGCAATGTAATCAATATTTTTTTCATTTTTAAAGATTACTCATAAAGAAGGAAAAATAACATTAAATTATTAAATTTCATAGGTATTTATAATTTTTTAAACTAAACCCGAATGTGTATGTTATTTAAAAAAATATATATTATTTGAGGATGTTATCCTATATTGCAGGTATTACCAACAGGTCGATCGTGGTCGTATTCAAAATATGGTACCAGCGCCATAAGGTTCCTAGATTTTAAGGCTCTTTTACATCTTAACAAGATTAAATATCTCTTTATCCCTGCATTTTATGACATATCACAAAAGCATAAGAACAATTTTATTATTATTATTGCAATTCATTGTTGTTTTGTACTAACTAGGTAGTCAATCCCAATAAAAGACAAGTTGGCAATTTCTGATATATCGGTAAAATTTGGGCCATATGATATTTAACCCCTAAATTCTAAACAATAGTTAGCCATAGTCGTAAAAACAGATACAATAATATGCTCATTTGGCTTCATACAACATGGTTACTATTGTATAAACATAATTCATTGGGTCTTTTGTTTCTCCACCTGTTGGATTATCTATAATAGACGTATAATGATTTTCCCAACTGACTAGTTAATTTATAAGAAATGAGGTAAAATCAGTTTCATTTATTCTTTCTTATGAAACTGATCTTTATGAAATGAGCAATATGTCTGAGTTTTGTTTAGCAAATTTTAATACGAAATTGAGAAAAGAGACGAATATTGTTCAGAATTTAGATGTCATAACGTATCCTAAATAGAACGCTAATGTTTAATCTATATTAATAACAAGTATAAAATAATAATACAATAAGACTTACACTTTAAAAACCATGTTCTCAGAACTATCAGAATGTTACTTGTTTAGTGTTTAGAAGTATTGTCTAAAATGTAGAGGTATTTGCAATTCAATAAAAACACCTATTTATTTAGAAACACTATACATTTAAAAAGATAAATGCATTGACATATCTATACAGTAGTTAGTTAAAAATTATAAAAACTTGCTTCATACAGGCACTAATGTATTTCCTTTTAAGCTTTTTCGTTATTTTTTTGTTTTGTTTTGTCATTCGCTACAAAAACAAAAACGCAGATTTCAATCCAAATCCTGTGGTTTTAAAATGTTCAATTTATTGGATACGTTCTGAATTAATGAAATGGATTTTTAAGTAATCCTAATGCATTTTAAAATTTAAATATTTCATGGACGAGAGAGCCTAGACATTTAGAAAAGGTTAATAGTTTTGTATCTAGGATTTTGTTTCGAATTACTGAAAAAATATGCATATCTAACAATATATTGCTCTCTGAAAATACGTACAATATGGGAAATTAGAAATCAGGGCCGAACTGAGGTACTTTGATAAAGACAATAAAATTATGATTTATCTTTTAAAAAAATTAAAATAGGCTACTTACTATTCTGAATTCAATAACTAATTTTTTTTATTTATTTTTTGGACAGCACATTGAAAAGAGTACCAAAATAATAAATTGCTGTTATAAAAAAAATATTTGCTAAGCATTAATTTTTTTATCCAAATAACATTGTTTTGATAACCTGAAGTAATAAACAAATACCAGACCAACATGGATTAAATGTAAATCAGAAACTTCTCTTTATTGTAATATTCGTATAGCAGATTCACTATCCAACAGAGGATAAAGTTATAAATTATTATTTTTGTTGAATTTTAAATTCCACATTAAATATGAATTTGTTATCGGAATTATGAAACACTTTGAGCGAGAGATAAAAGCCGAAAGAATAAAGCCTGTAACCCATACTTTTTTTGGTAAATTCATTAATATCGTTTTTAGATACTTTTTTTTAATATATGGCTCATAATAGTATATTATTCAATGAGCATGTAATGTATGCTATTACTCATGAGAATGAAGTTTGCATCACGAGCCGGAAGGCGAGTGATGTAAATCATTCGAGTGAGTAATAGCCATTACATGCGAATATAATACTATACTTTATCCACAACTGTCAAATAATAACATACTGTATTATTATAAAATCAGAAATAACGTAACAAATTTTATAAAATTGTTTGTTTACAAACATAAACATAGTTAGCGTTGATTACTGGGTATTTGTTTTAACAAATTTATGAAGTGATTTGACATTTAGCAGAAAATTTAAAACTGACTATACAACTACATTTTAAGCTTAAGAAGAAAATAAAACTACACAAACTGAGAAAATTAGTATAATTTTGGCTTTTTATGTGGCAAAATAACTTATTAAAAGTAATTTATTTGTACTCTTTGAAAGGTAAGATTTTAATTTGACATAACGATTGAATAATATTATTCCATCGAACTGTCAATATTACTCAATTAGCAACAGTAACTAAGGTCATTAATTGATACAAAACGGTTGAATTCTGGGTATATTATTTGACAGTTGTGGATAAAATATAAAAATTAATCACTATAGCTATTATTATAATAATAAAAAAACATTATTTCGTAATAATATAGTTATTTGCAATTGAATGTTTGGAGAAGGGTTATGGTAACGGCAGTATGGCCTGATCAACCGTGTTCCTTCGGGCTGTGATTCGCAATCTAAATGATCAAAGTGATCATGATTAAGAAAGAGTATATTTTTTCGTTTACATTTCCTATTCGTTCCCCCATTTTCTCATTTTGATTTTGTGATCACTTAGACAACTTTCCCGTTTTCCTTTTGAATCATCGTTTTTGAATGATCACACGGATTCATTTCTGAACAAATTTAAAAATAGCTGACAACAATTTCGAGTGCAGAAATTTATCATTGTGGGGTTTGTGGCATCAAAAGAAATATAATTTTTCGATAAAGGCATAAGCATACTTTTGAAAACAAATAAATTGTGTTACATAAAAGATGTGTTTTAAGTAAATTCAAGTTGTGTTACATAAAAGATGTGTTTTAAGTAAATTCAAGTTATTCATTTTTAATGCTGACTATAACACTTGTCAGCAGATTATTTATAAAATAAAATAAGTTAGTTTGCATTGGTCTGCATATGGCATTTGACAGTAGGTGGTGTTTATATTATTCAAGTTGTTTTCTTGATATTATTTTTAAATCATGATGCAAAAGAATCACGATTAAACTAATCAGGATTCACAAAATCACAATCATAGCCTGAAGAAATATGGCTTATATCTACCGCTATCAGTTGCTCGGGCATATTGTCTGTCTTTGTCTACCACGCTCGGGCCATAGCGACGTCACTATTTCTTCAAATTTTTAATAATTTATCTTCCGTAAACTACAAATAATCAATTGTTTTATAAAAATAAGAGTATTTTTTTTTTACTTTACTAATATATAGGTATTCACTGTATGTAAAAATCAAAATTTCGTCACATATATTTCGTAGAAATAGATTTCAGGCAGAAACGTATAATGTCAAAACAGACTTAGGAGAACACTAAATTTAAGAAATTACTGCACAACACGTGCTATTCACGACTATGTACACATGATGTGTATATAAACATAACCACGCACGTTTATGATCTTTTTTCCTTCTTCTTACCCCCGTGGAAGGAAGTTAGCGTTTCTGCTTTCTTTAATATTAGAATGAGAGCATTATACTATTTATACTTCATGTGGAAGAAAAGTACAGAAAGTTAAAAAAAATATACACTTCTTTTATTATTATGTATTGACAACTGTTTTTCGACCAATTTATTAATTCGTCCATAATAGTTATCATATTTAGCAATTTTTATTTTGTATTGTGAATATTTGTTCAAATTGCTAATTAACAGTATAAAAAAAAACAATTTTATTTTCTGGAACTTTCACGTAAGTGTATTACAAATCTAAAATTTTGAGATCTTTTTTATTCAATTTCAGTGAGATATGAATTTTTAATATTACCTGAAAATTTAAATTTTATCGGATATGACGTAGGGGAAGCTGATGACATTTAGAAATATAATAATAATATTTTGTCGGCTTTTCAACTCTGTGAGTTATAGCCCCTGGTTCAAATACTTTATTTGTTTCATTGTTACAATTTACATTACATAATTTTTAATGTATTTGAAGACACTTACAAACATCCAAGCCTCACGTGGGAATCGAACCCACGACCCCAGGGTTCGAGCGGTGAAGATCGCTTTGAGCGCTACTGGACGCTGCTTCAACACGCTCGACCACCGATATTATAAATATTATAAAAACAGAAAATTTGTAACAGCATGAAACGTAATAAACCTAACATAAACAAGACAGTTGACAACGCATCAATGAAGTGTTTTTGTTAATGGTGTAGTTTTATGAATTTGTTAGAAATGTCATTAGTTCCACAGGCCACGTGATGCCATTTTAGCGCCAAAATAAATTGCAAAAACACTCATGTTCCAAAAATTATTTTTTTATTTTTTTACATGATTTCTTTATTTTTTAGCATAAATTTTACATTAGAATACAGCATTATCATATTATTATTATTTAAATGCATAATCTTAATCTATAAATGCTTTTGTTTCTCATGAGTTTGTTAGTTATTTACAAATGTGTGTCACATTATACAACAGAGATAGTATTAAACATTGATCAAGCATGTTATACAGTCGCCTCGAATATAAATTTATTGAAATCTATGACATTCATTTAGAGATTTTTCTATTTATAGATACTACTTAAAAGAATATTAAAAGCAATATTAAAATTTACGTACATAATAGAATTGTCATTGTTTCAATAAATGAAAATACCTAATAATAAATTAATATTATTTTTTAGAGTTCCAAAAAATTGAATGTAATTTTCTGAAAAAAAATCCTAAATATGATAATTGAAAACAACTCCATGGGTACATATTTTCAAAGTAAACTTTGTAGGTTAGTTACATCAAAATTTTAAAACAAAGTTTTTTAAATTGAATTTTACACAAACAAAAATTGGTTAATGTTTTCGCAGAATATTTTCATGAAACTGTTATTTAAACTGGCAGTTACCGTAAGGGTAATAAAACGGGAATATAATGTTAAAAAAATACGGCATTAAAATAGTGCAGCTGGTGAACGTACAGCTCATGGACTTATCTTAGAAGTTGTGCTTGACAGTGATTTGAACAGGGTGATATCCTATTCTTTAGGTACGTCTACCCAGGTAAAGATAATTATAAAGAATAGATTTTACTCATACCTGAGAAGGTAGTGTAGTTATGCTCGTATACCTGCTTCGCCAAATGTTAGCGAACTACGATGCAGACTAATTTACCAAGAATTCTTCTATGTAATTTTGTGGATTAAATTATAGTGCGCTTGATATGTGCATGGCGTATAAGGGAACTTTCTACTCTACACAATGGGTTCCGATTTTTCAAATTGATCATGATTATCGCATTTTTGCAAGTCTGGTTTAAACATAGAAATTTCAAAGATACATACATACAAGTAAATATGAAAATAACCAGAACTGCAAATTTAAAATGAGCAAATTATATGTGTATTGTATTTACGATAAAACCATGTTTCCAGTGCGTTTTTAAATTAAGGGCTGTTTTCACCTATCATGCACAGTTAAATATTTTATTCTAGAGATTAAATATAACCTTAAAATATATTCCAGATTAGGGATGCGCAAAATCATTAAAACATCGATCAATTTTCTTCGACTTATTTATTCTTTAAACATGAAAATTTAAATAATAAAATTGGAAAAATGTAATATAAATTACAATATGAAAATAATAATTATATACTTAAAAATAAGCTTCCATATTTTAAGAATAGTAAAACACTAAAAATATAGGTACATAACATACTATACAAAAATTAAAATAACTCCGAATCGCAACTATTTAAAATAAAAAATATGACAATCGCTTTCCTTTTAATTTATTACGTCGCTGTGTTAAAATTAGGCACCGGTGTAGCAACTACACTCAAATATTTTGTGGCTATTTTGGCCAAAGCGGGGTAAACGCCCTTCATGTTTTCCCACAGCATCAACGGATGTTCATCAAATCTTCGCATAGGACACTGATATTGTGTTATTTCTGAAGATTTATCCGCATCTTAGAAATATATTTTTAAAAACATCGATAGAAAACTTCGAAAGAAAACATCGATGTCGCCCGATGTTATCGAAAAAAATAAAACATCGAAAGTTAAATATCGATGTTTCCAAAACATCGATGTACCGTGCGCTCGTACGCATCCCTATTCCAGATGTGAATTTCAATTTAACCAATCTTAGTTATCGATTAAATCGACTCTTAAAATAACACTCAAAGGCAAAAACACAATTTTGGTAAAAACAAATTCAACCTATTCTTTATCCATGTTTTTTAATGTGGAATTTACTACTCCCAATTTAAAAATAGAGTGTAGTATTTATTAATCCTTGATATGATAGTAGATATCCTATTGTGAAAAATAAATATGTACATTTTTTGAAACAATATTTTACAAATATATTTCATATACTACACTTATATACCGGATACAAGTTTAATTAAAAATTATGTTTAAAAAATTAACATTTCATTTTGTTTGTGCTGTGCATTTAGGTCAATAGATACATAAAAGAATTCTGTTATTAAAAAACAAAGGGGTTGAATTAATTAAAAGTAAACCTCATATCGTGCTGTATTTTCTTTTAATTCCGGTGAATATGAAAATTTTAAAAACATTATACACAGTACTGTTTAAGTTTCAAAAATTAAAAAATAATTGTTTGTTCACAGCTTCATTTATTATGAATTTATGAAATGTGTATTCATTATTAAAACAATAAAGAAGACTTCGTAAAAAAAAATCTACTGCAATGTACTGTAATACACTGAAAGGTTTTGAAGTGCTTTCCGAAGATAAAAGAGAATGTAATCATATCGATACATATTTAGAACTGTTTGCATATTATTTTAATATTCGAACTTTCTAGACTTAAGATTTTGTAAGAGGATTATTAACAAGCTTGTATAATGACGTTCGAGCGTTCAAGTTTTTATGATTTTTTATGTTATAAATAAAATAAATATAACAAAATAACATCAGGTCCTTTTACCAATTACTGGTGTACGAACCTAATTTAAGCAAATTTATTTTACTTAAAAATGCAGTTTCAAAAAAAAAACGGCCCTGTGGGTTTTATTGGGTTTTTGCGTTTTATTGGGTAATATTGACTTTTTAAATTTTATTGAATTTAATGTTTGACATGGCATTGGCCCAATGGATGCTGATTCCGACAGGTTTTTTTACAAGTAGACTGGTTGTTCTTGTATATAAAAATATAACGTTTTTAGCAGACATTGGTTGTTCTTGAAATAAGCCACAATTTTTTTAAAAAAATTATAGCGATGAAAAGGGAAAAGCCGAAAATACATTGGCCAACTGTGGTTGACACATCCGAAGTTGTAGTAGCACAGTATAGCGGTTGACCGCTTAGCTCACTTCTAACAGTATATGCACTCCCTGTCAGCCCTTTTTTGAAACCTGTCATCTCTTCGCGCATGCCGCCCATTGGCGACGAATGCGGGAAATTCAATTAAACTTCAAATTTTAAATATCTGCGTAGAGAATTTTGTACAATAAATAAATTAAAAATATAAAAATAACTATTTATGACAAAAGTATAAAATTTCATTTTATTTTGAGATTTGAAATTTAATGTGCGAGCGCGGAAAATCCAATTAAACGTCAAACTTTAAATAGTTGCGTAGAAAAGTTAGGAAAGCCTTTCCCCTAATAATTTGTATTGTAATAATGATTAAACTTTATACAATGAATAAATAAAAAATATAAAAATGAGTATTTACGAGAAAAGTATAAATCGTCTTTTTAGTTTGTGAAAATAATTACTATAAAAAATATAAAAGAACAATTACAATAAAAGAGAAAACAACATATATGCAGATACAAATAATCAGAAAATAATTAATACAAAAGACCAATGGTTTTTTGTCAAAACAATAAAACAAAATATAAAATGATACCATAAATAATAATAAATATAAAACATATGGGGACCCGGGTTCGATCCCGGCCGACGCCAAAAATTACTTCGAATATTAATGGCACAAAATTGACCCCTTTGGTACACACTCCACAGCAGCAGTGAGTGCCCGTGAGGTGACGCTTGGTAAAGCGCCAGTACGGTACAAATATTTCATCATTACCGATATCTGCGTACAAAGCAGATTGGCACACGCAGCAATGGGTAATATGCCCTGATGATATATTTATTTATATATAAACAATTACAAAATGACGAATGCAAAACATCAATAATAATATGATAATATTTACTTCTTCCACAAACATTAATTATATCACAAAACTAACAAAACAATCAGCACAGATATCACAAAGTTTTACCTCCACCTCTTGCTAAATGCAAAGTTTGTTTTGAATTTGAAAATAATCCCGGCTGTAATTTAATACGAGCCATCTTGTCATGTGTCCAAGGTAAAATTTTTTGGTAACAAAAATACTAGGGAGTGCGAAGCGATCAACCACTACTATACTGTGGTAGTAGTTGTCAGTTGATAGGAAACCGACAAACGTATCAATCAAAGTCCAAAGTCAAATTTGGTTGCAAGTTGCCCCCAATTCTAAGGTTCCAGATGAATAGTTGAGAAATGTAATAAAGAAGATTCCCGCTTCTTGTAACCATTCGTATTCCGTATTTTGAATAGAGTTAATTACTTTTTTAGACCGTTTAACTTTTAAAATTAACATGGCAAAGTGGAATAAGGACGATACAAGTTAATTTCTGAATATTTATGAAAACTATTCTGTGTTACAGTGAAATTTTTCTCTAACTCGAACTTCTAGAACTCGAATTATTATTTGTCGAATTTCTAGAACTCGAACTGATATTTCACCCGTAAATCAAATTTTTCGAAGAAATCCCTAGTTACGGACAGTGAGATGTGGACGAGTTGACAATTCAGTGGCAATTAGACCTTTCTTCCATCTAGTATTCTTGCTTTGTGGAAGTGCACCTCTAAAATGGCAAAGCGAAATTTCAAGCGCCTATCACTTGAAGAAAAATATTTGTTAATTACTGAAGTAGGAAAACGCGGAAAGAAGATATTGTTGCACTATTTGGTATTCCTCACAGCACCTTGTCAACCATTTTGAAAAACAAGGATACACTTTTAGAAAAAAATAAAGATTATGGTGTTATCAGTAAACACAAATGGCTTCCAACCTGTGTGTATGATGATATTGACGAAGCTATGATCAAATGAGTCACCACTGCACTAAATAAAAATTTACCACTTTTGGGAACCATAATTAGAGAAAAAAACTCAAGAATTTGCAGAGGCTTTGGGGCATAAAGATTTTTGATCTAATGTAGGGTAGTTAGGTAAACTTAAAAAAAAGCATCTTTGTGTATTTTCTGTAACTCAAAATTGTTTCTTGTCCTTTGAAATTCGAGTTGGGGCAATTCCACTGTATTTCAGACAGTACAACTATATAAATATCTTGTTCCTGAATAACCTACCTGAGCTTATCTGGTTGTAGATACAAGTTGACAAGTGTAATTAATTTTTGCAATTTTGGTTGAAGAAACCTATGTTGCTTTCAACTAAGGGTGCTGTTGCTAGTTTACATCAACCAAAATTAACTAATGTAATTTCAACTAAAGTCGTACTACTAAATCGATTAAACATATCTAGTATATATTCCTCTTTAATTATAGTTCTTTCGGGAAATTATAGATCATGATAAAACCTGAAAACAGTAATTCCTGCCATAATATCGGTAATTGTACGTTCGTCCAGGATATGTGCTTAGTTCCAATTCCAAAGACAGCAGGAACAGAAGTATGGTTTTTTTCTGGTTTAAAATAGCATACCTACCCGAATTTTGGGTTTGTCCAACAATAAACATAAGTATATTTCAAAAATCTTGATAGATAAATTTACATCGGTAGTTTGAAACATCCGGCATACGAATGCATTAACTTTGGAAAAATAATAATGAAATGAAAAGTAAGTGTACCACTGTCACGTCAAGCCAAAACCAACAAAATTGTGTAAATCTTGTGTGCATCTCGCATCCCATCGTCCCATCTCCCGTCTCCAGGCGTTCGCATGCTGGCATGACGCCGTGGGAGGAAGTGGGCAACAAGGCAACGCACGATGCACGATGCGCGATGCGCGTGCGGTGTTGCTGTTGCCGTTGAGGTGCGACGTTGCCGCTATTCGGCAACGGGCGACTGCAGGTCATGAACCCTCGTGCCGCTGGCCGAATCATCGCCGCATCACCAGCTACAGCTACTTTAGCTAGCAAAGTAACTAGCTGCAGCCGATGCCCCATGCCCGATGCCAATGCAACCAAGTCAGAGACCCAAGTTTACCGGTTTTAGACGACCGGATAGGATAGGTATAGCATAGGGATGTTTACACGGGAACACCAAGATAACTAAGGATACAGCGATCTTTTGCTAACAAACGTGCTCTTATAATAATAAATATAGTTAATTCTGCTTTATGAACTAAATGCAGATATATACGTAATAAAATATTTTCTGTATAAAGTATAAGTATATTCATTCCTCATCTGGACTATTTACAACGGGTGTACACGAAAAGTGGACCATAGACGTTTACATGAGATTTTTATTTCCTTGCACAAAAGTGGCTTATTAATTTTAGACAATAATGTTTCAAATAAATGTTGTAAAGCAGTGTTTCTCATCAGACTTATAGGGCTCACCACCCCCTTTACAATTTTTTTTCAATGCCCCCTCAGGAAATTTACTCTAATATACATAATCTTTATATCAACATTCAATGATTAATTTATTTATACAGGGTGTCCCTTAACTTCGAGCAAAAACTTTAAGGGCATATAGTACTGACCAAAATGAATAAAAAAGCTTCATCAACATAGGAATGATCTTCAACTGTTTCCGAGAAAAGCGAAAAATCTAAGAAAAACTGACAAAGATAGCGATCGAATAAAATTTTGTCTATGTCAGTAAAAAGACTATAAAAAACAATAAAATTTTATATGAAACATTTTTCTCAATTTCTTATAGTTACGTAGTTATATGAAAATTAAATATTGACCAAGGTCGCCACAACATTTCACTTTTGATTTTTATAAAATAACAAAAGGCCATCTAAGATTACCTCTCAAAGGTAAACAAAAAGTCTCAATTAATCAAAATCGTAATTCTTATAGTTTTCGAGATAGCAAAGGTAAATCTCGTAAAAACTCATTTTTCACTGCGTTATATCTGGGAAACTATTAAAGATCGGACACATTTTGACTGAGCTTTTTTTACTCATTTTGATCAGTATTATATGCCCTTAAAGTTTGTGCACCAAGTTAAGGGACACCCTGTATAAACTAAAAGGTTCGGTATAAAACGATGACACGTCTTTATATTATAAAACTACAAAGAATATGTTTACCAAAAATTGCTTAATGCCTGTAAGGTTTGTAAAAAATAGGTAGAATGTTTTCCCTCTTATTTGTAGTAGCACTTCGGCAACAGCATATACTTATGACACTTCTTAAATACATATTTTAAGAGTTCAAATACATAAAGTTGTTAACTTGAAAAAAATCAGGTTATGAATTTTTTTCTATAATTTTTGATAGTTCTTAGAAACAGGAATTAATAAATCGATATATAGAGATAAATCAGTATTGTCCGGGAGATGTTTTATTTCCAAAAGAATTTTTATTTTCGCTGAAAGTTCTTTAATATTTCCTGCGATGAAAATCAAATAAAATGTATATTCATAATAAGGAAATCCAACTGTGTGCAGCACTCATGAAACCGGAGACAATGGTTCTATTTTGAATTATGATGGTTATAATTTTAAGTCATTATATTCGTAAATTAAGAAAGTTTTATCGTTTTATGTCGATAGTTCGAGTATTAAAAAGATAAACTATATATGTGTTATATTTTAACTCCTAAACTCTAGTTTCGAAATAAATCACTTTGGGACTGAAAATTTAAAACTATTGCGACGATATGTATTCAAGAGAAAAAATATTTTAGTCGGTTACATTTCTGGAGTTTTCTTATTTCCCTGTTTAGTTCTCATCGTCCATTTACTGCCTTTCAATGCCCCCTGGTAACCCTGAGGACACCATCGCCCCCCTGGATCTATCCAGCGTCCACTTTGAGAATCACTGTTGTAGAGAATTAAGGTCTGCGTCTTTTCGTGTTACACCCCGTATTAGTTTCTTAATATAATGGGGCGCGATACAAAAAAAAAATGAATATTTTTTGTCAACATCAAAATATGTCTAATTTTAAAATATTTTATATCAAAATTTTATTAAAATACAAAAATTTTCATTCATAATTTTAGTAAATACTAACAGCTAATAGCGGTATAACGCCACAATATCAAAAGCCCGTATTACGAGCGCACTTTTAAAATAAAAGCGTTTTTATGTAGCGCCCTTTTACATTACATTCTTATGAGAATTGTGCTCCATTAAAGCGCTTTTGACCTACTTTCTATTTGCGACATTTTGTATTTTTTTAAACTGAGCTATTATAAAATCACACTACACCTGTTCTTCATCTTTGTTAATAAAACTAAATCCGTAACTGAACCACATGTGTGTTGCAATGTTTACAATAACATCTATAGCAAACAAAATTGAGATACCTATATAATACCATAAAGAAGTTGTATAGCACGTTTGTTTACTCTATAAAGCAGGTGCAAAAATGAACAAAACTAATTTTAGCACAGCGAGTACAAAAACGAAGAAACGTAAGTAACTACTGACATGAATAAGATATAAAATATAAATAGAAGATATATGAGGCAGACCGAAGACCGAGTATAAGTTAAGACAGCTTTAAAACAAAAAAATATATTTTCCTACTTTCGAAAAACCAATTTTCCAAAAAAAGAAAATCTACATAATAACTATTGCTACATATCAGTTAATAATTTACGTTTATTTACATGGATTTCAAAATTAAATAATTATGTAACCTTGTATTTTAAAATAGGGGCATTTAACAGTAAAATAGTATTTATTTTTTAAATTATCATTAGCAGAATGAAAAAAAAAAGAATATATTTTATCATGTATATATTTTTTACACAACACAAATAAAATTTAGTAAAATTATTAAAAATTAGGACAAAATGAATCAAATTAATTAAAATTTGTTTTGTTATATGAACGGTACATGAAAACAGGCACATTTTCATAGTTCTGAGAAACTGTTTTTTTTATTGTTTAATCATCATTGCTCTGTATGGAATTCTTAATTATAAACTCGTTAATACATAATGAATACTTGTTTCTCAAATTAACCGATACAAAAGATTAAAACAGGTAACAGGTCTGCATCATAAAATAGAACAATTATCTCAATTTCGATATTACGATTTTTTTTCTTGTATTTTTGTAACTATTTATCAATGCTTCCTTTCCTCTTAACCCTACGGGTACTGAAGGTCAATTCCAGAAATTGAATGAAGTGGGAAAATTTCCGGAAAAATTTCACTTATGGAAAATAAATCTCGTATTTTCACCACAATAATAATGACACATTTCTTATTCGAACAAACATTAATAATTATTTAATTTACTTTTTATAATCAATTTTTTGACAAAATAAGAATAAAATAATATTGTTTTCTACAATATCATAAATCATGGCTATTGCTACTAATTAACGGAACTTAAGAAGAAACTAAAACCATAATAAAAAATGTAAAAACAGTTTTGTATAAAACTTTTAATTTTGAACAATTTTGTACTCTGCAGTTTTTGCCGTACAATAAACAGGAGAGCAGAAAATTACATAAAACAGAAATCCCATGTTAAATTTCTATGTTCGCCCCTAATCGCCACCAGCTGTATAAATTGCAAAAACAGGTACCTTTAACGATTTTTTTCCGATTTTTGGACATTTTCAGTTATTGTGCTCTAGAAAACGTTAAAATTTGTAAAATAATGTAATTTTATCCGTAGAATCGAGTAACGAATATTGCCAGAGATGTATTTTTACCCATTTTTTGATTATGGCCCAAAAATAAAATTTTGGGGTTATAGTTTAAACGCAAATATCTCAGAAATTAAAAGAGATATTAATTTGCGGTATGAAAATTTGGCAATGTATCTAAAAATAGAGAAAAGGTGGATGTATTGACTTTTGCGAGACATCATACAAAAATAGGTAGATATAGAGTCCGATGGGTAGCTATAGTCAAATTTTTTGACTCTGTCGGGTACAGTAATAAAACTATAAATGAACTATAAATATCGCAATTATGATAAAGCGGCATATCCTTTACTTTCTGCAGTATAATACTGTTTGGCATCGGCCCATATTTTTGAGCCGCTCTATGCATGCATTGAATCAAACGTCTACCAGGTATGTATTGGAAAATAGCCTTACAGTCCTTTAACATAAATAAATAGAGCGGCTCAAAAATATGGGCCGAAGCCAAACAGTATTATACTACAGAAAGTAAAGGATATGCCGCTTTATCATAATTGCGATATTTATAGTTCATTTATAGTTTTATTACTGTACCCGACAGAGTCAAAAAATTTGACTATATCAGCATTTTATTTTATGGAAAAGGGGCAACACTACTATAAATCCGGCTCTATCCTTAGTGGTAACCTGGCAAACAAGAAAAAAAATAGAAATCAAAGGTTGAAAACACATTTCTAGTCGTTTCAAGTAAAACTTTAACTAAATCAGTTCTAGTTGACTGCTTTTATTATTTTCAGGTGTACAAAGATGTCTACGACCTGTCACGCCAATGACTAAAGTCACTATCACTATATTATAAAATGAATGCATGGCGTGATAATATTTATTTACACATTAAACTGATAATGATGACGTACACATTATTCGCAGATGAGGTACACGTTTACACTCTGACTCTGATACAGTATTCATGATTCATATATTAGTATCATGGTTTCGTAGTACACTCATCGTACTATACTTGTAGGAAAAACTAATTTATTCTTAGTCATACATTTTCATTTTATCTTTCCTGGAATAATCTCAGTTTACCGTTTTAAACCACAATAATAATGGAATTTTTACACTACACATCCTCAATATTTATATAATGTTTATAGAAAACGTTCAAGTTATGGAATATGTGAGTAATAGAGGAAATGAGCACTACTCTGCTGGAAGTGTTGATGTAAAGTATGATCACACTTGAAAGCGAGACATATGGTTTATGATCCTTAAATCATGAGATATACGTTTTTATTACTTTTTTCCTAGTAATGTACAGGATGAAACAAATTCGAGTCCCTTGTATGAAAAACTTTCTTATTATGGACGCTACAGAAAATTGCTGAAGGTCTTTGTGGGCTAACTTTTTGGGGTAATTTTAATAGGTACCACAGGAATTTTCGATCGTCTTTCGTTTTTGAGCTACAGGCTAAAACTAGTTTTTCTTTAATTTTGAAAATAATTTTATACAGTTTTACAGAATAACGTGGCTTGATTTTTTTTAAACTTAATAATTCTCGATATACCTAACAAACATAATATTTTTTAAATGGGAACACATGCTGAAAATATTTTCATCTTTTTCAATATTTTATAAGCTTTGCAATACTGTATTACAAGTCGACATTTTTTTTGTTTTACACATGAATAAAACATGAATTTTTAATTTATTTAGATAAAAAAAAAATATATTAAGAAACAAATGAAATTACACACAATCATTTGTTTATTTCATAAGAGCATTTTGTATTTAAAATAACAATGCTTACTGTCAGTTTTAAATTGAAATACATACAAGAAAATTTATTTTATATATTTTATAAAATGACAGAAAAAATAATGTAAAGATTAAATTTTACCGCATAAGAAAATAATAATAGTATATTAAAGTATGAGTTTTAAAGACGTGTTTTTCGTACGCGTCAAGATGACAAGTGCGAAAAAAGGTCTTATGAGTAAACTATTTTTTTATATTTTGCGTCTTTTATATACTAAAATATTTAAAAAAATATTGTATTAATCCGAGTTTGTTTAAAGAAATTTGTGTGTGTAATGTTGTAGTTGGTAACAATGAATTGACATGTATTCAATTATTTGAAAGTTCAATTCTAATTTATGAACATAAGTAAATGACATCTAGTACCAATCTTCTAAACCAAAAAAAAAAATGCTTATCGAAATGAAGGTTCGTTCGATATGCAATTGGGTTTCCTAATGACTTCATTATGAACGCAAAATATAAAAAAAAACATTTATAAATGTTTCTATTTACATATTATGAAATTTACATCAAAATCATAGGTATTACAGCTGTATTCATAGTCATATATCACTGTCTCACATATTAACCAATTAGTGAGGAAACGTTTAATTGAGTACAGACTCGAACTCGAGTTATTTGATGTTCAATGTTTAACCTATATACACGATTACATTAATAAATGATTAATTTACACAAAGAGATTAAAAAATTAATTTCGTCCTGCAATTTTAATTTGACTATTTTCAAATGTTAATTTAAAGTTTATAACAATACGAAGATAAAATTAAATAAATTAAAATCAAAATTTGTTACATCTAAATTATAAATACACAAATATGTTTTATAAGACGCATTATACTTATCAAGAAATTATCAATTCAGAAAAGCTATTATCATTGTTTTTGTTGGTGTTTAGACATTTGAAATGTTAAAGCTAGTTCGCAAAAGTTTTCGTGACGAATAAGAGATAAAACAAGTAAGATATATAAATATAACTCAAGAACACAGGATATTTTATTTGTAAAGTTTTATCTCAAAACGTTTCGAAAGCATTTGCATAGATGTCAATATTGCTATGAACTATTAGAATTATAAAAAGTAATCCACACTTAAGTAAATTTAAATATAAACAATTATGGGGTCATGTGGCTGTGTGCCTGAGTGTCTGGACGCGAATCTGAGGATCCGGGTTCAATCCCGACCGACGCCAAAAATTACTTCGAATTTTGATGGCACAAAACCCCTGTGGTGTACTCGCGAGGTAACGCCTGGTAAGCGCCCGCACGGTGTAAATATTTCATTATTACCGATATCTGTGTATACAACGCAGATTGCTACACCCAGCAATATGTTATATGCCGTGATGATATATATATTTTTTAACAATTATTACCGAAATCTATATACAAAATAGATTGGCACACCCCGCAATGGGTAATATCCCGTGATGATATATTTTATTTATTATGAATTTATTGACTTTTTACAATTTTTTCATGTTTTTTTTTTCATACAATTTATTACTATATATTTTATTCCCATTATTTATGGTAACATGTAAAACCTCGTGCAAAACTAGTCTTTATTGAAAAATGCATTTATTACATCCTATCAAAAATAAAACGCATACAAAGAATACCTTTCACAAATATTCACTAATACACTATAAAATAATTATAATACCATTAAAAATGATAAATTAAACGGGACTCCATCCACAAAACGCTTTAATAATCTACATGAAATTATATGGAAATTCAAGTATATTTGCATATCACCGCATCAATCTACAAATATAATTTTGCATATTTTAAAATAAATATTCATTTATCAAGAATGAAAATTGAAAGATATCACGAGAAATCATTTATTCCTTTCTTGTTTTATTTTCGTCTAGTATCCAAATCACTAGTAAATAATATACAGTAAGGATAAGGATTCCTCTATCAAGAAAACTATAATTTTGTAAAATTACAAGCTCCGCAGGCTATAAATTCATGTTTTTCGAGAAAGATAGAAATTCACGAACTACGAAATAATAAACAAATTAAAATTGTAAAGACGAACCATGGACTTTTAAATTAGAACGAAACTTCAAATAATTTAGTAAAAATATAAAATATGCACATAGAGGAACGCTGAAAAAATAGAGAAACAAGCCTATTTTTTTATTATTATAGTCAATTCCACTTTTTGGTGTGAAAAGTTCCGCAATCCTCTTTAAGGTGCTATAGTGCTATCGGAAACGATATCATCGCTGTATTTTTAAATGGAGTCAATTTTTTTTAGGTTTTCTGAACTTGAATGCATTATCAGTTTGCCATGACATAGGTATGTACCTTCTTTATTTGAGGAAATATTTTGACGTTTACCTGATATATTATTTGTTTCCGATTACATATTTTAAATTGTCAAAGAACTACGAAAAAATATTTGTATTTAAATTTAATTAGTTTTATTGAATCTTAAACCTTTTAATAATATTTATTGTGTATCTAAACAAATTTTAGGTTCCATAAATTAAGTGTCCCAAATTTAACTACGATTAATATACCTCGTTCGAATCGCTACTGAATATAATTAAACATTAAAAAATATGCTACAATCGTAAAGCTGTATTTATACAGTGTGTTAAAAAAAGGATAAAAAATTGAAAGTATACATTTCGATGTGCTGATCCTCAAACAAAACGATTTTTTTTCAAAATTCTGAAAATTATTTCTTATTTTTTTTTTTAGTGCGCTACTGCCAACATATAATTTTTATTAAAAATAATGAATTATCTAATCACGTAACAGACGCTGAATAGGAAATAATTACGAACTAATATATATCCTATTTAACGTCTGGTACGTGATTAGATAATTTATTGTTTTTAATAAAAATTTCATGTCTGCAGTGGTGCAGTATACAAGAATTAAATGAAAAATAAGAACGAATTTTCTGAATTTTGGAAACATTATTTTTGATTACCCTTTTTTAAGACCCTCTATATTATTTTATCCTTAAAATGTGTAAAATCTAGTAATAAACGAGGAAACAACTATTTACTGGCACCCTGTATTTTTGGCTAAACTTTTAATCAGTAAATACAAGACCGAAATTTTATTCTTGACAAAATGGACCCGTAAAAAAATTACCATAACCTAACTTGATGGCCCGTCAAGAAAAGGATAATTTCGCAAAATAACATGCTTCCCCAGGTAATAAATTAGATCTGTTTTGAAAAAGGGTACCCTTTTAATTTTACACCTTTTTAGTTCTGAGAAAATATCATCCTTCATTAGACACAAAGTACGCGAAGGAGGGCTAAATACACAAACAAATTATAAGCCAAATTTGCCGAAATTGGGGTTTCCATTTTTCAATCTTCATGATCTGTCAAAAGTAAGGCAAACAAAAAAGATCTAATACTCTGGTAATTCAAAGAATCTGCCACGGTAATTTCAAAATAATGTTCAACCTTTTTATAAAGGATGCAGAAAAGAAGAAAAACAGAAATGTTGGGAATACCATATAAAAATATCTCTTTTTATATTTTATGAATTCATACGTATATTTTAATTAAAATTATATTTTATAAATATATTTAATTATTAGTGTAAAAGCAATTTTTAGATATTTTTATCAAAGCTATAAATAAATAACAAATATCTGTTTTTCTATAACGAATAAAACTAATTTTATACATTTTTAAAATATATAATCCTATTTAATTATAAATTAAATGCAATTTCAGAATTGAAATATTTGAAACTAAAAATAATTAGGAAACATGCGTATACCAGTAACTAAAACAATTAATTTTCACATATTTCCCTTTAAAATTGCAATATAAAGGAAATTAACACAATCCAACTTTAATTATAACTTTATTGCAATCCTGAAATCTGTGACATACGTTGTAACCATAGTTACGTATGTGCGTCATCAGGTTATTACCGGTAACTCTGTTATAAAGCATTTTACAACCTAACACTCTAACCTATATTTACAAATTAAAGGATTATTGTTTAACAATTTATTAATGACTTTTTAAATGATTTCTTATACATTTAGCATTAGAATAAGTAAAAAAATAATCTTACCCGTAAATTAAATTTTGAATGTTTATTCGAATGAGGTATATGTTCTTATTATAAACAAGTATGGTGGAAATAGTTATAAAAGAACTAGGGATTTATTTTTTATAAGTTAGATTGAGCTTTAATAAATAGTTTATGGAAACCAGAAAAAAAACAAGTGCCATGCATATTGCTATTAATAAACCGAAATTGTGATATTTCTTTTTAAAATTGTGAAGAAACCAATAATATAATAAAATATGTAAAAATAATTTTGTATGCAACTTTTACTTCTGTACAACTTTCCACACTGCAATTTTTACCATAAAATAAACAGCAGGAAATCGCATAATACTAATGTCCCATGTTAAAACGCTATGTTTACCCCTAACCGCTACCACCCCACTATATAATCTAATTCTTCTAGTATCTATATTATACTTCTTTTCATTATTTCCATAGCTATATATGGACAATTAATAGTATTGATACTTCAGTTTAAACTAGAATAATGTTATATCTTGAATTTTGAATGAGTTCCAAGAATAAACAAATTATATACCACCATTTATTATATTACAATTATTTATTTTTCAAGATCTTAAAATGTTCTTGTATGCGTCATTAATAATTTGTTATATTACGAAATCAAACTAGGTAATATAAATACTGTAATCAACTAAAGTCGTAAAATAGTAATGGAATAATAAGAACTACTGCATTATTATACCATTAATGACATAAAATAGTACTATAAACTGTCGCAGTTAAACAGTTTTCTCAAACTTCTGTATTACACAAAGTTATTTGCATTTCACCACTATAAAGACATTTTGTAGTGATTCTAATATATTTCGAACCTAATGGTACTTTTTGTAACTATGTATATTCTGTCTCTAAACTATGGTCAACATATTTAATAGTCAAATTAGAAACAAAAACTAGAAAGAAAAATCATGATAAATTTGTATTGTAACGTGCGCCCCTGACTTAAGAGTATACGTGCGCCGCTACTGGTAGAATATTCCCGAGCGATGACGTAATCCCCGACGATGGAAAAAACCAATACGCCTAGACGTGTTAATTACACCGGTGACCTGAATCCTTTGTATTCAATGTTATTGTGGCGTCAGAAAATTCGAGAAGGACATCGCGCTATATAAACCCGTCGCTAAAGCCAGCAAAAACAGTCTGATATATAGAAGCAACGAGCAATGAACAGGGTGATATAAATAAACAGTCTACGAGTAGTGAACATAAATAAAAGTAGTTATATAAATAAACATAGTGATATAAATATTGTTTAAATAAATAATCTTAATGTTTAAGTATTTAATAATATTTTTAGTCTTAAATTAGTGTTTATAATTATTTAATCATAGAGTTAGTTATTTTTATTATCTTTTTAATATTTATCCTAATTATTTATCGTTTAATACGCGTATTATTTAATTAATATTTCTCTGATTTTTACACTTCACCCATATAAATAATCGTTACAATATTATAGAACTTTGCGTTTCAAATATACAATTAATTTTTATTACTGTGGAAATACCACAGAAAGAAACTCACGTCTGGCAAATTAGTTAACAAACGACATGACAAAATAACTAAACGTCAAAATGGAAAAAAATATTTGTTTTTGTCAGTTCATTGGTAGCCCTAAATTTCTTAGAGTGTACGCAAGCAACAAAGGAGAATCAAGCATTCCAGTTTCAATACCCTAGTTCAGTATTCCATTTTCCCTATCTGTATCTTGTTATGTCAACATAACCTAACTTGTCTGTACACATTTGGTGTTTTGTTGGCAGGTACGAACATATACAAGTACGCACATACGCATTCACGCACGAATCGCTGGTTCAATAGATATAGCTATGACGTCACAACGTAACCTTATTACTTACACTTGAACTGTCTGTATCTGATTGACAAGATTCCAGTTTTCATGCATTTTGTATCGACCGGTAGAAATGTGAGATCATTTCGAAACGATACCATTAAAATTAAAAACATTCAATGTTACAAGTTATTATTATACTATTTTTTTTATTATTTATCTGATAGAACATTAAAATTTAAATGTGATTAATTTTCCAAATTAGCTGAACCTCATTTGTCCGATGGAAAGCCATTGAAATAAATACAAATACTTATTTTTAAGAATATTGCCCTTTATAATTTAAATTAAATTTACTTAGTAAAAATAGCTTTGGTTGCTATAAGAATAAAAGTTCAACTGTATTAATTGCATTGGGCAGGTACCTATTTATAATAAAAACATATTTCTATTACATATTTTAGTACAAGTATGTAGATCAATTATTAAAACATACAAGAAAATAAATTTATATGAGTAATCTGAAATAATAAAAACAAATAACAATTATTGCTACATTAAAACGTAATAAATTTCAATGATTAGTCATACAAGTCATTTGATTTACAATTGTATGCATAAAATTTAAAGTATATAATAATTTATATTTTATGTTTCATACTCTTTCGCAACCATATTACTACGACAAAAACTATTACAAAAGTGGAAATAATAAAATAGAATGATCTAATTTGCTCTATGTTTAAATATGACTAAGAATGGATCTGCCACATCCTAATAGTGTGATAAAATATATCATGTAATTATGTACACAGTAGTCTCATTATAAAATTTCATTATTATAAGAAACACCAAGGTATTTGAAGAAATGCCAACAAATTATGTATGTTATAATACAATTGAGGGGTTTTCCACTGGAATGCAACAAGTCTATTTTTGAAGTTTCCAGTTTATGGAGCGATATCGTTCGATTAAGCAAAGCACGAATAATAAGGACGAACGTTTGTAATTCTATAAGAACAAAATTATCCCCATCTGTATTTAAAAATATTTTTTGCCGATTGACACGAAAAGTACAATTTTTTTGACAGCTAACAGTCTGTACAATGTCACTTTTATAGCCTATTGTTTGTTTTTACATAGCAACCGCTCAACAAACGCCTAGCAACATAAAGCTTCAAAATAGGAATTAAAAATAATCACTAAAGTAATATTAATTCTAAAATTAGCAAAAAAAATAATGCATTCAACACGGCACCAAACACAGATTTACAGCTTCGGCAGGATTCATTGCAATGGCTTCGCCTGTGTTGTAAATCTGGTATTTTATAGTACATAATTAAACAAAGAACTATTGTAAGATATTTGTGATTTTTTAAAGAAAATTATTTAAAAAATATACCAAACTATATTTTTAAACATCATTTCCTTCTTCATTCTCATAATTTTCATCGAATAAATGCAATTTTTTCTAGAAAAACCAAAGTCCAGATGTTTTTATTTTTTAATAAATGATTGATTCATAAAATAAGATTTCAAACTGAACACCTTGCTTTTTGGTAACATTATCACATACAACATACAATGAACGATTTTGACTTGAAAAGTTTTATTGTTTACTGAATTTGAATATAATTACAATACGTGTATAAAAGGTGTTATATACCAATTCACCTACACTTTTTAATATAATGAAACGCTGTCAAAATTTTACTCTTTCTAGGGTATCGAAAATCTCTGGTAAAAATGAAAAATTATAAACAGCTTTAACAGGAAAATGTAATATAAAATAAATAATAAAAAAAACCTTAATAGAATTAAATAAATTTATTTAACGTTTTTCTGTTACTTGTCAAAATAATGTTAGCAATTATAGTCATTTAATTTTAACTATAAAAGATGTTCATTTTCACTATCATAATTTTACGAAATATTTAAACAATATATGTATATTATTTTACTTTTACTCAATAGTAAGGCTTCCACATTACGAACATCAAAATTTTGCAATATTGTACAATAAAATAATGTAAAATTCATTTACATAAACATTAGTGATAACAAAAATATTAAGTTCATAATTATTTATGAGTTAAAAGCGGTTAAAAGTGTTTTATTTCCCGAATATAAAAGTCAAATCCTCTGAGTTAAAATAACACACTTCTATTTCTAGTTGCATACATTTTTTTCTACGTCAAACAATAATAGCGTTGAAAAAATGCCATAGCGCTTCATTTTATTACCCGTTTGCGTTAAAAAAGTACACTTTTGTCACGCCTTTATTATGTAAAAAATACATACTTTATGAACCCATTTTAATGAAAAAGGAGCACTTTTTTAGCGGACGTAAAAAACGACTTCTTCATAGGTACACATTAAAATTAAAATATGGAAAAGTTGATGGAGCTTTTTTCAAGATTCTCTCATTCAGAACATCGAATAATCTTCACATATTTACTTATAAAATATAATATATTCTGGTGAGCAAATCCGGTTCTGCAATATTTAATATAAAATATTGCCATTAATTAAATCACTTCCTTCCATGAATTGCTCAAAAGTACCTATTACTGCAAATTTATCGATTTTTATTATTGTTTACGAGGAATTAATTATTGTGGGAACTGTATAAATAGAAGTTATGTTAATAAAATATGAAACGACTCCACTTTTATATTTAAAAATATGTATTAAAATACTACGCCGTGTAGTTAATTAGTACTTCATATTTATTTAATTAATATACATTTATCTGACAAGTCATTAAAAACTGTAAATATTGCAGTGAATATAAAACTTTATAATATTTAGTTTTTACGTATTTTGTTTGTTAACTATTGAATACATAGTGTTGATTTGTACTTTCATACCTCCTAAAAACATTTATTCGTATTCTATTGTTTCTGAAATATACCGCAGATCAGAAAAACAAATTGCTCAACGTATCAATCACGTCAGAAGTCCAGCGCTCATTAATATCTACATGTTTATTAAAAATATTAGAATAGAATAGATATTTATTAACTTTAATACATTTACAAAATGTTTCAGCACGTCTTAAAATAATAATCTAATATGTAATAATAAATAAATAAACATCCCCAACTGTATTTCACAAGGAGGAAAAATTACAGTGAAGATATTCGTCCGTAGAGTAAAAACCATTATTTATAAGATAATTTTTCACTACAACTTTAAAAATTTTAAGATTTAATTTTTTGACATTGTCTGGTAAAGCATTATAAAATCCAACATTTAATGAATTTTTAATAGATGTAGTACGTCTAAATTTGGGTTTTCGTAATAGTTTAGCCGATCTAGTTTCATATTTATGAAAGTCGCCATTTTGTTTATACAAATGTTTAGACATATATTTCAATAACAGACTGATAAATAAAAATCGAAGGTAACGTCATAATTTTAGCTTCGATGAATATAGATTTACAGTGATCTCTAAAATTCAGATTAAACATTATTCTAATAGCTATTTTTTGTAGTATAAAGACTTTATGAATACGAGGAGAGTTGCCCCAAAGTACAATTCCATATGATATTACAGAGTGAAATAAAGAGAAATGTACCACTTTTATAGTATTTAAAGTAATGAGAGATTTGAGTTTTTTTAATAAAAAAAGTATACTAGCTAGACGGTTGCATATAGATATAACATGATCATTACCATTAAATCCGTCGTTAATATGTATATGTATGTTCCAAGATCAGCTCATATTACTGAAATTGTTAATTTGCGGACCCATGTTGACTATACGAGGGTCACGCTAGAATTATTGAGAACAAAATCAAGTAGGCATAGTGGAAAACAAAAATTTAAGTATAGGTATTAAACTATCATTTGAAGTTATATTGGGAAAGATAAGTTAGAATTTAATTAATCAATTTTTTAAACTTTAAAATATCGTAAGTGCAAATATGAAATTAATCAGACATTTTCGACTCATAATTTTTAATTTGACAGCTTTGACAGTTTTTAAGTCAGCCCTGAAATTAATTTGACAGCTTTGATGGTTTTTAAATCTACCAGAAAGTATTCTGAAAGAAAATTGGTTGGGAGAATTTAAAAAGTGGAAGGAAAGAATGTGAAATGTATTATTGTTGAAGGGAATTACTTCGAATTTGAACATATTTAAAATAAAATTCTAAAAAATATGACCCATATGTCTTATTCTCAATAATTTTATAGTAACGGTTTTTTAACACCCTGTACAGAAATTTCGAAAGATGATCTATCTGAACCTGGGAGAATAAATTATTCGTATCCCAAAGGTAATCTCTTATAAAATGTCGAGTACAGGGAATAACTTTTGTAACAAAATAATTGAATTTCATAAAGTTTCAGGTACATGATACATGAACATGATGAATAATTAATTATTTGTTTGCGATTACCTATCTCGGTTTTCAAATATAAAAATCAAAACAAAATTTCAGAGTATGAAGCAACATGAGAACATTAGAGAACGTCAAAAGTTCAAACGGGAATAACTTTTAAACAAAATAATTGAATTTCAACCATTTCCGGCATATACATAAAGTAAAACGTACCTGCAGAATAATTAGTTTTCTGTTTGAAACAAATATTCACATTATCTCTCCCAGTTTTGTAAACATGAAAATCAGAGAAAAATTTCAACGAATTTCTACTGTACACAAATCGATAGATGATACATGTAAATGTAAGCCTTGCAGCAATTAACAGAATACCAGTTTAACATTTCAAACCTCAAAGGTATATAGTTACACAATATGTGCAGTGTATTACATGAAAATAACTTTTGCAACAAAATGATTGAATTTCATCCACGTTTGAATGGGGTCGTCCACATTTTCATTCAACTGGAAGCGATTTATATTGTTAAGCCGTAATAATAATAATATTTTTAATATTCTGTGAAGTAGATATAGAGCTGATTTTGTTCTCAAATAGTGGAATTCGCAAAAATTCGGAGTTACATAAATTGATCTTTTTCAGCACTTATAAAAATATGTAAATATGCTAAAATAACTTTTATGGCCAATAATTGGAAATAAGCGTGAATAATTAGCAATTTGAAAAAATAAATAATAGAATAACTACGTATATTGTAGTCCAAGTTTTGAGTAACCCCCGGCAGCCCATATCATTCAACATATCTTTCACTTTCATTTAAACGCATGGAGCATCTATCTGGTATGACATAAATTTAATGTTGTGTTATTTGATTCTGTCGTTTCGTTTTCTGTATTCATATATTTGAAAATAGATTATTTATTTCAAAAAGGCGATAGACAGCTTGAAATTAGTGAGAATTTAGAATAGAGTAAATGTGTGTGTTGATATAGAGATGAGGAAATGGTATTAAATACTCGATTATTTTAAAAACTAAAGACTTTTTTTAAACTTTGATAGTCCTTACACAATTTTAAGGATTTGTTTTAATTTAAATGACCCATGTTCTAATTTGTTACTATGGTGAAGAACCCCATAATATACACTGTATGTATGTACCTACTTTATGATGAAAAATTCGTTTTTCAAAGAGTTTCAGTTGTTGACAAACAATATATGATGTAAGTTCTGGAGCAGTTATTAACCAACATCAAAAAGGTATTCACTACAGAACGGCAAGAGCAATCATTAAAAAGTTATATTATACGAACGTACAATACTCGGAAAGAAAATAAAGCTTTTTCTGTACGAACATCGAACGTATAATATAAACACCTGCAAGTAGGATAGACTATTTATTAACTTGCAAGTGGAATAGATTATCCATTAACTGTTGTGTTAACAAATATAATTTTAATTATTTTACTTGATTCGCTTTTCGTACAATGCAATTACGAAAACGAAAGCATTTTGAGTTTTTTTTACCTCTCATCATCTGTAAGTAAGAATATTGTCTTCACGGTCAAAAAAATTCGATGGTGAGTTTCTAGTTAATACATTCTGTCAAGAAAATACCGGGAATTGTATGTTAAAAAAGCCCGCTTAAAGAGAGTGTCGATATTATTTTTGTCGCTACGTTGGCACAACTGTCCTCTATGCTCACGCGGAGTTTGAACGCCATCTGTCATTTAGTTTGTTTACAGTGCTTCGTTTGTCAGTTCATCTTAAATGTGTTTTGCGATGTTTACAATGGATAAAATATCCAACAAAGAATATGTCTCAAATTTTGCATTGCAAATGGAATTTCGTGTGCCGAAGCGCTGAAAATGTTACATAAGGCTTACGGTGAATCGACTAAGCTTCGGAATGACACGTCAAAGTCGATCAAAAGTGAAGATGATGTTGACAATTTTTTTCGATTATCTTATTATTATAAGGTGAGACAGTAACTAAAGAATATTATCAGAGCGTTATATGGTGTTTGAGAGAGCAAATTCGTCGAAAAAGACCAGATTTGTGGAAAGAAAACTCATGGATTTTGCACTACGATAACGCTTCATCTCAGAAGGCTATCATTATGAACGAATTTCTGGCCAAAAACTCAACAAATCTTATCGAACAACCACCGTATTCTCTCTCAAATTACCACTTCGAGGCACCCGTTTTCAGTCGATAGAAGACATGAAAGAGAATTCGCGTCGAGTACTGAAGTCGATTCGTGAAAATGCGTTTGTATAAGTGTATTATTTCGGAAGGGACCTACTTTGAAGGCGATAAAATAAATTTGGATGAATAATGCATATTTTGTGTTTAATTGACCAATTCCGGTACTTTTTTGATATAGTAGTAAGTACGTGTGTCACAAATTTTCCAACATTCGAAGAGAATTTTACAAAACTACACAGAAAAAAAAATTAGATATACTAACTAAATTGTTTTTTTTTTTTTCATCTACTAATATGATTCATTAAATCTAAGTTCATCTATTTAAATTTTCTACATTTATAATAACAAAATATAATAATATTAAATGAAATGACTACATTTATACCGTAATAAGTATTGAACTAAATAAGAATCATGAAATTATCTAAAATTGTAGAAAAAAAAATAGTGAAGCCAAAATATAGTAAATTTAAATAAAATAAGTAATTAATTTGCATATTTAAATTTGACGATTTTTTACAAAATATCTATTATATATTTCGGATTAGTTAAAATTAGTTTCATTTATACATTATCATGTGAACTGTCGTTAGGTAGTTTTTTTTTTAAGAAAATCTGTCATTTATTATATGAATTATTATGAAACATTCTCTACGGGATACCATTTCTGAAATGCCAATTTAGTTTCGCTCTATTTTAGCATTAAATATGTGAGCTCAGAGATGACAAACCTTTTTAGAATTTTGCATATTTGTATAAAAACAAACTCATGAAAAATAACGTATTTAAATTTCATTTCAATCTGTCGTAAATGCTTAACAAAAAAATACTTATAATATAAATCAGGTTTAACAGTCCAAAGGATGAAAGTTTTAGCTATAGCAAATGAAATAGAATTATCAGAAGCAACTAAATAAAATATTATTTTCTTTTATAGCTAGGTAGAAACATTCTATATCACCCTCATATTTTCTATTAGGAAACTGCGTATCTTAGGCTTTAATATTTAATATCCATCTCCACGACGTCTAAACAAAACATAGTTATAACAATCATAAAAAATGTGTCGCACGGGTGTGACAAATAATCGATTTTAATTAGATTCTAACTTGATTCGACAAAACCGCAACCTGTCATGTCATAAAAATCTAATTTCTGTACCCTTCAAATGATTTCCTGACAGATTTTGTTACATCGTATCCTGTACTGAATAATTAGATTTCTGTTTTTGACAAATCCCAATGACGTACTTCGACTATGAAACATAAAATTTGAAGTGGTAATTAATTTACATAAAAGTAAGATCTGACGCACGGCGTACCGGATAAGTACAATAAATAGGAGGGTAAATTGGTACCCCAAGACGTTATAACATGTAAAACAAGAATCACGCAACCGGACATTTTTCCGCACTAAACGTAACAAGTGTTCGTGGAGGAATTTCACGGCGACAAAATTGAAAGTATACTTTATGAACAGGAAGAGGGTGCGTTGAGTCAGCGTTTCTTAAACTTTACCAATACAGGGTGTTATTTAAGTAAGTGTACAACGCTTAATCGATGGTAGAACTAACCCCATAGATATTAAACCTGGCACATTTATTTATTTATAAGTGTTTGGCTTCTCAACAGGAAAACTTCCCAATTATAGAGTAGCTCAAGCGTTAAAGGTATATATTCACGTACAGTTAACCTGTAGTCCTAGGACTGTACGATCTGAACTGAAGATCTATTTTTTTTGCGCCACATACGATTCTGTTAGGCCGGACGATGTTGCCTTCAATTTCTAAATCGATAGTCCTGGGACTGCAGATCATCTGAATTGACACCATACACGAACAAAATATTGACAGTCCTTATATTTATGTACGTGGTAGAACATACACGTCTTCATTTCCTGCACCAGATCTCTTTGATTTTCTGACTTTATTTAATTCATTCCGCAAAGCACTTCTTATGTTATTTTTTTTTCTTTATGGTATCTATTGTTGCATTTACGTCTTTAGTTTTATAAAAAACGAGTAATTCTTCAAATGCTTTCTTTTTTTTCTTTTCTATTACTATATGTAATTTATTCTTTATTTGTCATACACACGGAAACTCTCTATACAAATCTATAAATTCGTTTAAAAATTCACTATTATTTATATGTTCCGACATTTTCAAAACTGACGAAACAGTGAAAACTTCAAAACAATTTAAAGTTGGCGACTGACGATTAGATCTGCAGATATTCGACAGTACACGTCAGTTCTCCTTCAAATCTACCCGAACCCGGATCCAAAATCCGATACTGAGATTTGGATCCGAGATCCGGATATTTTAACATTCAATTATCCAGATATTTTTTGATCCAAAATGGAAACTATCCGGATCCCACCACTAGTAAATACCTACTATAAAAATGACAAAAGAATTTTGTTTCCGTTTGTATAAAATCTAATTATTTTATTATACATTAAGCTTCACAATATGTAAAATATTATTTTTATATTAAAAATATATATCTGGTCACGAAAAAACACTGTTTCAATGTCACTGGAACGGATGACACATGACGTCACAAACTCATCGCACAACTTTAAAAAATCATATTTTGCTTAATACAAGGAATTTTCATTAATCGTCATATCTTTGCATAGTTTCATAAAAAATAATTTAAAAAAAATATTTTGTGAGCTCATTAATATAGATTGTTAACAAAATTCGAATATAATTGAAATATGTGCTATTCAAATATATATATTCATTTATTAAATACGATGCAAATATATCTACAATTTTACCGACTATCTCTCAAGATTCTTCGGATCCGAATATTAGTCGAATTATTTTGAACACACTGTTCAATGACCTCACAAACGATAACATAATAAATAAAAATATTAGCATTGCATATTTCTATTTTTAAATGTTTAAAATACATCCGAAAGAATATTTTTAGAATCCTACTTGTAATAAAATACCACTGGTCATTTAATATACTCCAACGTTGTGATTTCCAAGAAAAGCATGACAACAATAAAGAATTATTTTTAAAAATCGAAAATGGATAATTTAATGGCCAGTTATTGGATTATTTATTTACATCTGTCAAAAATTACAAAAAATATGCAAAAAGTGAACCAATTTTATAGTCTGGCGATAAAAAATTTTGTCTGTCTGCATAATAAAATAAAAATGCCAGGAGACCAGTACCGTACTTATGATTTTTCGAAGACAAAGAAAATTTTTCAGCAATACTGTAAACAATAATAGAGAATTGAAATGAATTTTTATTCTAATAATTTTTTGATGTAAATGATAAATAAGTAATTTTATAATTTAAAAAAATAGCAAATTTGTTATTTTATTATATACATGTCCGATTGAAAGTACCTATAATGAAATAATGCAATTTTCATTATTTTCATTATTTCGTATTTCGTGACATACAAATATGTTGTAAAAACATAATAATCGTTTCTATTGAATTTTGATTTTGTCACTATTAAATTCGTTAATCGTCAATTACACGTTAAAATAATTTAAATTGTACAAAATTTACATTCACAGTAAAAAAAGTTTATTTGTACAGTAAAGACTATTTTTTCAGAGTAAAAGAAAAATTAAGGTAAGCTAACCTACTCGTTTTACTGTACACGCACTAAATTTACTATATTTAATGATTAGAATCATTTTTTAAAATTGTGTTTCGGTTAAATTTTTATTGTACTGATTTTTGTTCCTGTGCAAGTAATCTTTTTCTGTGTAAATTTAAAAATTCATATTTCTCTTAATACTAAAAGATGCTTCAAAAATTAATAAAATTTGAGCAAATGTTGTGACTTCTGACATAGATATGTCATATGTATTTAGAAATTACAAACGTTTACAGAAATTTAAATAATTAATATAGATGCAAAGCACATCGTTTAGCAAGCTTTTTTATTTTTATATGAAACATTTTGTAAATTATTATTGTTAAAATAATCCAACAAATTATTGGTACTATTTAAAAATATATAAAAAAAGACTAAAGGTATGTGCATAATTAAAAAAATATAAACTCCAATATAAAGTGCATTCGAATTATCAATTAAAATAATTAACACTGATCAAACAAATGAATTTTATTTGCCCATTCAACATTTACTGAATATTTACAAAATTTTATTTGTCGAATCAATAAAATTCGTTGAAAAATTTTAACTATGCTGAAAATTAATTATCCACGAATTTCAAAATACACATGCAAAAATTCAAAAAATGTTATCATTATCATCGTTATAACAGTTCTCAATATAATAATTTTAAAAATTCTGTAACTTCCAGAAACGGTAGAAATCCACAAAAATATCTGTCCATTGGAGTTGGGTGAATATTTGGAGAGACGAAGTGGACAAAGATGCAGGTAAAATGTTTTTGTTGTTATTTTTTCTTCCTTCTGAGTTTCCTAGTCGGCCTTGAATCCCGTTTTTTGACTGAACACAAGAGACGACCCGAGCTGGCTAGTGCAATTCGATGCACTCGGCGAAAAGCGAAATCTGTATTGTATGCAACACAGCTGATCGCCGTTCTCATTCGCCGGACCCCTCAATGGGCTCATAAACCAATTTCTTTATTTTATTTTCTCCGAAAACATGAACTAAGAGTATTAGTGACAATGCAACTTTAAATTTTACGTAGTAAGAGAGATATGAATTTTTAAAGTTCAAAATTATGCGTGTAACTGTTATTCTTTTAAAATATTTTTATATGCGTATAATTTATGTTATATTAATGGTTTTTTTTTATAAGGATCTTTATTACTATTTTACTTGCAAATAATATACATTTTAAAACTGTACTTATTACAATATCGCGAATACAAATTATAATGATACTCCGTTTTTAAATTAGACAACCAAAGAAATCTCTCGAACGCTGGAAGTATTGAAAATAGGAAAATCAGGTAGGCCATGGAAAACAAAATTTGCGCTTTCTTTTTAAACTGTTATTTATGTGTTATTTGAAAATAAATTGCGAAAAATAAGTTAGTAACAACTTAGTAAAATATGGATTTAACAGAGAATCATAATTTATAATTTAAGTGAAATTAATTTGACAGTTTTTAAGTCTCCCAGTATTTATTTTGCAAATATTGGCAATTTTAAGTCACCAGAATTTAATTTGATAACTTTGGCAGCTTTAATTCTGTCAGGAATTAATTTGAACGCATTCTAAAAGAAGATTAAGTGTATTATTCTTTAAGGGAACTACGTTAAACATATTTAAAATAAAATTCTAAAAAATATAAATCGTGACTCTTTTATGACAGAAAATTACAATTGCATACAGTTTTCATAGGTATATATATATATATATATATATATATATATATATATATATATATATATATATATATATATATATATATATATATATATATATATATATATATATTCTTTCATTGGAAAGAGTATTTTTTTTCTCGTTTCAATAAGGTAATGTTTAATGTACAACTTTTTCAAACAAACGAGTTATTTACGTTTGAAAATACGAAAAAAAGTTTCTAGTTAATTTAACCAAGTAAGCCATGGAAACATTTTTTTTATAAACTTATTATTTTATTAACTTATTATTATTAACAAAATATTCAAAGTAAATATTCAAATTAAAAGCTATCATTTCTTAGGCACATTTCAGCTCTTTTGGGAATAGTTCCGACCGTTCTACCTTTCTATGTAACTGAATGTAGTTTGCAACACTCTTAAAATATACAGGATGGTGACCGCGACCCCGGAACATAGAACTTTAACATGTAAAATCATACGTTCTTAATTTCCTGCTTCCCTAATTAATTTAGGTAAAAATGCTTCAAATAAAAGTACAAAATTCTGCATCTGAATCAATAAGCAACATTAATTTTGTATGCCTTGTAATGACAGCAATTAGGTATGAAAATGTCGAAAATCACCTCAAAAATAGCAATAGCCATGGAATTGAGACAAAATAAATAACAAATGTCTAACGGTTTATCTGTCAACTGTCACGTTAGGATAATTTATTTTTATTAGATATTATTTCTAATATCTGTTTCAATTAACAATTATCTGTTAATTTAAATTGATATTTGTTCACTTGAACAGAATTTACAAATCATAATGAAATTAAATTAACCTAGCTTGACAGATAAATCGTTATTGTTAATTTTTTGTTTCTATTCCATGGCTGTAACTATTTTTGCGGTGATTTTCGACATTTTCATACATAATTTTTGACGTTACAAGGCATACAAAATTAATTTTGCTTAATGATTCAGATGAAGAATTTTATGCCCTAAAACTATTATTTGAACTTAAAATAATTAGGAAAGCAGGAAATTACGAAAATCTGGTTTTACATGTTAAAGTCCTATGTTCCGGGGTCGCGGTCACAAGCCTGTGTATAAAAATATATAAATAAATTTATACAAAAACAATTGTTTCCATGGCTTACCTGGCTAAATTATCTAAAAACAGGTAACAAAATTTTCATTTTTAAGTGTAAATATCTTGTTTATTTGAAAAAATTGTACATAAACAACATTACCTTATTAAAAAGTCAAAAAAAAATGCTCTTTCTAATAAAAGAATAAAAAATATATATTTTGTCCCATATTTTGGGAACCGCTGATACAATTTTTTTTTCTGGTATCACCAATTTTCTTATTGAAAATGGCACAATTCTGCTCAACCAACTTCGTACCTCGTCAAATAAGAAGTTACCAATAGTGAGCAACATGTATAAACATTTTTACGTTAATACTCGTTAATTAATACATATATGTATATTTTTAGTTCACCTGATCCTGATTGTATTAAATATGTAGTTAAATTTTGACAATGATTTATGAGCTATTCTGAATCACTAAACTTCATAGCGCATATGAATTTTAATTGAAGTGCAATCATTATTCGCTTTTGTCATTTCTCTGCTGTCGACTTGCATTTGCATTTATATGCAAATGGAAGAAAAATTTACTCATGGTTTAATTTGCTATTAGCTCTTGGGAATATTGTTTCCAAACTATGTATGAACCAAATACAAAATATAATATCTGACCTAAATCATTTCGAAGGCCTTTGCATAAAATGTTGTTAGCTGATCAGTGATAGTTGACTACACATTGTTACCATGGTAACGAATAAAAAAAAAAAACGAGATACAAGGATTATCAAAGTTAACTTGATTATTCACCAGAAATTAATATTACTTAGGAAAATTTAAAAAAGTTAACAGTGTGAATTTCCAAGGCAAAGTCATTTTAAAAAATATGTATTGCATATCAATTTTTGCTTTAAAGTGAGATAATATTCAATAGTACAGTATTTTATTAAAAAAAAGTGAAATCATAAATTTAAACAAGTGTTATTTGATTTACATTTGTTATTTTACACTAAATTTTGTAAAATTTTGCAAATTGTAAGTAATAAAATGTAAAAATTGTTCGTTAAATAATGTAATTTATAAAAATATTACAATAGTAATATTTTAAAGAAATTTCATTCTACACTATAATCAATACCATCTTGTTCCTAATTTATTTATATATTTATTTATTTGTGTCGAACTAATAAATATACACAAGTACATACATAATATGTGCAATAACAATAGCAAAAAGTTTCTAATGTAACAGGTTAAAAATCGCAAGGTAGTATGTTGTGAATGGACGTACTTAAGGTAGTTTATCGTGGAACCATTTTCCAGAATTAATTGAAAATTGAAGTACATCTCAACTGAAGTATAATCCACCTGCTCTCCTAATTTAAAAACAATTGACCACGTGGTAGCTGAAATATTTGCAATTAAATTTGGCCTTTTTAAAACGTGAAGAATAGGAAATGGCAAAATAAATATAATATTTTAAATTATAACTTTTATATCCACATCGACACTTAATCAAAAAACTAATATGTCATAGAAGACTAATTAAGGATTTTATATAAAAATTTGAAAATTATTTACCACCCAGATTTAATTTTATTGCCTCTAGAAAATTATAGTATGAAGACACGATAAATAGATAGAATTATATTTGACAACCATGTACAAGCGTTCCAGATGGAGTATCAGTTAGCAACACCCTCTTTGGTATTAGCAAATAAGAGGTGTTTTTTGGTTAAGGAATTTCAGCCGTACATTCGAAGGAAATATATTTTAAATGAGTATTTTACGTGAAAAGCATGAAAAGTTTAAACAATACAATAGTACTTTTGTTCTTTTAAGAAATATATTACTTTGTTTTACAGTTCCGATTTGTAGTTTAGAATTAGTATTAAATCTCAAAATATCTTATTATTTTTATACTCGAATGTACCAATAAATGTGAGCAAATTTCAAAATTCAAAGCGTTTGTTTAGAAAAAGATATAAGATTTACTAGGCATTATTACTAATAACAATGTAAATATAGAAGCGAAATATCATGATAATAAATAAAATAACTTATTTGAAACCAATTTACAAATTATATGAATGGAAATAAAACGGATTTTCTAACACAAAAGTATTGTTAAAATAAAATAAAAATCATATTTCGAAAAAAACAATATTTATTTAGTTTGAGAGTTTTAGGGAAAATTGTTGAATTTTAGACTAAATTATCGATTTTTACTTAAGAATTCAACAATTTTTTCTCTCCCTTTAATCTAAACCCAACCTAACATGGAATAAGAAAATCATGATCTAAACAGAGATGAGCAATTGCTTGATTGAAACCGAACAAAATTCTAGTAATGGTCTGTGACAAACGAACGCGGATTTCCGAATGGAGTAGAAAGAGTAAAACAAACGAACAGATCTTATATTTCTGTGTCTTAAATGATAATGTACAAACTACACTTTAAAGTGAAATACAAAAATTTGTGTAAATGTGATTTCTTCAACGAAGATTTTCCATTATCCGGTAAGTACCATAATTTAATCCATGTATATGTATAATGATTTAAGATGCTTATAATATGAATCTTAGCTTTATATTTATCTTTATAATTTATTTATACATAATACCTACATCTTGTAAGATCATTACATAGTCAATATACATTAGTTCGTGCTATTTTACGAAATATACTTATTCAATTTTGCACCAATTTAACGTGTATTTTCATACCAAATTTGTAATTTACACAACATCGTGTGCACCATATAAACCAATTTTAGTGTTTATTTTACAAAGAATTTCTTAAAGTGTACGGTTTTAAGGTCTAGATTTAATGTAAATGACCCTTGTTCTAATTTGTTACTACGGTGGAGGCCCCATTATGTATAATAAAAATTTACACATTTCTTTTATATATCATTACTACACAAAGGATAACTTTGTCATTGTTAAATATAGTAATATAAAAATCCATACATTTAAAAATTTAATATTCCAAATTTTAAATATTCTATTGAAGTGAAGTTTTCCTAGTAGATGAAAGTCAATATATTTATTTTATTCAATTCATTACGTGGTGTTTGCGAAACGTCCGTTAGAAATTGATTGCTTTTTATTCATGAAATTGGATTGCACTGCATTCGTTGCAAAAACTGTATAAATGCATGGGAATTTTTATCAATAAATTAGTAATTTGTTAAATGGACACGTATTCGTATTTATATTTTCCAAGTATTTTGTAAATATAAAACTAATTGTTTTGGGAAGATTCGCTACAAATAATAGAATGTTTAGTGTTTTATATTTTTCTTACATCTAATGAATTTAGCTCATTGTAGTGACAGTCATGAAATTGAAACAAAATTATTTATTATTATTTGCAGCTTTTCTTCATGATACAAACTTTCTATATATAAACCAAAACACAATAAATAGTAATATTATAATTATGAATTCTCTTTTTAAACACAATTAGAAAACAGTAGTAACAAAGCTAATAAATTATTATAACTATGCATTTATTTGTAATTATGTTTCAATTCCATTAAAAGTTCAAAAATCGGAACTAAAGTACCTAATCCATTATACAATTTCATGCAAAGGCAGTGTTGCCAACATTATGATAATTATTGTACGTATAAGATAATTTAGGCAGGTGTACAATGTACAATAGTAAATCTGTACGTAAAATGACGAAAAATATGTACAAGACCGAATTAAATAATTTCGATGAAGAAGTTTGAGATAACACACATAATTTGAGTGTTCTTTACGATAACTTCAATGTCCAGAGGTTCGCAGCACTGAATACAAGTTCGTTTGTTTGACTAACAGCAACTGACAGATTTGTCAACATAACCTATAAAAATAATTTTTTGATTTCAAATAAAATTTAATATTTACTTCGGCAAAAAGTAGAACTCCAGTACCTTGATACATAAATAACTATTATTAAACTTCAAATTCGATTTTTCAGGTTACGTACAAAATAAAATCTAATTAGAGATTTAGATGTACAATTTAAAATAATATACAACAGATTTCAAGTATAGACACCTGATATATGATTTTTACAAACTTTTTTGAAGGGTTCTTCCTACTCTCATTTATTAACGAACTATCTGATTTTTTAAAAATGTACAATATATAATTTTCCAAATAATATGAATATTTCAATTCTGTTTCAAATCAATATTATTTTAAATTATTTGTGTACATGTATAGTAATTAAATTTTCTTTCCATATGCAGTAGTATTTGTATTGTAACATATTATGTTAGTGTATTATTAATATTTACATTAAAATTATTCATGTGAAAACATAATATTTTAATATCTATACGTACACGCAATATTTTTTTAATAAAATATGTATATCATAAAGAATTTTTTAAATACAACTCAACTGAATCATTTAAATAGTTTTGGTAATGCCAATTCCCAGGAACTCATAACTGACGTGGAGGGTAAATTTTATACATATTATTGATTTGTAGTGATAAGACGGAATTTAAAGATAATTACTAATAAGTGCATAATGTTCGAACTGTCAGAAAAATTAGTTTATTATCTTTGTTACTACTATTTTCTAATTCGTAATTATTATATCACTATTAATTGTGTTTTGTTTTATAAACAAAACGTTTTTATCACGAAGAAAAGCTGCAAATAACAATATTTTTATTTAAAATTAATGTGTAACAATTACAGAAAAATAAAAAAATACCGTATTCCCTATATCTCCCGGTATATTTTTAATATTATAAATATTTCGAATTTTATCGATTGACCAATCAATAGAAGTGATATCATCTAATACTGTTTTTAAAAACATGTAATGATCTGATAAAAACACATTCCCATCTGCTTGGTCGGATTCGAAATAAAGTAATTTTATTTGGAACCTAATCTGAAATTCATTTCTAACTCTATCAGATTTCATTAGCAGTGATACACAGACATGGATGTCAATAGCAATTTATCGTCCGGCGTTGTTTTGCTGTATGAGCCGGAGTCGATCGAGCCGGGGCCGGGAGCCCCGAGCCTTGGTCGAAACAACTCGCATTCGCTTAGCAACTGGGCGAACTCGACATATGGTCTATGGTGGTGATACGTCCACGAAAAAACGACCGTCTAATCAATATGTAGGTATCAATGGGACCGACCACAGACACAATGGCGAATCACCGGCTATGATTAAAGGGTTCTTCACCAGTGGCGTGCGCGCCAAGGGTCACAATTTGCAACATCTGCCACGTATTTAGCAACTATCAATGCATATGAATGTGAATACTACATATGAAGTTTCAGTTTCCAGGGTTGACCTGATTTATAAGACTTTTTTTTAAATAGCAATGTTTTAAATCGCATTTTATAAGTTACAGAGTTTTTCAAAAACATACCGAGAAATTTCCAGGGGTTGTAGTGTTGTAGAGGATATCAAAACAAACACTTTTTGTTAATAAATCCGCAATATCCACAAATAAGCCGTTTTAGCTGTAGAAGAAAAACCAATTTCCAAAGAAAATATTTTGAATTAAGTTGACAGAGAGCAATTCAGGAATGAAAGAAATGTGTCGAATACATATTTTATTACGAGCCCTTACACAACCAGACTTTACCAGTGAGTCAAATTATTTTTCTGAAATGTATTTATTTATGTATAAATGGTTAACAAAACGACAATACAGTAGAGACCCTTTAATCCGAAATGCTAAATGTAAGGGGATGTTAGGAGTAACGATTTGTTCGGATTACTGAATTTGTGTGAATAAGTGTAAATAACATCAATTTAGAATGTTTTGAAATATTTATTACAGTACCTATTTAATTATTATTTTATTTTTTAGTTTTAATTTTTTTCTTGTGTATGTATTAACATTACCTCTTTCATATAGTTATTGTTATGCAATATTATTTTGTAATTGGGGTATAAACGTCATGTTCAATTAAATATAATAATTAATTAATACTGAAAAAAAAATTGTTTGTTTTCGGGTGTTCATTCCGGCTTTGATCGTCAGTCGCCGAAGTATTATGCTTTATTATCCAATAAAAAATGTACGTACTTATACATCCACCAGTTGCAATCAATAAAAGCAAAATTTGATAGTCTTTTCCAAGAATCACACGTGCTAGTTGTTACGTTCGGAGAAGTTTTATCTCACAGTTCGGATTAAACGGTCCTTGTTCATATTACCTTCCTTCTACTCAATGCGGATTACTGGATGTTCGGATTACCGTGGATCGAATTAAAGGGTCTCTACTGTATTTCGTTTATATTTCGCGCGTATTTTAAGGGTATGAACAACTATGGTAAATTCAAATATATTTTTTTGCAAGATTGAAGTAGAACAAATGTAACGCAATTTTTTTATTATTGAAGCAATCTTCATCTTCTTTGGCTCGAAATTTTGTTTATTCTTATATCATGATAAATAATTTTTGAAAATTTCTAATTAATATGCTTATTTAATATTACTATCCAACATAGAAATAAAAATCATATGGTTTATTTTATAGGTACTTCATTATTGAATACACGCATGAGAAATAGTAAATGTTTCGACAGAAAGATGGCACTGTTATTTTTAAAGCGTTATTCTTTTACTTACGTAGTCGTTCTTACATAAAATTATTTATTCAATGCTAATGTTGATATTTTAATACAAAATTATATTTATATACTTAAATGTTATGTAAATCAATAATTATTTTTTTCGTAATATATCCAGTCCATAGATTTGTTTTTTCGAGATACAAACGATATCAAAATTATAATTATAATAGTTATAATTTATTCCCTTGTTCCAAATATTAATTTATTAATAACAACACTAAAATAAATTGATAACTCCTACTATAAAATTTCAGATGAAATGTAATACTAACATTGCAAATGCGAACATTTACGTTTTGCATTATTGATTTGTTTAAAATAGTACACACAACATTTTGAATTAAAAATTTTGAGCAATGTGAATCGCAAAGTTAATTAAATTTCTGATATACAAAATAAATTTTTCCAAACATTTATTCGAGTACTTTTTCACTAAAGAGTGAACCAAGAAAAAAATATTCAACAATTTTTACATTATCAAAATTTGGAAATTTTCATCATTTCTTATTTTTGAAAATTTTCATTAGTACATTTAGTAATTTTAATTTTGTATCATATTTACTAACAAACAATACAAATAAAAATTTAACATTTTTATCGCATGTAATTATAGAGCTCAGTGTATTTTTAACGAGGGTAGTTACATTAGTAATAATTAAAAAAATGTAAATTTGCAATTAAAATTTGAAATGAGAAAACCATATATGAAGATATATTTCAATTATTCCCCCACATAGTTTGATTCTATACATTTATTAATATAAAGGGTTCTTAACCAGTGGCGTGCATAAAAAGGGTGCATTATACATTTGACACTGCAAATTCAAATTTGCAATAAACACTTTTAAAACGAAGCATAATTTGAGTACATAATTTTGAATGATATAATTTTTTGAGTGGCATACCATAGGAATATGATTATGACAAATTTTAAACAACATTATTATTACAAGAACAAACATTTTCAACCAGTATTATAATTGCAAGAGTACAATTATTATATTTAATTTTTTTTTTTTAGTAATAATAAAAAATTAATAATAAACATATTTATAATAATATTGGCGACTACTATTTTCCACATAATATATAAATTTCATAAATTTGTAATGAATATAATTTCCTAATATATATTCATATTAATTAACAAATTCATTATTAATGAACTGCAAATTCAACTATCAGCATTAAAATATAATACAACGGAATAAAATTAGTAATTTTACTAAATATACATTTTAATATTAAAATAATAATACATTTAAAGAGGTAGAGTTCTAATAAATTAATATATTTATAATCGTCACTAAAGTGCAGAAAATTGTCATTAAAAGTTCAGAAATTAACACTAAAGTAATCCAATTATAATTTCATGCAAATGCAGTGTTGCCAACCTTACGATAATTATTGTACATGATTTGTACATCTTAGGTCCGCTTTTAGTTTGTTATTGATAACCAGCGGTTATGTTGAAAAACTGTTCGCACCGTTGGTTGTTTGGTTAGAGCTAACTGGAAGTTAAAACTGTTGTTCAATTCTTAACTAATGGTTAATAAACTATCACTTTAAATAGAGGAGGTAGGATCGGGCCTAAAATAATTTGGGTAAGTGTATATGTACGATGTACAGTAGTAAATGTACATAAAATCACAAAAAAATAAGAATAAGAAGAATGAACTAAATAATTCCGATTTTCGCTGAAGAAGTTTTAGATAAAACACATAATTTTGAGTGTTCTTAACCATAACTTCAATAGAAATATTAGCAATATTGAGTGTATGACATCAGACTGACAGATATATAAACATAACCTATAAAAAAAATCCTTTCATTTTCACAATTTTTTCATTTCAAATTAATCATCTCGAAACTGAAGTTCTTTTCATAACTCATATGCCGCAGTCATTATAAAATTTAGAACTTCAATGCCTTAATAATAAATACAGGGTGTTTCAAGAAAAGTGACCAGCTCGATTATTTTCTTTATTATTGAGAATAGAAGAAAGTCATTCAAACAAAAGTTGTAGTAAATCGAAGGAGACATTGACTTCTTGAAGTTTTTTTTTTTATAAACCAGTGGTTCTCGAACTATAACATACAGTTATATTTTCATGGTGTATATTATTTTTTAGGCTCATTCGATAGAGTATTTTTTTCTGAATTCAACCATGTAATCATTTCATATAACAATAATATTAAGAAAAATTTAATTGATATTTAAATAAATTTTATTTTTATAGCTATTCATACAGAACAACAATTGAGCTTAAATTAAAACGAAACATGAGTATTTGTTAATAAGTTTAGAAATAGTGTTAAAACCATTAATTATAGAATTATGCACTAAATAATTCAAATTGACAGATAGCAGTTTTTGTTATTCATACATAGTCTATTGAAAAAAAAACTAGAAATAAAATTTATTAGAATTTCAATTGAATTTTTCTCAATATTTTTGTTATGTAAGGATATATAATGATTACAAGTTTGAATTCAGAAAAAAAAATACTTTATCAAATGAGCCTAAAAATATATACCATCCCATTTAATAAAATATTACTTTGTTATAGTTTGAGAACCAATGGATTAATTTTTATTTTTTTCTTCAATAAGTGAATGTCCTCCTTGATTTACTACAACTTTTATTTGAGTGATTTTCTTCTATTCCCAATAATAAAGAAAATAATCGAGCTGATCACTTTTCTTGAAACACCCTGTATAATTAGGTTTTTATAATATTATGAAAATGAAAGATGACTTGTTAGATGTTAAAAAGTAGTTACTTTTTCGATTTGAATAAAAATACTTTTTTTTATTTTGTATATGGCTAAAGACTAAAAATAATGAAGTTAAAAATTGGAGCAACGTAGGAATATGCATTAAAGAGAATATAATTAAACTTAATTTACTTGTTACCATAATAAGTATCAAAAGTAATGTATAAAATTCATGAAGAATAATTTAAACGAGAAATAGGGTAAAATTTATGTATGTTATAAATATTAATCATGTATTATGCTATATAAACCTATAACATTAATAAACAATATAAACTATTTTATAAAATGGAATTAAATACATAAACAGTAACTCAATTTCCCCTATTATTTCTGCTATTAATAGTTTAAAAGCGCCAATTGCCGCAATGAAATTACGGATATAAATAGTCTCAAATATTCGCTAAAAATAAACTTGTTTCCGGTAGTGTACAGATTGTCAACAGAAGGCGAAATGACAACAACTCGACTACCCTACATCTGGCCGATCGATGATGGTCAAAACACAATGAAGAACGATGCTTAGCGACCCTACTTTCTCTTCCCTCCGACAAAAATAAAAATGCATTTGTCCTACGCATAATTTCAATTTACACACGTAGTTGATAAGCATAAAAACACTAGATCCTATCATAATTTCGTCACTTGTTTGCATTTGAATAAATGCATGCGAATATGTAGATATTTACTTTAGACTGGTCTAATTAGACGATGACAGATCGTAACTGTTAATAACTGAATGTATTAACCTTGAATAATTTCCGTTTCCGGCTGACAATTTTTCCGTACCGACAAATATAACCTGTTTCTTGTAATTGATCCTTCGAAAATTATTAATCATTAAACATTTAAAGTCCTATTTTTATACGTTATAATTTGAAAAAAAATATACAATAATAACGATGTAACGTGCCTTTATTATTAAATATTAAGTAATAGCACCTGTTACATTAACCATTATAAAATCAAAAAGTAAATATATCAAAGTTTAAACGTCTATTTCAGTTAGTTATCTGTTAAAATAAACTTAATTTCTTATACAGCATTATTTTTTATGTGCATGCTAATCTTTCATAAAACAACATATAAATATATAAAATGAGAAACATTTATAAATATGCGCTATGTATCCGAATACCGCACATCATTTATGAACTAGTATTGACATCTGTTAGAACTTGTACACACTATATTCGTTTTAAAGATGGCACACAGAACAGCGGGAAATTTAAAATTGCCTTTCATTTCTTATCAGTAGATTATGTTGTTTAAACTCTACTTAACGTCGGAAAATTTAAAATTAAAATAAACAAAAGATAATTTTTAATTGACTTTTTGGTTTTACTTTATAGTTGATACCAGAGATCCTTTAAAAAACTAGGCAAATTGCACATTCTATACATTAAAAAAAATAAACATTTATTTCAATGAAAATGTGATGACGAAAAAGGATTAAAAACGTTTTTATATATTTCAGTTATTGGCATTAATTTGTTGATGCAAAATATTAAAGATTCTGTTGGAATCTCATTAGATTCCAGTCTTTTAATTTTATGATCGTATAAATTATTTCCTCTGAAACTACACGTAATATGTTAATTTCATTTTTAAATATTTTAAAATTATGTTTCATCAAGGAATTACATATCTTCAAATGAAATTATTAAAACCACTTTCTTCAAAATAAAACGCTCTTTTGAACCGAAAGATGTTATTGTCGTAGAAAAATAGATAAAAAAAACGCTAGAATCCATCTAACCTTATAAGAATCTAACCATTGAAGTAAGAATACTTGTTATGTACAAAACTTATTACATTTCCTGGTAAACACATAATTTTCTAAACACAGTGACGCAAAAAAAAATCACTGAAGCAAATTTTCTATATTAGGTATATAATAAAAAATATTAGAAAAACTATTATTTCTTATTCAGGTAATTTACCAAAAAGATGTTATAATTTATAGCAAAACTCCGAAACGACGTCACGTATTGAATAACATCGGAAAATACGTATTGTAAAAAGTCTACTTTGCTTCAAAAACAACAATATTTTCAGAATTCTGAATTCTACGAAAGCAAAAAATTTAAAAATGACTTACATAGAGTAGGCTTTGAAGTGGTAGTACACCAGGCCCAGTCCGTAGAGGAAGCATGGATCCTCGTAAGTCCTGTCTTTCTGTAGATTATAAAACTTCTGATACGCAGATAATGCTAAAACAAAACAACTGTTAAACATAGTTACGCAGTATTTAAATACATGTTTAGTTACTTAAATATTATTTAATTGTATATTAAAAAAAGAGTTTTATAAGACATATTTTTTCGCAAGCGTCAAAATTTAGAAAACGAGCCGTGGGGAGTTTTCTAAATGTCAAGTGCGAAAAATGAGTTCTTTATACTATTTTTTATATTCTGCGTCTTTTACATACTACCATATTAAAAAAAAACTATATTAAACTGAGTTCATTTGGGGAAATTTGTATGTCTAATGTTGTAGTTGGTAACATTGGATTGACATTTATTCAATGGACCTATTACATTAAAAGAGATATTAATAAAAGTGAAATGTACATAGTGCGCAGTTGACTTTTACCGCAGGTGGGTGATATAGTGTAGAACATTTAAATTTCAAATATGGCAGCAAATAAATATACAACAAATTTAAAAAACTAAGTAAATTTAAGGATAATGCGACGAATACTTTAAAAAGAGAAAAAAAAAACAGATGGAAATCAGAAAAGAGAATATACGTTTTATACAGAAGGTTATGTCCACAATATAAAAATATTAGAAGTAAGCGATACAATTTAATGCGTTAAATTGTTTTCGTATTTTGTTATGTTCCTGCATATTTGCACTTCAAACTTGCATTCTTATTTCCTTGCTTATTATGTTTATTATACCAAAATTGTTGTGTTCCGCGTACCAAAACAATCGAAAAGTGACAGTAAATAGCATAATTGTCAAATTATATGTTTAAGAAACGATATTACAATCTCTGGTGAACCATGAATTTTACATAGCATATATATATATATATATATATATATATATATATATATATATATATATATATATATATATATATATATATATATATATGATTTAGAAAAAATCTACTAGATGGCATATCTAAAATGACGTCACACAGTCATTTAAATGTAATAGGTCCATTATTTGAAAGTTCATGGCAACTATGATATATAAACATAAGTAAATGTCATCTAGTACCAACCTTCTAAAACAAATAATTGCATATCGAAATGAACACTCTTTCGATACGCAATTGGGTTTCGTAATGTAAAATAAATTATTTACTATTTTTATTTACAATAGGTACTGTTTTTACTTGGACATTTGTATTTGTATCTTATTCCACCTAAAGTATAAAGTAAATAGTGTTGCCATCTACAACCGATTTACACTTTTTATAAAACAAAGAATTAGCTTTTCTTCATAAAATTACATTTCAAGATCAATTTTGACAACTTGCCTTTTGAATTAAATAATGATGAGACATACGTTTCTCTGTGTATATACTTCGAGTTAGGCTTTATTTGAACACAATGTATTATAATATACATACTGTCCCAACATGGGGATCCCGAAAAGTATAACAGATACGAAGATGGTTAAATAAGACTAAAATTGGCCCAATAAACGACTATTTTAGTGGTTTATTATTTACGGGGTAGTAAAACAAATTAAAAAGACAAATATATATTTTAATTTGTTTATTTTTATTGCTAATTTCCAAATTTAGTTCTCAAAATTTCGTTCAGTCTAATTAATCTTAATAATTTTAGAGATTATAGTACGCTATGATTTATTCAAAACAAAATTTGAAAAATGGTTTAGTGCTGAGTAAGTTAAAAGTAAGAATGAATATAAACTTAAAATCAAACAGTTGTTAATACCTAATTGGTAATTTATTTGTTACATTATTGTTTTACCCTACAAAATTAATAATGTAGGGGGCATATTTTTTATTCCTTTTTATGAAATTTTGTACGGTAGATATGACAATTAATGAAAACCCGATGTGAAAATTCCGTATATTAAGCAAAATGACTTTTTAAAGTTTTGCGATTAGTTCGTGACGTCACCGGTGTTTGTCTAGTGGCACTGAAACAGTGTTCCTGCATAAGAACAAATATATATTTTTTAATATAAAAAATATATTTTATATATTTTGTCTTAATTAATATTAATTAAATTTAATACAAACGAAAATAAAATAATTCTTTTAATTTTATGGTATTTATTTGATAAAAAAAGTTTGAGATAACAGTGGCGCCAGTGAGGTAAACTAGAACTGCCAATGGGCAGTCACTGATGCGGAAGTAAGTCCAATTTTGAGGAATGCTTCATTGTTAGGTGGAACAAGGTATATATATATCATGACGTATTTGCAATTATGATTATAAAAATATATATTTTTATTATACAAAATTACCTTTGTCGTATTCTTCTAAAAGCAGATGGAAGTGCCCGAGTTTGACCCATGTTTTTGGGTCAAAGTTAACTGGATTCGAAATTGCACTTTTCGTTTTTCCAGATTCTTGTGCGGCCTTTTCTTGACGGTGAGCCTGAATAGCCATACATTGTAAGTATTTCACAGCCTGAAATAATTTTTGTATTGTAATGCATATCAAATTAATGTTTACAGATGACACATCTTTCAAAATCGTATTTATATGCGGTAATATTAAATTACATCTCTAAAACGAGCTGTTATCAAGACAAACAAATTCCATAAACAAAAACGGTATATAGACCACATATAATGACGTTCTACAAATGAAACTTGATACTATATTATCACAATTATTATTTTTACCTTTTTTTAAATATGTATGTAGAGTATGTATATATTTTTACACTAAAATTTAGAAATATATGTAGTACTGTATGTAATATTAACAATGTTATTGAAAAATTGGTTGACTTTACGTGAACTATCCGGCATTTACTGTGCAACATTAAATTGCCTAATTTAAAAAATATAAAGTAAGATTTGTTAAAATATTTACCTTTTGAACTAAGGCTTTCTTCTTGGCATTACAAGGCAGTTTCAGAACTAGATAACCGTATTGTCGACTGTAATAAAATAAATTCATTAGAATGATCCTAACCAACAAATTAGTGTCAAATGACGTAGGGCAATTAACAATATATGTATGTTAAGAACATTTATAAAGCATGTTTAGGTACTCTATGGATTAATTGTTTATTGAATAACATAAAAATACAAATTCATAACCAACCTGTCTAGTTCTGACAACACATGCAATTCTTGAGGGGTAAGCGTTGTCTCATCAGAATCTTCTGTACCACTTGCTGTAGACTTACTCATTATAACATTCTATTTACAATTTCAATATACATTTAAAATATTAACACTTAATATTATTTATATTACAGGAGTTGTTACACCGAACAACAAAACACTGTACAAACACCAACTAGAAATGAGGACAGGGCTACCAATATCCAACAAATTGAAATTTTTGCGCGGTCAGAAGAGCATTGGTTGACTTTGTGCTGACTTGCGCAGTAGAAATTTTATTAATCACCAGCGATCATTAAGCTATTTTTTACAAATATTTACTTTTGGTGCTGTCAGAATTTATCAAAGAACATTGAAAATATTCAAAATAAAGTCATTACCAAATTGAATTTATTGCGCGGTCAGAGCACATTGGATGCTTCTGCCCTTGCGCAATATAAAAATATAGTTAGATGATAAAGAATGCTTTTTAAATTTATCTTATCAAATCACCAATAAACATTAAGCTAATTTTTATAAGTATTGACCTCAGATACTGTTGGAATTTATCGAAGATTTTATAAATATGTAGTTTAAATATAACTATGATGTAAAATACTTTGAAAATTTGAAATAAAACATTTTAATCTATGATTATTTTTGTTCATTTATAAAGAACCTACTATATAGGATATGAGTGCGGAAGTCTCTATAAAAAAGAGAGAAAACAGCTGATGACGTAGCAATGTAGCTCACTGTGAGCGACTTAAATTGTCAGTAGAAATTTCATGAGTTGTAGATATTATTGATTAGTCTAGCGTATTATATTACGTTTTATTCAAAATTGAGAAGTAACAATTTTATTAAAGTATGAATTATCAGTAATTATTGTGTATTTAAAATTTTATCATTTCTTATCTTAGTAAGCTACATGAAAACAACTTACTATCGGTTTATTCAGATTAGTTTGACAACTGGCATTTAGGTTAGGTGTATTTTTGACATACCTCTGTCTGTAAATAAAATCGTCGTACGCAGTTTGCTAACATAAGGTATGAAGATTTATTTTTATATAGAAATATGAGAAATATTTACATAATTATTATTTTAGATCATACAATATGGAAGACTATCAATCAGAGATATCAGAAATGTTTTTTACACCTGATGCCGATACTTGCCAAATTAAGAAAAACTCCACAGTAATTATTACAAACGTATATGAAGGTATTCCTGAAACTTTAGTATTAAACTTAATTGCGTGGTTAGTTCTGTTGGTTTTATTTACAATTCTTCGAAATCGTGCATGGGATTACGGCCGATTAGCGCTAGTCCAATGTCAACAAAATCTAATGCATTTGTTGTACGGAAATGTGGATGATGCCGTGACAATAGCTGAAGAGTCTCACGACTCTTTCATGTATAGAGATCAAGGGTGCTGCTCTTGGATTCCTGCTATTTTCACAATATCTAAAGAAAGATTTTTCGCTCGCTGTGGTCCAGATGCTGAGCTGTATTTATTATTCCAAAAATATTTAATGTATCTAATGACAATTATTATGATCATTTCCTTAAGTATTATTTTACCAATTAATTTCCACGGAGCCCTACAAGGAGACGAATATAGTTTCGGTCATACAACCATAAGCAATTTGGATCCTACTTCACATCTCTTATGGGTACACGTAGTAGTTTCCTTCGTATTTGTACCAATTGTTCTATTTATCATGCGGAAATGCGCGAGCCATATACCCACCAAACATTTCAGCTCAAAAACAATAATGGTAACCAACATATCACCACAACATCGAAAAACAGATGATATCAAAGGGTACTTTTCTTTATTGTATCCTAGCGTTACAATTAAAGAAGTTCAGTTAGCTTATGATATAAACAAACTAACTATTTACGAAAAAGAAAGAGAAAACGCACATGAAGCAAGAGTGTATTGCGAAACACATCATAAAGATAACTTAAAAGCGTATTCAAAAGGATGTTTCATTTGCTGCTGCTGTTGTCAGTCAGTTAACGCATTGGAATATTTTACTGCGGAAGAAATGCGCCTAACAGAAACTGTAAAGTCTCATCGTGAACTAGCGTTGGCAAAACCCCTGGGAATTGCCTTTGTAACATTAGATTCAGCAAGTGATGCCAAATTAATCGTGAAACATTTCATCCCAGGCACTCATCGAGAATGGATTTTAACCCAAGCTCCTGCACCTTCAGACATTTTTTGGGAAAATTTGAGCGTGGAATCCAAATTCTGGTATTTGAAGGCTGCTATCGTAAATGTCGTTCTTTTTATAATCTTATTTTTCTTGACTACTCCCGCTGTTATCGTAAATATGCTGAATGCTTTTTACATATCTCATAATAAACTAGATCCAGTTTTGTCTGAATTTCTTCCAACCTTGATTCTTTGCGCTATGTCCGCATTGATGCCTGTCTTTGTTGCATATTCCGATGATTGGCTCTCTCATTGGACACGTTCAAAACAAAATCGAGCTGTAATGAAGAAAACTTTTATATTTTTATTATTTATGGTTTTAATTCTTCCGTCTTTGGGATTAACTAGCGCACAAGCTTTAGTTGAATTGTCTTTAGAAAAGCATAATCGTACTCTAAGGTGGGAATGTGTATTTTTACCCGACAAAGGTGCATTCTTCGTGAATTATGTGATCACTTCCGCATTGATTGGTACTGCTTTGGAATTAATTCGTTTTCCCGAGCTTTCTCAATTTTTGTGGAAATTAGGTCTTTCTCGGTCTAAAGCTGAAATTGTAAACGTACAGAGAACAGTATTAACTGAATACGCATTTGGAATAAATTATGCGTGGACTATTTTAATTTACACTATAACCACTACTTATAGTTTAGTTTGTCCGATTATAACCCCATTTGGATTGCTGTACATGATTATGAAACATATTGGTGATAGACATAATTTGTACTTCGCATATCGGCCTACTTATATGGGCGTGGAAGGAAAACATATACATAATTCCGCAATAAAAATGGTGAGAATAGGCGTTCTTCTTATGCAAGCAACATTAGCCGGGTTAACTGTCGTCCGCGGTGGTTTAGGCCCTATGAATTTTGTCTGCATCTCATTGTTATTGTTTACTTCAGGTTTGTTTTTCTTCTGTAGTCCTTTCCTACTTTGTCGTGGGGGTAGTCCAACTGATTCAGATAACATGAACGTCCATTTTAAATACGTCGCACCAGTTTTACAAAATTCTGCAAATATATCTAACCCAGAAAGTCCAGTGTTTCATGTGGATTACGGTTCGGCTAATGTAGGTCCCGAAATAGTGACCAGCAGTAATGAAGAAGATGATGACAGTAAAAGATTTTAAATTAGTCGTGTTTAATTGTCTCCAAATGTAAACAAAAAAATATTTTACTTCAGTGTGTAGCTTTCGGATTGTAGCTTTAATAGCTAAAGCAAAGGGAGTAAATGAGTACTTCTATCTGGCTGTGAGGATAAATAATGTATACTTCTTTTCTTGTGTACTTTCTAAAATGTATTATTTAATGTGCTTGTATTATAACTTGTATATTATAAATAAATATTATTCTAATCATACTTTGCATTCGTATTATAGTTCTTTTTTCTTCTAGTAAAACGCACGCCATTATCGAACTAATAAATAACAAGTACCGTATCTCCTCTGTATTTGCATAATTTACTACAATGATGGCGTTCGTCTAATCACTGCATCTCTTTCTAATTTATATAATATTCTTTATTGTATTTCAAGTCTTACAACTTATTACAGTGTGATTTAATGGGGATGAGTCAGTTTTGCTACATATTTTTGTTACATTGGCGTTGTATACATTGCGATGATGGAGATGAGACGATGAAAGGACACACACAAACATCCAAGCCCATGGTGGGAATCGAACCCACGACCCCAGGATCCGTGCGGTGACGGTCGCTTTGAGCGCTGTCGCATCGCAACACGCTCGGCTACCGAGGCGACTCATCTCTTTCTAATTTGCATTTATCAATTCGGTGCCACGTTTTTATTACATCGACTACTGTAGCAAGTGCAACAGTTTCAGTGCAAATATCAGAGCGTCAATTTAAAAACCGTTACATTTGTATCACTTTTTGAGGAAATTTGTTCAACGTCGTCGTCATTTGATAGTGTTTTAACAGGAGCAGTTTTAGAATTTATGCATTTTAAACCAGAATCGTGTTTATTTCATTATTAAATTCAAATGTAACAATACATTTATATACCGCAGACCTCTTATCTCTAAACTCTCAGTATTTCTATTATTTTATCAAATATTCAAAACTGTTTAAATCTGTAACAATGAACGTTACTCCCTCATTACCACAATCCCTATCAAATTTTTGCATAACTGTGAACTGAATTACGAACTTTTTTTTCGCTTGCCATTTAATTTATGTGCATCCAGTGCACACTGTTCACAAAAGCTGAAAACGCTATTTGTTGTTACAACACATGCGTAGTACAATTTAAATGAAACATGTTACAAAAATCCAGTGCAAGTTTGTTAGCTACACAAGATTCGGACTGTGAAGACTTAATTATTGTACTTGCATTGTATTTACACATATACTTTTTACAGCTTAAAATATTTGAATTTGACGAACTGCACTGGCAAGAACTGACGATCGTAAGTGCAAGAAAGTGCACACTCAGTAAGGTTTAATTCATTCGAAAAGTATAAATGAAACATGTAAAACTCAGCTAGTGCGCACTGATTGTATAAATGCAAAACGAGTTATGCACTCAGTGCAAAAATGTTCGCACTAAATATATAAATGCAAAACGCTATAATGAGATCCTCCACCGTGGTAACAAATTTGAACATGGGACATTTATATTAAAACTAGACCTTAAAACTATATGTTAAAGACTATCCAAAGTTAAAAAAATAATCGAGTTTTTCATACTATTTCCTCATCTCTATATCTACGTCACACATTTACTCTTTTTTAAAATATCACTATTTTCAATCCTTTTATAAATAAGAAATACATTTTTTAGTATATGAAGAAAATAACGAAAATATACTAAAAACATGTATTTAAATTTATCTTGCCATGCCAAACTCTATGCGTTGGTATGAAAGTAAAAGACAGATTGAATGACATAGGCTACCAGTGGTAATCAAAACTTAGTTACGTAGTTTTTTGATTATTTTTTTAAATTGTTTCTTATCCACTATATTTTCAATTATTGCCCATGAGTTATTTTAACAAATTTATATATTTTACAAGTGCTGAAAAAGTTCAATTTATGTGACTCCAATTATTAGCCGAATCCACTGTTTAAGAACAAAATCATCTCTATATCTACGCCACAGAATATTAAAAAACGAATAATAATAAAGACTTTCTAAAACTACAAATCGCTTTCAATTTGATGAAGTTTCATATAAAACATAAAGTGATGGACCCCATTAAAGGGGTAAAAAGATATAGAGAAATATCACGTCATCAATATGGCGAATAAAAGCAGATGTTTTCAAATCACTACCTATCATATTCCTGATATATCTATGACGTTAAAAAAATTTCCCACAACTGGTTTGTTTCAAACGAACATTCAGTAGTGACGTGCGTTGTACTAGCAGAAAAATGAACTATATCTCCCTGTTAAAATTTTTCATGCGTTTTGCGTGCAGTACCTTTGTAGGTAAGTATACGTAACATTAATGTTAGATGATAAATCACAAGACGATATTAAAACAGAATGAATGAATTTATTTAATTTAGTTACAAAAAATGAATGGAAACAGTTCATCATGGAAATAACAATAAGGTACAAAAATTTACCACAATAAATAGGCAGCTCTCTTTTCATTTCACTCAAAAAGTATAACTAGAACTCATTTAATGCTTCTTTGTCTTTGCGCTACTCAATTTTTCGTATTTCCTCTTGCTGGAGTACCATAGTCCGAAAGGAATTGCTAAGGAAGGCAGAGTCATCACAGCAAAAGCAGCCCAGTCAAGAACGTGAGAAGAGAATTTCTTATTGTAATCACGGAAGGCGATGATGGCTCCTTCTCCGGGTTCGCTGCTTACAGCATATTGCACCTATAAAACAACATGCCACTCATGATAACATCTTGACCTCGCAATAAAAAAAAAATAACCCAAAGGAGATAACTTGGTTAGGTTTCTAACTAGGTTCAAATAAGAATTCATATAAAAAAGAATTCTAACCTGTGCGGATTCTTCGCTGATTTTGTAGTTGAGTTCAGCAGCAGTGAAGTTGAAATATCCGTATTTGTTGGGGCGGACAACAACAACATGTGTTACATTAGTCTGTGGAGGAATACGAGAGATCCTTGCACTTAATTTTCCACCAACAACTGAAAATGCTTCGGGGTGGAAACCGTGGTCTGTCAGTTGAACATCAACAGCTGCTGCATTTCCAGTATTATATATGTTATATTTAACAACTATATCCATACTTTCAACAAGATATTTATTTAAAATTTGTTTAGATACCAAAAGTCTGGCTCCGGTCTCATCCTCATTGCAATATGCGAATGAGAAAATGAGAGCGAATATAAACACCAAAGAGTTATACATTACTCTAAAAAGAAAAACTAATAAGAACTGGAATTATTAATTGTTTTAATAAATAGTTACCTTTTATATAATTATTTCGGTGTTTTTAAGTCAAAAATTAAGAGAATTTTGAAATCTTTGTTACTCGTGTCCACAACACTGCCGGACTAACCAAACCACTTCGCCAAGTCGTCAACTAAAAGAGCCACGCGTCATCATTCGCGGTTCACAGAACCGCCACGTAACTAAAAAACGAACACGCGAGCAAAACACTGTCTGTCAGCTGTCGGTATAGTCGGCATTTTATTTAACTACTGTGCGATCCATATTGTACTGGTCCATTACTGCAGCGCAACACATAGCACACCGACATATTCAGTGGCGCCGACTTTTACAAATTCTGGGGGAGGATCTGAACATTGGACTTTTACTTTTAACATGTAAAATTATACTTTCATGTTTCCCTAAAAAAAAAAAACAAATATTTAACGATTTATCTGTCAAGTTAAGTTAACTTATTTTTATTTGTTTGGCTGAGCCTCCTCGAGAATTGGATCAAAGGGGCTGCAGCCCTGGAGCTTCCACGTAGTCGGCGCCTATGGGCATATTTATTATTAAAATGTACTTAATATGCCCAAAAAAAAGTATTGAAATATAAAAGTGTAAGCAACAAATTCGAAATAGCACACGTCAACGCAAGCAAAAGCAAACAACGAATCAAAAATGGAGCAGTACAAAATGGCGAACTAATTCCCCGCACCCCGCACGGCTCAAACCATCAAGATTTCGGACTTGAGTTCCCTCTATTCTTAACTCTATGGTCGGTCCTTTATTTAACTACACGAACTGACAGTTGATTTCGTAGCTGTCAAAATTTTATTATTGAATGAATAAATGTTCACATTGACAATACGTTGTAAATATGTTATAAATGTTCTTTAAATTTGTATTTTTATTCTCATTGGATCCAGCTGTCTTATAAAACTGCCATGATTTTGTAAAAGTAATTAAATATTACAAAATGCATAGTTCGGACGTAGATTTGGAAGTTAAAGTTAAAAAAGGTTAATATTTATAATTAAATTAATCTAATAATGTATTCAGAATCGTCGTATATTTCAGCAACGGAAAGAATATCCGAGAATATGCATATAGTTGCAAATGAACCATCTTTGGCGTTCTATCGTTTGCAAGAACATGTAAGGAAAGCTTTAAAACCTATGGTAGACAGAAGGGTTGACGTTAAAAAGCTGCATATGGAATTACAAGGGCGATGTTACGACGTAGAATATGCTGTTGGGTACAAATATTAAAAGTTACAACATTCCAAACAAATTATATTATTATTTATATTTCAGAGCCATAAAAACAATGGATAAGGCAGAAGAAAGCTTTAAAAACATACAAGACAATCTGAAAACTGCGATTTTTCTTAAGCAACAGCTAAAATACGAAGAATCGAGAAAAAAAAAACCTGAAATGAATTCTGTCTATAAACGCTTATCCGCACACATTACGCTTGATTTGCCTGACTTACCAGAATTTTCAGATGTAGTGAGGGAAACGGCAAATCGTGTCGAATCTATCATGTCTAGTGCAAGGCATTAATGACCAATTGGCAACCATTTATTTTTGGTAAATTATTCCGATACAACCAAGCTCAAACTAAATTATAAGCAAATAACTATTCGTAATTTTATTTAAAGAGTACAAATAAGAATATTTGTTTATCGTTAATCGCATTTAAAAATTTAATTCGCAGAAATACAAGTACTCTTAAAAAAACGATTGGAATATATGTGCCACTAGATACAAGCTGACCGTCGAAAACCTGGCCCAAAAATGTTTCGTTTATTTTGAGAAATACAAAAAAATATGTGAATAAGCAAAGTTAAACTAGACAAAGGGGCTCATAAAATGATTTTTTATCACTTCTGGTTTTAGCGGAAATGAGTACAATTTTAAATCGAGTATAGAGAATCGGTATTTTTAATGTTTTTTTTTAGAATGTATATAAGATTAGATTCACAACGATACCAAAACATAGTATTACTTCAACGTTGAACCATTTAAAAATGGCGACTATTTATTTTCAAAATATGTGTTAGTAAAATTTCCTACAAAATAAAACATAGCAAGCTATGAAAACAATTTTATTACCTTAAAACAAAAGAAAAGTGAGGATACCTCGCGCTCTAACAAAATTTCTTCGGCATTCTTCGAATTTAAATATCATAACCATTTCTCGATTTGTGTAATGCACAAAAGAAAACGTAATTCGTATAACAAATAATTGATTGGCACTATCATGTTAAATAACAAAACTACTATAGAACATTGAAATGAATTGTTCTTATGTTCCAGGTTTTTATTTTGTTACATAAAAAAACGTGTATTGGACGTTTCGGGCAAAAATTAGCCCATCATCCGCAATGAAATTTGTAGAATATATATAAAACCAAAATGGAACAATATATCTTGGTTTTAAATTATACAGAATTATTTATAATTCCGAGACTTATCGGTAATCGCAGCCAGAACGCTACTACTTTGTTCATCGTTCTGGCTGCGATTATCGATGTCTCGGAATTATAAATAATTCTTTATAATGTAAAACCAAGATATATTGTTACATTTACATACATACATAAAATCACGTATGTCCCACTTAGTGGGTTAGCACAAACCCGAAAATAAAAACAACAACATCATACAACAAATCCTCACTCTTAACATCCGGATCACAATAATAGTTACGAAACAATCATCCTTCGCCACATTCTGTCTAAGCATACTTCTTTCGCCTCGGCCACACTCATAATCGCATTCATACATGCTCTTCTTCTCTTACAACTTGGAAACTTTATATATAATATTCTACAAATTTCATTGCTGATGATGGACTAATTTTTGCCCGAAACGTCCAATGCATGTTTTTTATATACCAGATAAAAACCTGGAACATTGAGACCTACAATTCTTTTCAACGTTAAATCCAAAGGAGGTTCCCAAAGATATTCCAATTAAAACTATTGTAGGTAAATACTTTTCTTTTGTATTAAAGTAATAAAATTGTTTTCATAGCTTGTTATTTTATTTTGTATGGAATTTTATCAATACATATTTTGAAAATACGTGGTGGCCATTTTGAATTGGGTGAAGTAAAATATTTTGTTATAGTTGTGAAGCTAATTTTATGTACATTCTGAAAACAAAATATAAAAATACAGATTTCCTAAGCTCATTTCCGCTAAAAACGATCATCTTTTGAGCCCCTTTGACGCGTTTAACTTTGCTTATTAACATTTTTTTGTATCTCAAAATAAACGAAATATTCCTCGTGTCGGACTTTCGACGTTCACCCTGTATTTTTATATTTAGACAATTTTTTATAGTATATTACTTATCAATGCGCTAAACCATAAACAAGTATTCAAATCATGTAAATTTGTATTTTCCATATTAACTTTTTGTATAGATGTTACTGAAAAGACTGTACATTCTGTATGAATACCCCATGTACTATAAACGTTATTATAATATTGTTTCTTGTAAAAAAAAATCATCCTGTGATATTAATCTGTATTTTTGTCGGTAAAATATGTTCCAAGCTTTTTTTAGCACTTAAAAATTTTATACTGTGAAATCCTTTTAATTTAAATTAGTGTTCATTGTTTAGCTAGTTTATACAAAACTGTTTTACCGCTAAATTTACATTTTGTATTACTGGTATAATGTAGCACAAATATCTGAATGCTGGTATATTCTAGTAACCGAAACGTGATATTGCAGTGATAGTTAGACCACCAGTATCATTTCGTTATAATCGCCATATTCTCCTGCAAATAAAAATTAATTTATCTTACCTTTATCTTTTTCATTTATTTATAACACCTTATATGATATACATAGGACTTTAACATGTAAAATCATACTTTCGTACTTCCCTGCTTGTCAATTTATTTTTATTATTATTTGGCAATTGATATTTTTCGGGTGATTTTCGACAATTTCATACTTAATTTCTATTGTTGCGTGAGTAGATGTATAATTTTATGCTGTACAAATTTTTATTTGTAGGTTTTTACCTAAAATAATAGAGAAGTAGGAAATTAAGAAAGTATGATTTTACATGTTAGGTAGTGTCGGTTACCAGCTTGTATACAGGCTATTCATTACACTGGCTGAGTCTGGGAAGACACCCCCCCCTTAACTTTTTTATTAGAAGTAATAGAAAAAAAATAGCGCATATAAAAGTTTTATTATTTTAAATTTACTATTTATGGCAGATGTAGATATTTTTTATCAGGTTTATAAGATATGACTATCAACTTTTATTCTTTGAAAAGCAACCTATAATTATTTTACTAAAATATAAACCGCCATTTCTTCTCTTTTCAACGATGTCTTAGTTTTTATTAATGTATTTGAAAACAATCGAGATAAATAAGATAATTGAGATATATGGAAAATAATTTTGTTTCAAATATTATAGGTGGCTATGTGAAAATAACAAAATGTAACAATGTTAATATCAACAAAGTATACATTTGTTTGTTACTTATTTATTATTACTTATCTATTATTTACTTATTTATCTATTTATTTATTATTTATTTTCACATAGCCACCTAGAATATTTGAATAAAAATTATTTCTCATATATCTCAATTATGTTATTTTTCTCGAATTTTTTCAAATACATTAATAAAAACTAATACATCGTTGAAAAGGGAAAAAATGCGGTTTATACAGGTTGTTCAATTTAAGTGTTTTACTATTGCTATCTCGAGAACCGTAAGAGATACGAAGTCGGTTAAATTAGCAAACAATTTCTATATTATAAGACTATTAAAATGTGCATTACAAAAATTATTTTCAACCAGTGGTTCTCAAAATACAGAATTCAACTTTTTAATTTTAAATGAGAACCTACTTTTTTTATTCGCCTATTCGATTCAGCATTTTTTTTTTAATACAACATGTTTATACCCTTACATAACGAAAAAAACCAGAAAAATGCAAAAGAAAAATTATTATTTTCATATTTATTTCTACATGTAATCAGAATGCCATGATAAAAACAATTGAATATTTTGTTTTGTATCACATGTCAAAGTAGTTCGTTTATGAATTTTCTTGTTTTCTTTTGTGTTAAAATGAATTTTACGCACGAAGAAAAAATTGATATGTACGAAGTATTCATATTATCTCTGAAAAATACTGTTGCTGCAAAGAATATGTACAGGGAACGTTACTCTGAGCGGCGAGTTCCTTGTCGTCAGTATTTTAGAAAATCGCCCAAACAATGGGCAATATTTTGTTCAAACTATTTTATATAGGTTAGAATAATTTAGTAACTTTTGGGGTGCAGTAATTAAAAAAAATAAGATTTTTTTTTTACATAAACTGGGTAAGTATATGAAGAAATGTAATTACAAATCAATTCTTAAAAGTAAATTCAGCTCTTCTGTCCTTTGCAGATAAAAATTGAAAAATGGCGAGTAAATATTCTATTCTGGGCTTTTCTCTCACTAACTTGTATCAATTTTAAATCAGGCAATGGTCTACCTAATTCTTTAATTTATCTTCTAAAGGAGTGTGTTAAAGTTCGTTTTTAAAAAAACATTAACACTATGCCATGCCATATTAATTTGTGTGATTTGTCGTACCGGGAAACAATGTACTACAACAATATATTCATTTTAAAATTGAACCGAAGCCGCAAAATAAGTCCGGCCACACAGCGCTTACTATAACTAGTCACGCAAACAATAAATTACGTTGTCATAGCAACGCGGGTCACAGAATGCTGAGCGGCTAAAACACGGTTGCACATTTCGCGTCTGGTTAAAATGTTTTATATTTAACTATTAAATACTTTAATTTTATGCTTCGCTATATGATTAAATTATATTCTTAATTTATACCAAATAAGAAGTTATTTTACCCTTTTCTGGTGGGCCGCCCGTGTTCGAAACGTTACTTATTTAAAAATGATGTAAATACGTTTACAACATTTTTATTTTCAAAAGCCCCACGGTAAAGTCTTCCACATGGCCCCACAGTAAAATCTTGCACATGTCCCTCAGGTCAAGCTGGTCCTGTTGATTATAATGGATGCATGTTCTGATAAACTATGTATTTTAACAAAAACAAACTGAACCTGTCCAAGATGCGTTTTGTAAGAAATGAAAATATATGCAAGTACTTGAGACGAAGTATAAAACTAAAATACTGTACAGCATAGAAGAAAATGTAAGAATATATAAGAGAAGGAATATAATAAGAGAAATTGGTGTGTTTCAACAGGAAAACTTGGCAAATAAATTGTTGAATATTTTACTACGTTTATGAATATATTTATTATTTTAAATAAAAATTATGTTGAAAAATCATTTTCTCCAAGACAAAATATAGAATACTAATTAAATACTAAGTAAAACTAAAATAATTTTAAATGTGGATGATCATATTTTAAGTTAATATATGTGATACGTTCGATGTTACATAAATAATACGTTTAAATTTCACTATTATACATGTTGAAAACCTTTATATGGAATGTAAAATTGTATGATTATAACAGTATGACTTTATGACTACTACAATTATTCTTAAAAAAATATATTACTATATCTCAAATTAAGTTTTCAAAAGCATAGTTTATGAGAAGAGCATCCATTATAGTTCCAATTTTATATAACATTATTAACAGCTACCATAAAGACACTATCTTACGAATAATTTGTTTATTATGGTACATATATAGTCATTTATTAACAAATTTACTTATATACTATAGTAACGAATATTCTTTCCATTAAAAATAAAAAATTTGGGCGGCTGTATATTTCTTGCGTACTGCTAGCCAAACATTCAACATATCCGCCTACTGTACAAACATAACTGCGAATGATTTGGCCTCTTCCATCTTAAATTAAATAAAGCTTTGTATAATGATATATAAATTCTATTCACATCTTTACGGCTGGCTTATAATAATGTCAGTGTTTATTCTCTGTTGAGTGGAAGCATGAGTTGATCTTGATCAGTGTCAGCAACTGCAGGTTTTTGAATTTTTTAAGTTGTGTCCGTTCGCGTCGCCTTTATCATCTATTGCGATTCTGTCATTGTCTCGATTTGCTTCACTGCTGTGCATTAGTTTATCATTCAGGAGTATCTAAAAAGAAACACAAAATTAATTCTGCCTCCACATAGCACAAAAATATTGTAAAAAAACCACATAATTTTGAATATTTTACGAAAGAAGAGAAAGAATTAAATTATTGCTTAATAATAAACTATAATTCATTGGATGGGTAGTTAATAGAAATAACATTTTTATAACTTCGGTAACGACTTGCATTACGCAACTGGTTGTCGTTTTCTAGGGTAAAATTGTTTCGCTAAGTCAACTTAAAGTAAATTGGTTCACTAAGATATCAGGATAAATATTTTATGTAGACAAATATAACTACATGCATACCGGTGTCTACTTTTTTATGAACCATAGGAAATATAAAGGCAAAATTTTCATATGGCTGTAAATTCTGCTCCATCAATTTTAAAACAAAAGCGTAAATACAAAAAAAAATGTTAAGAATTAAAAATTACATTTAATAAATCCAAAATTATTGTTTACATGCGTTTCGTTCGTGAAAAAGAGGCAAAATAAAACAAAAATATTAAACAGTTGTATTGTTTGAGTTTAACAATTGTCATCTGTTATAAAGTTTTAATAATTATAGATTTCATTAAATTGAAGAGCCCCTGGCAAAAAACAACCATAGTCCAAATTTTGAAAATTTGAGTTATACAGGGTGTCTCTATACCTCTGTACGAAACTTTAATGATATATATACTGATTATAGAACAAAATGAAATTTTTGGAATTCTCAAAAATAAGGGTAGTTCATTCCTAGCGAACATTTTTAGTGCCACTGGTTTCATATTACATTTAATTATTTACAATTGTTATTAATGAAATAAAAGTATAAATATTGCCTACAAATAATCATTTATTAATTAGTTATTATGTAGGTAATTAAATGTACTATGAAACCAGTGGCACTAAAAATGTTCGCTAGGAATGAACTACCCTTATTTTTGCGAATTTCAAAAAAAATCTTTTTGTTCTATAATCAGTATATCAAATTACATACATGTCATTAAAATTTCGTGCAGAGCTATAGAAACATACTGTATACAACATCTACTTTCAAGGATGACTAACAGTTTAGTAAAACAGTTTCGCTTAAAAAGTATTTAGTCTGTTATTACATTGTAAAGTTTCTCATATAGAGATTCAGCAAAAACAACCTTAGTCCCGACGTATTGGTTGTTTTTGAACAAAACGTGTAAGCTAATTTTGTATAATAAATGTATTTTACTTTCAAAAAGAGAATAATTTCATTAATGTCCCTGTTTGCAAATTATCAGTTTCTTCCAAAAACAACCATTGTCGTATAAAAATTATTAATAAATAGATAATTGCTCATCATTGTTTAATTTCTGATATTTAACATCCATTTTCTAATATTTAATCATTAACTTGAGTTAAATTAAATTACAAAAATCTTTACCGGTAAAGGTAGATTTTTTTTTTTATTATCTCAAATTCAAAATAATGGACTAAGGTTGTTGTTGTTAGAAACTCTTCAATTATTTATCAATATATTTAACAATTCAGAAAAAATTAATGGAATAATATTAACAATTACATATCAATTAATAAGCTTCTATCTGTCAAACTGAAACAATACGATTGTTTGAAATGAATGTTTTGTTTTCTATGGCACTCTGTAAAAATGTAAACAGTTTAAAGACGGAAATTTTATTTTACATCTATCTCATGACAGGCACGTATTATATCACTAAATTTGATGTATAATTCTGAACATTTTTTGTAGTTACATTTTGATCTATAATTAATAGGTCAGAAATTATAGACATATGAACATTTTACCATTGTATTTTCTATAGGTAATAAAAAAGTAGACATCCGGTAGAAATAAAATTTAGAAAGATATTCTAAATTTTCGTTCATTATCAGGATTATAAAAAATCGTACTACATGAAGCGGATATTATGATATTTAAAAGCATAATATTGCAAAGAAGAACGATATGGAATCATTATTGAATTACGTCGTTCGTGATTTGCGTTGCAATGAATAAATAACTCCACATAAATGCATTCGTATGTCTATTTGCTATTACCAAATCGATATTTCAGTGCTGAGAACATCTTTTTCAAGGGGATATAACAAAAGACGCTTACTCGCACATGAAATGCTCGCTCACGAACTTCAAATAAGACCTTTTTATAAGCAAATGCATTTCTAGATTATATTAAAAAACTATTAAAATATTCATTATATAATTGTGTCACGTGGAAAAATTTATGTCTAGGAAAACATGATTTTTCTGACTGGTGAGATAATCACGAAGATTTATTAAAAGATGTTGTGAAATCCTGACATTTATTGTTAAATAATATTGTGATAACAAAGTAAATAATGAGTGAACTTATTCTGGGCTCGGTTATGTATATCCAGATAAGCTCGTTTTAATTTTTAATGTTAATATTTAGAATAAGATGTTTATCTACCTTATTGACTAGAAATCTTGCTGCATCTTCTATATTTACGTTCTCTTTAGCTGACGTCTCGAACCACCCAGAAAATCCCTTTTCCTTGCAGTATTCGTCCATACGACTTGGAGTATTTACTATCCCTTCTTTTTGTTGGTCGCACTGAACAATAAAAGTAACATGATACACTATTGCAGGCTGTTGCTGACAAAAAGACTTACTTTGTTGCCTAATAAGACACAAGGTATTGATGAACCATCAGGAAGTTGCACTTTGGAGTCAAGATCTTGTTTCCACTTATCAACAGCCTCGAAAGTAGCTACCCTAGTTACGTCAAAAACGATGAAGGCCCCTACGGCGTCTTTATAGTATACTCTGGTCATGTTTCCGAATCTCTCTTGCCCTGAAATAAACAAATAAATAAATAATTTTCTCGTCTTAGGCCCAAAATATATGCAGCGGCAGCTATGGTCATAAACAGTAAATAATATATTTAGTTTCGAGACTGGGGACTAGTCGATATTTGAAATGTAATCATGTACGTACGTAATGAGGGAAGTGCATCACATGAAAGATTCAGCAGCAATTAATAGGAAATGACTTAGATTAGATTCCAACTTTAATTATACAAATTATATGTAGTTTCGCTCAATCTGCTAATCTACGCCCTTCGATACCAATTGAAGATGTAGATAGTAATTTATTTCGGGTTGAGTTGTAGTAAATCAAGTAAAACATATAATGATATATTTTTGTTTATGAGTCAACGGTCTGTCTTTTTTTAATAATTAGATTATTTTATATTAAAATGTATATAAATCTGCAGTATAAATTTTTCTACAGGTGTTCCATTTATATCCAATGGCATGTAGGTTTATATTTTCAAATGGAACACCTTATACCTGGTGTCTACTTTTTTATGGAGCATAGGAAATACAATGGTAAAATTTTCATATGGCTGTAATTTCTGCCCTATTATTTTTAGAACAACTGTAAATACATAAAATATTCAGAATAAAAAAACTGCATTGAATAAGTCAAAAATTATTGTTTCCAAAAGAGGGGCAAAATAAAAGTTATAATTTTTAGCTATTTATAGAGTGCCATGAGCAATAGCATAAAATGTTAAACAGTTGTATTGCTGGAGTTTGGCAGATAACATCTGTCATAATGATTTAATAATTATTGATTTCATGAATTATTTATCAGTAATCATGGATACATTAACCATCGCAGAAAAAGCCCTGTGGAATATTAAATATCAATTAATAAACTTTTATCCGTCAAAATTTACGAATTGAATTGTATTGTCTGGCATGGCACTCTGTAAAAAGTTTAAAGACTGATATTTTATTTTACATTTATTTCATGACAACATTTAATGCAGTTTTTCTGATCATTTTATGTACATATTTAAATTTTTCTTCTAAAATTAGTAGGGCAGAAATTACAGTCATGAAAATTTCCAAAAAAAGTAGTCACCGAGTATATTTATTTAAATTTGAAAAGTACATGAGATTTGCAGTTCAAAATTATAAAAACAATCGTATGTTATATTATTAAAAAATGCACTGGCGAATGAGGAATGATTGAAATATTACATTTTTATTAGATACAGAAGGCTTTGCAATACTAAAATACTATTTTTTGAATTAGACATATCTGATAATATTAAATAACGGGTGTAATAATGAAATATCGGATTGAAATAGATAAAATATTTAATTCATTCATTTTTTATAAATTTGAAAGCTGTAATGTAAAAACAATGTAATGCAAAGCCTTCTGCATTTAATACAAATGTAATATTTAAATCATTCGCCATTGCATATTTTAATAATATAACATTTATGGTTGTTTTTATACTATTGGATAGCAAATTCCATGTAGATACTTTTCAAATTTGAATAAATATATGTTATTACATTTGAAAATATAAAGTTACATACCATTCCGTAAAAATGGAACACGCTGTAGAATAACCTATACTGCAGATTTATAGACATTTTAATGTAAAATAAACTTTGAATTTTTTTTCAATAATATTTAATATAATCGAATTATTAAAAAAACAGACCGATGAATCACCTGAACACGAGAATCCATGACATAGACGTTCAACATGGGGAAACAGTTTTTTTTTTTAATATTATCTGCCCCATAAAACTTAGTGGACCCACCCGGGTGATTTATAAACGTGTTGTACTGTATTAGGTTAGAAATTAAGTGAACAGCCCTCGTATATTTCAATATACGTCATTAGAAAATAAAAATATATTTATTTAATTTATAAACATAAACATTGGTGCAACCGGCCATAAGACGATTTTATTTTATTTTAATTTTACTTAAAGATATTTGATAATACGGGGTACAAATCAAAAGCAGAAAATATGAACGCACCATTATTAAGTTAAACATCATTTTTTGCAAAATCGCGATCGTAATAAACATCTATATCCTTCGAAACATTTAATTTCTTAAGTTTGAATGTAAAACTAAATTAATTAGCAAAATTATTGAAATTAGTTTGTTTCTCATTTCTTCTATACATAATGTACAAATTTATTAAAAATTTATATCTTGTATCATAAATTAATTGAATAAGTGTGTTAAAAAAATGAATTCCTTCAGAGAATGTGCTGATTAAATTTTTCTAAGTTTGATGTAGGTCAACGCGTTTGTTTTTCGTCTTGAAAAACAAACGTCAAATTAACTCCGACGTTGTTTAATATTTAAATGTATGCAGCAAATTAGATATTCTAGTAAAATGTTTGTTTACCTGCAATATCCCATAACTGCAGTCTTATAATGGTGTTTGCGTCCCAATTCAGAACTTTGAGGGCGAAATCCACCCCAATTGTGGCTCTGTAGTGCTGGGAGAAGAACTGGTGAACGTAGCGCTTGATTATGGACGTTTTGCCAGTGCCTAGCTCTCCGATTACTAGGATTTTGTATAAGTGTTCTTTGCGTTCTACGCCAGATTGTGAAATGTTGGACTGAAACAAAAATTATACTTTCAGGAAATCGTCTCATGTTGTCATGTTCTTTCAAGTAGGTAAGCACACATAATAAAAAATTCATAAAGCGATTAACGTACGGTAAAGTCTTTTTAAGACTTGAAACTTTTGTGCTATTCATATTCATAATGCAGATTTGTAAGGCAATGCCTTTTTATATAAAATTGTAGTACATATCAATTTTAGCCTTAATAAGTATGTTGTAATTAAATTAAGATAATGTTTAGTAGTAAAATATTCTATTAAAAATAATAATAATATTGTGATGCGACGGCCCCAATATTGCTAAGTTCATCTGCATGAGGACTGCGCGTAAGCTCTGTTGTTGCTTGAATTTGTTTGATGTATGTGAAATTTATAAATTTTATTTAAAATATATTTAGTACATCAAGTTAGGAAACAGGGTTAAATTAATAAAAATAGTGTACTCTTGACGCTATATTTACTCCATTTGTTATTCATGGTTCTATCTCACAGCAGACAAGTAGTATTTCTCTCTTTTGGGGCCATTACGTCACTAGTATTTCCAAAAACTTTTAAAAATTTTTCTTGGGTATTATTAATTTATTGGAAAAATATAGAAAACAGGGGTCTAATATTTTTTTATTAATGACATAAAAACATCAAAAAAATCGCGGAAATAGCGATTATAACATTCATGCAATATTTTTTTTAGTAGACAAAATATATAAAAATATTAATACAAATATTTGGTATTTTGCTTTACAATTAAGAATATTTACACAAGCAATTTCATGTAAATACTAATTTCCATAGTTTGCTATAATTATTGTGATCTAAATTATATTTTTTTCTTATTTTATTATATAGGTACTATTTAAAAATAAATTTTAAATAATCTAAAAGAAACAATCTACAGATGTGATAGTCTAAACGTTTTAAATTTGTCACCTAAAGAATATCTTGTTAGATAGGTCGTTGTTTATACAAATATGTACATATTTTAAACAAATGTATAAAGCTTTTAAGTATCACAGAGCTTACGTCAACTGCGCACTTAACATTTACTGTAGAATTTTGTTTTCAAAAAGAAATTACAACTCAACGTGAATGTGTCATTTAATTTGGTAATAAATCATAATATTTTCAATTCCGACACACCAAGCGTATTATTTTAAATTAAATAAAACATTTTAGGTCTCCTATTTAAAGGAAAAGAATCAGAAACGGTAAAATACTGAACTAATGTATCTACTATGTACTTAGGTACTTATGTAGGCTTAAGAAAAACGAAAAAAGTTTTTAGAACAAAGAAGTTCGTCTTCAGTCATTTTCTTGTAATATTCATATTTATTCCACTTGTTCTTTTCAAGAATTTAAAATAGAACTTGATAAAAAATTGAATAGAAAATTGACTTGTAAGAAGAGACTAAGTGCATCATTTATCTAAAAACAACACCAATCAATATTTTAATATCAATAAAATTTCTCAAGCAAATATATGCAGGTTAGCCACCTTGGAACAGATATAATATTACAATAGTATCATATTTCTAAGGTTTACCGCATAACATATAAGGACATTATAAAAATAAATAATTCAAGATTTATAAAAATTAAGATATTGACACCCTTCGCAACAGCTATATATCTTGTATCTATTCAGTTATTTTAGTAGACGTAGTAAAATTTGCACTTAATTTAATTAGTAATTAAATTTGTGTCACTATTATTACAGATTTATTTATTATGATGTAACAATAAATCTGCTTAGAATAAGCTATAAAAATGGTAAATACTAAATATAGTAACTCAACTTTAAATAAATAGAGATAATTTCATCATATGTAAAAATTTAAGATTAGGTACACTATTAACAATAATAAGATATTCCGATGATGAAATATTTACATATTTTAGTAGTTTTATTTTTTACAATTTCGAGAAAATCTGTACAATTCTATATTTAGCAATATTCAGATATTATTTATTCTATTTGGCGACAAAAATATCAGCATTTCGAAATGACATGCAGAAAATTTTGTCTTCTTTGATAGATAACGTTTGTGATAATAAAAAACAACTAATAAATAAATGTGGGGAAATTTTTATTATTTTCATTTTCAAATAATAAGAAATAAAAAAGTATTCAATATTATTTTGGCCTAGAAAATATATAGCATTTGGGAATTTGTATGTATATGTGTATGAATTAAAACGTATAAAGTTGGAACGGTTATATTTTATTAAACCAAATTTAGAATAAATTTCCCCCAAATGCTACTATAATATTTAATTGATATTATTCCAAAATATGCTGCAGTTTACATGTTAAAAAATATGTGAAATTATTCTGGCGAATATAGCTATGCACAGTTTGAACACATGAAAGTGTAAGTAATGATTTGCAATATTCTTTATTTACCCCAAATTTTTGCTTATGTTGTAGAAATATTTGCAGTACAGTAGGTAATTCCTATTATATAATAAAGAAGACATGAAAATTTGAAATTTCTATTACAAATATATCCTAAAAATATCGAGCAAATTATTCAATATTGCTTCAGAAAAAAAATAAAGGTTGTAAATAATCTATAATACTTTCACAATAATTGTTTTTTGAATAATACTTCGAAGAGTCTTGTGTTTTGTGATTAGCATGTATTTAAACAAAATGGACAAGAATTTTAATAAAAAAGAAGTTGCAGCTATTGCTATTTTTCATGCAAAACACTTTTGTTTAATAAATGCAAAAATAAAAATGGCACCTATAATTTTGAATGCTTCAATTTGTTTCCTTAACTTAACTTTAAGTTAAATTCAATCTTCCTTGCCATCTCGCTATAATTTCACAGTTCAATCACATTTTTTTAAATCTAATTTTATTAAGTTTATCTTGAAACTGATCTGATTGGATCTAATATTTAATCGCGGAGCGGATATTAGTTTACGTATATTTACTTGTTATATGTAGGTATGTTTGTGAGTATTTCTTCGTAGGAAAATTTTACGCAGGTAGAGATAATGATGATAGAGATAATAACATATTTTACGGAAGAAATGATTTCACATTAAACAAAAGATTTTTAATTTTTTTCTATATACATGAATTAAATTATTTATATTCTATTAAATGGTCGATCGTCAATATATAAAATTATAATTCACATGCGAAACAGTTTTAATAATTTAAATATTTAAATGTCCGCTCAATATTCAATTAAAATTTTTAATATCTGAGTTAAATAGTGCGAATAAAGTTTAATTTTCATTTTATAGAATAATTATATATGAAAATTTAATATGGCAGCCAATGGAATTTAATAATTGCGGACGAGTACATTAAATGACTTTAAAAGTCTGAACGAAGTCTGGTACATTAAAAAAACTAATTACAGAAATTTGTTAAATACACTGAAAAACGGACCAGTCAAAATAACGTTTTTATTTATAATTATTTTTTGATTTTCTTGATATATTTGTAAATTAGGCTTAGGGGCTTAATCGGATAACTATATACATTTTTATATATTTGGAATTTACGTAAAATTACGAATGAAACGATATGTTTCAAGTGTAAATGAATTACAAAAACGTAAGAGAAAATTTGAATAATTAACCTGCTAAACCATATTAGGTAGGTTGTGATAATAAATTAATAATTTTTTGTAACAAAATATAGAATCTCACAAAAATAACTTATTATGTAAACAATTAACATAAATATTACTCAATATTATCTCAACTGTTTTCACAGCCTGCCTAAGATCATGGCTTAGGATGTTAATTATTCATAATTTTCTCTTTTTGTAATTTATTTCTTTAATACAAATGCACTTCAAACATATCGTTGAATTCGTAGTTTTACGTAGATTCCAAATATATAAAAATATATACGGTATCCCATTTGAAATATTAAATTTAATGTCGCTCCCGGTTCAACCGAAAGCACTACCATCATGTCAAATACAATGATTTGTGAGCCACTAAGCCTAGTTTACAAAAATTAAAAAGTAATTATAAATAAAAAAGTTATTTTGAGTGGCCGTTTTTCAGTGTCACTTGTATATTGGCATATCCCTAAATGGATGAAAGTCGTGACAATGCCATATATTAATTAAAATTTGTAAAACAAACTGTGTCTGAGTTAATTAATAAAGAAACAGATTTCCAAACTTTTTTCCAATAATCACCTGTTCCTTTTAATTTATAGAGCCGAGGTACAGATCCTTATTTTTAATCACTTACTACCGTTTGAGGGAGCGGCAACAAAATTGTTTTTTAATGGCCAGTTTTTGCATTTCGGTTGTGTGGACTTCATATCGTATAGTATTCACTCAAAGCTGTTGTTGAAAGTGCACCACAGGAATTGCTCCAGTGTAATAAATAATATCTGTGCGAACTAGTCAACCGGTGCATTTGGCTATATACATTTCATATTTAATGTCCTGAGATATATGTATGTGTTAAAGACAAGTTTATTGTGTGTAGAAATATGCATAACAACAGTATAATATTGGTATAAAATAAGTAATAAACGACGGGTAACTCGCGAAAGAAATATGATGTGTTACACTTTAAATCAGAATCCGAGCATTGTTCGAAGAAATTGAACATTTGAATATTCCCAAACCCGAATTTTTCCACTTTATCTGAATAGCACTTAATCCAAATTGAACAATACTAGTAATGGTTAGGTTTTAAGTTATGTTCAGGTTTGTTTAAAAAAATAAGAATAAATATCAGTCTTTGTAAATTTACCTAAATCCACAACGCGTTCCGGGTTTGGGCATTTTCAGGAGTTCAAAACTAGTTTTCAGCATTTTTTCGGACAATGCCTGAATTCAGGTATGGAGTGTAGTGTAACATATGTAAGGAGGCATAATATTATAGGGGTTATTGTAGTGTATAGTTGTAGTTTTTGGTAAAGCTGTAAAATTTTAATTTTTGAGAAATAATTTGAAGAATGTTTTAAATTTTATAGTGTGGTTCGCAATCGCAATTAATCGAAAACCTGTCGCTGGGACTACCTTGCTTTTCCAAATTATCTATGTGACTTGTTTTACAACCCTAGACATTTAAGTTCTTTAAAATAACCCCTGTTACATTACTTGAGATTTATACATATTACTGGAGACATTCAGATATTTAGAAAGATATGAAAATAAAGGAAATATCTAAAAACAAAATTTGGTACTACGAAGGAAATATTATTTGAAAAACGTACGTGTTACAGGAAAATATGAGAAATTCCACGAGAAATAATTCCAGAGTAATAGAAGTGGAAGCTCAATAGTAGAGAAACTTGTAGATGTTGTTTATTAAAAAAGTTGTTTATGTTTACCGTGAGGTCAGGCCGATCCTTAACCAAATCCATGACAAGATTCCCAAAAGCCGGCATAGCTTCCGTAGCTGTTTCCGTCTCCTCTTTCACTTCAATTCTTTCCGGTTGTTGTTGCACAGCGTCACTCACTTTCGCCTCATCTTCAGGAGGCTCCGTGTCTGTTTGCTGAGCGTCAGTCATGAAAGCCTCTTCATGTAGCTCCGGGTGGGTGGTCGGCCGCCAACTAGAGATCGCGTACGGCGTCACCGAAACAGGAGGCTTGGGTTGAGCTTGTGTCAGTGCCCCCTCTACCGAGCAGGTGTCGCTCTCTGCGCGCTCCAGCGACGTGGGAGTCAACGTCGAGTAGCCGGAAGACAGCCGGTCGGATTCTTCAGACATGGATTTGGAAGAAGAAGCGCGAGGAAGATCTGAGTTGCTGACATATCTTCCGAAGTTGAACTTCCGGGCGAATGATGATTTTGGTTTTGATTCTTTTCCTTCGCTGGATGCTTTTTTCAGTTTTTTACCTTTTCGGGACTTTTTTTCTGGTTCGTCGGAAACTGTTTCTGTAGATGAAAGTTTCTTTTTCAGGACAGATATTTTGCTCTTGCTGCGTTCAGTTTCGTTTTTCATGTTGTATGTGTAAGACACTCTGGTTTAGAATTAGATCATCTCGTGTTTTTACGTAACGTAGTGGTTATGTTTTATGTAAATATTTTTAGGAAACGTTCTTTATCAGGTGAACCTTGGGTTTAGACTGAGTATTATGTTAAATACACGTCGAATGGCAACCCTACTTGGTTTTGAGTGGGGATGAAACGAAGGTTACTTTACACTCTGTGAAGAAGGATTATATTTCACTTTGCTCATATAAGTCGTAAGTTGTCATACTCGTATTAACAACTAACGTCAGTAGTTATACATGATTGACTTGGGAAACATATTATTAACAATATTATATTATGTGACCGGTTATAGTTCTGACCACCCGGGTTCGAATTCGATGCACTCTCTACGTCAACCATGGGCGCTGTTAACCCAAAATCCAAGGGGGGGGGGCAAACATGACATATTAGAAAAAAATCCAAAAGAAATACATACTCGCATTATGTCCGAACTCGAACTGGAGGGGCAAGTAACCCCCTTGCCCCCCCTAAACGGCGCCCATGGCGACAACTTTAAGTGGCTGTGAGACGATGTTTAGTAAACGCTTTTACGGCATGGTATATGTATATTGTCAAATTGTTATTATACCGAAGTTTACAAATAAAAAGATTTACTTTTGCACACTCAGCAATGGGTAATACGCAAGCATGATATACATTACTTATGCGATTTTATGGCAAAGGCAGATATGGTCACTTTGGTCGAACGTAAAAACAAAACGTTATCACTTATCAATTCCTGTTTTTTCTTCAAAATTAGCTGAAAGAATTTTTAAAAACTATAAGCTGACATATTTTTAAATTTGATTATTTAAATTAAAATAACATAATATGGATATTTACTTTTGCCATAGATTCACAGATTTGTTTATTGAATCAGAAAATATTTTAAATGCAAAATTCTACACACACACATATAATATTCTTTCAAGTACGAGTTATATTACTATATATTTTCTGTTATCAAATGTTAAATTGATAATACATTCTACATCGTACAAATTCTATCAAAATTTTGTGTTTTATTTTTCATATAAGAACAGTAACAGTAACCTTGAGATAAAACATTGCTCTTTATGTAAGGAATTAAATTAAATCTAAGTACATATTTATATAACAAAATCAAAATACGGAGTCATCGTGATTTATGATAACAAATTTACTCGATATATAAAAAAAATAATGATTAAACTCTACCATAAATGTATGAAGTATAATTAATTTTTGATTGTTCGCTTTTTTATGGAATGAATTAAGAATTCACTGGGTTTCGTTTTGTGTTGCATGTAATTTTATTGTAGATTGTAATGGATTCGGAACTATTCGGATACCACAGTTTTATTGTGGATCAGTCTGTCTAAACATACAGTATGCACATTAGGTGGACCTTAAAAGGGATCAAGTCAAATTTTAACCGAGCCGCCCTCTAAAGTGGTTCCAAATAAATAATAAAAAATTGTGCCGGCAATGATACTGCTTAATATTAATATTTAACCGTGACTAAATGCACTTGATTTTTCCCATATAAATAACATTGGATTTTGACACATTTTGTAACTTTAATTTTTTTTCGAGGCAATGAGAGGTTTAAAAAATCCATTTAATATCGGTATATCGGATTTTTGAACAAAAATATTGTTTTCGATTTCGGTTAAACATGAACTGTTTTTTTTTGTTTCTTCCTTGCACACGTTCTTGAATTATTTCGAATTTATACATAGTGTTCATAATAATATTCGGTAAATAATATTTACCATATATTTCGTAGAATATGATATTTTTACCATTTTCATAAATGTTAAGATTTACAATCTAATACAAGCTTAGGTATATGTATATTTTCTTACTGCTAATTAATCTTGTGACCTGATAATTTATGAATTTTTTTAATTAATTCAGCTTTGTGTAGCTTATCTTATTTATGATAGAATAATCAGTAAGCAAATAAAACTCGAGGAGTCTTGAAAAATATATACAACACTTCGAGATATATTTTTTTCTTATGTTTGAGTGATTTTTTTCCTTATCAATTTTGACATGTAATTAGCACTACCATTCAAATAAATCTTAGTTTTTTTTTTTCGTCAGAATAAATTAAAACCACTAAAAGTTATCAAAATTTTTTGATAAAAAAAATAATAATCGGCCTATTTTCGTGTGTAATTATCAAATATGTTTCTAATTATCACACTTAGATTAGGTTATCCAAGGATACAGACATTTCTCATGAATCATTTAACTTCATTTTGATATTTCAAAATATCTTAGGGTTGATTACAATTTACGTGGATTAAGAAGCCCGGTTGGGAACAAATTTTTTAAGGTATCCAGGTATCAGATAGAATTACACCAAATTGGAAATAATAATTATGTCTGATATTCAATATTCTTTTTCCGATTCATATCATGTTTAAAAAAGTGTCAAGAAGGATATTTATTAAGCTGTTGTATAATAAAATCTGCTTTGAAGTTCGTCGAATGACTATGTGCATAAACAAATAAGTAGTTCTTATAGAATGAATACATAAATGTCAATAATAAATTAAATTTTAAAGAATATTTTGCTCTGTAACTTTTGGTTTTTTATTTTAATTATTACTCTATTATTATCATAAACACTTTTACTGTGTCTACTTAATTAAAAATCATTATTATTATTTTTTATGGGATCTCGTGGCCGTATGCCTGAATGTCTGGTCGCGAATCTGGGGACCCGGGTTCGATCCCGACCGACGCCAAAAATTACATCAAATTTTAATGGCACAAAAATTGACCCCTGTGGTGCACTCTCCACGCCAGCTATGAGTGCCGTGAGGTGACGCCTGGTAAGCGCCCGCACGGTACAAATATTCCATCATTACCGATATCTGTGTACAAAGCAGATTGACACACCCAGCAATGGGTGATGAAATATTTAATTATTTATTTATTTATTACATTTCTAAATCTTATAGTCCAACGGTTCATACACTTTATCAACATAAGGACCATTTCATGATGAGTAATTTCACCTACTTTTAAAACGTTAATAATATAATAATCATTTTTATTATACAATAGTATATTATGCAACGAGTGTATTAATGTATTAATAGTCATTATACATGAGTGGCATATAGTATTTTTTATACGACTATTCATAATAATTAAAAAATAACCTATACATCAATAAATTGGGTACAAATTTTCATTTGTATCATAATAATAATCTGTATCGAAATGAAAATCTGTTTCATAATGAGTGTCATTCATATACAGATGACACATACTTAATAAGTATATTAAAGCATAGGAGTAAAAAAAATTATATTACAACAAAAGTATAATATTTAATTATAATTATAGCAAAAATGAATTAAAGGTTGATAAAAAATTTTTAGAATAATAAATTTTAGAAAACGTACTTTTTTTTCAATTTATAATTATTAAGAATCGTACGAATTGAAGATGGCAGAATTTAGTTTTGCTATTGCTACTTATTTAGAAAAGATCTTTGTATTTTTTTTTACAACTACATGGAGATTTTTTACCACAAAAATTTTGTTTTACAAAAACTATTGATAAGCTACATAGTACAATATACCAGAATTATTATTAATTTGAACCAAAGATAATTAGTACAAAATGTTGGAGTACCTGGACAGTAAAAAATAATAAACGCTAATTATCCTTGTACGAGTATAAATATAAATAAATAGATATTGTGCAATATATCAATAATAATACAATAAATATTTGTATTCTGATTATTCAGAACATTCCGGTAAATTTGAAATCGAAGGTATAAGGTTAACCGTAATATAATTCAATGAATAAAACATTTTGTATCTTAGGATAAAATAAGTTTCAAATTTATTCAGATAAATTCAATTTTTTATACCATTATATACTATATACTATACTTTGATTAAAAAAATAGTCAATGTTTACATATGTTACATTACTCCAAATTTTCATAATTTAATTAATTTTTTTATTATTTTGTGTTAAGCGTAAAGTTTATAACAATATAATTTATAATAAAATAGTTGATCCAAAGTATTCAGTGGAACTAGTATTCCTCTTCATTAATTTTCTAATAGAACTCCTGCTGATGAGGAACTTACAAGTCAGTAGTTAAACTAGTTTATAGTGAAACCTTACCCATGAAATTTGACGCTGCTAAAATACATTTATTGATTTAAGATTTCACATAGGTGTAAGAAATGTAATTTTATCCAATACACCTAGAATTGAAACTGATATGTTTATATGAGGCTTCGGGCACTATTTTTAGTTTATTCCTACAGTGTTATAATCATGTTTTATAGTTTTATAATCATACGCTTCACCTAAAGTATCAGAAAAATGACATAGGTATGTATCGGGCGCACAACCAGTAATACGTGACTGTAATGCAAATTACGGAACGGTTAGCTTTTCATTTTATTTCAGATTTTGTTACTTGTCAGTTTTAATAAATACATAAATGTTTCAAACTACTGTTAACTATAATTTATCTCATTTAGTATGAGCAGACTGGGTTGATTAATTAATCCGCAAAATAATTACAGAAATAATAAAAAAAAGTTTATTAATCTAGTTGTTTGTGCACCACATTATTAAAATTAGAGATTATTTTTTTGTTAAATGCGTAATCAGTTGTCAGGTTATGTTCCGAAAAGCCATTATTTTACATAACCTTGAAAATCAACTGAATAGGTTTATTAACCTAATATAAAATATTTAGAAAAAATAATCTGAAGAAAAGCAAAACATATTTTAGTTTGAACTAGATATTAATCTAGTTGTAATTAAAAAAAAGAATATTTCGTTAATTTTCATTCATAAATATATAGTTGACATATGAAGGTTACAGGAAAAGAAAAGGATAATTCCATTTTTATAAAATTGAGATAATTATTCTATTGTATTATGAATCTATCATAATTTACTGTGTAGATTGATAAGGAAATGAAGCCTTCAATATATATTAGTAACATGTGCAGCAGTAACAATTAAAACAAAAAAAAAAAGTTTTCTAAGAAATAGACATCTATTTTTTTTTCCAGTACCATTCATGTATTGATATTATAAGTATACGTGTTATATTACATGTATTTTATATATTTTTAAAGATTTCTTTTCTGTATTTATTTCCTTATTTACGAAATGACAGCTGACATGAAATATATATTTTGAAAGAAGTGATTTTTATACACATAAATATATGAGTTGTTGAAAATTGAAGTGGTGTAATTCAAGCTTTTGTAAAAAATGAGTTAGTAGATTATGATGTCAATTTTTACCACAATACTGGTCAACAATCAACAAAATTGTTTCCAAGTAAAACAAAAAAAAAAACGAATGCTAACTATCAGTAACAACATAAAGTACTGACTTGCTTTACTATTTCAATAAAAATATTGACATCGTATGCTACTAATACTAATTCATTTTAACTTTCGTTTCAGATCGTGAAACGTTCAAATTTCACTTACAACACTACTGAAATATTCTAGTGTAGTAAAATTTAAGGTAAAAAAATGTAATATTGTGGATTATGCTAAAAGATAACGGAATAATGTAAAACAATCAAACTTTAATTTTTTTTCAACATGAGTTTTCTAGCAATTTATTTTAGCGCTAAAAAGATATCACGTGGTCTGTGACGTAAGTGACTGATGACATTTCTGACACATTTTGTACATAAAACTATACTATTAATAAGAAACACTTTTTCTGCCATTGACGAATTGTCAATTGTCAACTGTTTTATTACCTTTTTTTGTGGTTACAAGTTTTTTTTTTCTAAATACCTATTTCTAAATGTCATCAGCTCCTCCTACGCCATATGCGGTAAAATATTTTTTTTCTGTAATATTTAAAAATTCATATCTCACTTTAATTAAATAAAAAAGAACTGAGCCATATTTCCGCCCTGTTAACAGTTTCTTAAAAAAAAACTTGTTTTATACATGCGTCAGATTTTGGGAACTACTAAAAAATTTATACCACGTTGCTTAGCAACGTAACCATTTACGATGAAAAATATAAATTACTTCATCAGTTCCCTAAATTTGTGGTACATACTACATAAAAATTTGGGAACGTCCAAAAATGAGAAACTTTTTATTGCAATTTCATTGCTATCGATAATATATTGGAAAGCACAATAATTATTGGAACACGCGAAAAATACAAACGAAAAAGAAAACATTCAACATCTATGCACATTATTGACTCGTTATTTCAGCAACGCACAATGTACATATTGATATTTTACTGAATTGGTCCACAAAATATGATTCTGGAGTAAAATGTTTTCATTCAAAAATTATCTGGAAATTTTTATTTTTCATTAGGCTGCAGATAAAAAATGTATTCAACACATGAAAGGTTTAATTTTTTACTTGATTTCACTGTCTGCTGGTTAAAATATTACAGCCATTAGTTTATTTTTATTGTCATAAATCAAGATACCAGTACCTAATTTTTCAGATATTGGCATTCTACACATTTTGGTTATAATACAACTATTTTATCCGTAAGTAAATAAGTGTTTAAATATTTAATGACAGATAATTTTTGATAAATAGAGCCACAAACAATAATTAAACTATAACGTGTTTAACAAGTGTCATTAGAAAATATTTAAGAAAATTTGTAGCCATAACAAGGTTAAAAAAATCGATAAAGAGAAAAATGATAAAAGTATTAAGAACAGAATGAAGTAAGAAATGAAAATTCTCACCTGAGGATGGTGATACTGGTACTGGTATTTTTTCTTTTCTTTTTCTTTTTCCCTCTTTACCTCTGGGCAAATTAAGGAATTATTGTTAAACTGACTAATAGGCGATATTTTCTCATTCGCGAGCATCATATATCGTTCTCTTCTTTTTGTCCGTTCACCCCGTGTCCGTCTATTTATCGGCCTAGCCACTTCTTCAATCATTTCACAAGTTTTACACAAAATTTTAGCGAAATAAATTTAGCAACCGCTAGCAATCTGCAAATTATTCAAACTAACACGCGGTCCGAAACCGTCAAAAAATTGATAACACTGAGAGATGAAATTAGTATCGTAGTGACCCGAGAAATGAAAACAAATGAGCGCTGAGCTGTCGTATCGTCGTAGCGTAACTTAACCTGGGATGGAACTGTCAGTTGCGTTAGGATAGAAGACGTTTTTATCAAGTTGTAATAAAAAGGAATGAGTAAAATTGAAAACAATCTTTACGATTTATATATGAAGGCAGGATGCGACAGTTACAGAGACATATCGTCAAAACAAGAGTCCTTATCTTGTGCAAGGCGCCAGTCCAGACAGTCAATCAAATGTTGTAGTACGCAATGGGACTATGTACGATATAATTAAAAAGAGTGTGTGTGTAAGATGCTCGTTGTATTGGCTGTCAATAGCGACAGATTTTTACAATGTTGTTTTTATTATGTCAAGAAAGTCGTCTCGTTGTCGTCGTGCAGAGGTTCTCAAGATATGGGGAAGAAAAGTATCTAATTCTGCAAGAACGCATTTGAAATACTCAATGAACATGTCACAATAAAGCTTGCTATCATTTTATTGGACTATTAGATTGAAAGGTTGCCTATAATACCTTTCAATTCTCGATTCTCGTTTCCGAATGAATTTGTAACAATATCCAAGGAAACATGATTAATTATATTGCAAGTTAACACATTCTATCCTATTGGTCCTTACGTTGAACTCGCTTTTTAGGGCTGTTGTTAAAAATGATTGTTTATACAATAATATACTTTCATTTACTCCTTTCTAGCACTCAATTATCGACATATATTAATCTTAATAATGTTTGTACATTAAGTTGGTTGTAAAAATCATTGTCACCTAACCCCGCTCCCCTCCCCAAACGTGGTTTTTATTTCAGTTTTTTTTTCTTTATAAAGTAGAATGGAAATAATTTATTTTACAAATTTTAATTGCTTATAGAAACATCATAAAAATACAAAAAAAGTATATTTGCATCTTAGTACTGACGAAATGTTTCGAAAAAAATGGTACTATAAAACTCAAGTATTTAATTAAAGATAAATGTTTATTTTTTTAAATTGTTTAATGGCCGGTTGCGGCAATATTTAATTGAGAATAAGGTAAAATTAAATTAAAATCAACATTTTTATACGTATAAAATATATTATATAGGTAAGTGTTGATTTTGCTTTAATTTTATTTAATTCCCAATTTAATATTAGTACAACCGGCGTATAAAATGTTAATTTATTTAAAAAATAAGAAATATTATTGTAAAAGTCTAGTAAATAACATCTCAAGTGAAAAAAATAATTAAAACACACAATTGAATTAAAAATAAAAATGAAAAATAGATCATGGAACTGTTGGCATCTGTTCCATTTATTTACACAGTCGGAGTTGCACTCGTATAGGTCCATTTTTTTTAAATCACTTACTATCATTTTAGGGGACAGCAGTGAACATTTTTGTATTTAACTACCACCCACCATCTTGTGCAATTAGATATTTCAGAGCTAAGGAAAAATGCTTTCAAAAATGGTGTGGACGAAATAAAAGAAGTACGGAGATCTATAGTCATAGTTTTCCGATAAAATAATTTATAAATTGTACATGATGTTACTAGCACTCCTTTAGACAAAGGAAGACTATTACTTAATGAAAAAAATAGATATAGACGAGAAACGCCTTACTAACAAGAAACTGTGCGTACCTTTATGTGACAACTGTCAATCATTTGCCTGGCCGTAAGCTCGTAAGTATGTCAAGATAATTTTCATGCTTCTTCTATTAAAACTGGTTCCCTATCTACCTTTTACTTATCAACTCCAAGAATTAATTTATTATATTCATCTCCTTTCTATAGAATGTGTATCTTATACCATACTCATTTTCTTTCTGTTGATATATTTCATTTATCTTGTTACAAGTAACGAATGAATTTTTATTGGTATATAAATTAATTTTATTGTACTTTTGTATATTTTTTAAGAAATATGTGTCTCTTGTTAATGAATGTATATCCTGTCCTATAATTGGGCGTTACCTGTTGGACAGTGTACTTTAAAAATAAAATAAATAATCTTAATTTAAAATATTTAAATAAATATTGTTTCATATTTTTATTAATTTTAAATACAATTTTATAAATCCACAATGAAAGTCTTCTACATGAACATAAGTATAATTTTTTTCTTAAAATCCGCTTTTATAAGAAAATAAATAATTATATCACCACGGCTTCTGACCCATTTCTGAGTGTCTGAGTGTACTAATATGCTTGTATTTGCATATTTCCCTTGCTGTCAAACCTGTCGTATTATACTGTTTGAAAATTGGTAAATAATATTCAAGCTTCAAATTTGACGTCGGGTGGAATTGAACCCGGACCGTCCGAATCAAAACCGGGCATTTAACTAATCCGACGCTCACAGCTGGTGAACTAAATATTTTTTTTAAATTTCAAGTACCATTCCTCTATTTTGAAATATTGCACTATATTTATGTATTTATTTATAAAAAATAAAACAAGAATAAAATAATAATATAGGCAATATCCTAGAAATCGGAAAATAATGGGAATATGATTATATAGGATTTTATCTGGAAAATTGGAAAAATACGAAAATAAGAACTTTGAAATTGAAGGATTTGTGATACAATGTACGTGATAAACCGGTAACGTAATTTTTGATTATAAATATTTTAAATACTTTTAAAAATATTAATTTAATATGGTTTAAGTTGTATAGTTTTCGATATTTTTCATACACCACACATACCTATAAAAATTTACTCTTTGCTTTATACATAAATTTGGAGAATAAAATTCTGCATTTTTGGATGACTATTTTTTTAAATTTGCTCTTTTGATGCTCAAGTAAACTTAATTTAAGATGTGATAAATATGGATTTAGTATGCGATTTTTACAAACACATCAAGTAAATTGTCATACCAAAACATTTATTAAAATATAAATTAATTTTATTCGGGAATCAAAAGCACAAAAAAATCAAAATTTTATACAGTTTTAAGGGATCAATTACTTTTTCTATAAACTAATATAGATTCTTTTGGCAGGTAAAAAACTGTTTTTTTTTTGTTATAGGGCTATATGACCCGTTTTAAAATTTACTAGCCTGTATACATTATAAAAAAATATATTTTGAAAGAGACGGAATACTAAAATTGAAATACCGGTTAAATCTCACTTATCCGACAAGCTTGACATCAGACAATATCAGATTATCTGAACTAGTAAAACTTACATTATTTTATGAACATCTCTATGACATACGCTAGTCTTATAGAAAGGCTATGTCTAGGGACACGTTAATGTGTACCTAATATGAAATGTAGGTACACGCTAAAACAACATCACTGTTTATGACGTAGGTAAGCATTTAACGTGTACCTTTATAATTGCGTACAAAATTTACATGTACCATGCACGTTAAATTATAGGCTGAAATGGCATATTTCTCTAAATATATAGCAACAATAACCTAATTTAACCTCATTTCTTTCGCGTGCACTATTAGGTATTTTGGACACAATAAGTCGGTGCACGTTAAATGCCTACATCATAAGCGATGATGAAATTTTAGAGTGTACCTACATTAATGTGTACTTAGACACTTCCATTATTTTATAAATATCTAGTATATTAAAATAACAGTATATTTTGAAGACGAAAAAAAGCAGATTATTAGAAAAAATAGAGAAAAATATTCGTAGGTACTGAAGTTATTTTATATTTTATGGTACAAATTTCTAGTCAATGAAAAATGTAGCGATTAATTTGTCATTTTCAAAGCAGTTTAATTTCCAGAAGAACGACAATGTCTGGACAGAATGACATGTAGCAAATTGAACAAGCCAAGAGCTAAAAGTAGCAAAAATATCAATTCCTTTTATGTCGCTTAAAAGTTTCTATGTGGTGTATTTTCCAATAAAATCTAATATTGCCTATATGAAATGTCAGACGGTAACTGCTTCAGTTAAATATAACTGTTTTCAGAAATTTGATTTCGGGTAGCTGCCATTAGATAAATACATGCAACCTTGCTGTATCTATCGAGAATTTCAAACGGAAATAAAATATGCAATACCACCACATCCTAGAAGATATATTTATAATGTATAGTGTACTATAAATAAATCTTTATCGATACTAGTTTGCTGTTAAGTTACATAATAAATTATTAAACTGTATTAAAAGTCGTCTGCTGTTTATGTTATTATGTATTTCACAAAAAATATCTCATTTTGTAAAATTTTCATACTTATAGTATGTACAAGAGTTCATTACCAATGAAGTGTGAATAAATGAGACCACAAGGGCTATTTTTGGATCAAAAACCTGTAGCCATGGGCGCCGACAGCATGAATTTCGAAATAAATTATTCTTACTTGTTAGATACTTTATTTTAAGTTGCATCAACATTGATAAATTCAACAGGATGTAATGACAATACTTGAAGGTTACGACAGATTTATATTGTACCTTTTTCGAATATGTCAAAGATAAACATTGACGACCCCTTTCTTATCGTAAATATAAGGTAGCTGAGACCAATAAGGCCCAGCGAATATAAAGGACCATATACCGAAAATCACATTTATATTAGTTGCATCAGTGTGGTCTTCTAAACACTCGTATATAACTGTAATACGAGGCTTGCCTTTTATATTTCGGGATTAGAGAATAAAAACAAATATTTATCATTAAAAATGGCTTTATTGTTTTTCGAAATATTCCCCATGAAGATCAATACACTTTCGCATGCGTGTGAACCAATTTTCGAAGAACTTTTTCCACTTCGATTGAGGTATCTCCAAAACATGCATTTTGAACGCATCTACCGCTTCTTCATGTGTCGGAAAACGTTGACCTCGCAATTTGTTTTGATGCCATTGGGTGCCAAATCAGGACTATATGGCGGATGACTCATCAAATCGACGTTTTGAGCGCGCAAAAAGTCACTTGTTGTTGGTTTTCCTTATTTCTCCGAAGACTTGTGGCAAACAAATGGTTGTGTACCATTCAGAATTGACCGCTCTACGTTGCACCAATGGTACGGTTGAGACATGTCCACTTTTACCGAAAAAACAAGCGACCGTTTGTTGCGAAGTGCTTCGAGCACGAACGACTTTTGTTGGGTTTTTGGCTCGCCTTGGAAGACCCATACAGTCAACTGCTGTTTACTTTCGGATTCATACGTGCAGATCCACGATTCGTCATTTTTCACGATGTCATACACATGTTTTGAAGCTCCGCGATCGAATTTTTTAAGCATTTCTTACGACCAATTGACACGAGCTTGTTTTTAAGCGATTGTCAAATTATGTGGGATCAAACGCGAACAGATCTTTTTTAAGGCCAAATGTTCATGCAATATTAAAAGTATGCTGGTCCCATTAATATCCAAGGATACCTCAATCTCACGATAAGTCACATGACGATCTTGCAGTATTAGTTCACACAGTGCATCAATGTTTTTCGGAACAACAACCAATTTTAGAGGACATTCACGAAATTCATCCTTGAGCGAACTACGGCCACGATTGAATTCGGTAAACCATTGATAAACACTGGTCTTTGATGGTGCTTCATCGCCAAAAATTGAATGAAGTTCATTGATGCACTGTTGTTGAGTTAATCCACGTCGAACGTTGCAAAAAAATAATCGCACGAAAATGTTCACGATTTAATTCCATCCAAGTTACTGTAAACAACACAAATAGCGCTCGTACGTCAAAACGTTCTGAGTACGTATACCGTTAAAAATGTCAAACTTTACGACAGAGACGTCAGTTGCCAGATGGCAGCACTAGGGTTGTCCAATCCTGAAATATAATAGGCAACCCTCGTATAAAGGTAAACAGAAGTGTCATCACGTTGCACTGCCCTATTGTCGTAATTTCGAGTTTGTTGTGGGAAGTTGTTGCGGAAATTCCATTTTATAAAAACTTCCGACAAGCCACCGTAAATTTTATTTTAATTTTTTAAATTTTCTATGTTGTTTATGTTTTATTACTCTTTGAACCTTATAATTTGTGAAATCAAATCATTTTTATTATTTTGAAGAGAACATTATTTAATAAACATAAGCTTTATTTGTCCTATTAACCCCGGGGCAAATAAGGCCCAGTAAATGTAGTGCAAAATATATGAATTAAATTTAAAAAAAGAATAACAATCTGAAAAGAAGACCGTAGACATGGTTTTGCTATAGCTGTAATACAATGCACAAAGTGCCTCAAATGGCACCATGAAGAAAAAAAAAATGTATGCCCAGATGGCTCAGTTTACGCTAAAATTATGTGAAAAGATTATTTAGATCTAACTCCTATGAAAAAGAGTATTAATATTTATTAATTTTTTTTTCAAATGTCTACCACACTTCAATAAGGCTCAATTTTTTTTTAAGAATGTATTATTATATGAAAATATTTCCTCGCTCAAACAAATAAGGCACAAATATAATGGCAAAATGAGAAAAGAGTAAAATCTCGAGTAAAATATAACAATTTTGAAAAATTAATAACTAGGTCTTTAACGAAAATGTAAGAATTTAGTATTATTGAAAAGCTAATACTTTCCAAAAAATATATATCATTACGTTTAAAATATCGACGCTGATTTCGTTTCCGGCGAAATCGGAAGTAGAATTCAGAATCTTTTCACATCAAGAAATGTAATTTAATGGCACCCCCAACTAAGTACTTTAAAAAAAAACAATAGGTCTAAAATTAATAATAAAGAAAATAGTGAAAAAGTCCAATTGTAAAAGATTTGTTTAAAATTTTCATGAATGAATTTGAAAATTTTGTTTCGAATTACATCATTCTCATGAATTTGTAAATTTGTATTCCAAAGAATCTAATGACGAACTTGGAACATGGAAATTGATTCTAATTTGTCCATTTTATTAAATTTTCTATCGAACTAAATTTAACAGGACATTTGTAATACACGTTCATAATACATTGACAGTTCATAATAATAAAAATAAATATTACTTCAGGTAAACAAAAAAATATTTCCTCGTTCAAACAAATAAGGCACAAATGTAATGGCAAACTGATAAAAGACTAAAATATAATAATTTTGAAAAATTAATAACTAGGTTTTTAACGAAAATGTAAGAATTTAGTATCATTGTAGAGCTAATTTAAAATACTTTCCAAAATATATATAAAAAAAATATCATTACGTTTAAAACAACAACGGTGATTTCGCTTCCGGCGAAATCGGAAGTAGAATTTAAAATCTTTTAACACCAAGAAGTGTGATGTAATGTCACCCCCAAGTAATTTAAAAAAAAAACTATAGGTCTAAAATGAATAATAAAGAAAATAATGTAAAAAGTCCAATTGTAAAAGATTTGTTTAAAGTTTTCTGGAATGAATTTGAAAATTTTGTTTCGAATTACATCATTCCCATAAATTTGTAAATTTGTATTCCAAAGAATCTAATTTAAAAATAAATGATGAACTTGACTTATTTTTATAAAGTTTTACAAATTTTAGTTAAAAATATAAACAAAAAAATTTTTGTTTTAAGTATCATGGTTTTATAGAAAAAGAGTTGTTTATTTTTGGATATCACTAGTTTACAATTACAGCTTATAAATATAAACAATTTACGCCTTTAGTGATTCTAGACATATTTTATCAGTTTTCGTCGCTGAATATCATATTTTTGTAATATAAATGAGATGATAAATTTTAGACAACGTTGTTTCCATCTAAAAATGAAAACTGCTAATTTCAATTATTGTTTACTACATTCACAAACAATATTTTATCATGTTTTGCATTTCATTTAATTAATTTTTGTTTTTATACCTAATGAATGTCAATGAATTCTCAAAGATTACAAAGTATTTTGTCTAGAGTATAAAAGTTAAAGTTTAAATTAGTTTATCGTTGCATTTTTCTTTTATAACTTTATGTATTAAAATGAATTTGAGAGATATACGAGTATAACCTTTGCGTATTCTGAATAGATTTGTAAGCAATCTTCAGATTAGCAAAGTTTATTTTTCATTCAGTTGGACTTTATTTGTACAATTTTTCAGAAGAAAATGCCAAGTATATACTATGTATATTGATACCCATACAATTTACATAGGCATATCTAGTTAAAGTTAAAATTGATTGACCTTCTTCGTGACAAATTTTTAGTCAAATAGCACAAGTTAGACAAAAATATGTATATAGATTAATAGAAAAAGCAAAGAAAAATAGATTCCGAAGCGACGGCGCTATTGGACTAGTAAATTCTGGATTACTGAAGACTAATCAAATCTGTACTATCAGAATATAAATATTAAATTAAATTCCTAATTTTTAAAAAATAACTCGTACAGCAAAAAATTGGTATATAAGTATAAATAATACACAGTTTAAAATTATTCAGCAGTAAAAATTATGATTGGCTCTTGTGTATTATCAAGATAAGTTTGTATTTATTAAGAAGTATTATAATGATGTTTTATTTCGTAATCATGTTATATTTCGAAAATAAATTTGTGGGCACCTCGTTATGCCAACTTCACGCACCCTATTAGCATGTAAATATTATTAGACAATATTATAACATTTTTCTACTTCTGTTTTTAAAATGTTACAACCTAGGAATTCACATACTGGTTTCAATGGCGCTAAACATAATCACAAGGTGTGGTTTTCATCGTGTTGGATACGGTGTGAAGCTAGCAACCAGGTAGTGTAGTTTTTGTTTTACCAGCCATAGACAACAGCTGTTGTATAAAAATGAGTAACCTAAGAAATTTTTGCTGTCTGACTTTATAGTCGTACAAAACGTATAGTGTGACTCGTTTTGTATACTCTTCAGATACTCAATTTTATACATTCGTTTCGTTCATATAAAAAAAAACTTATAACTAAAGCTACGTTTATAAAACTTGTTGTATAATATACTATTCAATACTTTTAATGCTAAATGCATTAGTAAGAAAAAAGTGTGAATTTATTTCAATATATTGAACTCTGTATATTATAAAAGAATATTATTGCAGAATAATATTGAATATTTAGAAAAAATTAGCATAAATTTTTGCTGTAATTACTATTCGTAAATTATCAACCATTTACCCTATTTTTGAAATTAGGATTTTTTTTCATAAAAACCCCTAATATTCTTAATACGCTTTAAATTATTACATTTATCATAGGCCTATTTATAAATTTTATTGAGAATATGTATTTCACGTCTGTTACAGAATTTTTTGCACAATTATGGTATACATAAAACATATTTTTCCATGAAAAATATATGAAAATATAATTTAATTTGTTAATAATTATTTCACGTTATAAAATACAGATTTAAAATGAAAACTGTAACTCTATTTTGTAATAGACCTATAAAAATATACAATAAATTGAAACAACAGATTATTCAAGCTATCCTTAAATAATCATCAAGCAGGAAACAGACAAATAAAAATACTGGGATCAATGAAGAAGATATGAAGGTAAAAATGCATAGACGAATGATGATAATAGTATGAATGAAATATTGTTTTAAAAATATAACTTCAAGGAAGAAACTGTTTTATTGATATTTATGTATGTCATCAAACAATGAAAACAACATAGAGCTTCATTCATTCACAAATTGGTAATACCCAAATTGTTACTAAATATAAAAAAAATCTTGTGCATATAAATATTTAGAGCAATATTGAAATTGAAAAATTGATTTTCTGAATAGACCTTGTTCCATTTGTTATCCATGCAGGTTTCAATATTTCTTATCGAAAAAAGTGACACGCGAAATATTAGTAAAAAACCTAATGAGATTTATGTTTTATGCCCGGTTTTATAAACAAAAATTTAACCTTGGGTTTTAAAATCCGGGATTATATAATAACTCGGGATTAAATACTGTGTTATATGCTAGATATTTATTTTTATGTAACGCTATTATATATGTATGTATAAAATCTTGGATATAATTATAATTATGTATAGTATATTTAATTCGCTTTTATAAAACCTGGCATTAATGATTAAAATAGTTGAACTTCCTTACATAATTTTATTTTTATTGCGAAAAGCATAGTATTTAATACTATTAATAGTAACTAATTAAATGAGAAATATAATATTATCAATCGTTTTGTACTTTTATTTGTTGTTCTTACTCTACGCCCATATGGTACACAGCAGCAAAAGAACAAATAAGATAATAAAATAAAGAGATAAATCAATAACAACAGGCTTATTCATCAATGTTTTTTTCTTGTATAAGTGGCAAGTAGGATATAAATATGTATTATAGTTTGGCTCAGTTTCTAGAATATACAAGAATAATAAAACATATGTTTGATCATATATTTGTTTACATGACTATTAATTTACATATAAATGAATTAGTATAAATGAATAACACATAATCAATTTCCGGACTATTATGGATTATGAAAATGTCCAGTATTGTAATATAAAATATTAAATAAAATCTTAAATCCTGGTAAACGCCCGCACGGTACAAATATGTCACCATCATTACCGAAATCTGTGTACAAAACAAATTGGCACACCCAGCATTGGGTAATATGCCGTGATGATATATTTTTTGTTTATTTACGTAATATTAAATAAAATCTATCTCGATTTATTTTCCATTAGTGGGTCTGTCAATCTAGGGCCCGTAGTCAAATTATTTTGACCGAACTCAATAGAGTCTAGTGCTAAGTAAAAGATGTATATTTTTTGTTAAATTATTAAAATATGATTAATTTTAAATGATTTTATAGGAATTTTTGTATTAAAATATAAAACTTTTTATTCATAATTTTTATAAAAACCATACCCGCTATAACGGTACGACATCACAAAACTTCAAAGAGATTACAGAAATATTAATAAAAAAAAAACTTTATATTGTTTAAAATTTCACTCCGCTGTATACAGGGTATTATGTAAATAAAGTGCCATACGTTACCATTTAATAAACAAGGTTACAATGTATTGTGATCTACAATAATTTCTTTTCTAATGTGCTTGTTGCAATTGTAAAAGCACTTCAAGATGGACCAATAGCAATTATTTATTTGAATAAAGAATTATTTAGAAATCAGTAGTTTGAGTGAAAACAAACACTTGCCATTTTTAAAGGTTGGAAGTCAGAGGCGGAACATAGATTAAGACATTTTTTATTAATGTTGACTGTTTTGGTGCACTTCTCTGTAAACCAAACCAAATGTATGGTGGTGTATTCTTGATTAGTGAAAACAACAAGTATTTCTAAATATCTAAGTACTACGCCACCTATTGCAAATTTAACGTCATTTATGACAACCAACAAATATTGTATTTTAGAACAACTTGGTTTTTAGCGTTTCATTTATTAAGAAGCTATTTACAGTCCCACAATTTTTACAACAACAGATTGTGCAGAATGTATTTCAGATTATAACTTATTTCAGTTCTCGTTATCATACCACGAACTATTACACATTATTTAAATAACAGCCTGTATATTTCACTTTCATCTTTGTTATTTTTGCTTCATTTGTTTATTGTAGTTATTTATACTTTATATGTTTTGGTTGGGTACAATAATAAATTATACTAGGTGTCAATTTTGTTATGAACAATGATAAATAAAATGGTAAAATTTTCATAAGTCTGCAATTTCTGGTCTATTAAATTTAGAACAAAAGTGTAAATACAAATAATGTTCAAATTTAAAAACTGCTTCAAATGAGCCTAATAATATAATACGTCCCTGTCATGAGATAGATGTAAAATAAAATTTTCGACTTTAAGCTGTTTACAGAGTGCCATGAAAAACAAAACATGTAATTCAAACAGTCACGTATTTGAGTTTGACAGATAAAAATCTATTAATTAATATTTAATTATTAATATTATTTTCCTCTTATGTTGATCTGAAAATCATGGAAAGATTTAATGTACAAAAAAAATATTATTTAAAATTTATGACAGATGTGATCTGTTAAGCTCAAACAATACAATTGTTTGCTTTATTACTCATAGCTCTCAGCAAATAGCTAAAAATTATTACTTTTATTTTTTCGCACTTCCTAATGTTCATAAAAAAAGTAGACACCCGGTTTAGTCTAATTCACACTGTGATACCATATCGTGACCTAACCAAATCTTTATTACACTAATTATTTAATATTTTTCTTAATGAATAATATCCGAAAGAAACAATTGTTTATTTCTGGTTTGGTAAACCCATTATAATATTTATTGATATTTAAATGCTATTTTCCTGGTAAATAACATACGAATGAAACATTGTTGATCCATTGACATTCAGTTGTTTATTAAGATTAAGTTAAGATAGGTTAGGAATTTTTTACTTACGAACTCTTTTCTCTTAAAAACATCTATTTATCTCACTATATCTATTTTTATTTTTACTTTAAAAAATAAAATTTATTCTTCAAAATATTATAATAAATAAACCCAAATGATCTAAATCTTAAATACAGGTGCTGAGGAAACCGACGAACTTTCATCATCTATTCTTGGGGTCATTCTAAGTAAAAAAGTTTATATAAACTATGGGTCAATTCGTCTCCGTTTTAGAGATATCGACAGAAACACGCCAAATATTTAATAATCAAAAAGTCTATTTTAATAAGAATGCTAGATAAGTAGTTATTGTTTATCTATTGTTTAATTTGACGTATCAGTAGCACGAACTGTAAAAATTGTCCAAATTTGGCTTCGATGGACTTCGTTCAACTGCGCATTTGACAAAATATCAGCTTGATGATAATCCCGTTGCCTTTCTAAATGTGGACAATATTCTGTTTCTCTTAAACATTGAAAAACTTTTGAAAATGTTGAATGATGTGCAATACGCGATTTGGATATCGTCGACGGTATTTTGCTAAAGCAGCTCGACCGCTTCAATTACAAATACCATAAAAAAACCATGTATATTCCACATTAGTGAAAATAAAACAATAGATAAACAATAACTACTTATCTAACATTTTTATTAAAATAGACTTTTTGATATTAAAGATTTTGCGTGTTTCTGTCGATATCTCCAAAACGAAACGGAAATGAACTTTTAATTAGAATTAGTCTTGATCTTGATCCACGATATTATTATTAAACTCGATTTTGAGGTCGAGATCTTGACAATCTCGACTTTCTGGTTACAGTGGTGCATATTAAATAAATTTCGTCCTAAACACATTTACCAAAATCGACTGAACAACTTATCGATGGGCTACTGGGCTACTACTAGGGCTACAAGTCTTTTAAAAGAAATAATTTTATTAGAATAATTACATTTTGTTGAATAATAATTAGAGCTTATAACATTTTAATAAATTTTATTTGAAATTATCACTAAAATTGCACAAACATCGTTATTAAATGTTCAGAAATCGGCACTAAAGTAATCCACTTTACGACGATTTCATCCAAATGCAATGTTGCCAACCTTATGATAATTATTGTACATGTAAGATAATTGGGGCAGGTGTTCGATGTACAATAGTAAATTTGTACGTAAAATGACTAAAAATATGTGCAAGATAAATAATTCCGATGACGAAGTATGAAATAAAACACATAATGTTGAGTGTTCTTTACAATAACTTCAATCTTCGAGATTAGCAACATTGAGTGTCAGATTGACAGATATGCAAACATAACCTATAAAAAGAGATATATTTCTTTCATTTTCACAATTTTTTGATTTTAAATATAATTTAATCGGCAATGAAATTCTTTTTAATCACTCATGGTTTATTTTCCTCATTCTTGATAAAAGTAGAACTCCAGTGTCTTTATACAAAGCAAAATTAAAACAATTTATCAGCGTATTAAGTGTAAATGTATTTACAATTTAGAGTAAAACTGTTCAGTGTATTTATGGCAAGGTACTGATGAAATAAAGTCAATGATCAAAACTGTATTAATTATAAATAAGATTTTCAAGATCAAGATAACGTCTAATCTTGTTGAGAATTGAGGTATGTAATCTCGTCTCGATCGAAAATTTGACCTTGAAATTTGTTTGGATCTTGATCTCAAAATTTTACTCAAGATGAGACAAGAAAAATCTCGTCTCGGCGACAACACTACTTAGCAACAAAATCAATTACGAGCAGTTCTCCCAATTTGTAGCACGTCATTAAAAAAAGAACATTTTATTTCATTTTTCATTGTGGGGCTGTCCTTGAATTGTGGTCAAAGCATTCCCTAACAATGTATATGTAAATAGTTACTTTATAAAATTTATTATTTGCGGGTCCAAATGTATTTGCCTGGTTAAACAAAAGATTAAAATTATTTGTTTACCAGATATGAAAAATTATTAATTATTTGTCTGTGCCATACGTATCCATGGTTACCAAAGAAGTGATTCACTAATCAGCCTTAAGTTCACACACATGCGTCGTAATCCACTATTCTTACATAACCGTATTGCGGACAGTAGATATTACGGAGTAATTTTAACTGGAAAAAGTAACATTTGAATTAGAATATTTTGCAATATCTATCCTATAAAAAATTAGTAAAACATTTACATTTCTGATGTCTAATTATTCAAATATGGAAAGTGATTATGTGCAAAAAAAAACAAAGCAACAACTTGTAAAAATCTTAGAATGATGTTTGAACTCTCTGACATTTGATCTTTTGACAAATTGTTTAATTCTACAATAAAACGAAACAAATTTATAAACTTTATCCGTATCCTAATAAATATAAAAGAAAGGTTTAATTTCTTTACCGGAATGAGTACCAATGACTTTTGATCTTATACTATTGTACAAGTTTGTAATAGTGTCAAAAATCCCTCTCTCTTTTATGTAGTCGTACGACTACAAGATAATGTTCCGATAAAGCAGTTTGAGAACTGCCTAATAACAAATTAACTATTCTTGTAAATCATGAAACGCGTCATTAAAATAATTTAATTATTTTGAAAATAGTCAGTGACTCGTTCAAACTAGTGTCAACTAGATTAGAAAGAAATAAAACAGCAATCAGGGCAAATGGATACGAAGTTGTCGATAGTAGGAGATAAAGTTTTAATCTTTTTAATATGTATCGGGATTATAAATAGAAAGCGGGGGTAAACGACTACTGCGGAAACAATACACGTCAGTGGCGCATCATGAATTTTTATCGCTAGCGGATCACATAACCACTGCTCTCCACCATTTGTGGCATTTTACTTACGAGGGAAAAGAATTTATTTTATAATTGGGGTCCTCCACTATTTTTTTAAATATTTTTTTATGAAACTTCATAAAACTGAAAGCGATTTGTAGTTTTAGAAAGTATTTATTGTTATTCGTTAAGCCGTATTTTTTTTTAAATATTCTGTGACGTAGATATAGAGATAATTTCGTTCTCAAACAGTAGAGTTCGCTAATAGTTACAAAGATTGATCTTTTCCAACACTTATAAAAATATACAGGGTGTTTCCTTTAAAAGAAATTTCTTGGGCGAACTAATCACTTTAGAAAAAAGTGTTATTTATCAGTAATAACAAACCGAAAATTCAACCAATGGTTCTCAATCAGTAACACAAAATGATATTTTTTAGTCCATTAGATAGATTTTTTTGCTGATTTCAGCAATAGAAATATTGTATAGGGTTGTATAACAATTATTTTGAGAAAAATAGTATTCAAAATTAGGAATAATTTAACAATATACTAGCGTAACCTAGACAACAGTGGTATCAATAGTTACTTCAATATTGTAATATTATTTATAATTTTTAATACCATTTTTCTTGAAATAATTGTTATATAATCCTATAAAATATTTTTATCGAGAAATTAGAAAAAAAATCTCTATCTAATGGACTAAAAATATATAGGTTACCATTTAAAAAAATATAATTTTGTTCTAACGTTTGAGAATCACTGGTTAATTTTACGGTTTGATATTACTGATAAATTATCCCCTTATTTTTGATCATTTTTTGTATGTACTATTTTTCTCTAGTCATTAGTACGGAAATACCCTGTATAAATATGTTAAAATAACGTTTGTGGTCAAAATTGAAAATATGCGTGAATACTAAGCGATTTAATAGAATAATTAATAAAAAACTACGTATATTGTAGTGCAAGGTTTGAGTGCCACTGTCAGCCTATGTCATTCAACATATCTTTCACTTTCATACAAACGCATGGAGTATCTTCTTTAGTTTACTTCCATTGATTCGTTATTTTCTGCATTCATATACTTGAAAATGAATTCACTGTAACAAAAAAGCTATAGCAGAAGGTTTGAAAAAAGTGAGAATTTGGAATAGAGTAAATGTGTGACATAGGCGAGGAAATGATATTAAAAACTCGATTATTTTAAAAAGTAATAACTTTTTTAAACTGTGATTGTACTTATCACGCCAAATTACTACGGTGAAACGTGGAGGAGACCATTCCTACTCGTGTGATACCACGTGTCTTCTACATTTCGTGCCAAAACTCTCACATCTTGTGGGAAATAGGTGCCATTTTGTAATTACAATACATTTCAGCTGCTTTATATATTTAATTGTAATAATTAGAGAAATATAACTATTTATTAAACACGAGAATTATTGAGAATAATGCACATGGTTTATATTTTTTAGAATTTTATTTTAAATATGTTTAAACAAAGTAGTTCCCTTCAACGATTCAACAATAATATCCTTCACCATTGTTTCCCTCCACTTCTTAAAATCTCTCAACTAATTTTATTTTACAATACTTTTAAATTAATTTCTGGGAGCCTTATGCTGGGATTACGCAGCATGTAAATTATAATATTAAATTAAGCCACTGAATTAAGAAACTAAATTAAAATAACGTCGTTTATGTAGTAAATTGAAATTAAGAATTTTTATTTACTTGATAATTCCTCGACTGGATAAGTGAATAAAATGGAAAATCGGAGAAAAAAGAGTCTTGAAAATTTTGTGAAGAAGAATTCTTTCTCAAGCCTTTCTGAAGATGATCTGCGAGAGAGACATAGTTTACAATTATTTTAAAATTGGACGATATTCTTTTGTAACCGCTTTAATATTTAATTTTTCAACACAATAACATCACAATTTCCCTGAAGCAGGCAAATTGGCTACCGAAACCTCGGATTTTGTAATAAAAAGTTTACAAAATTTTCAAGACTGGTTTTTCTCAGATTTTCAACTTTAAGAATTTTATGTTTGATATTTTATATAAAGTGACTTTTATAGGTGAAATTGCTGTATGATATATTTATATAGGATAAAAAAAAAACTTTGTCATAAGAGCGCGATTAGCGCAGGCGCAAAACTATGAAATTATAAAATTAAACTAAAAGTTAAAAATAGCCATCTTCTTAATTTAGTTTCAATAGTTTAGTTCTTCAGTTTACTTGCATAAACGTTGTCATTGGTAAGAATGGGGTCATTTCACATTTTCTAATTTAATTTTTTCTTGAAAGAATAGGTCATATTAAATATTAGGTGTATCTTTTACACTTTACAAGTCTTTAGAATCAGAGATATGATTTTTTAAAAGTTGTCTTTAATTTCAAATATTTGGACGCTGACGACGGTTTAGCGGATACGGCACTAAAGCTCTACCAGTTTTGTTTGGAACTATGATTGTTTGGGTTACGACTTGTCAGTTTTATTTTGTGACAGCAACATATTGTTAACTAAAAACGTATTTCATACAACTTTTGGTATGTATTTTAATAAATGTTTTTACATACCTTTACTCTGCTGTCACCTGTTATAATTTTAGGTTAGTTTGTTTACAACAGCAAACGGAAATCACGTGGACAGTAAATGTGTGTGAGAGAAATGTCTTTTGTGAGTAAGTTTATTAGCAAATTTATGAATGAAAAGTGGCATATTTCATGTTATTCGAGATGTTACTTTATATTACTATATTTGTTAAAAGAGACGGATTTCACGATTTTATAAAAAAAACTTTTTTTTTAAATGACCCCATTGTTCGCTACTTGTTTAGTTTTACAATTTAATTTTTAAATTTAATTGTCTGCATAAACCCAGCTTAAAAGCTGTCAAACTAATTTCTGGGAGACTTAAAAACTGTAAAATTAGTTTCAAGTTTTCCAAGCTTGCAAATTAAAAGTATGAACTTGAAGAAGCTCTCTGGTTAATTTTATATTTTACTCGCAACACACAACGATACTGTAAAAAATAAGATTAACTAAGTGCAAATTTTGTTTTGTACGGACCATCTAATTTTCTTTTTTTCAATAATTCGAGGGTGATTTTCGTATGAAGAAAAATGCGCTGAAATTAGTATTTCAGCATTAAAATGATATTGCATAGAGAACAACGTTTGTTTGTTGTTTCATTGTTTTCTATTTTGGAAAGGTATATCTTAACTTTCATCTTGGTATGCACTTATGATACGACACTTAATTTTTAAGTGCGTTTTGTTTACAGATAATCTCACTAGATGAAGAAGGTGTTTCAGGAATGAAACTGTTATCAAGTAAATCTCGAGGACCTGTATGCAATTTTAAAGGTACATTATTGTCCAATTCATTATCCTATCTACGATAAAATCTTAATTTGTTAAGTGACTAATGAAAATAGAATTATAAATAACGCACTACTGATATAAAGTAATGTTATTACGTCAAATGGACGTCAAAGACGCATTGTCTTTGAGATACTAACATTAGAATTATAGATAAATATTAATTATATAAATATTGAGATTCGCTTATAATACTTATATAATTTTAAAAATAGATTAATTTTCATACAAATATGTAAGTACTAAAATATTTGGATTCATATACCTTTCGAAAGATTGTAACTGTTTAGTATGTACTTAGATCAAATAAATAAGAATATTAATATAGAAAGAAGATGCAGCTATCGTTATTGTTTCATGCAAAACATTTTTTGTTGAATAACTTTAGACATGAAAATGGTATACTTGGATCTTTTGGATTTTAATGTTCTAATTCATTAGACTTACGAATATAAATATATTAAATTAATAGACATTAATATGGCTTTTATCATTTTATTCATTTCTAAAAGGTGCTGTCTACTTTTATCTACGTTATTAAACCCATTTTTCCAAGCACATAAAAGTTTTTATGGCGAGTACATAATACAGCAATAAGTATTGAATATAAATAAAAAGTTTGAGGTTAATGGCAACTTAGAAATTTGCTCCTTTTAAATTCTACGCCTATTGTACAGCTTTAAAATGATCCGTTTTTTCTCATAAACGTGAATTACGTGACGTGATAATGTATTCTGTTATCTGTAATGTGTTGTTTATAGTTTCGTACCATTCATTTATTTATGAATGGCTATTAACACTTTATTGTTTATCATCTTCAATTGTTTTGATTTAAAAATTGCCGTAATTATAAATAAAAATTATCGGTTTTTATAATTAATTATTGAGTGAATCAACATTGTACTTTTCTGCATTTTATGGAAAGTTATAAAATAATGAGATATATTTATTGTAGATCCAGAGAAATCAATGCCTTCATTTACAAACACAAATTTACATGTAAATATTATTATTTTTCTTACAGATTGGAAAAATCTGTGGAATATTATTTGTTTACTTGTTTATTTAGACAATTTGATATGTTTTTGTTTACTACACACGGGGTACAAATGAATGTTTTTGTTTACTACAAAAGGTATATATGACAGTATTCTTTTATTTTTTGGGGATTATCTAAAACACTTCAACGCACACTAGTACAGTTGTTGTGAGCTGAGAATAATTTTAGGTAATTCTATATCTATTGCATATTTGCTAACAATTTAATTATAATATTATTTGTTAAAAAGATATAACATATTTTACTTCTAATATGAATACATATAACGGGTGGTGGCGGTTAAGAGGTGAACAGGGATTTATCATGGGATATTAGTTATATGCAATTTCCTGCTATCCTTTTCATTTATGTCAAAGTTGTAAAGAAATAAAAGTGATATACAGAACTGTTTTCACATTCTTTATTACGTTTTTGATTTCTTCACAATTTAAAAATTTCGGTTCATTAATAGTGGCATTTGTTTTTTTTCTGGTTTTCATAAATTATTTTTTTCCACCATAATATTTCTTTATTATAATGAATAAATATTCATTATTAAAAAAAATGACAAATATGATTAAATAATATTGTTTCCTGTCATAAAGTCATGGCTATTACTATTAATTAACGGAACTTTTGAAATATCTTTATAAAAATTGTGAAGAAACCAAAAGCATAATAAAAAATCTGTTGTGGCCAGCACAATACCTCTCGCCACTTCCTTTTTTTGGTTACATAAGTATAGGGCGCGAACGGTAATGTTACATTTTTGGGCTTGACAAGCAAATGTGTGGGCCCGTTTCAGAATGATAATTAGTAATTATGTACATAGATGTCAAATGTTAGAATTTTTCATTAAAAATTTCAAGATTTTCTAAATTTACGTAGTTAATTTATCACCAGGAGTTTAAAGTTTACTTGTATGCCTTAGATATTTAACATTTAATTCTGCTCCACATGGAATTGGAAAATCACTAAATTTAGAATGAGAAATTATGATATTTGACATCTATATACATAATTACTAGCTATCATTCTGACATGGGCCCCCATATCTGCTTGTCAAGGCCAACAAAATCATATGACTGCTCGCTCCCTATTGTATTTAACATTTCTTGTATACCTACACTCTACAGCAAAAATTCTACTTACGCATATATCTATTCCATATATATTTAGATTGTTTAATTTTAAATTCATTTTTGATGAAGAAATTTTGTCCTCTTCTAATTTTTCGAAATGTTTCCAATTCTATTAATACATTAAGAAATAATATAATGTATGTACTTCCCAGAAAAAGTCTTCAGTAATGTCTTCGGATTACTGACATTATCTGTCAGTTACAAACAAATTAAATTTTCAACTATTTTCCATGGCCATTCTTTCGGCTGTAAAATTTATTATAACAGATTATTTTACATACTATATTTCTTCTATCTCTAAATCTATAGAATATATTGTAAAATATTTAAATGTATCAGAAAGAGAATTTATTTTTCTTTAATATTATCAAGAAAAAATTTCAAAAAATATTATTTAAAAGATTTTTTTTCAAGAATCTTCTACTTCCGGTTGTCCAATTGTTACCAAAACCTTTTCAGATCTTCCCATGAATGTCCGATTGGGAAATACGTAGTTAAAAAAATTAAAGTCTTATAGTTTTTGAGTAACCGTCCTTCCAACATCCCACACACACACACACACACATACACACACACATCCACACACACGCACACACACACACACAGACATCATCGTAAAAATGATAAAATCGGATTGTAGGGACCTTAAAACGTGCTTATTCAATAAAATCTGGATATGCGATTTTTAGCATGAATGCAATACCTCTCTTAGCGAGAGGTAAAAATGTAGTAAAAACATTTTTGTATGCAACTTAATTTTGTATATTTTTGTCGTAAAATGAACAGAAGAGCAGGAAATTGTATAAAACTTAAATTCCTATATGTTCACCCCTAACCGTCACCACCCGATATATCACATTTAAATAGATAAAATAAATATATCATCACGGCATATTACCCATTACTGCTTTGTACACAAATATCGGTAATGATGAAATATTATAACTGGGTGAGTGCTTATCGGGCATTTTTAAAACTGAAAGTATTTTTTTAATCCGAGTAGAGCGAGTCATGATCCCATTTTTTATAATTAAAATAATACTTTAATATTAAAATCTCTGAAATATAAGTTAAAATTTATATTTTTGCATCTTTCTTATCATAAAATTTTTAATAGTGTTTAAACATTTATCGCTTTCTCTTGACCTGTAGTACCACACATTAAAAATGAAAACGGAAGTCCGTAAAAACCCTGTACAGTACTCACACTTTACAGTGAGACAGATGATTCTTGTACTACAAACAACAACAAGAACGAAAGGAATTCTCCATTAAAAATAAAATATAGCATAGAAATAACGTTTGTTACTGCTTCAAACAAAAAGGTCACTATCTATTCTGTTCTGTAATACAAAATTCATAGTGGGTACTTTGTTTTATTTTTTACCTGTTTGAAGTTTGTAATTATAATTATAAGAGTATTTTTAACTTGTTAATTTATTCTTTTCAGAAGGAATAATTAAGTTCTACTTTTTTATTTCCCATGTCTCGTGGCCGTGTACCTGAGTGTATGGTCGCGAATCTGGAGACCCGGGTTCGATCCCGACCGACGTCAAAAATTACTTCGAATTTGAATGGCACAAAATTGACCCCTGTGGTGCACTCTCCAGCAATGAGTGCCCGTGAGGTGACGCCTGGTAAGCGTCCGCACGATACAAATATTTCATCATTACCGATATCTGTGTACAAAGCAGATTGGCACACCCAGCAATGGGTAATATGCCGTGATGATATATTTATTTATTTATTATTATAATTCATGAAACAGATCATTATGAAATGAGTAACAGGACTTGAATTTTATTGTACGTATTTTACATAAAATTGTATAAAAATGATATAGAAAATACGGTATTCTCCAGTACTCAAAAATAGTAAAAGTTTATAGAAAATATGAAAGATAACATTTAAAGAATGCAGAAAATTCCATTTTTTTTTGTTATAAATTAGTCCCGTTAAAAAATACGGGGTGTGTTTTGCTTTTGATGACGCAGGCCTTGTATGCGTCTGTTTGAGCAAATGGAATTCAAGTATGAAGCCCTACTTTGTAACGCCCTGTCTTATTCGGGTATGTCGGATCTGTTCGGATGCTGCTCAGGTGATATTTTTTGTTCTTTGTTTTTGTAAAAAGTGAAATAAATTAAGTGCAATTTTATTTCTTTAATAATGAAATATAATATTACAATTTGAATATACATTATTTTCTCAACACTTTTTCGTAAGCATGTGAGTCACTGTTTGTTTACTTTTGGTTTACCCACATTACCTACGTCACAAAGCAAATTTAAAATTCGGATCTTAATATCTTATTAATAATATTATAATAGCTTATTTGGAGGAATTTTTAACTCGGATTTTCATTTTTATATTTTTAGGTACTTAAAAAAATAAATAAAAAAATATCGTGGAATAGTCTATTATAGTTTAGACCAGTGTTTCCCAACCTTTTTTGTGCCATGCCCCACCTTAGCCTGTCTAAAATTCTTATGCCCCCCTATGTAACATATAATTTTTAATATTAAAAAATTGAATTGTTTACTTAAGAAACTTAAATGATATGTTTTAGAAAGAAATCAGTAGGAAATTGTTAACGAAACACAGTAAGTAAATTTTCAAAACATATAATGAAAAACTGAAATTCAAATTCCAAATAATTTTAATAAAGATTTTTCTATATTAATTAATTATTTTAATTTAGTGAGATCCTTGCGCTTGTTGCTTGCTGCACAGAGATTTTATATTAGGTTCCAATTTGGTTAGCTTCAGTCTCAAGTCTCCACGTTGTGTTATATCCAGCCGATTTCTTTTTTTTTTACCAGTAAATCATTTACAGCACTAAATCCACATTCAGCTAAATATGAAGATGGATACGGTAGCAATAGTTTTCTTGCACATTTGGTTGAATTTGGGTATTTGATTTCTGTTTCCTCACAAAGCCATGCCATCGCTCCTTTTATATTAAATAAAGTTTTAACTGACTCATCATTTTGCAATTCTGCGAGTTCTTCTTGATACTGCATATTTGATATATCAGACAAATCCACTAACATTGGCTGCATCATCTATGTTGGAAAATCAATTTGCCGCAGGGAAGTTTACTTGACGACGCCAAACACCCAGTTGATATTTTGGTCTCGTCAGGCGAAATTATACCTAATAATTATTTACCGCAATTATTTAAGAATTTGTTTTTTTCGTTAAATTTGGCACCGAAATCTAGCATTGCATTTAAATGATCCGGAGTCGAGTCCATTTTCGAATTGCCCCCCTTAACAATCAAATTGCCCCCCTGTGGGGCGTGGGCCCCACGTTGGGAAACACTGGTTTAGACAGTAAGGGTTGTAAATCATCTGTTCCATTTTCAAGTGTATAATACGAGTACATGTTAGCTATACCGAATAATATTCAAATACATTTAAATATGAGTGATATTTCATGTTGTTTTAAATTTTTAAAATTTGACAACTATCACCATACGATGTACACAAAAGGGCGTCACGCTAGAATTATTGAGAATAAAAAAATTAGGTAAACGGTGGTAAATAAAATTTGCATTATCATTATAAACAATTTTTTTTATCTATCATTTGAAAATAAGTTGCGAAGGTTAAGATAGTTCGAACTTAGTTAATATTTTTTTTAAAAGGATCGTGAGTGAAAATATTAAATTAACCAAAGATAATTTTTAAATCATGATTTACAATTTGAAAGTTTTTAAGTCAGTTTAAAAGTAATCGTTTTTTAACAAGTTTGACAGGTTTGGCTGATTTTAAATCACCTTAAATTGATTTGACAGCTTTGACAGTTTAAATCTCCCAGAAATTAGTTTGAATTTGATAGGTTTCAAAAGACTATTGATTGGGAGTTTTTAAGACGTGGAAGGAAAATTGTGAACTGTATTATTGCCGAAGGGAGCTACTTTGAACTTAATATAAAATTCTAAAAATAAAAACCATGTGTCTTATTCTCATCTAGCGTGACCCTTGCCCATCCGTTGGGAAATACATTATGGTATCTATATCTTTAAAAATGCTACAATAATTAAGTAGAAAATATTTGATTTTATAATTAATTATTTGTAATAATTGATAAATGTTTATGTACATATAAATAATATATACTACAATTTATGTTATTTATGTTGTATTTGCAAAATGCATGTGATTGCTGTGAGACACTTCATTAAAATAACTGCAAAATAATATAATTTGAAATATTTTCATTCATTTTTTGTAAGAATCCAGAATCCAGTCCAAAGTACAGAGGTTAAAGGAATAAGTTTTTTATTCAAGTATAATAAAATTGTTTGTTGCCTGTATCACTCTAGCTATTTGCAGAATTATATCAACTATTTTCAAAAAAGTACATAGTAATTATCCACATACGCATGGCACTTCATTTATTTATAGAATTATAATTTTATGTACAATTACAATTATCTTGTGAAAAATTCATTTTAATGCATGTGTTATTAATAGATTGATTAAAAATAGTTACTACGCGACTATCGCAAATATTAAGTTGAGAAATTGAAAACATTTATAAAAAAAAACTTTAAGTTTATGAAATTGTAATGTTAAAAGGTTTTTCTATATATGAATTTATTATGAAAATTAAAAGTTTTGTAATTAATATTTGTCTTTATATTGGTGACTCACGACACTAATTATTAAATTTAAATGGAGTTTTAATTTACGAATGAATTTTTAAACATAAATCTTATTATTTGTAATTACAAAATATTGAAAATACAGTACAGTATTCTTCCTGTCATGCTTTTATATTAAAATTTAACGCACGTGTTAAATTATAAATAATGTAACTTTTTTTTACATACACATGTGATATGATACACGTACAGAGAGATAGCGATATCGTTCTAAGAAACATATAGACTAAAAAGTATTCTACAATTTTTGAAAATATTATAAACAAAGATGTTTTTTTAACTATTTTCGTGAAGTGTTTATCAAAAAAATAGTTTACAGTTTGCGAAATTAACAGTTAATGTTTATATGCTTTTGTATAATTATAGCAAATTTAGATAACATTTTCAAAAATATAAAATTATAAAGTTGTGTTGATGAGATTACGGTTAATAGTTAAAATCAAGACAATTTTTGAAACGGTTTTCTTAAAAAACCTTTTTCTTTAGTACAAAAACTTATTTATTTATTTAATTTCAATTTAGTATAAAAAGTAGTTACTTTTATTACAGATAAAAAAAATGAAAAAGAGAAATAATACACTTCCTCCTTTTTTTTAGAAACGATATAAAAATCGATTTTAATTTGTTTCAGTTATTAATTACCTATCATTTTTAGTAAATAAAAATATCGGATTTGATTTCTGTTGTCGGTTAAATTTAAATATTATGTTTATTGACTAAAAATACCGGTTAACAACCTATTAGTAATGGGGTAAAGTCGGTGGAGATGGCGCACCTTTTTTTGTATGCTCTCTAATTTTTTTTTATGTATACAAACCTCCTAAAAATAAAATAAACTTTGCGTATATATTAATAACATATTGTTAACAAAACTTAAATTGTAACTAAAAAAATAATATATTTCTTAGCAAAAAAAGCATCTCACCCTACATAAGGGAGTTGGCGCATCATGCAATTTTTTATGTTTTAATAATTTTAAGTCGTTTTACTTTACAAACAAGGATATTGGGCCCAGACTTCCTTTAGCTCTATTTCTATGACGCTATCGTCTTCATAACGTAATACAAGTAACTTTGTCTCTTGATGCTTCATTTACGGCGACATTTGCTTTTTACAGCATTTATGGCCGAAAATCATTTTCAGTCTATATTCCTCTTCTACAATTTCCTTTTCATTTATAACACGCGAAGATATTAATACGTATTATTAATAACAACAAAATGAAGAGTGTAATTAAATAACGGTCTAAGTACCAAAACACAGAAACTTAGACAGTTGCATTTAAAGTATTAAAACTTTTATTTGACATAAAAAAGAACATTTTTTTTAGAGATAATTTATTACAAAAAAGGCATCAAAATGATACAATATCGATAAGAAAAAAGCATGAGTATAAATTTATGTGAGAAAAGAAAAGAATATCCTAGCTATAACTATGCTTATAACGTTCTATGTGCTATTGAGCGTGCCATCAACAAGTATGTAGTCAATCATTTCCTTCATATTTGCCGTTTTTTCCGCAGACATATATATAAGGGTAATATTTTTTAAACAATCTAAACTGATACCTCTTTTCAACATATTTACAATTTTCCACTCCTCCACAACATTTAATGTGTGACGTATTTGCACTTTTCCGGGAGTTTCTTTGTCTATTCTTATCCAATGAGCTTTACTTATGTTAAGCTTTTGTGTTGAGGTAAAGACTAGAGCCTTCTTTAAAGTCGAGAAAATATTCCTTTTTCGTCATAGTTACGATAAAAGGCTGAACTTCTCTAGCAGTTCCGATCATTTCTGTCAAATCATTGGGAACTATACATTTACTCACTTTTTTACGTACATACTCGGTAAAAAAATTATCACTTCTTCTTCTTTCTCATTCACCATCATTCATGTAAATGATAGTGTAACATCGGCTTTATACAATGTGCTTGGCACTTAAAACATTATTTACGAAATACAGTGTTGCACATACAACATCCTCCATCTAGTGGTGAAGGAAAAGTATTAAAATCACTTAGATCGATATATATGTTATTGGGCAAAGCACGTAGACCACTTTTTCATACATAACAAAATATTCAGTTTTTCGGTACTTAGATCGTTATTTAATTACACCCTTCAAATAATATGCCATGTGCCAACTCTCCCGATCGTTTTGTCAGAGATGGTGCACATGTTAATATTAACGAATCTTTAACAAAATAAAGGATTTGTAGATTAGAATACTATTTTACATATTTTACTACCTTCATGTAGCAATAAAATCTTTAAAAATCAACTATTATATTTTTTTCTCGAAACATTTAATAAATGCATGAAAAAATTTAAAGCATAGGAAAATAATTAAAATAAATACTTTATTTTTAAAGTAAACGTGAAACGTTGGTAGCAATACACTACTAACACAAACTCAATCCCTACACATCCATTAAATGTCATTTGTATTTACAGTTGAGAAATAATTCACCTGCGTCATCTCAACATCTGCGCCACCTCCCCCAACTTTACCCTACATCAATTAATTGACTAGGCAGTAGACACATATTTCATTTGTTTTACAGTCGACTCTCTATAAATTCATTTTGCAGGAGGTATTTGAATTTGTTCGAAATAGAGAGAACGCTTGGTTCCCGGATGAGTGTTTGGCGGCGCGAGCTTGTGAGCGTTGCCATAGAACGATATGATGTGTCAAATTTAAATTCCAATTATTTTTATGTAATGTAGTGTTATGGTATGTAAATAACTATTTATTACGTACCAAGTAGTATATAGCAAATTTAAACTTAATAAACCTGTTAATTTTCTTATTGTTCTGCTACAATTTACATTACGTTTGTTGGTTATGTGTTACCGACTTCCCAAGTACTCTGTCTTGCCGACTTCCACCGAGCTGAAATTGTAGCCAACATTGTGAACCAAATACACTAAATTCATGATTTTAAAAATAAATTTCATTCAATATTCCACCATTTTCTCTTATTATTATTATTACTATTATTATTATTAAGCGAAAGAGTGTTTAAAAATCTGTACTTTTGTATTATAAATATAAATTTTTTTAAGAAATACTTTAAAAATAGGAGAGTGTTTTTCCAAAATTTCCCGGTCAGTTATCTGGTGGAGACCAGGGAAATTGACGTTTTGGACGTTGCGTAGGCGACGCGAAACAACACATTTCAATGCATGAGTACAAAAAGAAAATTAGAACTACAAAACGTATGTATGTGCAATAGAAAAAAAAAGTTTATTCATTTATATAATGTGAACATAACAATTTGTTAGAAAAATGACATACCCACTAGGGTAGAGTGAAATTATAAAGTAGAAATATATAGTTGGCTTGGTGGGGAATTGGTGCTCTATGTTGACATGTTAATTGTAATAAAATTGATTTTTTTTATCTCAATTCCTCTTGAACTGCCACGAAGCCATTGAAGTAAACACCAAATAAAATAAAATCTAAAAGTGGTCTACATTTTTTTTGTTTATTTATTAATATGTTTTTGAATTCTTGTAACATAACATTAAAGATATATCAAGACACTCAGAAATACATCTTAAACATTTTTAAATAATGAAAATAAAGGAGAATATTGTTAATTAATGACATATTCTTTCTCTGTATTAAATTCCGGTGTTATTTTTCAAGATTCGATTTTGGTTCTTCTAAATTCATCTTGGTTAGGTAACCCACATACAGCCGACGATGCCTCAGTCACAGTTTTTAAATGAAAATTAAATCCATAAACGGGATCGGTAGACGCTCGAGGAGAGGACGAACGCGTCTAAGGATTGTATCTAAATTCGGTATATAGAGAGGTGAATTTCTTTGAAACATATGACAAATGCCCAATAATTTAATTCGTTTAAAGGAGAGTTCGAATTAAACAATCGATTTAAAGAATAATTTTTGTATATAAAATCTTATACGGTTGTACATGTAAAAAAATAATTCGATTTAGAGAAAAATTCAAATTAGAGATAGGTTGATTTAGAGAGACCCCGAGATGGGATCTCGTGGCCGTGTGTTTGAGTGTCTGGTCGTGAATCTGGGGACCCGGGTTTGATCCAGATCGACGCCAAAAATTACATCGAATTTTAATGGCACAAAATTGACCCCTGTGGCGCACTCTCCACGCCAGAAATGAGTGCCCATGAGGTGACGCCTGGTACAAATATTCCATCATTACCGATATCTGTGTATGAAGCAGATTGGTACACCCAGTTATGGGTAATATGCCGTGATGAAATATTTATTTATTTATTTTTATTTGATTTAGAGGATCGACTGTATTCCTTTTGAAACTGTTTTTTTTTCGTTTATAAAATTAGGTTGATTTTTTTTCTGTTTTAATAAGAAAGCGATTAAAAAAGACTAATGGCAGTTATGGTCAAAACTGTAAGTCTTATAAATCTGTAAATAATGGACAAAATCGCTGCCTTTCCGATTTATTATTTTGTATTAATCAACAAAAATAGAGGTGTGCTATTTTTTTACAGATTTAATAAAAGACTAAATTTTGTTTAGAATTTAGAGGCCAAAAATCATGTTTTAATTTTTTTTCTACTATATTTTAGGCTTAACTGAAAATAAGTTAGCAGCTTTTAAAATTCACTATAGAAATGCTAAAACAAAAAAATTGAAACTTGTAACGTTGACTAAGTATTTTTTTACGTATATTAAAAAATACACTTTTTTTCATTAAAATGGGTTTGTAAAGTATGTCTTTTTTAACACAATAGAAGTGTAAAAAAGTGTGCTTTTTGACGCAAACGGGTGAAAAAATGAAACGCTATGGCACTTTTTTCACACTTTTATTATAGACATAACTTTTTTTTTTATACAATTCGAGTAAAAATTTCTTATTTCATTCATAGGATTTGACGATTTCGCCTACGGCTCGTTTGGTCAAACTTTCCTATTTATAATATTCATGAAATAAGACTATACTTTTTACTTATGTTGCATAAATAACTACTTTAAAATCGGAATAATTAATGTGCTTTCTATAATATAAATACTATCTTCCTTTTCATTATGATAAATGTGCCACTATCGTTGAATGGCTCCAATAAATATACGGATTCATTTTTATGTAGATACTGTTATCAGTGAAAAAAGGGTTACAAAATTGAACGAGGCCATTTTAACTATGCAAATCATAAAAATAAATATTTTTTATGTCATAAAATGTCATTTTTACAATGATTTATAAGAGATCTTTATATTCATGTGATAATGTATCATATAAAAATGATATTTTATGATATCCGGGATAGATGATAGATGGTACTATAAACTGATTAAAACAGTTATCAATTAAGAATTATATGCTGAACATTAAGAACATTTACATAGGTTGGAGAAGTAAATGAACTTGTTAAGTATGTTGTCAATTCTTTATATCACTAAAAGTATATATTTAGAAGTTAAAAATTATCACTTTATAAATAGCAGCATTATAAATCATATCTACGGAAAGATGCATATTAAAACAAAAGTTCATTACACAAATTTAACATTGACATATTTCATTCATTGTTCATAAATCGACGTCAAATAATGAAATCATTTTTATTAATGATGTTTGTAAATAATATTAACAACTCATTAAAATGCTATTAATGGCAAACTCATAAAATAGGAACAAATATCGTTTCGCGGCAATATAATTTTAATGTTCTTAATAAATAAGTCATGAAATGTTTACATATTGCTATTAGAGTAATTTGTTATCAGTGCCTAATTTGTGTATATAGATAAGAATTAAAAAATATCGAACTATGACTTGGAAATATGAAAAAATATATCATACTTAATAGTACAATTACAATACTGGCGTCTACGGTCTTATCAATAGTCGAAAATGTCACAATCATTTTTAGAAATACCGTATTTAAGTTAACAATTTTAGAATTATAAATCAGAATTAATCAGTAATGCATTACATTGATTCTAAACAAAGATTACTCATCACCTGTGTGTGTAAACGTAAGATAAGATTATTTTATTGTTAAACTCTAAGATTGAGCGCACCAAGATTACTATATCAAGTGATAAATTTGTACTTATTATTGTATTATTAGCTTCCAAGGATAAAATATAAATAATAGCTGTTACTTTTTGTTGCTGATAATGTTTAAAGTTTAACAAACTTCAGTTTATTCCATAACACAAAATAAAAGAGATAATAGTTTATATGTACTTTTCTACAGAAATAAATAGGTACACATCTTTTAATATATAATTGTCTACGTTTGAAATATGTGTACAAATAGATAAGATAATGAGCATTCAACCTAATATTGAAAAACAAAATGAAATATTTTTTTATTTACAGAGAATTTGGTTTTTGGTTATGTTATTTAAGTTGTCAGTCTGACCACACTGTGGCAAAAAACGAGCGAGAAAGACATAAGTCTAGGTACATACCATTTCAAAAGCGTTGTATTTGTTTATTGGTAAGTTGTTGTTGGCAGTACCACCGCATCCGCATGGAATCCCAGTCGCTCTCGGTCGTGTGACTTGGTTACTTTTGTGGTTGTGATTATGATGATTTGCTGCTACAGTTGACCCTACTATGAAAGGTCCCATGCGGCCATGTCATATGTGCTACGTTCGGTCGCGCTTGTTTACACCTACTCACTGCCAATATTTTCGATTATTCCGATGTACGTTTAAGTGGCTTGGATTCAGATAACGTGCTCGAGCTGTGGATAGCAGCGTGTTACAAACGGCACGTATCTTATTGAGTGGGCTCATGGCGGTTTCATATGAAATCGATTTGATTGTCAACGATGTGCCGCGGTGCGCTGGCACTGGCTTGGTGTCTCTTGCGCCATCTCTGCACCACGCCCAAAACTCCTGCTTTACATATTCTCTCACAAGTTGTCACGCCTATCTTTACTGGATTTGAAATTTTTATTATAAATATCACATTCCGTTATTATTAGGTACCCGATTTGTAACTTAATGTCCTACTGTAGATTTTATTTCTGCAAAATTGAAACTTCTACTACATGTCACTTTTTGTCATTTTGAATTCTACAAACACAACTAATTTTGTTAAGTGGACTGGGAGACCCGAGTACAAAAAATGATTCAGGACCTCCTTTCATACCAAAGGGGTATCATAAAAAAAATTGCTACTTACATATATATATATATATATATATATATATATATATATATATATATATATATATATATATATATATATATATATATATATATATATATATATATATATATATATACAGGATGATCACGCGAGAATAAACCAGCAATTATCTCTGTTATTAAGCGAGATAGCGATTATCTTCAAATAAACAACTTACTATAGACAATATCGACAATAAGATGTCGTATCAAGAAGCGTTCTATTACTTCCGGTTCCGGAGCATGTGATACCAACTTTGAAATTTCAAATGGAACATACTATATTTTTTTATATTTTTGAAAAGTACACAAAATTTACTTTACAATGGTGGCAAATTAGTAGTACATTGTATTATTAAAAAATAAAATGGCGCACGTTTGAAATATGAACATATTGAATGGAAAAAAAATCAAGGGGGTGAGATTTTATTGTTTTTTGTCATAGATGATAATATTTTTTGAGATAAATTCATTTATATTACGTAACCTAGGTAACAAATCCAATAAAAGAAAATTCCACACTTTTTTTGGTTATTTACAATAAAATCTCACCCCCTTGATTTTTTTTCCATTCAATATGTTCATATTTCAAACGTGCGCCATTTTACTTTTTAATAATACAACGTCCTACTTATTTACTATCATTGTAAAGCAAATTTTATGTACTTTTCAAAAATATAAAAAAATATAGTATGTTCCATTTGAAATTTCAAAGTTGGTATCACATACTCCGGAACCGGAAGTAATAGAACGCTTCTTGATACGACATCTTATTGCCCATACTGTCTATAGTAAATTTGTTTATTTGAAGATAATCGCTATCTCGCTTAATAACGAAAATAATTGCTGGTTCATTCTCGCGTGATGACCCTGTATATATATATATATATATATATATATATATATATATATATATATATATATATATATATTATGTTACTAACTATATAAATAAAAAAAAATCTGATGTGGACACCACACGACTTCCTTGTACGATTATTAAACTATACATATTTTTTTAATAACTAAATTACAAAATATTAATTTTAACTTCAAAACGGTAAGATATATAGCGACCATAATCTACCCCGGTTCTTTTTAAAGAGAGTTTTGATTACAACAAAGAAATATTTGATTACAACAATGAATATGATTAATTTCACAATAAAAATATAATATTTGTTATTGTAGGAATCATAAAATTGCACGTATTTAACGTAATTTGACATGAACATTTTTTTTAATTTTTTGTCCTAATCCATAGCAAGCTTTATTACAAAAACAAAAAAGTATATAATTTTTAAATTTACATATCTCGCTTATACAAAGGGCTAATTTAATAATACTTGATGTGCTAGATGCAGAAATTAATTCTCTAAAACTTTTATTTGCAGAATTTATTTCTAAAATCAAAATAAAATCATTTTATTCAAGAAAAACTGTTAATAACTTCAAGTAATGTACCACTGCCGGTTAGCCTATTTTAACCAAAATCTATTATGTTATTTAGATTGACATAAAAGTCTTGTATACCAAATTTGAAAAGTTTTGGATTATATTTTAAAACAGTTTTTCATTAAAATCTATTATAGGCTTCATGTAAAGTGCCACTTCTGGAAATTGTGTAATAACCAGAAAGGGAGGTACACAACTAGATGTTATAGCAGTCCTAAATACAAAATTTCAACTTTCTACGGCTTACCGTTTTTGAGCTATGCGAGATCCGAAAACCGAAATTTTTCGCGATTACAATACTTTCTTTACTTGCGTACAAGGAAGTAAAAAGAAAAATAGAAACAATAATTTTTAGCACCATAAATTTCTTTTTGTTATGTAATTGTTAGGTAATTAAATATAAATAGTAAATATATATTTAAATATGTGATTTTTTTAAAGCCATTGCGTCAATAACATAAAAATCACACTCTTTGGCAATATCTTTTTCAATGTGTACTTAATGAAGCAAGTATTTAATCGATTGTACAGCGTATAAATTGAATGAAAATACAAAAATTAGCATTTTGTAGAAAACGTCTACAGGCTGTATTTTTACTAATTTTTGTCCAAAATTTTAGACAAAGTTTTATGAAAGTCGGAACCAAGTTTTCTATTGCTTATTTTTTAAAAATTAGATATAATACACTGAAAAATTGAATTTGAAAAATACATATGTTTAAAATTATATTATTAATTTCAGGACACCTTTTTAAAAATATAAATTATAAAACATAGATTTATTGTTTTTAAATACGATAAAAGAAAAATGATTTAAATAAAATGTAAGATAAGTATACATGGCATTTTTTCCTTAGACCTGTTTTCGAATATTTCACACGTGGGTACCCTGCGCTCTTAAAGATCTGAGATACTTTTTAATCAATTTTAACTTGCTGAAAGATCGTTCAGCACTTGACAGTAACTGGTAACCTTAAGAAGAATCTTAACGCAGTTAAGGAATTTGGAAAAATCTCATTGAAATTATTATTTAATATATGGCTGTCTACTAGAAATCTGTTATATAAGGAATATTTTAAGATATTTTGTTTTTATTATGTTGTAGTTATAGTTACCTATTAATTTTAGATAAAAATGTTTCAAATAAAGGTTGTAGATAAGAAGATTCTACACCTAAATCACTAATCATATTTCATTTTGCACGTTAAAACCGGATTTCACATTTTATAAATATTGCTATTTCTAGTAATAACCAGGGATGGGATAACGTTAACGAATTGTTACGTTATTTCATAACGTTACATAACGTTATAAATAACTTAATAAAAAACAAAATAACATTATGTAACGTTATAATGTTTATTTGTTTCGTTATTTAACGTTACAATAACGGTATTTTTCTCAAGTTTGTCATAAAAATTCATTAAAAATTAAAAACAATGTATTAAAAAAAACTTACACACTTACTTATTCTAGAAAGTATTCAACATATGAATTTGACCACTAGTGATATCTATTTATTATAAAACACGAATAAATTATCAGGAAATAATACTTTCAAAGGGCAGAAATCTAGTAAAATTTGTAAAATTGGATAACGTTATTGTGAATCTTTATTTGTTATGTTATGGTTATATAATGCTATTTTGTAATTGAAACGTTATTAAAAATATATTAATAAATGCTATGTCATTATAACGTTATCGGATATCGTTACGTTACGTTTTCCATTCCTGGTAAGAATTAACAAATTACAAAAAATAAATGCATGATGGTTGAAGAATGAATAGTAATGTAATATTTACGAGATCTATTTTTATAACACAATTAAAACAAATTAGTATATAACCCAATAAATTATTTTTTCTGACAGTGATAGTTTAAACATTATGACCGGTAATATTTACTATTAATCAGGGGTGATTAAGCTATGACTAAAATAACAAATTAATTTGTTTTTCAGTTATATCAATGTATTTTTAAATGGTAGCTATGGTAATTAGTTGGTTACGGTGACTAAAATTTTGAGTAAATACCACCAGTCTATGTATTTATTTGTATCGTAATGTTATGTTAATTTAATGGCTATCACTAGAAATGAGCAATATTTATAAAATTTCAAAATCGGTTTTACAGGTTACAAAATATGCAAAATAAATCTCATTAGTAATTTTGCTGTACTATTTTCTTATGTTACCTTTATTTGAAACACTTTTGTCACAAATTAATAGATAACTACAGCAAAATAAAAATAATAATATTGTATAACCTATATAACAGATTTCAAGTAGACACCCGGTATATTTTAAGATATTTTGATATATATATATATATATATATATATATATATATATATATATATATATATATTTTAATTAAAAAAAATCTTCTCTTGAATGGCTTCCCCTGGCATCCGTGGGCCCAGGATCTCAGGAACTATGAGATATACGAAGTCGGTTAAATTAGATAAATTTGTCCCGTTACACCACTTTAATGGTGTTATTAAATAAAAATTATAGATCACTAGATATAGGTAAAAAATGTATTTTTTGCAGTTGTGTAATATGTGTGAAATAAAATAATACTGTATTACTTTGGATTGCACGTCTTTAGTACATTTTTTATGGTTTTTTTTATCTCTGATGAATTTTGAGTTATAATGTCAAAGTTGTAATTTTTATATGAATTATGAATACTATGGTCATGGTGGAAAGTTGCGTCATTGAAAGATTATTTTTTGCCTTTTAATGATATAACATCTATATAAAGTCATTTGTTTGAAACAGCAAAAATGTATTTGTATTGATATACCAAATTATTTTTGATTATAGTATTATTTTCTTTGCAATCGTTTATTATTTGTTTATTGTTGATTTTTATCTAGTCTTGTTCAGGGCTGTCTTAAGGCAAAATGCGCTCCTGGGCTTACAAAATACAAGGGCTATTGCTATTTCTATTTAAAATTATGAACAAACCAAAAACATAACAAAAATATAAAAACCGATTTGTCTGCAACTTTTAATTCTGAACAACTTTGCACTGTACAGTTTTTGCAGTAAAATGAATAAGTGGTGATCGAAAATATTGTTGTATTTGTAATAAACACAGGGTATCAGTTTAATCATTACATATATTTTATTATTATTTCCCTTTTTGTTTGACTTTTACTACATCGGTATTTTAAAATTCTACTATACTTGAAAGGGACAGTCCACGTGAGCCATGTAATTCAGAAAAATATGCTAATTTTTTTTCTATTACTTTGTCATCCATAATTCTATGTTACATTAATAATAAATATCTCATTTTCAATGATCTCTCTCACTCGTTATAAATCTCGCACTTGCAAATAGTTAACATCGCAGAGATAAGGTCAGTAAATACAGAAGTGAAAGAATAAGTGCAATAAATTTCATTAAATAAACATGCGTTTCATAACTGTAAACAATTATGCAGAATTTCATTCATTGTATTCTTTACTTTTATGATGTGTAAATATAAAGACTTGTGCATGTCAATATGCAATTTATGTAATGTTATTGCACTGTTACAAATAACTATTAAAGATTTAATTTGAAAATACATAAATGTAGAGTCGAAATATAAACTTTATTTACAGAAGGTTTCAAATATCTAAGATACATTACTGAGAAAAAAAGAGAAATAAAGAAAAATCAATAATAAATATAATATAACAAAAAGAACAATTATGGAGCAATATAAAATTTATTATTACCTATATTATTATATGTAAGCGAATAAACAATGGTGATGAAATGCCACAAAAAGATGTGGAAACAAAAATTGATGAAATTAGGTAAAAAATAATAAGAAAAAGGATATAACAACAAAAACATAATGAAAAGAAAAACTATATTCTTTAGTGCCTATAGGAGTGTTGGATATTGGGAATAAGAAAAACGAGTAGGCGATGGGAAACAAAATTTGCACTATAATTTTAAACAGTTATTTCTCTGTCATTTGAAATTAAGTTGGGAAGATTAAGTTAATTAGAACTTAGTTAATCAATTTTTGTAAACTATCATTGTGAGTAAAAATATGGAATTGAAGAGAGTGCATTGTGGAATCATGATTTAAAATTTGACAAATATAACGGTTTTTACTCAGCCTGAAATTAATTTTACATTTTTTAAATTTTCTAGAAATAGACAGATAGACAGCTTTGGAAATTTTTAAGTCTCCATATTTGATAGTTTTTAAGTCTCCTAATAACACTCCAAAAGATGATTGGTTGGGTGCTTTAAAAAAGTGAATGGAAAGAATGGTGAAATGTATTATTTTTTAAAGGGAACTATATTGTACATATTTAAAATAAAATTCTAAAAATATGAACAATTTATCTTATCATATTCTTGCGTGACCCTCGTATCAAGGGCGTCGGCAGGATTTTATTCAGGGGGGTGCAGAAAGATTTTCTCTCTACCCCTCCCCCCAGTCGTTTTTTTTTTTTCGAAGAAAAAACAACGAATTACATTTCTGAACTACAATCAGTGATATGTTTATTTGATTTAAATAAACTCTTTTTGTATATGGACCTACTAAATTTAAATTTATTCATTTTAGTAGGTTCATATGATATGAACCTACTAAAATTCATATGAATTAGGAAGAATAGCGGGAAACTGATATGAATATTTACGAAAAAACCAAGTTAGATTTAGAAAATCTTGTTCAGAACTAAAAATTTGAACACTTAGCTGTTTCCGAGGCACTCAAGATTGGCATGACATTTCCTGCAACAACCTGCAGCATTGAACGATCTTTCAGCACATTGACGCGTCAAGACTTGGAATCGATCTACAATGAGTTTTGACAGCAGGAGAGAAGACTTGCATTGCTGTTTTAAAATAAGTTATTTCTAAGTAAATGTATCACATTTGTATTTTCTATTCTATGTTTTCTATGTATTCTATGTATTCTAATAAAAAATATTACTTAAATTTTTTTTTTATCAAAAAACCATTTTTTCTCAAAAAAAAAATTTTTTTTCAAGCCAGGGGGGTGCACATGCACCCCCTTGCACCCCCCTCCCGGCGCCCATGCCTCGTATTATTACATGGAAACGAATCCAGCATCATAAAACATTTTTAAATAATAGGTATAGAGTAGGAAAAATATACAAAATTAAATATGAAATAATTAAAACAAGATTGAACAAATCTGCAGTACAGAAGAAAATGGAATGAAAACAATTTTTATGGTATACATAGGTAAACATCCGAGAAGAGGATAAACCAGTAAAATGGAATACATATTTATAAATAATAATAAAATAAATAAAAAGAGAATTCTTGACTTTCCACAATTTTTTATTCTCGAAAGTAACGTCAGTCTGATGATGACTGAAAAGTCGAAACGACGTTACTTTTGTGAATAAAAAATTGTGGAAAGTCAAGAATTCTCTTTTTATTTATTTTTATTATTATTTATAAATATGTTCCACCAAGAGCCGACTACAAATACTCTATCAATAAATATTTATGTTTCGGAGAAATTTTGAATTTACTCCTTTTAGTTTGAAATCGGGATATAGTGATTTATAATATAGAAAACCATTTTTTCATTAATCTTGTATAATTTTCTTTTAACAATATTTGAACTTGAACGTTCCTAGTAAGAATCTTCCCATTTTGAGCAAGTACGGCCCTGACTTTTACCTGGCTAGTTCACGGTTGGTGTACAAGAATTGATTGAAATTTGTATCTACAGCAACTGTGATACACAACAAAATTTACATTACGCGTGAAAATGCTACCGTTCGCACAGTCGCTCACGTTCGAGTTATAATTGTGTTAATTTAATGTACCTAGTTGAATTAAACAACCCACACAATGCAGTTTAAATAACTCAAATATGAATAACAGTGGTACTCAGCAAAGAAGCCAAGAAGACCATTCATCAAGTTATGTGTTAGCTAGTATTATCTTAGCGGCAGTGTTTTTTACTTTTTTAATATGTTTCCTTGTGATTTGGTTCCGAATGAAGTGTATAAAAACGAGAGAACATAAGGTTCCTTTAAATACTAACACTCCAGTGCTCTTCGTAACAAAAAATAGTTTGTGTTTGAGAAATTATAGTGATGATAAAAATGTACAAAAACAATCAACGAACTTCAGTTTTGCTGGATGTGATATGCAACCTACACCAGAGGACTAAATTTTAATGATAATAATATGAAAATGTATATAAAATTTATAATAAATATTTGATATTTTATTTTAATGCATATTTTTTTCCAATATTATTCCTGGTATACGAGTACATATATTTTTTGTGGTATAATTAGGGGATCACGCAAATAAGTAATAATTGTAAGTGTATACAATAAATTTCATGTATTGTGAATGTTGCATGAAAAGTTACATCTGTACAAATTAACCGTAATCAGGTAAGTTAACTTACATTTACATTACAATAACATTTCGAAAAATCATACGATATTTCTAATACCATTAACTTTGACTTTGGAAAATTATTAATATAGGGGTATTTCATTAAGGAAATAAGGGATGCAAAATAAATATTACATTAGGATGAATGCCAAATATTATTGGAGAATTCAGATTTTATTTAGTGTAATACATCAATTTTTAACGTAAAATATGTGTATAATATTGCATAACAAATATTAGGTATATTTAGTGACATCGGGGGTGTTCTTTTCATGATAGCATTAAGAGTTTGAGAGCTCATGAGGTGACGCCTGGGAAGTGTCTTCACCGGTAGAGATTTGTATAAAAAGCAGATTGGCATACCCAGAAATGGGTAATAAATGGTGTAGATTGTTTTTTTTGTATGAGAATTATGGTGTATAAAATTTTAGAATGTAAATAACCCTTTGAACAAATCCTTACAGTTATTTTATTATACTCCATATAGTAATTTTTGTTTTTGAAAATTTAGTTATTAATCAAAAATGTAAAAAATCTTGTGGATAAAATTAGCATTTATAATTTTTTTATATTGTTCCTGTTACTATTTTATAAATAGTGTTCACTACATACTAATTGACAATTTTTGATTAATGGTTTAAGCAAAAATAGTTGTAGGTACGTTAAAGTATTGAACGAAAGTTTCGTGAGGTCATTCCACTATACCAGGAACTGTTTGCCCACCAAGAATTCATGATCAAATTGTAATTTTGTAAACCTATGTGATTCATGTTCCTACGTTTTTGTTTTTAATGTAGTAATTAGGGAAAGTTGAAAAAACTTACCTACTTTTTATTTATTGATTGTTTTGTATTGGAAACATATGTAACATTATTTTTGATATCATCGATAGTTATTAACGTTGAGCAATTTTATAAATTACATATTGAGACAGTATTGCGCATTGACAGATTTATTATTTATGGGACGGGCATATTTACACGTTATAACAATAGGAGAAAATACATTGTATTTTACGAGTATACATATTTCTATATTTTATAATGTGTATTTATTATTACTAATCTTTTTAAATATATACACAAGAGTTTAAATTAAGCTTTTCCTAATATAAATAACGATCTATTAATTTATAGGCTAAAGTCGTGCCTAATCTTAAGCAATTTTCATTGTTTTTATTAATATTTACCAGGGCATCGATAGCGCCAAAAACTGGGTTCGGTTCAGGTTCAGGTTAATTTGTTTTTCAAAAAATGGGTTCGTGTATGGTTCTGGTTCAAGCATTAATAAAATTTGCGGTTTTGTCCCGGGTTCAGGTTCGGTTCGACCTAATGAAAAGTCAATTAATGTTTTTTGAATAACAATCCTTATATAGAAATAATTTAAAATGCGAGCCGGAATTTTTAAGTAATGCAATGCAATATAAGAACATGAACACAATTTTTACGAATAATCAACACATACAGCAACGCAGACGTAGAAGGCGTCGATCGTTGATGATCATCTATAAGTATTACAATTACGTTTAGGTTTCGAAATTAAAATGTACCTGAACCGGAGCTGAACCCTGAACTCCAATTTTAATACCCGGTTCAGTTCCGACTCGGGTTCAATTGAAAATATATCTATGTAAAATATAATGATCGTCTCCAAGTATAATGCATAATTAGGAAAGCGTCGGCTGTTGGATATAAAGGAATATAAATAATTTACATCTCCTCTTATATTGTGTGCGAAGAGGAGGTGTAAAATTATTTATATTCATTTATATCCATCATCCGACGACCTTTCCTAATTAATATTTCTATGGTTCGGTTCTGGGTTTGGGTTCTCTAAAATGATACGGTTTTGGTTCGCATAACTGACTAACTGTAAATGTAATCAGCAATACCTACATAAAAAACTAATGAATTTTAACTTTTGTTTGTTTTGGACATCCCTTACAATAATCAATGTCAAGGTGTACTCGAAAAGAAAATTGTCAATTTGACTGCTACTTATGTCAGAATGTCACTAAATGTAACTAAAAGTTAATTTTTTGTGTCTAGATATTTGTGGAATTCGAATTTTGGGTTACACCCACAGTTTATCAGGCTCGTAATTTTATGTACATATATGTACACTAACTTTTAAGATAATCTTTTTAAAGCTTTATTTTTAGTTTTAAGTGAGAAGAAAATGTAATTTTATGTAAAATATACAAGTGAAATGAAATTCGTAATGAAATAGCATAAAATTATCGTCGTAAAAGTAATGCATTAGTAATCAATATAAAATATACCGGGAATATGTATAAAGTAAGTGGATTAATTTTCTTTATGTATTATCATCATTGTTTTTACATACTTACTATAAATAAAAAAAATGTCTTTTACAAATATTTGATCAATATCATTGCATCCTTGAATTCAGTAATATGAAAATGATAAGTTCAATTTTGGTCCATGTAATTTCGTATTAAATGATTTAGGTGTTTATTTTCACGAAATGGTTAATTTGTGGATGCATATTGATTAAGCAGGTTTCATTCATTTTGGTCTTTTATGCTCCTAAATTTTTGGAACGGTTTTTTAACACCTGTATACAGTATAAGCAAATAGCATCATTATAAAAATATATTATTATCAAAATTCTTCATAAACCTGAAATACTAAAGTACTTTTCAAATTTGTACCGAAACGTCGGTTTTGTAAGCTGAATGACTGAGATTTCGAGTAATGGGATATTCTAATAATTTTTTAATTTTTATTTTCTGAAACTTACATATAGGTACACATTTGTATTACAAATCTAGTTTTGAGTTCTTTTTTATTTACTTTAAGCGAGGTATATGAATTTTACCGGATGTATCGTGGGAGGAGTTGATGACATTTCAGAATTATACAGGATGTTTCCTTTGAAACAACCAACGCTTTTTTGGGCGAAAATAAAGAAAATTGTTATACACAAAAAATGATCAAGAATAAAGGGCTAATTTATTAGTAATAATAAATCGAAATTTCAACCAGTAGATCTCAAACGATAGTGTAACACGAGGGGGGGGGGTGTCACAGAAGCTCTGATGATGGTGGTGATACTACTTTTCCTACGATGACCACTTTACTCACTGGTGGTCGCTTGAATGGTCGACCACCACTTGATTAAGGAGGAACACACGCACACTTTCACTTATCTTTTACGGCAGATGAACACTTACATTATGGACACAGACTTTATTTGGTATTTGAACTATTTTTTATTTACACACATTTTTACATTTAAGCTAACTTATTATTAATTTATTATACTAGACATAACTACAAACAAAACTGAACTGTTACATTGTTGTAACTGTGCGTACTAGCGTCTAGTACGCGTTCAATCTAAAGCTTGAGACTAATGTCTTTCACTTGAGTTTCTAAGACAGACTACCTAAAACAAAAACGCTAACTTCATGAGAGGATTATCTCTGAGGGGTTGAAGAGGGTATGCCATGGCATCCATATCAAAATATCAGCCCTGCATGTAGGGTTGCATTAACTTTTAGACTTAATTGTCAACAAATAACTGTCTAGTACGTTGCCATTCATACTAAGCAAATCGCTTTGGGAAAAATGATAATTATTTCTAAACAGAATTTTGACTAACAAAGATAACAAACTTGAAATATTGATCCTGAAACTATAATTTAGAAGAGTGTATAAAAGTTATTTATTTGTTATTGCTCGCCTTGTATAAATAATAGAATAAAATTTTATTTTTTTAAATAGCACCCTATTTAATTTTTTAGCCTATTAGATACATAGGGACTTTTTTTCTGATTTCAACAATATAAATATTGTATAGGCTTCTATTACAATTATTTTAAGAAAATGGTGTTCAAAATTAGAAATAATGTAATAAAAAATAGCTTTACTACTAGGGTAACCTCAGCAACAGACGTATCAATACATGTGTAGCCTATTTCGACATTGTAACATAATTTTAATACCATTTTTATCCAAATAATTGTTATACAACCCTATACAATATTTATATCATTGTTACAAATAGCATCAGTCAGTCGTACATCACAAACCACATGATACTTTTTTAGCGTCAAAATAAATTACAAGAACACTTATTTTAGAAAATATAAATTTAAATTTTTCCCATTATTCGATTATTTTTTACCATAATCCACAATATTATAACATTTTTTACTTAAAATTTTACTACAATAGAATACCCCATTGTCAACACATAATCTACATCACAGTCGAGAAATTTACTCACATAAATTTACTTTTTGATTGATACTTGAAGGATCAGTTTATAAAATAATTGTGGTACTTGTTGATTAATGAAAGAGGTTTTTGTTTCAAATCTTTTTGTGAAAATTCATAATTTGTTCGACTGCAGCTATAGCAATGCCTCACTATGCATACATGCAATAAATCGAAATCTAACCTAATGCAATAAGCAATCATGGGCCACAAATAAATTCAATTAAAAGTATAATAACATCCACAAATAAAAACATAGGTTGATATATAAGGAAGGGGGACTATATTAATATTAAGGATGGACTTCCTGTCAGTTTTAATTCTGCCTCTGAATCAAGGCAAACTATCAGAGAGCTCCGTTAGTTGCTCTTGTTCACTTGTTCATTGCTTTCGGCGAATGGGTGTCAAAGTTCTCGGTAGTTGAGTCACTGTGTCCAAAGTTATGTCGAAGGTTACGTTGGAGTTCTTACAGAAAATTATTTCGGCCACCGAACCAGATGTTATTGTTACTAAGTTTCAGGTCTGTTCATTTTGCATGTTGCAAATATAATACACAATAATAAGTATTTTCAAACTATTTTAATATTATATTAATAAAATTCGATTTCGTTTAAAGAATGAATGTTGACGTTGAAATTATTTTATAATCGTGATTTATTTTAATAACTTTAGACAATGACAATGATATGAATTTGGAAAAGGGTGATACCAATTTTGCTTTTAATCCGGCAAAAAAAAAATGTAAATAAAAATGTACGTATCAAATACAATTCCATGTAGATATTCAAACGATTGTGTAAATAAGAATGAATATGTCGTAGCTAAATTATAACCATCTTAGGCGTTTTGTAATACGCTGCCAAATTGTCAAATTTCGTTGGCTTAGCGATGTTTTTCAATCTGGCTAGACGTTTTATAAAACGATGAACAGTTTACAGCCACATTGTAATGTGAATATTTGGACATTTTTGCTTGCAAGATCTCTAAATATCAAGCGCGCACACAGGATATTTTTTTTGGGGGTGGTCCTAGTGACCATCCAGGAATAAAAATCCGCTTTAGTGCTATTTTTTAAAATTTAGGACTATGGCCTAATTTTTGGTGAAAACTAAAATAGAATTTCGTATTTTTTATTATTATTTATTTATAATCTGCTTAACAGTTTTCCATATGTATTTGTTGTTTTTATATAATAATTGTCAAATTTTAGGGGCGGTTCGGACTAACTGGACCGCCCCCCTATGTGCGCTGCTGTTAAATATACGAGCTAAGTAAGCTGTACGTCGTTTTATAAAACGCCTAGACGACTCATGGTTTGATAATCTGGCTACGACATATACATTATTTATTAAAATCACAAATAAATAAATAATAAAAAACACCGGATATCAAAAAAAGTTTTTTTAACGACTTATAACAAATGAAATATGGTATGTTGCGTAGTAGTAATCCAACATAAAATTGTAATATAGGTTGCGGCAAATAGGATCAGTAGTTAATTTTTTTATGTAATTTTTTATTTTTTATTAGGACGTTTCGATGCTGGTCCAGCATTATCTTCAGCTTCCTATAATATAATTATAAATGTAAAAACATATTGAAAAACAATAATTTTGACAATATACAACATTGTAAAACATTTTTTTTATATTGTCAAAATATTGTTTTTCAATGTTTCTAAATTTATAATTATATTATAGGAAGCTGAAGATGATGCTGGACCAGCATCGAAACGTCCTAATATTTTTTTAAACATTATGTTAAATTTTTTGAAATGAAATATGGCTTTATTTGTTATTTTTATGTTAAAATATGAACAACTGTAAAGTAAGATTAGAAAATAAAACAAATGTAGCAAACACTTTATTTATTAAGAAAAAGAAAGAAAACTAAATCTGTGCAAAATTATCTGTTTTCAAAAATTCAATCATAACTACAAATTCTTCAATTATCGTTGGTTAATGACTCTTGGTGCGTAGTATATTGCACTCTTAGTGCATATTGTACTGAATGTGAATAAATTTGTTACAACTCAAACGGAAAATACAACCTGAACAGAAACTTCAGATGAAGATTATCACATTATTCAAAACATCACTGTAGCCTTGATTATTCCCAGAAGTACTGCCCGAAATATAACTGGGCGTTATTATCAAATAAGAGAATACATCAGATGACCAATATAATGAATACTATGCATTACAAACCCGTTTAAACATCGATTTATAACAATATTTGTACTACAAGAATGGGTCGTACTAGCAACTATTGTCTTTTGCCAAGTGGCAGATGTTCGTGAAATTGAAATTTCTGCAGGATCCGTTCATTGAAGGTTATGCAAATATTGTTTAAGTCCTAGGATGTCCGTTGCTTGCCCAGGTTTGCTCGTAGCACATCGAGTATAGCGGCTATTTTTTGCGCGAGAACATAGAGACTAGGCAATGAAATACTGGAGCTCCATATTGTTCATATATGAATCTCATTTCTGTCCGTGTTCATTAAATGAACAAGAATGCGCGTGGTAAATGTCAGAAGAACCGTTTTAAGATATTGCATACCCCGAAAAAAAAAACATTTGACAGTGGTAGTAAAATGGCTTGGGCTGGTATTTCGATTTATTGAAATATTAAGCTCGTATTGGTTAAATATTGTGCTTTGGCGGAAGTTCGGTAGATTAGAAAATGCACAACTCCGTAGTACCTTTTGCTCCATTTGTTCTCTAGAATTTCATCGTAAAAGTTGACAACATGCGTTCTAACTTTGCACACATAACATAGCAGCATTTAAAATAAGTCAATATTCGATTATTACAATGGTCAGGACGTAGCCCTAATTTAAATTCCTGCGTAAAAATATGAGATTACGTTAAGGCAAAGTATTTAGCATCAATAATCCGTACCAAAAACTATTCACTATCTAACAGTACCTCTTTCTGAAGAATGGAAAAATAATTACTACGAAAAGTTAACCGTATTGAAAGTTTACCAAACTATGTGGTAGAAGTCGTTACAGTTCAGGGAGGCAATACATACTGTTACTAACTCAAAATAAATCGTACCTTAGCTATAAAACCTAATTAATAAAGAAATAGTTATTTGTCAAACTAGAGAGCAAAGCGTTTCTTTTTCCCACACTCGCTACGCTCATGAGGCAATTCGAGCGAGAGTGGAAAAAGCGCTTTCTTCTCGTGTTAGATACAACATTTTTTTCACGTTTCTAAAAACGATTTGCTCGGAGCTTAAATGCACTTTAAGAAAAGATTAGTAGAATAAGGGTAATATTTTGTTTATTTGAATCAAAATAGTTTATATTGACATGAGTAGTAGAATAAGGGTAATATTTTATTTATTTGAATCAATATATATATATATATATATATATATATATATATATATATATATATATATATTTACACTTTGACAACACAACACACAACTGACACGTCAAAAATTAGGTTATTAGACGCAAGGCGGAGTAACAGTGTTGCCAATGAACCAATCTTAAATCTAAATTAAAGTTGTCAAATTGTGATTTAATCTAGAAAAAGAAAAATATGACATAATTGTAAAATAATTTGAAGTATGTATATCACTAAAATAAGGATTTTCAATAAAATTAGGAATTTATTTATAATTTTTACAATATATTTTTTGTAAATAACATTCATGTTGGTAACACTTCTATATTTTCCTCTCTAGAGAGGAAAATCACATTTTCCTCACTATTTCGGGTGAAGAAAGTTGAGCTTTCTGTGCATGTCGTGAAAAAAATAATTTTGCTACTTTTGTTCATGTTTCTGTTTCAGTAAATTTTCTTAATAAATAAAGTGTTCGCTAAATGTTTTTTTTTTATTTTCTTATTTTACTTTACAGATCATATATTCATATTTTAACAAAAAATAACAAATAAACCCATATTTCGTTTGTTTCAAATCGATAAAAACTTTTTTTTAAGTGTACGTTTTTTTTGGGCACGAGTGTATATCATCACGGTATACCCATTGCTGGGTGTGCCATTCAGCTTTATACACAGATTTCGGTAATGATGATGACATATTTGTACCGTGCGGGCGTTTACGTCTGGTAAAAATCATAAAAAGTACCTAAAAGAGTTAACATATGTTTTAAATAAAAAATAAAATAAGTATTAAGCGTTGTTAATAATATTGTAACAAATAATAATAACAATTTAGCTCATATCTCTGACACTTTTTTAATACCTGTATTTATTTAATGATACATTAACAGTTTTCTTTATAGTTTATAAAATTTATATCGCATTTCATAGGTTTTGTAGTTTAATTCATTTTTATTAAATTTCGTTTGTAAGAAATCGTAGGATTTGAACGGTTTTATAAGTTTCCTTGTAAATGTAAATACCGAAGTTCTAAATTACTGGAAAATTTATAATTTTAGGTTTTTTACAATTTTATTCCAACTACAACTATAAATTAATTCAAACATTTTCTCTTCTAGGTCAAGTATTAGTAATTGCAGAATTTTAAAGATCATAATGTTCATGAAGTTAAATTGTTGAGTAAAATTTTATTCAAAATAAAACTTATTATAATAAGCATTAGTTTAGTTATAATAAGAATTAGTTTAATTTAATTTACAAGATGAAATTCATTATAAATTTATGAATAGTCAGTCATACTATTTATGCATTATAAATTGAACTCCTTATTTGTAAGAATATGCTTAAGTATCTACAATAAATACATGCCACCTATTATACAAATTATGTTTAGATATTATTTCTTTGTCATATGAACTATTCGTGCAGTATATGGACTTTCAAGTTTCTTGACCTTTCATATTTTCAGTTTTATTTTTATTTTAATATTTCTGCATAAGGAGTTTTTCTTACATTACAAACAAAACTTTTTTTGCACCCTTAGCAGGTACATATAAAATTTGGCAGATTTTTTTTGCAACGGAAAAAATAGTTAAAATTGGCTCTTTGATTTGTTATATCTGTTGCTATGTTTTTGGTTTCGTCGAAATTTCAAAACTTACATTTATTAGGAGCATTAGCCATAATTTATGGTATTATAGAAAACAATATTATTTTTTATATTCATATTGTAAATAAAAAGTGTTCAAAGTAAATTAAATAATGAATGTTTATTCGAATAAGGAACGTGTCTTCATATATTATAAAGAAATATTATGGTGGAAATAGTTATTAAACAACACGAGATTGAATTTCCCTAAGTCAGATATTAAAACCAGAAAAAAAATGAAGAAACAGTTTAGTTTTTAACTTTTAATTTTGTACAACTTTGCACTCTACAGTTTTTTTCTTTCGTAAAATGAATATGAGAGCAATGTATATTGCATAACTGCCACCAACCGATATATTTAATTTTTTTCCAAAAAAATATTTTTGTCCAAAAATTGTCCTTGTGTGAGTTTGACTTAAAATTGTCATTTTCAGAAAGGGTAAATTTTTGACAGCTTTGATTTATGAAAGAAAACGTGTAGCAGAATTGATATCACCATTCTAAATTGTTTAAAACACCCAATTCGATAATGTACATAAGTATTATTAATATAATAAGTTTTTACTTGTATACTGTTAAAAGAGCAAAAAAATATTTAAAAAATGTTTGTTAGGATGCTCACGGATCAGGACGAGGCGACAACTACACCGCCATGCTGTACAGGTTAAAACTGGAAGGATACAGGATAAAGGAAAAGAGCACTAGGGAACATTGGGAAAAATCTTTAATTTATAAATGTTTACCGGATAATTATGCGAGAAGAGAAGCATTTAAAAGTGACACTCTTTTCAAAAATGAAGTAGCCTTCTATACAACAGTTATGCCAGTTCTGCTGAGTTATCAGGTATTTGTTGTTTCTTAGATTCTAGGAACCATTTCCGTAGGTTGTGAATTATGTTCCATATCGTCCTTGCATGATTTTATAATGATTCATAATAGTACGTTCATCGTTATCATATTTTTAGTTTAGTCTAGTCTGGCGCAACATGCATGGGAACGGGAAGTATTCTTTATCATGTATTACATACTTTTATAATACGTGTAAATAATCATGCGCATCAAAATGCTATGACTCTGCATATTTCCTATGGGATTTTCCACTATAGTAACAAATTAGAACATGGGTCATTTTTAGTAAAATATTACCTTAAAACTGTATGATGACCATGGGCGGACCGTGAACTTTGGGGGCCCTGGGCTAACTTTGTTTGGCGGAGTTCATTGCAGCGTTATGGTTGGGGGTATATTTAGTTAACAAGAGTAGAAAAATTAGCTTATATTATAACAATTATGAATAGTAAAGGTTACCTTGATATTTTAAAAGTAAATTTGAAGTTAAGTGCCGAAAAATAGGGCAATTTTAGATTCATGCATGAAAATGATTCTACAAATAATTCGCGTCTTGTTAGAGAATGGATATTGTATAAAATAAAAAATAAGCTAAATCATATCCCCCCCCCACCGATTTTCAAACTTAAACTCAATTATGTAAGTGCGGGATATTCTTCAAGGTAACAAGAATATATACCATTAAAACTAAAGAAGAATTAAAAAATAAATTAAAAGAAGAATGATATAATATAATGCCATCATTGAATCAAAATTTGGTAGATTCAATTGCTTGTCGTCATTTAGTTGCATTTATAAAAACCAAAGGAAACCCAACAAAATATTGTAATTCTTTATAAAACATATATCAACGGTTTATAATTTTAATGTTTTGATTATCATACGGAGGAATTTTTGTCATAAAATTATGAATATTTTCAATATTTATTCCATAAATAAATGAATATAGCTGTATTATTTATTTATATATTTCTGTATAATAAGTAACATAATTAAAAAAAAAATCCCGCACTTGGTCAAAAAAAAGAAAAAACAAATTCTCAAGTCAGAATAAATAACAGCGGGGGGCCCTTTGTAACTGCGGGGCCCTGGGCTGCAGCCCGTGCCTAAATCTGCCCCTGATGATGACAACCTCGCCTTAATGTCTACGTCAGATATGTACTGTATTTCAAATTCTTACTACTTTCAAGTCTTGTGCTATGGCCTTTTTGACATCTGGAGTTCATTTTCTAGTAAATAATGAAACAACAAAAGTAAACCAAATAATACCTGTTTAAATTTATTATGCTACACCAGATACCTACCTAGAAACCCGAAGCGTTTATATGAAAGTGAAAGATATGTTGAAGGGCATAGCCTGCCAGTGTTAATTGAAATTTGGACTATAAAATATTTAATATTTTATTAAATTGAATATTATTTACACATATTTCCAGTTATTGTTCATGAAAGTTATTTTAAACATACATATTTATATATTTTCATACCTATTGTTGAAATAGATCTATATATGTGAGTCTAATTATATGAGAATATTATGAGCTTAAGATCTACATCATAGAATATTAAAAAAAATATTTCGGCTTGAAGAATAACTATTAAGACTTTACAGATAGCTTTCAGTTTATACATATGAAGTTTAATAAAAGTATTTAATACAAAAATATGGGAGGATACCATTCTCCCTTTTTAAATATAGATGGTATAGTTTAGTGATAGTGTATTTAACTTTATTTTCTTAACTTAGTGATTAGTCATTTATCTTGTCCATACTGATCCAATTCAGCAGAGCCTATTTTTGGACAAAAATGAATGACAACTCTCACAAAATTGAAAGTTTCAATTGGATTTGTAGCCAACATGATTCATGCTTATTTTGAAATATAAAATGAATCCACGTATATTCTGGAATTTATAAATATTGCTGGTTGCGTTCTGACCCAGTCATATTGGAGAAGATATATGACTAATCCTGTATAAGGGCTGTAATGTTATGCAAAGAAATATTGTTCGTTTGATACATAGTAAAGTGTATTCATAGAATGTTTTTAACTGTGCTAAATGTGGTTATTTTATTACAATATTAAATCCGGGTTGTATTGTACATTTATTGGTACCTCTACAGTGGTTTTGATAAAGAATATACCTATTACTCATCGTCCATTTCCGTGTTAAAATACTGTAACGTTTATTTATACGGGTGAAGTGTAAAAATCAAAGCAATATTATTAATTAAAATAATACGTTTATAAAACGATTTTATATAACTAGATTTATTTATGTTCACCACTCGTACACTGTTTATTTATATCACTCCCTGTTCATTGCTCGTTGCTTCCATATAACAGACTCTCCTCGGCTGTCTTCCCGGCGGTATTTATACTTATACAACCCAGTGTCTTTCTGGAACTGGAAACCAGTCTAGACGCGTATGGGTTTTTACCCGACGGGGATTACGAGAATATTCTACCAGTGACGGCGCTCGCATTCGGGCGCGTTGGCTAGGCGAGCGTTACAATATATACTAAAACATAATAAATGTGGTAATTGTTAATTAAATTTATTGTTAAGATCGTTTTTTTTTTACTTTTGTTAAACATAAAAAACTTGATAAGCGTTAATAAATTCTAAAAAAAGGAAGGATACTTCCAAATATTGATTCCTTAGATCTCTGTAATGTTTAATTTGCGGACCCAAGCATGTTTCACTCATTCTGTATATAACTCCTAAATTTTTGGAAAGTTTTTTTATGGATGAATAAAAATGATTCATATTGAAATTGTGTAATTTAATTGTCTACTTTACGATTTTTCTCACGTACTAGCCATAAGTAATATATGAGTACCTACGTTAATTATTGTTTGACCTTTTATTCAAATTTTGATCTCAATTAGAGCAAATAAAAATGCTTCATTTTATATTTTTTCCTATATTTACTAAAATGTTTTAACTTTTCTTGAAAAATTTCTGGTGCCAAGTCTTCTATTGAATATAATTGTGTTCATAAGATTAAGTGCGTTATAACAACGTACACAATGTGGTTTATTTTTAGTTTAATGTATTATGTACTATAGAGTTGGTAAATTAAATTTAGTTTAATCTACTATTGTTAGTAGAAGAAAATGACATTGATGGTATTTGGTCATTTTATTTATTAAACTAAACAGCAAACTCATAGTAGAGACTGAATACAAACATTTTGCCCGGTTCTAACATATTCTGCAGTTGGAACATTAAGAATTAGTTAAATAATAATTATAATTTATTTGAAATATTGTGATTTGTATATGTCTATTGAAGTTTTCACATAACACGTAAAAACAGATAGTGTGGCTTCAATGCGCATGCGTAAGTAAATTTTTCACCGTATGTATATAACGTTTAACCTTATTAGTCCAGAAATAGCGTCTATCGAAAACTACTTCATGTTTGACGTTAAAGCAGACATAACCTAACTTTTAGAGAGAGATAGCTACAACGTTTTAGTTAAAATATATATATATATATATATATATATATATATATATATATATATATATATATAATATATATGTACGTTTTAGTTAAGATAAAATAACGTGTAGGGTAAGGTAAGTATATGAAAACATATTTTGATATACAGAATAACGTTCACGTTATCTGGAATTTTAACGTTCACGCCATCTATTTTGACGTTATGTGAAAACTATTTTTCACGTACCGTACACGTTATTTTGTTTGCCTAACAAGGAAAATGGAAGGTGTATTAGAAGGTCTTATTTTGATTGCTGAGTTAGCAAATTTAAGTGAGAAAAATTTCAACGATGCCTTAATAAATTTTTAGACAAAAAAAGTGAAAAAAGAAATACTGCATAAACCTTGTAACCTCTACATAAAATTGCGCAAAATATTAATATAACTAAAACGTTGCAGCTATCTTTCTGTAAAAGTTAGGTTATGTTTACTTTAACGGCACATATAAAATAGTTTTCGGCAGATGCTATTTATTCACAAATAAGGTTAAATGCTGTACATACCGTAGAAATTTGCGTACGCCTGCGCATTGAGGCTAAAATGAGTTTGAACATTAACGCTATTTATTTTGACGTTATGTGAAAACTGTAATAACTCTTCATAAAATTTAAGAAATAATTTAGATTTTTTTTTAACTAAATCTAGGTACTTATAATTCTGAAGATTGAAAAGTAAAAACATTTATTTTACTTATACGAGTACTACTTTTAAAATCATACACAATTTATAATCGGATATAGTTTTCAGCATGGTACATATTTCTCGCATGCTAACTAACTACCAGGTGTCACGGATGTTTTTCGTTTATATCTTATCATCTGACTAATAATTACAAAGTGATATTGATATTACATATATAATTATCATCAACTTTTATTCAAATTGCTTGTAAAAGATTCAGAATAATATTTCGAATGATGAAATATATAATGACTTGTCATTTAAATAGATTTTATCACAATATGGATATGTACACTAGACATTTACAGATATGTATATGGAAATCATTGTAAGTATTTCCCACAAGAATCGAACTACGAACAAGTCCATTTTTGAAGTTTATAGGTTATAGCGCTATATCTTTCCGGTCGTCATATTGTGGCAACAAGCTTTCGGCAAAAACTAAACAAAACACGAAAAATATGAGAGTAACGTTTATAATTCTACAAGAACCAAATTAGTGCGCGCTGTTTTTTAACAAAACGAAAAAAATCTAATCTACATACACCGGCAAAATTAGCTATGTATTTAAAGAAGTATAATCGCTCCGTTTTACATATTTATGATGGTAATTTTATATCTACAACACATAAGAAATAATGGTATAACACCTAAATATAGCCATATACTAAAGATTAATTAGCATTTGTGTTAAATGTTGTTCGATCTTTAGTTTAGTTTAGTTTCTGGTGTTTAATTCGTGTTCACGGTCACGGGATAACAATCATGGAAATAAATAATTTGACTGCATTCCAGTAATTTATTTATATCCATACATCTATCCAGTCAATGAGCTTCATCATCCAGTTAACAATCATTTTTGCTTTTGCTGTCTTTTCAATTCTAAGTATTTAGAGTAAAAAAATAATTAAAAAGAAATGAAAATTTTTTTTTTTAAGTAATAATTTATGAACAATGGAAAATTTAGATTAATTAAAAAAATAATTTTTCTATTATGTACTAAAAAATAATAATTTTCCATTTTTCTTTTAATTATTTTGCTATTCTAAATACTTATAATTGAAACGACGACAGAAGCAGAAATGATTGTTAACCCTCGAGCTATAGTGAACATGAATTAAATGCCCATATTTAATAAAACTATTTAACATCTCAAGAAATGATAATCAATCTTTACTAGGTGATTATATTTAGGTGCTATATCATCATTTATTATTTGTTATAGATGTGTAGAATTACCAGTACAAATATGACAGAGGGTTTATTCTTCTTTAAATACATTAGGATCCTAACTTTATTCATCATTTTCAACTTCATTTTTATAATTATAATTCTATTTCTTCGGGTAAATGCTAAATTTCTACAAAAACCAAACTAGTCCATATTGTAACGTTTTATTTATATGGGTGAAGTGTAAAATTAAGAGAGATATTATTAATTAAAATAATACGTTTATTAAACTATAAATAATTAAGATTAAATATTAAGCAGATGATAAAAGTAACTAACACTATGATTAAATAATTATAAACACTAAGAATATTATTAAATACTAAAACACTAAGATTATTTATTTAAACAACATTTATATCACTACATTTATTTATATAACTACATTTATTTATGTTAACAACTCATAGACTACTTATTTATATCACCGACTTCATTACTCGTTGCTTCTATATCACAGACTATCTCTCCGCTTTCTTTCGGCCGGTATTTATACAGCGCATTATCCTTCTAGAACTCTCTGACGCGACCATCATCGAAGACAAAAAATTCATTAACTGGATGTAATTGACCAGTCAGAATGCGTATGGGTTTTCCCCGGGGGATTACGTCATCGGGGTAATTCCGGCGAAGGAATTACGTCATCGTTCCCGAACATGCTATCAGTAGCGGCGCAAGCATTCGGCGCGTCGACTCGGCGCGGGCTACAATATGTTTATCCTATTTTTTAATAAATGATGGATCCACAAAATAAAATTGCAAACAATACGACTTGTTTTTATGCTTATTATAAGTATGGAGGAAAATAAAATAACAACATACATACAATGAAATGTGAAGTTTTTTTTTAATGAAAATTTGAATTTCTGAAGATTTTCGGTCTTGATTCATAAAAGAATTATTGAAAACATTTTATGATAGATTCCAGTTACAGTTGTATACCGGTAGTTTTTTTTTATCAGTAAATATTATCATAGTTACATTTAAAATGACTGATAGCAATATATTAACGCGTTTTTATGAGTGAAAATAGGGAATGTATTATAGTATAGTTGTCAAAGTCATCAAATTGTCATCTTTCAAAATGATGGACTATTACAATTTCAGAAATTCTTTATGTCGAAAGGGTATTGTCATTTTCATTTAATTACATAATTTCATGTTTCTTATCATTGTACTTGTTCCGATTTTCTTTTAGTGCTGTAGTTCTATAATTATTATAGATTTTACTAAGTTGCTGAACTGGGTCGCTTATTAAAAGTAGCAACAAATAAACTGGAAACTTGTCTAGACTCACAGTGGAATTATACCATGCTATAATTTCTACTTTTTCTTCAATTATATACATTATTTTGAAAAGTGACTGTATGATGACTTTGACAAATGTAGCAATACATTCCCTATATTTATTCAAGAAAAAACGCGTTAATATATTGCTATCAATAATTTTAAATGTAACTTTGGTAATGACACGCCTATGGTTACTGATAAAAGAAACTCTCGGTATGCATTAACAAACAAAACGCAAAAAGATACGGGTAGGCAAGTGTTCGGAATTCGGATTAATCGGTGTTCGTGTTATAGAAGCTCTACTGAATATTTTTACTATTTACTTATTTTCTTGTATTCTAGAAATCAAAGGGTTCAAAAGTAAAGAAACTATTCCGGTCACTTCCTCACTGTTACTATGCAAGGAGTGATGTTTTAGTCCTAGAGGACATGTGCATTCGGGGCTTTAAAATGGGCGATAGGAAACAAGGATTGAACTATGAACAATGTGTAGCTGTTGTCAGAGAATTAGCCAAATATCATGCTTTGTCCCTGGCCTTCAAAGTAGAGAAGCCGACTGAGTTTAAACAACTACTAGACAATAAGAGTTGTATACGAGAAAGCTACTTCATAAAGGAAAATGAAGAGTGGTATAGATCGTATTATACAGCAGTTAGGCATAATGCTTTATCCATGGTAAGTGAAGTGTGATTCATCGTTCATATGTATAATACATTATTTCTCTTACCATCAATAAATTACAATAGCTTGAATGATATATATATAAATATAAACATATTATCATATCTTCAAAGTACTTTTTGACATTAACAGCTGAATTAATTCAGAGATTTCTCTAGGTGATAAATAACGAGTGTTTATTTTTATAAAGTATGTACAAGTATAATATTGATGAATAAATAAAATTGCCTGCGTATGTAAACATTCACCAATATTATAGAGCCTAATGTATTTCTTCTTCCTTTACAACAAGGATGGGGAACCTTTTACCTGACAAGGGCCATTTAGATACTTATAATATCATTCGCGGGCCATACAAAATCATCTTAAAAATTTAGCCTCTTATGTTTGGTCAAACATTTAATTATTTAGCCACTAATGTTGCAACTACTTCTCTTTAGTAAGGCGTGTTAAGTTAGCTGGTATTGATAACATTACTACTCGCAACTGTTTCTCCTATATTTATTGAACTTTGAGTTTACCCTGCGGGCCACATGAAATGGTTTAGCGGGCCTTAAAAGGCCCGCGGGCCGGAGGTTCCCCACCCCTGCTTTACAACAAGGGTCCCCAAACTTTTTCATAGAAAGCTCACATAGAGATTGAATGTGTTACGCAAGCCTTGTAAAAAAAATAATTGAAAAACTATACAGGGTGTTAAGAAAGAATAAAAAATGAGGGTATACTGGGTGGTGGCGAATAAGGGTGATTTAATAAGGGATTTATGCGATTTCCTGCTTTCCTGTTCATTTTATGGCAAAAATTAAAAGTCGTGTACGAAGCTGTTTTTTACATTTTTTATTATATTTTTGATTTGTTCACAATTTTAAAAAGATATTTCATAATTTAAATTTATTACATTATCTAGTTTTAATAGAAAAATAAACATTAATGAGCAGTTACATATTAATTAATAATTTTTATAGGACATTGTTTTTGTTGAAACTTTCAATCTTTCCGATGTAATAATATGTCACTAAGATAGTTTTACCGAACTGTTTGGTATCCTTGAAAGTAGATGGTTGTTTTGCCAAAAGCTCTTCATATAACAAGAATTCTTTGTGATGATATTTATATATTTTACTAATTTTACTTTTTTCACATTTTTTTTTTCAGGTACGGGATGCACTATCTCAAAATAAGAATGGAAATAAGTATATTGAGCCATTCAGTAAATTTGTGGACGATTCTTTTTATTTTCGCATGATGAATTTAGTGAAACCAGTGGAACCATTGGCTGTTTTTTGTCATGGAGATTGTTGGACGAATAATATTTTATTTACTACTGATCAGGGCAAAATAGCAGATGTAAGTGAATAAAGTTAAATGAGTTTTAAATGATAACAAAATGGGAAATGTATCTTTTTCACATTACGATCAATTGTAAACAAAGTTGCAGCCGTCGTCGAAGAGACTCACGCACTTGTTCGTAAACACCTAGAGTCCTTAGTTGTTAAATCTGATGTGGCCAGCACAATACCTTCCGTCAATCCTGTGTATTATGTACAAATTCCATACATAAATTTTCTAAAAACCAATGAGTATTGGACCTAAGTGTATTAGAATTTTTTTCTTGTTTTCATCTCTACTATCACCTGCTAAAGTGTGTAAAGTTTTTTTATTAACACCCTGTATAATCAATGATTACACGAACAAATTTTCCTAAATCAACTCGATATAATATAGCAGTTTTTTAAAATATTTTAGTAAATAAAAGACGCAAAATATAAAGAAAAAATATTATAAAGGACTCATTTTATAAGACTTTTTTCGCACTTGACATTTAGAAAACTCGCCAGGGATCGTTTTCTTCATTTTGATGCATGCGAAAAAACATGTCTTATAAAACTCGTTCTTTAATATACCATCATATATTTTTACAAGTCTTGAAATAAATTAACAAAATAAGCTTAATATCTAAGATTTGCTAGAACTACTCATCGCTTTTAATTTGGATGAAGTTTCAAAAAATAATTTCTAAAAGAAATAGCGGAGGAATCTGTAAATTTAATATGTCCTTGTTTCAGGACGTACGGATTTTAAACGATACCATTGGGATCTCGGAAACTATAAGAGATCCCAATGGTGGCCTTCGAAATCCAGTCACATATAATTGTTGTTTTAATTTTAAAATAAAAATATCAAAGAATAAAAGAAGGTTTAATGTAACAGTCCTCCCCGAAAGATATTAGCGAGATATAAGGGCTATATTATTGCATTTGCTTTCATTATTAAAGATTGTAAATCTGTTATTATTCAACCTCTACTAATTATTTAAAACCTTATTCATAAAACTTCGGTTTTTCCTCAAGCATGGAAAGTTTCAAAAGTTACACCAGTTTTCAAAAAAGGTGACAAGCACAACGTTAATAATTGTAGACCTATTTTGATTATATGCAATTTTACTAAAATATTTGAAATAATTCTCCATATGAAAATCTATAGTCATGTTCATAATATGCTATCTTGTGAGCAACATGGATTCATCAAAGGCAGATCAACTGAGACCAATTTAATGTATGTTACACCTTAAATTTGTGAAGCTATGATTGATAATTCCCAGGTGTATATAATTTATACTGATTTATCAGAAACTTTCGACAAAATAGATCAATACTGGATCTTTTTGGTTTGTCGAATCCATTAATCAATCTAATGTCATCCTACCTTGAAAATATACATACGAGTATATCAATATGTTTGTTATCAGGGTTATAAGTCTGATCACTTCCTGCAAAAATCTGGTGTCTCTCAGGGATCAGTTCTCGGCCCTTTGTTGTTTAACAGTTTTATTAATGATATTATTAGAAATGTAGACTCTAAGTACTTATTATACGCAGATGATTTGAAGTTATTTTGTAGAATATTATCTGTTGCCGATTGTGAAAACCTTCAGAGGAATCTAAATATTATTTCTAGTCGGTGTAAATACAATAATCTTGAGCTCAACGTCTCTAAATGTTAAGTCATGCTCATGACGTACCCGAAAGCTCAAATCTATTAAATATGATTACAACATTACCAACTGTGTGCTCGATAGGCCGGATTTTATTAACGATTTGGGTGTTATTTTCGATCCCAAGTTAAGTTTCACAGAACAGTTGAAAATAAAGTCTCAGGTGCTTTTAGGAATTTAGGGTTTTTTATCCGAAATGCTGAGAACTTTAATAGCCAAGTTTTGAAAATACTTTTTGTATCCCTCGTACGCCCTCATTTGGAGTACTGCTCAACAGTCTCGAATCCGATTTATTCTAATTCCGCGGCACTATTAGAAAAAGTTCAGAGAATATTTTTAAAGTCAGCCATTTTCTATACCAAGGGTGCTTATCCTGCTAGGGGTACATCGCAAGAATCAATGTTAACGAAATTTAATCTTGTTCTTTTGCAACAAAGGAGAAGTATGCATGCAGTGATTATTTTATTTAAAATCATGAATAATATAATTAATAGCCCTTACTTGTTGTCCATAATAAATTTCCATGTTCCAAGGTTGTCATCGAGACATGCAACTACTTTTTACTTTACCACTGGCAAATTCAACGCTTTAAACAAATCACCTTTGCATTTTATGATTACTGCGTATCATGCTGCCGAAGACATTTTAGATATATTTTTTTGTTCAGTGAATGAAATTAAAAAAATAATTAATTAATTTTTATACTTTTTCCCCACCCTGTAATTGGGCCTTAGCCTGTTGGGTATGGTTTTCAAATAATAATAACAATAATAATAATAATTTCTGTACAAAAGCACTAACATGTGACTATTCGTAATATCTGTCCTTTCCATTATGTTAATTGTAAAGAAATACAGAAATAACAAAACTACAATTCTTCAGGAAAACCTCATGTAATAATAATTAGAATCTTATTGAACAGAGTAGATAGGAACTAAATTTCAAAATAAATAACTCAAGTTCGAGTTTGGGTGGAAAGTAGAGTAATATTTATTCTCAATTATTTCCAAAACTTTCAGAAGGTGCTCTTTGCATGCGGGACTATCCTTGAGACCTGTTTTGATACTTTTATTAAATAACATATTACTGAAATTAATGCCTCTCAGGTTCACCAACAATAACAATAAGTTTTGTCCCGTGTGAAAGTCAGTGAATAACATGTACATTTGATTTTCTTATCAGCAATGACGTTCGTATTTTGTCTTTGGGTCGGATTCCTGGCACCGTAGATATTTATTTGTGTTGTGATATGTGCGATGACAAACCTTTTAATTCATGGTTGTAATGCAATTTTCGCGTTTGAATTTAACAAACCGTTTGAAATCCACTGACAAATAAATCAGGATATTATTGTTTTAAATTTCATATGTCATGCCATAAATTCACATGACTCGTCATGTCACGTAGGACCATGATATACTTTTAAGCATCTACGATCCTTCTTTCTTTGTAAATAAATTCAGTATTACCGTTTTTTGAAATATATTTTATCCAATATTCCCTTAAAAGGACACCTCCCCTGGACGGACTGTATTTATGTATGCATTTTCTCCTTTCCAGGTTTGCATGGTGGACTTCCAACTTTGCCGCTACGCATCCCCTGGGTTGGACTTAGCCAACCTTCTCTACTGTTGCACCTCCCGCCAACTTCGTGACTCCAAACTGGACACCCTCCTTTCTGAATATTTCGAAACTTTACACTCTTTCGTAGAAGATGTCCTAGATGAGGAGATTAAGCTCAGATGTTCTTATCTTCAGAAGGACAGCCTCCGTTTACTAATACAGGGTGATTTTCATAAGTGCAGTCTTTTTGGACTGGGCTTGGCATTGGATATGATCCCAATATCGACTTGTGATAGTGATCAGGCTCCTGATTTGTATGAAGATGATGAAAAACCAGGGTTTGAACAGATTGGGGTGTGTCCTGTTTGGACATCGAATGAATCTTGTAAGATGAAGATGGTTAATTTGGTTTGTGAACTGGTTGATCGTGGGGTTCTATAAAAATATAATATACTCGTATAGTCCGTTCCACAATGTAGTACGAAGTTGGTTTAGAATTTACTTGTCTTTCACAGCAGGCGATTTATTAAGGATATTAAAAGTATTAAAAAACAGTACCTAACAACCTAATTTCAACAATCCAATAATATTTTATTCATTATTTATGTTTTTTTTTATTTAATAATATATATTATTATAATAATTATAGGGAATATTGTTAAGTGATTGGTGATCATATTCAACAGACGAAATTTGCCTGTGAAGTGAAACAATATAAACGCCTTCAATGGATATACCGTTATTAATTACCTCGCTCATTACCGAAATCAGCGTATAAAATTTCCATAATTGTACATAAGTATATTCAACAAACATTATAATACTAGTAAAAATTATAGTTTAGTGTATTATACAGGCTGTTTTAAAATTTCTAGAAAAAAAAAATAGATGGTAGATCTATATGTACATGATATACCTACAGATCACGAATAAAAAGTTGTTTTTCTAATACATTTTTAGTGAAATGTTTCAATTAGTACTTTTAAATATGATAACAATTAAATTTTAAATAATATAAAGAATTAGTTACCCAATGTTGCAAAAATGAAAAATTAATTAAAAGTTTTATTGCTAATTATGTTACATTAAACCAGTGACATTACTAATACAGTGGAATCTCATTAATCCGAACTAATTAAAGCAGAGGGGTGTTCGGATTATAGAGGTTTATTAAAAAATACATCTGAAAAAAATGAAGATTAGTAAGATAATTTTGAATTGATTAAAGTAAAATTGAAACGAACAGCGATTCCCTCTCGGGGTCACTAATTTGTAATGGTTGTAGCCGTTACTGTAGATGCAAAATAAATGCTTGGATTGTTATATTGTGTAACAAAGGGTAAATATTTATGGATAAATTTACTGACGTAACATTGAAATGTATTATAAAATTAGACTAACGTTTTTATTATCAGCTGTTCGGGAACAGCTGATCAACAATGGTTGGAAGAAACATGGCAGACAACTTGATATGCATATGTGGTGACAGTTTACTTGATCCGCCACATGTACAAACAGGTAATATCTATGATTTAAAAAAAAAGATTTATTTCAGCTTAGTCTTTTCAAAATTCTTACTTCCCTGTCTCTCTCTCTCTCATATGTTCTGTCGGCAGTACTTTGGAGAGGTAAAAATTCGGATTAGCGAGCGTCTATTGTACTTCATATACATACAATTAATTTTAAAAAATATCTTTTTGATTGGTAATCGGTATATCATGTAGTATGTCACTTCACTTATTTCTTGAAACACCACGTATTCATATATAAAGACAGATGTCTTAAATTTTTTTTAGCTTGTGATTTATAGAAACCATAATGTTTTCATGATTATAATTATTTCTGAATACTTTAATTGACTCTAATTACAGAATACTTATTTTATGATTAAAATAGAATCATAAAATAAAACATATCTAGGTGTATTCGTTATTAAATATACGTTTCAAATATTTTTTTTATAAATATGAATTGTGATGAAGCTTTTATGAAAAATGCTTGTTTTAAAATATATGTATGTATTACAAAAAGTTTTATGACTTAACTAAACTTTACAGATCAATAAATAGCAATGTAAATGCATTTTTAATTATGGACGACGAAGTAATAAATAAAGAAGACTTTTAAACAATGCAAAGAATAAATAATTTAAAAAATATATGATATTTACAATAGTTTTAAATGTTTAAGAGCAGTTTGTTATGATTTTGTGAAGAATTCAAGAATTGTATTTGTATTAGGAAAATATGTAAGCGACCTATTTTGCTTCTTTTTATAGGTAGTTAAACATAAGAACTGTGATTTATAACTTGTCAATGAGTTTTATAAAACTTATAAATCATATTTTAATGTATTGTCGAATATACCTTTAAAATAAATATATTTATATTATAGCAGTGAAATTTTATTCTTCCAATAATTTTATTACCTTTACAGGTGTACTTTAAAAATTTAATTCGTGTATCGTATTCCAAATTTGAGAATATCGGAATTTTAAAAAAATAATCCATTAATGTTATGCTCTAAAATTATTTGCACCCCATAAAGTTTTAATGTACAGGTAATGTATAAAAAATATTGTTATTAGCCTATGTCACGGACTCCCGTATTAACAAGTAAATATACAGGGTGGTGACCGGCACAGCCGAACATAGGACTTTAACAGGTATACTCTGACTTTCCTAATTTTTAGGTAAAAAAACTTCAAATAAAAGTTGCAGAGCATAAAATTCTGCATCTAAATCAATAAACAAAATTAATTTTGTGTGCCTTGTAATGGCAGAAATTACGTATGAAAATATTGAAAATCACCGCAAAAATAGCTATAGCCATGGAATTGAAACAAAAAAATAACAACTGTTAACGATTTATCTGTCAAGCTAAGTTAATTTATTTTTATTATTTTTTGTAATTTCTGTTCAAGTGAACAAATATAAATTTAAATTAACAGATAATTGTTAACTTGAACAGAAATTAGAAATAATACCTAATAAAAATAAATTAGCCTAACATGACAGATAAACCGTTAGACATTTGTTATTTATTTTGTTTTAATTCCATGGCTATTGCTATTTTTGAGGTGATTATCGGCATTTTCATACCTAATTTCTGCCGTTACAACGCATACAAAATTAATTTTGATTTCCGATGCAAAATTTTATGCTCTACAATTTTTATTTGAAGCTTTCTTACCTAATATAATTAGGGAAGCAGGAAATTAGGAAAATCTGATTTTACATGTTAAAGTCCTATGTTCGGCTGTGCCGGTCACCACCCTGTATGTATAAATCTATGTATGTATGTATGTATGTATGTATGTATGCAGTATGTATTTCTTTGGAAAAATAAAAACGAAAAATATCACTAAAATGATTTCTTAATGGGATAACTTTTATTTAACTTCAAAGTTACATACATACATACATTATTTTCATTAATTTTAAGGCAGACCGGCATTTATGGTCATTTGGCGCTTTTTATTAATTATAACGTTGGGAACACTGATTGGTTTACAAGTATTAATTTATTTAAATACTTTGCGTCAGGTCACAATCAGGAGTCGTGGTCGTGATGAATGAAACAAAATAATGCCATGCGTTGAATACACAAGAATTTCAGAAATGTTGAACTGTCTAAATTGGCTTGATGCAACTAAGCACATCACCTACAATTCATTAATTTTTATATTCCCAAATTACTTGTTTGAAGCTGTTAATTATGTAAAAGATATGCACCAATATACAACTAGAGGAAATGAAAAGTTATATATATATATATATATATATATATATATATATATATATATATATATATATATATATATATATATATATATATATATATACAGTCAGGATGATGGTAAATTTTGAATAACACTCTTGTAAGTTAATATCAAGCTTTCGGAATTATTTTATTCCTTCCTCAGGATAAAAATTGTTGAGCTTAATTGTTAAACATAGAAGGCATGAGAACAAACAAAGATTGTTTTTTGTAGGTAAATTGAAACATATTTAAATTTGACATAAAATTTGGATGAAATATACAAAAAGTTTGTTAGTGTACCCCATTTATGATGGGCAGAGATTTAGAACAGATGAAGTCGAATGATAAACTGATTTTCCATGTTAAACGTCTATGTTTCACTTTCCGTGATACACCCAGTGTATCCCTATTTTCTTAATTTATCCTCATACCTTTCCATGGAATAATGAAGTCTATTCAGAGTTTTCCAGATCCTCCATTATAAATATACAGGGTGTTCATTTTAAATAGGCCATCATTGCTATCTCGAGAACTATATAAGACGGTTAAATGGGCAAACAATTTCTATTTCACAAAACAACTTTAATAAAAAGAAAATTTAATTTTTGGGACCAGTGGTTCCCAAAATACGGAACCAAACTTTTATATTTGACATAAGAACATATATTTTTTATTTGCTCATTCGTTAGAGAATTTAATTTTGAATTCAGTGATATTTTTATACCCTCACGATGATTATTATGAGAAAAAACATGTAACATTTTATATTAATTTGATTAAAATATGACAATAATAAGAGTGTTATGCATGGAAAAAATAAATACGTGTTATTTTTTTTACATGACAAAAAGACGTGAATATTTTGTTCTTGTAATTGTCAACGCGAACAAAATATTCACGTATTTCTCTCATAGCATACTAATTCTATGTAAAAAAATTAACAAGTATTCATTTTTTCCATTCATGAGAATCTTATTCCAGTCATATTTTAAACAAATTAATTTAAAACTTTAAATGTATTTTTCTCAAAAAAATCATCATGTAAGGGTACAAAAATATTATATCATTGAATTCAGAATTAAATTCTCTAACTAATGAGCAAATAAAAAATTATGTTATTTAAAATAAAAAAATTAGGTCTTGTATTTTGTGAACTACTGATCGAAAAAAAATATTTTTCTTTTCTTTAAATTTGTCTTGTGAAATAGAAATTTTCTTTGTAGCATTTATGCTTCTCGAGATAGTAATGGTGGCCCATTTAAAATGAACAGCCTGTATATGATCCCGTAGGTACATAGTCTTTCTTTTGGGTTCCATTTTGGTGTACCGTTTTTATTTAGCCGTTGTTCCCGAAATATACAAAATGTCATCAATTAAAACTTAATTATTGTTAGGTGTTACGTTATAATATATTTTTTAATGAAGAATTCAGTTCCTTTCAGACATTAAGGAATTGAACATTGAGTGTTTACGCATAATCGTGTATTGCAATAGCGTAGTGTTTATGGATACCAGAAAACAGTAGTTTTTTATAATGATACACAATGCAAGATATCTTGTCTTGCTCAGTAACTTCTTGTCTTGTCTTGCTTAGCAAGATAAGAAATGAAACAACTTCTTGTCTTGTAAATTTCTTGTAGACATAACTCTTGTCTTGCTAGCAGGACTCTTGCTTATTTCTTGTTTTTAATAACGGGGGGATTCACCGAACTCTTTAGTAGCGCCGAAAAATGTAACACTGCCTCAAGCCCCATCTTCAGTGCAGAAGAAAGTACTTTCAGCATCTGTAATGAAGACGACTTAAATTTTAGTAAGATATTTAATAAAATCAAACACGAAAAAATTTCTTGCACATCCGATGGAGACAAGAACGTAACGATTGTTACAGTTCTAGATGTGCCGATGAAAAAACAAATATTCTTGACTGATGGAGGAACCATGAGTGTAGAGTTTCACGGCTTGACTTGATATTCAAGTTACTTGACTTGACTTGACTTGAAATCATGTCAATCTCAAGTCAAGTAATAGTAGACGAAAATCAATTCAAGTCAAGTAATTAAATTTCAAGTACTTGAAAAATCAAGTAGTTATTTTTCAATTACTTGAAAAAATCAAGTAATTATTTTTTAGTTACCAGAAAAACATTCCATTTTCATATAGTTCCTTATGTTTTATAACAATATCAATAATATACCTTGAAATATAAACTTTTATTCATAAAAATAAATCATACATTCAAATTTAAAAATTAAAAAAAAAGATTTGAAAGTATATATGAATTAACAAACTATTTATAGTATATGTATTATGGTGGACCTTAAAAGGGGGTAAGTCGAATTTTAACTGGACCACCCCCTAAAATGGTTCCAAATGAATAAAAACAAATTATACTGACAAAGATTCCGCTTAATTTTAATATTTGTCCGTGCCTAAATGCACTTGATTTTTCCCCATTTAAATAACATGGCACATTTTGGAACTTTATTTTTCTCCGAGATATTAAGAGGTTTAAAAAACCCATTCATTAATGGAATATATACTAGAATGAGTCGAGAATATGTGGACAAAATCTGAAGTCCCAATTATTATTCTTATTTCGAATGGGGTATAGCTTTTTGGGCTTTTGTGCGATAGTTTAACCATCTACAGTTAACTTAATAATAATGATTAGGACTTCAAATTTTGTTGACATATTCTCGGGTCATTCTAGTATACAGGGTGTCCCTTAACTTGGTGCACAAACTTTAAGGGCATATAATACTGATCAAAATGAGTAAAAAAAGCTCAGTCAAAATGTGTCCGATCTTTAATAGTTTCCCAGATATAACGCAGTGAAAAATGAGTTTTTACGAGATTTACCTTTGCTATCTCGAAAACTATAAGAATTACGATTTTGATTAATTGAGACTTTTTGTTTACCTTTGAGAGGTAATCTTAGATGGCCTTTTGTTATTTTATAAAAATCAAAAGTGAAATGTTGTGGCGACCTTGGTCAATATTTAATTTTCATATAACTACGTAACTATAAGAAATTGAGAAAAATGTTTCATATAAAATTTTATTGTTTTTTATAGTCTTTTTACTGACATAGACAAAATTTTATTCGATCGCTATCTTTGTCAGTTTTTCTTAGATTTTTCGCTTTTCTCGGAAACAGTTGAAGATCATTCCTATGTTGATGAAGCTTTTTTATTCATTTTGGTCAGTACTATATGCCCTTAAAGTTTTTGCTCGAAGTTAAGGGACACCCTGTATATTCCAACATTGAGTGAATATTTTTTAAACCTCTGCACAGATTTTAACTTGCAGTAGTGAATCAGCACAGCATAATATGGCACACCACGCTGTACCACACACAGCTAGGTTATGATTCTACTGATTCGCGCGTTTTCGTACATAGTTGGTTCGTTATCAAGTAGTTTGAATTTGCTTGAAATTACTTGATCAAATCAAGTAGTATCGATAGAAAATCAAGTCAAGTCAAGTAATGAATTTTTGAAAAGCTTGATTTTCAAGTCGTCAAGTAATTTACAAAAATATCAAGCTACTTGACTTGATGAAACCCTACATGAGTGTACGTAGCCCATGTAAAGACTGCTTTCAAAAGCATTGCTGGTCATTAGAAAACACCAAAATCGGTTTAATTCTGAATCAGCCAGAAGCCTACTATGCCTAAATTCATGGAACATTGTGAGCGATATAAATAGATGATACATAGATTATTTTTACTATATTTTTGCATGAATTTTTGGTTTATTTACACAAATAATTAAGTTTTTGTATTTTATCATTTATTACTCATGTTGTACTGTACCGGAAGATTTAACAAGAAAATAGTGTCTTAAATTGTATATTCTACATGATCATTTTGTTTTCCCAGTTCCAGCAGCCTTAAAATCGGCGGATTATAAAATTTATTTTTTGTGTATCTACATAAACCAAGAAATTTTGCTTCTTGCACATTTATTAACAAGAAATCTTGTTCTTGCTCTATGTTAGTCTTGTCTTGTTTCTTGCAAGCAAATATTGTTCTTGTTCTTGCAGCAAGAACAAGACAAAAACAAGAAAAAATAAGACCAGAACAAGAATCTTGTGCTTTCTGGTACTGCACTCCTGTAATGAAATTGATATAATATTAATTTTTCAGATATTAAATTATTATTGTCACATAATGAAGATTTGTTCTAATCTATAGTATTGGAAAAGCCAACTTTATTTACTAAGTAATGACAGCGTGTTCAACTTAGGTTTGCAGATATTAGACTTAATTCATAATGAAGTAAATAAGACCTATATAATAATTACATTTATGTTTACGTTGCTTTTACGCTTACGTCCATCGTACAATAGGCCTTGCTTAAACTATCGTAAAACAACTTTATTATTCTTTTATAATCTGAACAAAGTATACATGCAAACAGCCTAAGACAAAACATTGCTATAAATTTCAACCCTGTCAAGTAGCTTGGAATAAAAATACCACGTATTAAATGTTCTACTAAAGTTTTAAAGGTATCGCTACAACGACGGATATTTTGATGTAAAATAAAAATAATTTGAACTATTGAGAAATAGTGTATGTAATTTACATTTTGTTCATTATTTTTGAAATTTCTTCCAGTGTTTTTTTTAAGTAAACGTCATAGGTTTTTGTTAAACATTTTTTATTTTATATGCATATATTTCCAATAAAACTGTTTTACAATATTCAATATTGTTTTGTTAGTTAGAATTAGGATGACCAGATCTATTTTAACAGGACATATTAAACATTTTTTTTATAAAGTTTATTAAAAAAAATAATGACTACATTGCATGAATCTGTTTCGTTAATATTTGCATGATTACTTCGTTCAGAATATTTGGATGATTTATTATGAATATGTATATTGGTGAATTAATATTAAAAATGCCAATGTAATAAAATGTCGGATATATTTTTAAAATCCGTCCGGATGTCCCCGGAAAAACAGGACATGTCCTGGAAAATCCGAACGTCTGGTTATCATAGTTAGAATGCATGCATGTGCGATTGTGCGAATTTGTTTATTTCTTCATCAGTGGTTCAAAAACGTTGAATCGTTTTATATATTGTTATCATTTCTCTCCGACTAATTTCGGAAAATAAATTAAAAAAGAAATAAATCAAAAATAGTATTAATCGTATTTTGTTTTGATGCAAAAATATAAATTTTGGATCTTATGTTTTAAAATTACATGACTGCAGACTTACACTTAAGAAATTTTAGCCTTGTAAAACCGATTTGGTAAGTAATGAAATAAGTAAGTATAGAAATGAATATTTGCAAATTAAAAAAAAATACGCTTTATATATATATGGTTATAATAAATATTTAATTAATATCAGTGTTAAATCACACTACATTTGGTGAAACAAATACTACAATTATTATTAGATGACTGAAACAAAAATTAGTATTACAATTTATTAGAAGCGTTTTTTTTTTGGATAGGTGTCAAAAAGCCACCTATAAATATCGTGCGCAAAAAGTTTGAGTGTCAATTATGATTCAGTAGCATATAAATGGCGAGTCATGTCCCCACCCTTCAGTATTCAAGTAGTCGTCGGTCATTCGTCACTTAAATCAAATCATCGGTATTCGCGAAGCTTTAAAGTTCTGGATATAATTTTTGTGATTAGTTTTGTTTTCAGTGTGTGAAATTTTTTTTATTTATAATTTTGTCTTGCGTAACCCGCTGTGTAAAATTGTGGTGATTTCAATAGGTAGTGTACCAACATTTCTACAGTTTTTATAAAGTCGAAATGAAGAATATAACACGGAGTAATTTTTTGGAAGAGTTTTTACATTTTGCTGAATATTATGGCACGATGCCATTTTTAGCCGCAGTTTATTTATTTTGTATTATAATGTACAGATTTTTTATACTTCAGAATATTAGAATGGTTGTGTATCCAGTTCGATAAAATGTGAGGTAAAATATTTTTATTATTAAGTTCGAAAGTTCATGCATCTATATTGAAAAAATATTTTAATTTGCATTTTTGGAAAATTTACTTCTAGATATATTGTTTTATCTTATCAGAAAATTAATTTTTAAATTTAAATATTTTATAAATATATTTTTAAGAATAAGCACTTTATTTGTAATATATGAACTGAATTAATTAGGAAGAAACATAAACATGGGCACCCAAAAAATGGTGGTCTTAGACATTATAACCTGTAGCAATATCAGGTTTATTAGAAATTTGTATTTAAATTTTTGCCGAATTATTAAAAAATATTTTTTAAATTTTAAACTCCGTAGTTCAAAATAGATTTATACAAGTATTTTAAAAAATATAGGTACTTTTTCAAAGTCAATGAAACCAAAATATATTCATAATTATCTATTCTCGTATACTGAAAAACGGTTCACTCAAAATAACTTTTTAGTTATAATTATTTTTTAATTCTCTTTTCATATTTGTTATCCAGGCTTAAGGGCTCATAAATTATGGTATTTGGCATGATGGTAGCGCTTCCGGTTTAACCGGAAATGCTATTATCTTTCATATTTCAAATGGGACAATCTATATATTTTTACATATTTGAAATCTACGTAAAATTACGAATTCAACGATATGCTTGTAGTGAATTTTTATTCAAGAAATAAATAACAAAATCGTAAGAGAAAATTATGAATAATTAATCTGGTAAGCCATTAGATAGGCTGTGATAACAAATTTACAATTTACGTTTTTCTAATTTATTTCTTCAATAAAAATACACTTCAAGCATATCGTTGAATTTGTAATTTCAAGTAAATTCCAAATATATCAAGATATATGGGGTGTCCCATTTGAAATATGAAAGTTAATGTCCCATTTGAAATATGAAAGTTAATGTCACTTCCAGCCAAACCGGAAGCGCTAATATCATGACAAATACCATAATTTGTGACCCCGGAGCCTAATTTACAAATATTTAAAGAGAATCAGAAAATAATAATAAATAAAAAAGTCATTTTGAGTGGCCCGATTTTCAGTGTCAGCCTGTATATACAGGCTGTTATATTTTAATGGACCCAGCAAATATCTCGCTTATTTATTAAGTTAGTAATTTCTTTCATATAACATGATTTATACAGCAACATGTAAGCTACTTGATGACGGATATACATTTAAGATACCACTTCCGGTTTATTAGTAATTAATATTTACTTTGAAATTTCAAATGGAACATACTATATTTTTTTACAAATTTGAAAAGTATATCAAATTTGCTTTACAATCATGTAAAATAATGCATATATTACATTATGAAAAAGTAAAATGGCGGGCACTTTTTTATACACCTAGTAGAAAACAGAATAGTGAGCCATGACTATGGCTTGAAATAAAACAATGAACTAAAACAATTGTAACTATTATTATAAAACGAAATAATATTGAAAGAAATTACTAACTTAATAAATAAGCGAGATATTTGCTGGGTCCACTAAAATATAACACCTGTATATATAGTAAAGTTCTTGTTTTAATGGATACGGAAAATGCATTAAGATGGTTAAGAACTTTGTGATACCATGTATTCGTTGGTTATGTAAAGTTGACTTCTTCTATCTTTAAGTACAAAACCACAGAAGCTACAGTTTCTGCGCTTATTGACATTTCGAACGTATTAAAATGTTAAATGAATAATAAATCAAGCGATTGGAAGAAACGAGACTAATATACCTACGCGATATACAGGGTGTAACAGCTAAACGAGCTACTTTAAATAATTCCTATATTATTAAAGATACAATAAAATACTATAAAACAATCTTATAGAAGACCAAGGGGGACATCCGATTAGAGAAGAAAATATTTTTTTTTAAACCAGTGGTTCTCAACTTACAACACAGTTATATATTTTTAAATGAGATGGTATATATTTTTACGCTCATTCGATAGAGTGTTTTTTTCTGAATTCAACCATATAGTCATTTTATATCTTTACATAATAAAAATATTGAGAAAAATTTAATTGAAATTTAAATAAACTTCATTTTTCAGTAGACTATGTATGAAAAAAATTGAGCTTAAATTAAAATGAAACATAAATATTTGTTAATGACTTTATAAATAGTGTTTTATTTGATTTCCATCCTAAATAATTCAAATTGGCAAATAGCAGTTTTTGTTTTTCGTACATACATAGCCTACTGAAAAATAGTTATGAAAATCAAATTTATTTAAATTTCAATTGAATTTATGAAAAATAATTGATCTTAAATTAAAATAAAACAAATATTTGTTAATAGCTTTATAAAAACAGTGTTCTACTTGATTTCTATCTTAAATAATTCAAAATGACAAATAACAGTTTTTGTTTCATACATAGTCTACTGAAAAATGACTATAAAAATTAAATTTATGTAAATTTTAATTGAATGTTTCTCGATATTTTTGTCATGTAAGGATATAAAACGATTACATGGTTGCATTCAGAAAAAAATACTCTATCGAATGAGCCTAAAAATATATACTATCTCATTTAAAAAATATAACTTTGTATTGTAACTTCAGAACCACTGGTTTAAAAAAATATTTTTTCTACTCCCATGCATGAAGTGAGTACTCCACGTATTAATTTTTATGTGTGAAGCTTGATTTTTTGTACACTGTCACTTCACGCATAGTGTGCGTGAAGTAAATATACACTGTGCGTGAAGTAAATAATTCAGTTTTAACACATACAATGAATATCTTTATATACACGTAAATCATGTGTTGGTAAATGGTCCGTAGAAATAACAACTTCATGAGAAATGTGCTATTAATTTATAAAAAAATATATATTTTATTGCAAGGTCGTAGAAAAAGTATAGTATGTAACACGTGTGTGAAGCCTATTTTATATTCATGTAAAAATTTCAGCTTCACACACTTGCCACATAATATACTATTATTCTCTAATCGGATGTCCCCCTTGGTGTTCTGTAAAATTGTCTTATAGTATTTTATTGTATCTTTAATAATACAGAAATTATTTGAGCTAGCTCGTTTAGCTGTTACACCCTATATTCCTACGCATTCAAGAGAAGCAATATTAGCGATTAATGTTTCACGTTCAAATTAAATTTCAACTGCTCTACCATGCGCGTACTGTGCATCTGACATATATTGTTTCTCACATAAATATGTTACCTTCGTAGAATATGATTCTGAAAAAAAATTAATATTGAAAAAACATGACTTATATGATTTCTCAAATAGGTAATTCATTTGTTTTTCCCACAGTCATTTTTAAAGATGTCGCACAAAAGACCAGACCCGGATTCACCCTCTGACGTCCATATCATGAAGAAACATAAAGTATCCAAACGCAAATCACGCATCCCGGTTCATTTCGTTCCTACGTTCTTATCATTAGATATTCCCGGATCTTCATCATCTGTTGTATGCGATTATGATAATATTTTCTACATGCGCGTTAGTGCATGTTACCGGTATCTACGACCCCAGCTTATGAGGCGCTCGGTTCGAGCCCAGGCTCGGGCACCCTTGGCGCCCAATATCCTCGTACCAGCACTTTCAGAGGAAACCGGAACTTTCGTATATGATGGACTTAAACTGCTGATGAAGATCCGTAATGCTGAGGAGGCTACCTCCGAGGCTGAATCGGTGGCGATGGTCTCCCTGGTAGCGACTCAGCTCTGGAGTATTCTTAAAGGCAAGAAAGAAGAAACTGAAAATCGGGACGTCGAGGAAAGCGATAGCACGAGTACGAGTACATTGAGTCTCGTTATGGACGTAGAGGCAGAAGGGTCTGATGATAAGGAGTAAAGGTAGGATTGTTTTTTTGTAGCTTGCTTTTTGCATTTGGTATGTTAGAAAACAGAGATTGGAAAATATAATGCTTGATACTTAAATAATTAAATAAACAAATGATTAATAGAATAATGTGTGTCCAGGTTGACGTGTCTTATATTGGAACCTTGAGAACTAAGCACGGTTAATTATTCAATTCAAAATTGCCCTATAAAGAGATGTCTTTATTTTTGTAATATTGTAAATTTATTGTCTTATATTTTATGAAAATTATTGTTAATGCCAAATATTTTTTTATATAACATACCAAGTGCTACTTGCTATTGCTTTTAAAAAAAGAATGTCATTTATTTTGAATTTTAAGTGTAATTCAAATAAGTTGGCGGGTGTTTTTAGCTGGGAAATGAATTGGTTTAGGGTGCGTGAAGTTAGTTCCCAGTGTTTCTGTATAGATAGCGCTACTCTATTGATTTATAAGTTTTCAGGAAATCCATGAAATAAATGTGTATATTGTTACTATTAAATATACTTGTACGTATAATTTTATTTAAATTATTGATCAAATACATTTAATATAATACATAAAAATAATTGGTATTATATTATTAAAACAAACTTGTAAAACTACTTATTTTTTAAAAAATTATAAATAATGTTAAGAACATACAAACAAATTTTTATTTTATCACTTAAATTTGCCATAAATAAATAAAATTATTATATTTCAACATTATACAGGGTGTAACAGCTAAACGAGCTATCTCAAATAATTTCAATATTATGAAAGATACAATAAAATTCTATAAGAAAATCTTATAGAAGACCAAGGAGGACATCCGAATAGAGAAAACAATATTTTTTTAAACCAGTGATTCTCAAGTTAAAGTACAAAGTTATAATTTATTAAATAGGATGGTATATATTTTTTAGGCTCATTAGATATAGTATTTTTTCTGAATTCATTCATATAATCATTTTATATTCTTACATGACATTGAGAAAAATTCAATTGAAATTTACATAAATTTTATGAAAAACAATTGAACTTAAATTAAAAAGAAACGTAAATAACTTTATAAATAGTGCTCATATTTGATTTCCACACTAAATAATTCAAATTTACAGACAGTAGTTTTTGTTTTTCATAGATAGCCTACTGAAAAATGACTATAAAAATCAAATTTATTTAAATTTCATTTGAATTTTTCTCAATATTTTTGTCGTGTAAAGATATAAAATAATTACATAGTTGAATTCAGAAAAAAATACTCTATCGAATGGGGCCAAAAATATATATCGTCCCATTTAAAAAAAATATATATTTTTGTATTGTAATTTGAGAACCACTGGTTTCTAATCGGATGCCCTCATAATAATAAAGAAATTACTTAAGGTAGCTCGTTTAGCTGTTACATCTTGTATATGTAACAATTGAAATAAAATTCGTAATTATTTTTTAACGATTTCGTATTCATAAAGTCTACAAAGTGAAAATAAGGAAAAACATACATACGTTACCTTAACATATTTGATAATGAATAGACGTTACGGGTTACGGGTATTTTTTCAGTTGATGTAGGTTTCTTTGAATTGAAATTGATATTATATAAGAAGTAAAAGATAATTACATCGAAAAATAATAAATAATTATATCATTATCCTTTGTGACTGCACAAAATCAATTTATCAATACATCATAATTATGAAAGGATATCTTAAACTAATGTGCAGAATAAACTTCACAATTTGAAAATTTTGGGAAGGAATGATAAGAAATATATAGTGTTAATTCAAAATCTGGCCATAGGTATTTAGCATGGGAAATGAGTTTTTCCTTGCGTAAAGTTATCAAATAATTTTAGACAAAAATGTTTAAAATAAATGTTGTAGATAATTAAAATTTGCGCGTTTGGTAACCTGTAAAATTTAATTTGAAATTGTGTAAATATTGCTCATTTGTAGCCAGGGGCGTATCCAAGGGGAGGCAAGAAGAGGCAGAGCCCTCCCCCTCCAAAGTGAAAAAAAATTAAAATAAAATATGAATAACAAATTATTGAAAAATTGATTAACTGTTTTATTATTGTTTTTTAGACATTTTTAAAGAAACTATATTTTATTTCAGGTAAAAAAATAGCATTGGTTTAGGTAGACATGTAAATTCTTCCCTTTGATCACCTGCCAGTTGTCAGTTATCAAATAAAATCTACAGATTTAAGTGATGTTTAATCATGTTATGTTGTAATTTTTAATATTCAAGCCTTGTAATTTTTACAGATAAAAATATTTAATATTGTCAAAGTTTGGTTTCACGAATTTAAATTATTTATTTTATTAAAGGCAATATTGGTGAAAATACGTGAAATGGGTTAGCCATGCTAAGCATTCACCGTCAGTGGGTTTTCGCGAACAAGGAACAATTAATCGAAGCTGCTTAATTAATAAATTTGCAGCTAATCCTCGCAAATTATTGCTTAAAAATTGTTATTTTTAAATAAATGGTGTTGTTTCCTTTTGTTATTGTATTATATATATAGCATGTCATCTCATAACCCATATGGACCCCCTCCATGAAAAAGGTTGAGCTCAGAAACCTGCCCCCCCCCTCCCCCTTTCGTTTTGAGCTGGATACGCCCATGTTTGTAGCGATAGCCAGGAAATTAAATCAAACTTACAAACAAAGTGTCGTGTGGACTGTCAAAAATTCGGTTTTCAAATAAAAGTTACATATAATTCAATTCTGCACGTAACTCACTATACAGTTACTATTATTAAAATTTAACAATTAAATAACTATTATTTTTTTATTTCACATTTTGTAACCTATAAAATCAAATTTCTGACAGTTCAAATGATATTAATTTCTTTGTAATTTTGTTTTAATTCCATGGTTATCGCTATAAATGAGCAATATTTTTACAATTTCAAATTCGATTTTGCAGGTTACCAAACATGCAAAATTAAATTTGTTCAGTGTACAACTTTTATTTGAAACATTTTTGTCTAAAATTAGTTGGTAAATTTGCGATAGGAAAAAAATTATTTCCCTTGTTAAACGCCTATGACCAGATTTTAAATTAACACCCTGTAGTAAGACTGGAATTGCGCAATAATATTTTGTTTATAGATATAGGTAGTGCCGAAATATTTCAATTTTCTCTAATCTGTGCTGACACCTACTAGGAAATTATATTTTTCTGCATCAAAAAACGCATAGACTACAGTTTTTTTTGCATTGTTCACAAATCACGTAAATCAACACGAGACCCAAAAATGCTAAAATACACGACAATGTAAACGAACTATGTTGACAACAAATTTTCTAAACAGAGTTACGATATATGTCCCTTTATGAGCAGATTCTATACGCTTTGTGTCAAAAAGAAGCTATTTACGTATGTTGTGAAGAATCATGCACTTTTTAATGTTCAGTTTCATTCTTAATGTATAGAATAGTTCACTCGTTCATGTATCCATATAATAGATTTCAAATAAAATTTTACAAAAATATTGTGCAAAATTATTATTTTTTTCTTCAATAATACAAAAAAGATGATTCACTATTTGAATACAAATTATTATTGTTCACACGATAATTTTAAAAGTAATATTAGAATTATTTTGATTTATTCCCACAGACAAACAAGACATCTTTTCTTGCCATTTGAGTAATGAGAAATAACAAGTCACAAACATCTTTATCGAAGATCTTCTGTAGAATTATTTAGATTTTAAGTTTTTGCTCTCATAATATTTATACAACTTGATTAGTTTAGTTCATGGGTGGGGAACCATTTTCCTGCCAAGGGCCATTGGATACTTATATCATTCGCGGACTATACAAAATTATTAACTTAAAAACTAGCCTGTTATATTTGGTCAAACTTTTAATTATTTAACCACTAATGTGATGACTGCAACTACTTCCGTTTACTAAGGCGTGTTAAGTTAGCTGATATTGTTAATGTTGCTACTTGTAACTGTTTTTCTATATTTATTGAATTTTGTGTTTAACCTGTGTTGTGGGCCTTATACGTAGAGTTTCACGGCTTGACTTGATATTCAAGATACTTGACTTGGCTTGAAATCAAGCCAAGCTCAAGTCAAGTAATAGTAGCCGAAAGTCAAGTCAAGTCAAGTAGTTACAATTTCAAGTACTTGAAAAATCAAGTAGTTATTGTTCAATTACTTGAAAAAATCAAGTAGTTATTTTTTTAATTACCAGAAAAAGTTCTTCAAGACTACATTTCATTTTCATATAGTTCCTTATGTTTTATAACAATATCAATAATATACCTTGAAATATAGACTTTTATTCATAAAAATAAATCATACATTCAAATTTAAAAATTAAAAAAAAAGATTTAAAAGTATAATTTAACAAACTATTTATAGTACATATATTATGGTGGACCTTAAAAGGGGGCAAGTCGAATTTTAACCGAGCCGCCCCTTAAAGTGGTTCCAAATAAATAAAAAAAATATGCTGGCAATGATTCCGCTTAATTTTAATATTTGACCGTGCCTAAATATATATTAGAATGACCTGAGAATATGTGGACAAAATCTGTCCTAATTATTATTCTTAATTCGAATGGAGTATAGCTTTTTGGGCTTTTGTACGATAGTTTAATCATCTTATAGTTAACTTAATAATAATGATTAGGACTTCAACTTTTGTCGATATATTCTCGGGTCATTCTAGTATATACTCCAATATTGTGAGAATTTTTTAAACCTCAGCACAGATTTTAACTTGCAGTAGTGAATCAGCACAGCATATGGCGCGCCACGCCGTACAACACACAGGTATAGTCAAATTTTTTGACTCTATCGGGTGCAGTAATAAAACTATAAATGAACTATAAATATCGCAATTATGATAAAGCGGCATATCCTTTACTTTCTGTAGTATAATACTGTTTGGCATCGGCCCATATTTTTGAGCCGCTCTATTCATGCATTGAATCAAACTTCTACCAGGTATGTATAGAAAAAAAGCCTTACAGTCCTTTAACATAAAGTCTATTTTTGTTCGAAATAATATCTTATGGGAATGAAAACTGCAGTAAGGCTATTTTCCTATACATACCTGGTAGACGTTTGATTCAATGCATGAATAGAGCGGCTCAAAAATATGGGCCGATGCCAAACAGTACTACAGAAAGTAAAGGATATGCCGCTTTATCATAATTGCGATATTTATAGTTCATTTATAGTATTATTACTGTACCCGACAGAGTCAAAAAATTGACTATAGGTTATGTTTCTACTGATTCGTGTATTTTCGTACATAATCGGTTCGTTACCAAGTAGCTTGAATATGCTTGAAATTGCTTGATCAAATCAAGTAGTAACGACAGAAAATCAAGTCAAGTAATGGATTTTTGAAAAGCTTTATTTTCAAATCAAGTCAAGTAATTTACAAAAATATCAAGCTACTTGACTTGATGAAACCCTACTTATACGGCCCGCGGGTTTGTTGTTCCCCACCCCTGGTTTAGTTAAATACGTACTTTGTAACAGGATTAATGTAAATTATATTCATCATCTTAACGAGTAGAATTAGAATATTATAGGAGAATGTTTATTAGATATTTAGGAAATGTTGCTTGTTAGATAGGTTAAATTTTTAAGATTTCACATTTTTTCTTTGAAAATTACTAGCTTCGGTCAATTATTTTACATGTTAGGTATTTAGTGTACAATTTTTACATGATTATTTGTAAAGATTTTTCCGGAGTGTTGAGTTTCGAATGACATCTATTTTTATTTGTTAGCTACATAATTAGTTTAGTAATCTGTACAAAATTATTTAGGGATTTACGCGTACTAGAAATTATGATTAAGAATAGGTTTAGAATGAAAAATCTTTCCATCTTTTTATTTCTCAAGTTAGTTTGACTATGATCGCATTAAATTATTTTTACTTTCTCAAGGGCCTTAATGTTTTACTCTTTAGACAATTAGTTGTAGATTTTTACATTTTTCTTGAATACAGGGTGTTTGTTTTAAATGAGCCATCATTGCTATCTCGAGAGCTATAAGATCTACAAAGACGGTGAAATGGGCAAACAATTTCTATTTCAGAAGACAGATTTAAAGAAAAGAAAAATTATGTTCTCAAAATACGGGACCTAACTTTTTTATTTTAAATGAGAACATATATTTTATATTTGCTCATTCTTTAGAGAGAGAATTTAATTCTGCATTTAGTGATATAATATTTTTATACACTTACATAATGTTTTTTTTTTGTTGAGAAAAATGCATGCAAATATTAATTTGATTAAAATATGGCTATAATAAGAGTGTCATGAATGGAAAAAATGAATACGTGGTAATTTTTTTACATAGAATTAGAATGCCATGAAAGAAATATGTGAATATTTTGTTTGCGTTGACATTTATGATCCATTACAAGAACAAAATATTCACTTCTTTTTTTCAGGGCACTCTAATTCTATGTAAACAAAATAACATGTATTCATTTTTTCCATTCGAGACACTCTTATAGCTATATTTTTATCAAATTAAAATAAAATTTTGTATGCATTTTTCTCAAAAAAATTGTTATATATGAGTATAAAAATATTATATCACTATATTCTCCAACGAATGAACAAATAAAAAGTATATGTTCTCATTTAAAAAAAAGTTTGGTCCCGTATTTTGAGAACTACTGGTCGATTTTTTTTTCTTTAAGGTTGTCTTGTGAAATAAAAATTGTATGCCCATTTAAACGTGTTTGTAGCTCTTATAGTTCTCGAGATAGCAATGGTGGCCCATTTAAAGTGAACACCTGTATTCTATATTGGAATCTTAACTTTAGACATGGTTAGGTATTAGGTTTTTAATTTCTTCTCATTTTTTAGTTAAATTAGACAAGAATCTTACAAAATTATTTGTGAGATTTATCGGAATGTTGTTTATTAGGATAAGATGACCGCACGTATGTGCAGTAAAGTAGGTACCATTGGTAGCAGTTTAGCTTTATAAAAAACTCGTTTTCTTTTTTTCATTTTTATCCTAAGTAATTTTAACTGATAAGTGTGTCAAGTTTCATTTTTTCGTAATGAGGGAAAAGATAAAGAAATTTAAATTAGGTACCTATATAGGTAAATGGTATCATTAATGCAGATACGTACGGTTAATCATAAATTTTGTTATAAAAATTCGTAACAGATAAAAAAAATATTAGGTAGTTTGTAACATAGGATCAATGTATATAATAATTATATTCAGCATGTTAACGAATAGAAGTAAAAAATCTTACAAGAGTATTTACGGAATGTTGCTTCTTAGGTAGGTTTGATTTATAAGATTTCACGTTTAGGTTTAAATTCAAATATCATAGATGCTACGTATTTAGCTTAGAATCTTCATATGAATATTTGTAAAGATTTTTCCGGAGTGTTTAGCTTCGAATGACATCTTTTTATTTGTGGAATACAATAAATAAATTAGTTAGGTTATGATCGTACAATATTAATTTTACACTTTTTCATGATGTAGGCTTTTGCATTTTTTTCTTATATTCGGAATTTACACAACTGAAAAGTTAAGAAGACAGGGTTAGATATTTGAATCTTTATTTTTTTCTCGTATTTCTTAAGTTATTTGTAAGATTTGAGGGGAAACTTTTACAATTTTTAGAAGTAAGAATAGACATTTAATTACATATCTAAGTAGAGTAGATATAATAGGTTCTTCGACCTTCAAGGACTGTGACGTGATTTAAAATAAGAAGAGGGAAAAAGTTTATGAAAATTAGATTATATACGCAAATGGCTGTTATAGAGATACGGTTAATGATAAATTTAGATATAAAAATTCATAATAACAAAAAAAAATAATTGGGTAGTAGTAGAATTAGAACATCTTACGAAAGTATTCGTAAGATATTTCCGGAATGTTGATTTTTGTGTACATAGGTTAGATTTCTAAGATTTCATATTTTTCCTATAAAAATTACTAGGTAAGTCAATTATTTTAGTTGTTAGGAATTTATTTTAGAATCTTTACATGATTATTTGTAAGGAGTTTCACGGAGTGTTGAGTATCGAAATTTAGATAACATGGCTGTGATAGTTAATAAGAGATAGGGACGGTTAATGATAATTTTAGTTATAAAAATTTATAGTGGACAAAAAAAATTAGGTAGTTTATAACTTAGGATCAATATACATTTACCTATATATTCATCATCTTAATAAGTAGATTAGAACATCTTACGAGAGTATTTGTACGATATTTCACGGAATGTTGCTTTTTGGGTACATAGAGATTAAAGTTAGATTTTTAAGATTTCACATTTTTCTATACAAATTACTAGTTTTTAGTCAATTATTTTAGATGTTAGGTAGGTATTTAGTTTAGAATCATTACATGCTTATTTGTAAAGATTTTTCCGGAATGTTGCTTGTAGAATTACATATATTATTATTTGTGGAATACAATAAAATACTATACACTTTATATCTTATCGAAATCCGTCCATTTTTTTTTATTTTTGCTTCCGTATATTCTAAAATTGCATAGTGAAGTATTTTTGCAGGACTAGGTATTAGGCTTTTTAAATCTTCGTATTTCTTAAGTTTATTAGCTAATGATCGTACAGTATTACTTTTACACAGGGTTAGTTATTTGATTATTTATTTTTTCGTATAAGTTTATGTAAGATTTAAGGGGAAAGTTTTACAATTTTTAGAAGTAAGACTAGATATACCACTACATACTTCACATAGTAGAATAGTAATAATAGGTCGAAGGGCTTCTACATGATGTAGATAAGAAAAGGGAAAGAGTTAATTAAATATATATATATATATATATATATATATATATATATATATATATATATTGTATGGGTAGACGATAGAAATAATTAATAGATATAGGTAGGTACTGTTAAGGGTAAAGTAAGTTATAAAAATTCGTTATATAGGGTGTAACCTAACCTGTGGAACAAAATTTAAGGGTGTATAGTATAGTATTGGACGCACTGATCATGAATCAAAAAGAATTTTGTTGAAATTCGTAAAATTAACAGCAGTTTGCAAAACAATATCATTTTGGGTACCACTGATTGTCACATTGAAATACAACAAAAAAAATAGAAAATAGTTATGCAGTATTTATTAGCGTAATTAATCATAATTACATTAATGTAATAATAATTTACAAAAACAGGAAATTTTTAACTTAAAAATTGTTCAAAGTTGCATCATTCACAACAATACATAATGCAGCACGTCACCAAGTTACTGCCAAAAACTTACTGATAGAGAAAAAAAAATGGATTAATTTGTGTATTACACAATACCTATTTAATCTTCTATTAGGTACTTATTGATTATCTAATGTTTCTATCTAATATTATTTCATTTGCTTGGACACATTTTTTAACTTGCGAATTTCAACAAAATTCTTTTTGATTCATGATCGCCGTCCAATACTATACACCCTTAAATTTTGTTACACAAGTTGGGTTACAGCCTGTAGACAAAAAAAACATAGTTAGATTATTATTATTATCAGTTTTAATAATAAATATTGAATTTGAATTTCACAAAATTTGAAATTGGCAAATTTCTTTGATTAGGTACATAAAAAACATTATTATCAGAGTTTTATAGCTTTTAATTTTTTTAGAATATCATAGTTAATGAAACAGAAAAATGAATTTGTAATTAATAAAAATAGTACTCTTATTTTAGTTAAATTCAGAATCTTAACGAGTAGAATTAGAATATCTTATTAGAGTAAGTATATAATATATTTACGGAATGTTTCTTCTTAAGTATGTTAGATTTTAAAGATTTCAGATTTAATAATTATTAGGTTTTAACTGTTGGGTTGTTAGTTTTGGAATCTCTACAAAGTTAATTGTAAATATTTTCTCGGAGTGTTGTGTCTAATGACATATATTTTTATTTGTGGTATACAATATAATACGTATTATATTATTATACCCACAGTTGGTTAGTTAGAAAATATGATTACCTACGACTAGATTAACATAAGTTTCATTGTCTGTAATGATTTTGTGGAATTATAAATGCTAATTCATCAATTGTAATTAATTGTATTATTTTTAAAAATGTTTGGTAGGCATGTAAATTAGAACATTATAACATGACTTGATTTCGAAACAATTAGAAATTTATAACAATAAGAACAATTAAATTTAAGATTTGTAGTTCAAAATAATTTTTAGCTTGCAGAATAAAAAAAATGTTACTTTTTCATATTTTTATAGCTTTGTTATAATTTATACAAAATAAATTCTACATATATTTGTTGATATTAATAAATTTGTTCGGGAGCGGTTGGGTAGTAAAAAATAAATAAAAATTGAACAGTGAATTAATATATCTACATTAAATTTGTATTTTTTGAAAGAATCAAAATCTATTTAACTGTTTTTGAGTATAAATATAAAAATACATATATACAAGTATATGCATACATATATTAACGTTATCCCACATTGTGGTTGTGGGTTAGAAAAAGAAATCATTCATGAAGCAATTGTCTTACGCCCATATTTCTATTCAAGTATACGTCTTTCACATTCATAATCGCACTCATACATGCTCTTTTTCTTTTTCTACTCAGACACTTTGCCTCCCACACATCCACTTACCCACTGGATGTTCACGCAACGGTACACTTTTACTTTCACTAACATATATACGCTTTACAAGCCGTTCATTCGTCATTCTCTCCACATGATCAAACCATCTCAACTGACTCACCGCATTTTCTCTTAACAATATTCTTCCTAACCATACACTCTTCATACGTCATATTATTTGTGACGCGATCTCGACTTACATACCCAGATGCACCACGTAAATACCTCATTTTCACAGCAGTTGCTCTCCATTTATGCTTTCTCATACATGCTCAACATTCGCTTCCATATATCAAAGCAAGCACTCCATTATACACATTTCAGTATTTTACATTCCGCACTCGTTCCACTTTCAATTTCTCGATCATTTCGTCTTTCGTCCATCCCTCGACATCATGCTACCCAAAACCCAAACATTCATACTCATTCATCTGTTCCAGTTTTACTTCATCCACAAACACATTGCATTCAGTTACCAAATCACTACTTTCAAATACTAACACCTTGCATTTATCAATATTCAGCATCTGATTCATATTTCTTCCATCTACAAGCATTTTCTCTATCATTCTTCTCAGCTGCTCTTCATTTACATCTAAAATAACTACATCATCCACATATGTTCACGCAGGCACATTATGTTCACCCCCTATTTTCTTAACAATATTCTTCCTAGCCATACACTCTTCATACGTCATATTATTTGTGACGCGATCTCGACTTACATACCCAGATGCACCACGTAAGTACCTCATTTTCACAGCAGTTGCTCTCCTTTTATGCTTTCTCATACATGCTCAACATTCGCTTCCATATATCAAAGCAAGCACTCTATTATACACATTTCAGTATTTTACATCCCGCACTCGTTCCACTTTCAATTTCTCGATCATTTCGTCTTTCATCCATCCCTCGACATCATGCTATCCAAAACCCAAATATAAACACTCATTCACTTCATCCTCCAATACATTGCATTCAGTTATCAAATCACTCTTTTCAAATACTAACACCTTGCATTTATCAATTTTCAGCATCTTCCATCTACAAATATTATCTCTATCATTATTCTCAGCTGCTCTTCATTTACATCTAAAATAACTACATCATCCACATGTTCACGTAGGTATATTATTTTCACCAATATGTACACCATCCATTCAATTTAAATAAAAATAATGTGCATATGAAGTAGTAACTTATTCTTTCTAGATATGTTTTTGAGAAAAATTAAATCTTAAATATCTACCATTTAAATAAATAAATTATTACAACAATAATGTGTACATACGAAAATTTATTTTGTATTAAAAATTCCTAATTGTCTGTAGAAATTTATTTTTATAAATGTTTAGTTGAATTGTAACAATAACAGCTCGGGGGAGGTTGGGTGGTGAGCAAAAACAATGTATTTTTGAATAGTAAACTGATGTACATACATAAAAATTTCAATTTTTGATATTCTGCCTTGCTATTTTGAGTATGAAAAAGTAACATGCATTAAGTTTATTCTTCTATGTACATACATATATCATAAAATTGTAATTGTTCGTAAAAGCATAATATTTATTTTGTGATTTTTTAATGAAATTGTAACAATAAATGCTCGGGGGTGGTTGGGTGGAGAGCAAAAAAAATAAATATTTTTTTAATACCCTGGCGTTTCCAGTCAAGTCAAGTCAGTTACATTGTACTTTTACTTTCTATTTATTATAACAATAATATGTACATACGAATTCATTCTGTATTAAAAATTTATACCTAATTGTCCGCAGATATAAAATTTACTATTATAAATGTTTAATTAAACTGTAACAATAAAAGCTCGGGGGAGGTTGGGTGGTGAGCAAAAAAACAAAATTTGTTTTGTAAAAATTTACATTTTAAATATTTTTTATAGTAGTTCCTAATTTTTTTCTACCTTTTACTATTTTCGAGAAATTTATATCTACAATTTTTAAATTTCAAAAACGAAAAGTGTGATTAAATTAAAATTTAGCGTGAATTTTAATTTTAAATAAAGAAATTATAAGTAAAAAACGGAAATAAGAAAACAAACTTTTTCCTAAATCTAGTAATATCTAGTTTTTTGGGAAAAATAATCACTAAATGATATTTTAATGAAGCAAAACTTGTGTAGGTAATGTAACCGATTTCGTATCTTTTATATTTATACCTTAGTTTTTCAGATTCCACTGTTAGATATTTCTACCCATCGTTCAACGAGAGAATGTACCTGTTTCACTCAAGCAACTATAAAATTTGGGCGGGGGAAGTCATACCAGAGTTGTATTGTTATTATTTTTATATTCATATAATTAAAATAATGCAAAAATAATAGAAATAAGGAATATGATAATAATGAAATAATACTACAAAATTGGTTCTTGATCGGATACGTTCTCTCGTTGATTGAGGTATACGACTAATTTGTCAGATTTCACTTTCACCATCATTAGAAATACAAAATACAATTTGAATAGACGGCAGTTAAGATTACTCAACATGTTAATCATGGCAGCAACTCTAGAACTTTATAACAATTCGCCAGCTTTATATATATGGTAATGATACTGAAAATAATCATCTACATTTTGTAAATGAAAGCAAAAAATGGTGTATTATATCACAAATACGAAGATTTCTTCGGTTATTGAATTGGAATTTTATTAATTTAATGCTGTACTTAAGAGCTTATAGATTTTTGAATTTATTAATTTTAATTATGCGTAAAAAGGAACTCGTCATATATGAAATAAAGCGTTTACTAAAGAATTTATACCTTAATCAATAAATAATTAGTATTTTTATTTCAGATAAAAATTATAAAACATACGAATTTAATATAGTTTTAATAATATTTATGCATGATCATAATTGAATGAATAAAACATGTAAGTATATTTACTGTATGCATAAAGTTAAATTGCGAACTAAATCTATTTACTTTTAATACTTTAATATTGTTTTAGATAACACATATTATGATTTAATATTGCATGATACAATTGCATGAACGATCAAAGAGCCCAACTAAATTAAGTAAGAAGAAGAAACAGCAACTGTACATATTTTCAACCAACTTGATCATTATTTTACTATTATGCCTTTCTTTATAAATATTCTTTCACGTAAGTACTCTGCACATTGAAATTTGCAGCATGATTTGCAAATTGATGATTTCGTACTGCATGAATAACCTTTAATCGTAAGTTTTAATACAGAATAATATATTTCAATTGTTAATTGCATGTGGCATGTGCATGTATTAACGTATTAATCAATCTAAATCTATTCTGAAATAAAGTTCAAATATAAAAGTCTAATTAATTAGTGTCTAATCGGAGCATAAAAAAATAAATAAATAACGTAAACAATACTAACTTTACCAATATCATAGTATATGTTATAAAAAATCGAAAAGTGGTTCATAGGCGTTTAATATGGAAACATGAAACAATTAGACCAACTAAATTAAGTAAGAAGAAGAAGCAGCAACTGAACATATTTCAACTTGATCATTATTTTACTATTATGCCTTTCTTTATAAATATTCTTTCACGTAAGTACTCTCCACATTGAAATTTGCAGCATGATTTGCAAATTGACGATTTCGTACTGCATGAATAACCTTTAATCTATAAGTAAGATTTAATACAGAATAATATATTTCAATTGTTAATTGCATGTTGCATGTGCATGTATTAACGTATTAATCAACATAAATCTATTCTGAATTAAAGTTCAAATATAAAAGTCTAATTAATTAGTGTCTAGTCGGAACATAAAAAAATAAATAAATAACGTAAACAATACTAACTTTACCAATAATAATATTCATAGTATATGTTATAAAAAAATCGAAAAGTGGTTCATAGGCGTTTAATATGGAAACATGAAACAATTAGTGAAAAAATCTACCGTCTTCTGGGAAGTGCCATGTTATCAATATGAAACAATAAATTAGCAACGTTAATATTTCTTTTTAGTATGTAAGTAATGAAAATACCTTTAATTATTTTGTGTGATGACTATAAATAATTATTATAGGACACCTGTTTTTTTGAAACATCACATCTACTAAAATAAATCTTCAAAACTTTAGGTAAGTGTGCGAAATATTAGCAAAATAAACGCTTTTGTTCATATAAGACGAGTTAATTAGCAAATTAGTGAAAAGTGCGTTGATAGTCATAGATATAGCTCACATCCCATGTATTGAATATAAAGGACTTATAACGCGTTCTTACTTATTTACTTACACGTCTATAAAATGTTTGACAATATTCTTTACCATCTTTTTAACGCTGCGTGTCTACCAAGTGGCTAAAGTAAAAAGGATTAAAAACAAAGTGAACTAGGTTAGTTGTGTGAGCATTTTTTTTCATTTGACAGCATTTAAGCATTGAATATAAATATGAAAATAGAAAAAGTGTATGATTTAAGTATAAATTCATTTTTTATGTTCGATTTTGTATTTTATCTGTTTAATTACAGAGGACTAAATTGGATTGTAATATTTTTAGATATCTGTAAATTGAATAATTAGGGTGTTAAATTATGCATCAGGCAGCTTATGTTTGAATACATGGTCCAATTATACATAAATATGTTTATTTTTGCTTTAATATTGTGATAGTACATATGAATGCAGAAAATTGACAAATATTTATTAAGAAAAAATCTCACCTGTTTGATTACAGAGGACTAATTTGGATTATATTTTTAGAGCCTTTGTAATTGAATGTATAGTCTATATATAACTAAGTTCATATTTGCTTGAATTTTTTGAAATTATATAAATGTAGAATTTTTTTTAGATATTCGTAATTGATGAGAGAGAATGCTAACATATAGGTCAGGCAGTTTCCGTTTGAATATATAGCCTAATAAATATAACTATTTGTTCATATGTACGAGTATATTCATCATTACTTAAATACTGTAAAATTATGTAAATATAGAATTGTAGAACATTAGCAGAAATATTTATTGCAAAAAAGTGTACTAAGAAAATTTTGAGGGTACATCACATACAAATTATTTTAGAAGACAATATAAATTGTATGATTTAGATAAGGAAATCATTTCTTCAATCCAAGTTCTAGTATTGTGTTAGCCCAATCACTGGTTATCAAAGTGTGTAATACTTTTGGTAACTGGTGTTTGGACTTACAGAGTACTAACTTATTCATCAGGAAGCTTACATCAGAGAAGGGGTGACAATGGAGACTTTGGAACTTCAAAATATCTAATATTTTTGTTTTGTACAGTTCTACGATCAGTGATTTTTAGAGCATCGGAAAAGTTGTTACAATTAAAAAAAATATTGAAAAAATATATATGTAGTATATAGACATTGATTAAATACATGATTAATAATTATTACGGAAGGGAATATATTTAATGTAATTAAATATAGGATTAATAGCTACGATTATATAGGTATAATATTAAGGTGTTAATGTAATAGAAAGGTAGTAGTTAATAAACCACCGCAGTGGAAATAATTGAATTATATTAAATATATAGTTATACTCTACAAAGAATAGCATAAAAGAAGAAAATTATGGTATTTTTAATTATTTTCCTACAACTTTTGTATTGTCAATTGTTTTACTACACCGTCAAAATTAATTTGCTTTGCTAATTCTTGTTATATATATATATATATATATATATATATATATATATATATATATATATATATATATATATAACAAGAATATATAAAATCAATATAAATTTAAACAAATTCCGTTTTCTTAAAAGTTTTATCGGTTTGATTTGAGACCCGAAAAATATAGATCTGAGCCGGGCCTGTCTATATGGCCCAATTTTTTGATGAGGTAGATCTAGATGACCTAGAGGACTTGTACCACGGCGGAGACCGTTGGATAGCAAGTACTCAAGGAACATCAACTTTGTGGCTATGTTGAAGGCATAATTCCATTTTCCAACGAGACATATCCGGAGGACTTGAAACACGAGGAAGACCGCTGGATAGGACAAGCACTCACGGAACATCAACTGGCTTTGTTGAAGATGTATGTATATAAAATTTAATTTTTCTGTCATATTCATACTCATAATTACTAAAAATCGTTTACTATAGTGAAACTATTCTAAATATTTAATATTCTTAAAAAATAAAATAAATATATCATCACTGTATATTAACATTGCTGGGTGTGCCAATCTGTTTTGTACACAGATATCGGTAATGATGAAATATTAATGTGGGCGCTTACCAGGCGTCGCCTTACGAGCACTCAATGCTGGCGTGGTGAATGCATCACAGGAGTCAATTTAGTGCCATTATAATTCGAGGTAATTTTTGGCGTCAGTCGGTATCGAAACCGGGTCCCCAGATTCATGACCAGACACTCAGGCATACGGTCACGAGACCACATTTTAATATTCTTGTTTTGAAAATTTCTATGGGGCTTGATTTTACAACGACGCAGATTTGGAGAACCTGGAGAACTTAAACCACGAAGGAGACTACTGGATTGGGCAAGCATTCGCTGAACAGCGACTTGATGGCTTTGTTGGAGATGTATAAGGTATATAAAATTTATTTTTTCTGTCATATTCATAATCACCAAAAATAACTCACTACTGCGAAACTATTCAAAATATTTAATATTCTTATGTTATACAATACTTCAGGACCCCATTTTCCGACGAGATAGATCTGCACGACCTGGAGAACTTGAACCACGAGGAAGACCGGTGGATACAGCAAGCATTCACATAACATCAACTTAGTAGCTTTGTTGGAGATGTATAAGGTATATCAAATTTAATCCACTATAGTGATTGTGAAACAATTCAAAATGTTTAATATTTTTGTTTTGTACATTTCTATGGGTTTCCATTTTTCGACGAGGTAGATCTGAAGAACCTGGAGGACTTGAATCACAAACATGACTGCTGGATTGGACAAGCACTCGCAGAGTATCGTTGGAGACGTCTTGGGGCAGTACAACAACCTCTACATCTGGTGCCCCGATACATGTTAGGAGAAGCTGGACTTAACTTCGAAGAAAAGACGAATTTTTGGTGCAATTTTTACAATAAGTTTTAACTAATAGTTAGTGCTAATTGGTGAAATTAAAATTATTTTAATATTGTTTTTAACAAATTACTTATTATTATTTTTTTTTTTTTGAAACTTGAGTGCTAAAATCAGGCAACTTACAAATGAATTTTTAGCGCCTGTGTAGTGTCCCGTGGCGTGCCAAGTGAGAGCTATGAAGAGAAGCGAGTTGCGTTTCGTCCCGGACATGCTTACGTGGACTCGTCAGTAATGCTGTAAGTCATGTCCTGCCTTAGAAGTTGAAAATTACGACGACTATGAGAGGAAGACATGCTGGCCACTAGACCGCTGGAGACCTGCTTAGGGTAATTACATTTTCTGTGATTTAAGCAAAGCTTTTGATTGTGTAAGTCATAAAGGTTACTTAGTAAACTTGAATAAATGGGTATAAGAGGTGCGCCTTTGGATTGGCTTTATAGTTTTCTTAATAATAGCGAACAATTTGTGTCCATCAAAACTGAAAATGGCTCAGCCTGTCATTCTGAATATATTTATTCAAACACTGGAATTGGACAAGGTACAGTTTTAACTCCCATTCTTTTCATATTATATTTAAATGATCTTAATGACTTTGTACACAAAGATTGTCATGTAACTATATATGCAGACGATGCATCAGTAACTATATCCAGTGATGAGAATCTTGTTGATATTTGCAATGAAACCATGAATCAGTTATCTTCATGGTTTTCTAGTAACTGTATGTACCGGAACCCAACTAAAATGCACTTTCTGAGGTTCCATACTTATCAAAGCTCATGTAACACTGATTTATCCATAATGGGGTATTCCAGTAATTTTTTTTTATTTTTTTTCTGAAACTTCCATAAATTTGAAATACAAATGTGAAAATTTGAGTTTTTTATTGTGTCATTTCCGCGAGATATGAATTTTTGAATTATGCTTAAAAATTTGAATTATATGGTATGACGTCTATTCGCTTCATCACATGATCTGTGGAAAGACTACAGCTTTTAGTCGCTTGGCTTGGAGTGAGTAAGGGGAGGGGAATTGGTTTGTTCACAGTGTCAGATGCTATTTTGTTTTGGATGACTTTCATTTGTTTTTTTTGTTTTGTTATCCGTGGATTTTAGTTGTAACTATATTAAAGTATTATTAGTTAAGAATTTGGTTGCTGTCATATCAAAACTAGCAAGAAACACAAACAAAGATCAGCTGAGAAACGAGAAAGCATCAATGGTGAACGCACTGCTTTTTCTTTTTCTACAAGCAGACAAGTACGTCATTACATACGTTATAGAGCGAATGAACGTCATACATCACGTGAATCTTTTCCGCGCTAAAATAAAACACATGGAAAATCATATTAAATAGAACAATTTTGAGTTTATTTTTCAGAATTCGGTCGTTTTTTAACCTAATTAATAACATTATAATGTTTTTTCTTTTAATTTTTACTACACTGGAATACCCCATTGTAAATGATAATCCTGTCGCAAGAGTATCCTGAACAAAATTTCTGGGATTACATATGGATGAAAATTTTATATGGAAGCTACATTGGTATCACGTTATCTATGTGTTTGTGCTGAACAGAGTGTCTTATGTGAGACATTTAAGTTATATTTCAAATGAGGCACATCATGCTAAAGTTGGCTCTGTATTATCTTATGTAATTTGCTTTTGGGGTTCATCAGCATCCTCCAAAGATGTATTTTTGTCCAGAAGAGGATACTCAGATGTATTGTTAAGCCCCCTTGCGAACCTCTTGCAAAGAACTTTTTATAAAGTATACTATTTTAACTTTGCCATGTTTATATATTTACCACCTCTGTGTCTATGTATTTAAGACTCATTGGAATGTACATAATAAAAATACTCGAAACAAAAATTATTTCATAGTACCAAATAAACGTTTAATGATTGCCAGAAACTCTCATGAATGTAAAGGAGTCCAATATTATAGTTGCTTACCTTCTGAAGTAAAAGTTATCTGTAACAAACAATAAAGTTTTAAAGTTAAGTTAATTTTTTTTTAATCGGAAACTGCTTTTATTCTGAAAATGACTATGTGAACCATTGTAAAAATTTGTAACTTTAATATGTACTATATTTTATCTGACAATTTCCATAATTTTTGTATAAATTCAAAGGAAATAAATAAATATTATTTTTAGAATGGAGCGCTCTCGAACGTAGCCAGGATGATTTCCAACCGCCACAATACTCCCTCGCCAGTGCCAACGTTGCTGATTGTCTGATGGGGGGTGTCTAGAGGAAAGAAGTTGATGGCGAGATGGTTGCAAAAGATTGCGTGTTCAGATCACGCCGGGGTCACCACTTTGGTGTCTGCGTAGCGTATCCGTGTCGTGCGAAGTTCGCTGTGGTGAGAGCTGTGAAGAGAAGCGAGTTGAGTTTTGTCCCAGGCATGCTTACGTGGACTCGTCAGTAAGACTATAAGCCATGCCTTCCCTTAGATGCTGGAAATTGCGGGAATCGAACCGGGACCGTATGATGAGAGGTAGACGCGCTGAATATTGGACCGCTGAAGACCTGCGTTGGGTAAGGTGTGTGGAGCGCTCTCGAACGTAGACTGCCACATATTTATTGTTTAATAATGGAAAATCACTTCTTCAACCCACGTTTTAGTTTTTAGTATTGTGTTAGGTCAATCACTGGGGACCAAATTATGTAATAATTTTGCTAGCTTGTGTTTGGACTATTAGAGTGCTAACTTATACATGCGGCAGCGTGCGAATTTATTTTTTTAGCCTTCGATCTACATTATCTATATTTTAATATTCTATCTGTCTGGCCATTGAGGACAAAAATGAATTTAATGTATTTTGGCCCATTGGTTAGGCAGTCAGATTATTAAAATCTGGCAACATACTACTGAATCTATATTGTAATTTATAGAAAATCATTTCTTCAGCCAACGTTTTGCTATTCTATTAGTTCTATCACGAAGGATCAAATTATATAATATTTTTGACACTTTGTGATGGAGCTTTTAGAGTGCTAACTTGCACATCAGGCAGCTTAAAGCAGAATTTATGGTTTAATTATAATATATAACATAAGAATGTAAATAATTAGTAACAATATCTATTAAGGAAAGATCGTTACTAACGAATTATTACAGGAAACAATAGCAAATATGTAATTTAGATCAGCGATTCAAGTCTTCGATGTTCATTTTAGTAGTTTATCTGCTTGATCACAGAGGAAAAAGTGAATTGTTATATTTTTCCATGTGGTTGAGCAGTTTAGGTACTAAAATTGAGCAGGCTACTGTTAAATCTGCGGTCTGGTTATGGAACATCATTTCTTCAACTCGCGTTTTAGCATACGATTAGTTTAACCACTGGCACTGGAGGGCAAGTTATGTAATATTTCTGGAAGTCCAGTTATATAATATTTTTGATAACTTGTGCTTGAACTCGTAGGACCAGTTGTATAATACGTTGTTAGCTAACCATTGGGCCTATTCTGTAACTCAACAACATCTGGTTAAATATTTTAACCAATCAAGTATGTTGATATACAGGGTGTATAAAGAAAAGTGAAACATACGCGTTTAACATGGAAAATCAGTTTTTCCGTGTGCATTGCTCCCCTAATTACTTTAAGTAAAAAGCTTCAAATAAAAGAGCATAAAATTCTACATTTGAATCAATAAACAAAATTAATTTTGTATGCCTTGTAACGGCAGAAATTAGGTATGAAAATGTCGAAAATCACCTTAAAAGTAGCAATAGCCATGGAATTGAGACAAAAAAATAACAAATGTCTAACGGTTTATCTGTTATCATGTTAGCGTAATTTATTTTTATTAGGTATTATTTCTAATTTCTGTCCCAGTTAACAATTATCTATTAATTTAAATTGATATTTGTTCAATTGAACAGAAATTACAAATAATAATAATAACATATATATATTTATTTGCTTATTCGTTAGAGATTAAATTCTGTAATGCACAATTTGAGTGCTAAACTAAGAACAGCCGAAATTTATATCTAGTTTTATTAAGTATATATGCACAAATAACTGTATTCATTTTTGCTTAATCCGGCGTCGGTCACGGATCTAAATTTAATGGAACGATCGCGGTGCGATCATTTAAACCATATAAAATATACCTTTTTAAAAATTTATTAAATGTGTTATAACGTATAAAAAATGCTTTAAATGCTTATTTAAATGTTTTATTTTTATTGTTATTTATCATTAAATGTTAACAATATTAAATTGTATAAAAACTTACCCTGATTTAACTTTGCAATTACAAAATACGTTTTACTAAAAATCTGAAATTCGTTCTATTATTTTGGTTTCACAGATCTGGCAGTAAATAACAGTATACTCTTTAGAAATATATTTAAAATAATTTTTGTTTTTCGATTTTTTTTTTAAATTATATTTGAAGCACTCCGGGACGTTCGTTACGTTTTTTTTTGTACACTTGTAAGTTCTTCTATGTATTTAATTTAAAAGAAAATATAATTAAATTCTCATATTTAAAATATTGTATTGTAGTTAGTAGTTACCGTGTAAATCGCAACGCGGTGTACAAGACCGAGAAATGGTAACGCTATCGGTCGCAAGACGGTCACTAAGTCCACTTGACAAACCTAACACGCCTAGCACAATACTGTTCAAAGGCTAGCACAAAAGGTTTGTTTCAACACACCACCAAACGGTCGGGTACATGCGCAGAGTGCATTTAGTGTTCCAACATGAATTTCGACCGAATCATGTATTAAGCGTCAGTTGTTCCAACATAAAATTGATCGTTCATGAACTGGTTCGTGAACGGTCAAATTAATGAATTTTTAGTTGTACTGTTAGTCTGGGACATGCGCAATGAAACATATTTTATTCAGTATTCTTTGTCAGCTATTAGTAATTTATCTTATAAAACGAATGATTTGGAGGGATGTTCAGGTATTTGATAAAGGTTAAGTGATTTTCTATTTTTTTACAATTAAATTTCAAATTTCACAATTTATTATTGATTCGTTGGGCATGTATTTTTTATCGGTCGTTCGATAACTTAACGTTTGGTATTTTGCAAAAAATTCCAGTATTTTTTTAATGTGAGATGTTATGACATTTGAATTTCGAACTATAAACTACAAATTACTGTTCTGCACCGTTCCAACACAACATGGTTCTGGAGCAGTTCAAAATTTGTACTTTATTAGCGCATGAGTTGAAAATTGTGCATGAACCGTAACATGAACGATTATCAAACTGTATGTTGGAACAAATCTAAAATTAACTAGTATTCATTACATAGTTTTTGACACATAACTGGATCAGTAAAGTTGGGGCATTCGTTAGAAATATTTGTCAGTCTCTTAGACCAATTAGTGACCGGTCCCGGGTTAACTGTTCTGTCGTCTAATGGAATATAAAAAAAAATTGGCAAAAACATACATTTAGAAAATCTTGAAATTCATTTCTTCGATTTTTAAGTAATCTATATTTCGATTACATAGGTTTAAATTACAATGGCTTTCGGGTATCCCTGCAACAAAATAGTTAAAGATTCCCATAAAGTTCTTGGATTCATCTTACGTCACAGTAAACATTTTGAAAACCCAAAGTCTCTAATTTACCTATTTAATAGTATTGTAAGGCCTAAGTTAGAATATGCTTCTATTGTATGGAATCCGCTTTATAATCATAGCATTAATATGTTAGAAACCGTACAAAAAAAATGTGAGACTGCTGTGTATCAAATTTAACGTCAACATTTTAGATTATTCTCAGAGATTATAATATTTCGATATTGTATCACTTAGAAATAGAAGATTGATTGGTCTTTTATACAAAACTGTAAATAGCATGTATGATACATTAAATATTCTGTGCCTGATTAACTTCCACATACCAAGTAGAAATACTAGACAACAATGTTTATTTCATACACAACAGTCTAACACAAATAGTTCAATGCACTCTGGAATCAACAGAATTATTAATTTATATAATTCACTTTTCAGGCATATAGACATATATCACCTTTCTTTTTCAAAATTCAAAATGCCATTATACAAGAAATGCATCACAGCATACGCACAATTTTTTGAAAACTCTTTTGTATTGTTCGTGAGAACCTATTAGTCAACTGACTGTTGGTTCTCCTTGTATAGAAAATAAATAAATAAATAAATAACAATATTTTTTGTAGCTTGATACAGCAAAAAATATCAACAAAATTTTGAGAGTACATATTCAACAAACATTATAAATAGATGGGAGAAAGTATATAATTTAGACCAGAAACTCGTTCTACCTACGTTTTAGTATACTATCAGTTCCATCACGAAGTGCTAAATTATATAATATTTTTAGCAATTTGTGATTGGACTTGTAGGATGCTAACTTCACATCAAGCAGATCACGATTGAAATTATAGTCTAATGACATATACATATGTATAACGTATGAGATTATAATTAACAAAATTACATCGCAGAGAAATTACTACAGAAAATAATGAAAACTATGATTCGGATAAGAAAATCAGTTCTTCAATCTACGTTTTAGTATTGTATAAGGTCAATCACTGTTTACCAAATTATGTAATATTTTTGGTACCTAGTGTTTGAACTCTTAGAGTACTATTATATACATCAGGCAGCCTACAATTGATTTTATGATCTAATTACGAGAATATTGTCCTTGGGGTTGGACAGTTAGTGTGCTAAAAGCTAAAATAAGATATCTCATAGTTGAATCTGTAGTCTAATTCTGGAAAATATTTGTTTTCGGAATTCTTTTAGTCCGTTGGAACGAATCAATCGGAAAAGACAACCTTAAGAAATGTAAAAATAGGTGCATATTTTCTTATAAGTTACGTTCATGTCCTCGTAACATCTAGCTAAAGTTTGTTTCAGGGTGCATGACACGTTCGAATTAATTTAGTTCTTGTTAACGTTTCATATTAATAGGATGTGTATTTTCTTTTGTATTTTATGTTTGTGTCCTAACCAGATTGTAGAATTAGTTTTTTTTACATTATGCATTTTTTCTAGATGAATCGCCCTGTTTACAACGGACACTTACTGCCTCATGCTGCCTCGCCTGCCTCATTCGCGTTCGTGCTCGTGTACCCACCTTTACGCTTATTTACAAATACAAGTTGTATAATACATAGACATCAATTATAATTTATTTACTCATTATTTTAATTATTAACTAGTATTTTTTTATATTGTTATTAACGTCTAACGATTACATGACATGTATTAATTTATTCATTTTTTTTTGTTACAGTGTTAGTGAACAGACGTGTGTGTGGTGTGATCCCCTAGTGTGGCTTCGAGAATGACTTCCTGGTACTTGAAGAGGACTTTTGGATACGTGCAGGACTTGGGGTTATCTAGGCTACATGCTACATCATTTATTTATAGTTAAGTTCTAGATTTATTATTTTCAAATCGTAGAAATGGGCTAAATTCTCCTCAATCCAATTTAGCCCATTTCTACGATTTAAACATTTAGGATGGATCACAAATATTTATAATCTAAGTTTATTATTTTTGTATTAATTTGTAGTTGTACCTATCATTGGGTATAATAGCCATTATGACTGATTTTCTATCGAAAATAGTTTACATTAATTGAGAATATTTAGAGTTACGATCAATTACTATTGTATTCCAGTGTATGTATTGTATCATAGTTATTATACAGGTTGTTAAAAAAAGGGTAAAAAAAATTGCGGGTATAATACATTTCGATATGCTGATTCTCAATCAGAAATAACCTTTTCAAAATTCGGAAAATTATTTTTATTAAAAATAAGGAATTATCTAAACACATAACAGACGTTGAATAGAAAATAAATTAATTCGTAATTATTAAAGTAGATTAGCACACCCAGCAATGGGTACTATGCCGTGATAATATATATTTATTTTAATTCTATTCATTTATTATTTAATCGAATTTTTTTGCTCGTAGTTCTAAAACGGTAAAAAATGTATTGCAAATAGTTATTATTTCTGGAAAGTGCGTCCCAAAATCTATATGAAATAATATATATAATATCAACCATTCTAATTAAAAAAATTGTCTTCATCAGTTGTCACAATTGTGATCTTTCTGTTTACGAATAACAATATAGTAGCTAAATTATACTCATTTATTCGAATCCCAAATGTTAAATGATATATTTCAACCATTCTAATAAAAAAAAAATGTCTTCATCAGTTATCACGTTTTGAAATATATTGTATCTGCGGGCGAGAGTTCATTTTTTTATTACAATTCAATGAGCAAAAATTACTTTAAATAGTAATCACATTTATAGTCTAGGATGTCAAATTAACATTTCACATTAATTTGCAACAATTGTAATCTTTCTATTTACGAATAATAGAATGTAGTAATTAATAGTTAATAGTTACCATTTTTCATCATATTAAAACAATATTAGTAGTCATTTTTTTGTTCTGTTAAATGCATTGTTTAAAAAGAGAAATCAATATATTCAATAAACCGGGTGATCGGGGACAAACTTAAAATTTGGTTATCAAATAATTTTCAAAATATTTACTCTACTGGTCTAGTAGCTACGAATAAATTAGTAAAACAATATTTATAAAACCAAAAGTCCAGAATAGTGCATATAGTACATTTACAATAAACAATAAAAGAAATTTAAATACATATATAAGGTTGAATTTTTTTAACACAGATACGAAATTATTCAATATTTTCCAGTGCAGGCCCCTTCTGCAAGGGGATGGATTTTAATATGCATTTAAATGCTCATTATATATACAGGGTGTTAATTAAAAATCAGTAAAAGATACCAACTTATTTTAGACAAAAATACATAGTCTGTTACAGAGAAGCAACGAGCAAAGAACAGTGGGTGATATAAATAAACAGTCTACGAGTGGTGAACATAAATAAATGTATTTATATAAATAAATGTAGTGATATAAATATTGTTTAAATAAATAATCTTAGAGTTTAAGTAATTAATAATATGCTTAGTCTTAAATTAGTGTTTATATTTGTTTAATCATAGTGTTAGTTATTTTTATTATCTTTTTGATATTTATTCTAATTATTTATCGTTTAATAAACGTATTATTTTAATTAATAATATTTTTAATTTTTACTCTTCACCCATATAAATAAACGTTACAATATTATATTCCCATAGCAAAAAAATGTATTTACCGGTATGGAATGGATCAGTTTCACGTACCGCGATCAAAAAATCAATAAAAGTGATCATCCGCAGTTGGTTGAACAGTCGAAAAATAATTCACAAGTTTCTATAGCTATACTAAAAATATTTTGAGTATGATTTGTCAGACAAAAAATATTTTGTGTTATGTAGTAGTGATCCAACGGAAATTCGTAGGTAAAGGTGTGTGGCAAATAGGATCAGTGTTAATAATTTTTTTTAATAATTTTTTTTTTTATTAGGACGTTTCGGTCTGGTCCAGCACCATCTTCAGCTTCTACAATTTTAGAACTAATATTATAGTAAAATTAAAATAAAAACTTATAAATTAGGTTTATCTAATCGTTTATAAACAAAATCAACGAAACATGAACTTATTTTAAATTATTAATGACTTAAAAATAATTTTGCATATGATTCATTTTGTCCGTAACCTTTTCAGAATAACTTTGGGCCAATAATAGCCGCCAAGATATAAATTTTCAACGTTTTACTGTTATTAGGTACCCTGTTCCCCTGAATTATTTAATCAAATGATATTTTTTCTAATGTTTATTAATCTATCAATAATTTTGCATATGATTCATTTTGTCCGTAATCTTTTCAGAATAACTTTGGGCCAATAATAGCCGCCAAGATATAAATTTTCAACGTTTTACTGTTATTAGGTACCCTGTCCCCCTGAATTATTTAATCAAATGATATTTTTTCTAATGTTTATTAATCTATCAATAATTTTGCATATGATTCATTTTGTCCGTAACCTTTTCAGAATAACTTTGGGCCAATAATAGCCGCCAAGATATAAATTTTCAAAGTTTTACTGTTATTAGGTACCCTGTTCCCCTGAATTATTTAATCCAATGATATTTTTTCTAATGTTTATTAATCTATCAATAATTTTGCATATGATTCATTTTGTCCGTAACTTTTCAGAATAACTTTGGGCCAATAATAGCCGCCAAGATATAAATTTTCAACGTTTTACTGTTATTAGGTACCCTGTTCCCCTGAATTATTTAATCAAATGATATTTTTTCTAATGTTTATTAATCTATCAATAATTTTGCAAATGATTCATTTTGTCCGTAACCTTTTCAGAATAACTTTGGGCCAATAATAGCCGCCAAGATATAAATTTTCAACGTTTTACTGTTATTAGGTACCCTGTTCCCCTGAATTATTTAATCCAATGATATTTTTTCTAATGTTTATTAATCTATCAATAATTTTGCATATGATTCATTTTGTCCGTAACTTTTCAGAATAACTTTGGGCCAATAATAGCCGCCAAGATATAAATTTTCAACGTTTTACTGTTATTAGGTACCCTGTTCCCCTGAATTATTTAATCAAATAATATTTTTTCTAATGTTTATTAATCTATCAATAATTTTGCATATGATTCATTTTGTCCGTAACCTTTTCAGAATAACTTTGGGCCAATAATAGCCGCCAAGATATAAATTTTCAACGTTTTACTGTTATTAGGTACCCTGTTCCCCTGAATTATTTAATCAAATGATATTTTTTCAAATGTTTATTAATCTATCAATAATTTTGCGTATGATTCATTTTGTCCATAATCTTTTCAGAATAACTTTGGGCCAATAATAGCCGCCAAGATATAAATTTTCAAAGTTTTACTGTTATTAGGTACCCTGTTCCCCTGAATTATTTAATCAAATGATATTTTTTCTAATGTTTATTAATCTATCAATAATTTTGCATATGATTCATTTTGTCCGTAACCTTTTCAGAATAACTTTGGGCCAATAATAGCCGCCAAGATATAAATTTTCAACGTTTTACTGTTATTAGGTACCCTGTTCCCCTGAATTATTTAATCAAATGATATTTTTTCTAATGTTTATTAATCTATCAATAATTTTGCATATGATTCATTTTGTCCGTAACCTTTTCAGAATAACTTTGGGCCAATAATAGCCGCCAAGATATAAATTCAACGTTTTACTGTTATTAGGTACCCTGTTCCCCTGAATTATTTAATCAAATGATATTTTTTCTAATGTTTATTAATCTATCAATAATTTTGCATATGATTCATTTTGTCCGTAACCTTTTCAGAATAACTTTGGGCCAATAATAGCCGCCAAGATATAAATTTTCAACGTTTTACTGTTATTAGGTACCCTGTTCCCCTGAATTATTTAATCAAATGATATTTTTTCTAATGTTTATTAATCTATCAATAATTTTGCATATGATTCATTTTGTCCGTAACCTTTTCAGAATAACTTTGGGCCAATAATAGCCGCCAAGATATAAATTTTCAACGTTTTACTGTTATTAGGTACCCTGTTCCCCTGAATTATTTAATCAAATGATATTTTTTCTAATGTTTATTAATCTATCAATAATTTTGCATATGATTCATTTTGTCCGTAACCTTTTCAGAATAACTTTGGGCCAATAATAGCCGCCAAGATATAAATTCAACGTTTTACTGTTATTAGGTACCCTGTTCCCCTGAATTATTTAATCAAATGATATTTTTTCTAATGTTTATTAATCTATCAATAATTTTGCATATGATTCATTTTGTCCGTAACCTTTTCAGAATAACTTTGGGCCAATAATAGCCGCCAACATATAAATTTTCAACGTTTTACTGTTATTAGGTACCCTGTTCCCCTGAATTATTTAATCAAATGATATTTTTTCTAATGTTTATTAATCTATCAATAATTTTGCATATGATTCATTTTGTCCGTAACCTTTCCAGAATAACTTTGGACCAATAATAGCCGCCAAGATATAAATTTTCAACGTTTTACTGTTATTAGGTACCCTGTTCCCCTGAATTATTTAATCAAATGATATTTTTTCTAATGTTTATTAATCTATCAATAATTTTGCAAATGATTCATTTTGTCCGTAACCTTTTCAGAATAACTTTGGGCCAATAATAGCCGCCAAGATATACATTTTCAAGGTTTTACTGTTATTAGGTACCCTGTTCCCCTGAATTATTTAATCAAATGATATTTTTTCAAATGTTTATTAATCTATCAATAATTTTGCGTATGATTCATTTTGTCCGTAATCTTTTCAGAATAACTTTGGGCCAATAATAGCCGCCAAGATATAAATTTTCAAAGTTTTACTGTTATTAGGTACCCTGTTCCCCTGAATTATTTAATCAAATGATATTTTTTCTAATGTTTATTAATCTATCAATAATTTTGCATATGATTCATTTTGTCCGTAACCTTTTCAGAATAACTTTGGGCCAATAATAGCCGCCAAGATATAAATTTTCAACGTTTTACTGTTATTAGGTACCCTGTTCCCCTGAATTATTTAATCAAATGATATTTTTTCAAATGTTTATTAATCTATCAATAATTTTGCATATGATTCATTTTGTCCGTAACCTTTTCAGAATAACTTTGGGCCAATAATAGCCGCCAAGATATAAATTCAACGTTTTACTGTTATTAGGTACCCTGTTCCCCTGAATTATTTAATCAAATGATATTTTTTCTAATGTTTATTAATCTATCAATAATTTTGCATATGATTCATTTTGTCCGTAACCTTTTCAGAATAACTTTGGGCCAATAATAGCCGCCAAGATATAAATTTTCAACGTTTTACTGTTATTAGGTACCCTGTTCCCCTGAATTATTTAATCAAATGATATTTTTTCTAATGTTTATTAATCTATCAATAATTTTGCATATGATTCATTTTGTCCGTAACCTTTTCAGAATAACTTTGGGCCAATAATAGCCGCCAAGATATAAATTCAACGTTTTACTGTTATTAGGTACCCTGTTCCCCTGAATTATTTAATCAAATGATATTTTTTCTAATGTTTATTAATCTATCAATAATTTTGCATATGATTCATTTTGTCCGTAACCTTTTCAGAATAACTTTGGGCCAATAATAGCCGCCAACATATAAATTTTCAACGTTTTACTGTTATTAGGTACCCTGTTCCCCTGAATTATTTAATCAAATGATATTTTTTCTAATGTTTATTAATCTATCAATAATTTTGCATATGATTCATTTTGTCCGTAACCTTTCCAGAATAACTTTGGACCAATAATAGCCGCCAAGATATAAATTTTCAACGTTTTACTGTTATTAGGTACCCTGTTCCCCTGAATTATTTAATCAAATGATATTTTTTCTAATGTTTATTAATCTATCAATAATTTTGCAAATGATTCATTTTGTCCGTAACCTTTTCAGAATAACTTTGGGCCAATAATAGCCGCCAAGATATACATTTTCAAGGTTTTACTGTTATTAGGTACCCTGTTCCCCTGAATTATTTAATCAAATGATATTTTTTCTAATGTTTATTAATCTATCAATAATTTTGCATATGATTCATTTTGTCCGTAACCTTTTCAGAATAACTTTGGGCCAATAATAGCCGCCAAGATATAAATTTTCAACGTTTTACTGTTATTAGGTACCCTGTTCCCCTGAATTATTTAATCAAATGATATTTTTTCTAATGTTTATTAATCTATCAATAATTTTGCATATGATTCATTTTGTCCGTAACCTTTTCAGAATAACTTTGGGCCAATAATAGCCGCCAAGATATAAATTTTCAACGTTTTACTGTTATTAGGTACCCTGTTCCCCTGAATTATTTAATCAAATGATATTTTTTCTAATGTTTATTAATCTATCAATAATTTTGAATATGATTCATTTTGTCCGTAACTTTTCAGAATAACTTTGGGCCAATAATAGCCGCCAAGATATAAATTTTCAACGTTTTACTGTTATTAGGTACCCTGTTCCCCTGAATTATTTAATCAAATGATATAAGGTCATTAGCACTTTCTATTGAAATCTGCGTACATAATAAATAGAAAATTTAAAACATTCTGAGATATCGTTAATGAAAAGATTGAAAAGTAAGGGTCCAAAATGAGAACCCCATGGTACACCTGATGTAACGAGAACATGATTTTATTTGAATTCATTCAAAACAACACGTTGTTTTCTGTTCGATAGATAAGAGATGAACCATTTCAACAAATCTCCACCTACACCAAGTTCAGAAAGTCTGGAAATGAGTAAATTATGATGTATTTCTATCAAATGCCTTACTGAAGTCGGTATAGATGACATCAACTTCTACTTGATTACCCATGGCCTGTAATATATAATCGCAATAATCTAAAGGTTTGTTTCTATGAATCGGCCAGAAACGAAACCGTGTTGCTGAGGAATGATGTAATTTTTAAATGTAGCATATAACTCTTTATAGACAATTTTTTCAAAAAAATTCTCGAAAATGCAAAGTTTAGAAATTGGTCTATAATTTTCTATTAAGTTTTTGCTACCGTTTTTAAATACTGGTACTACGTAGGCGACTTTCCATGCATCAGGAAAATGACATTCATGTAAAGATTTTCTGTAAATTATAGCTAAGGGAATACATAATGTAGTGGCACATTTTTTTATAAAAATGGCAGGGATATCATCTGGACCCGCACCTTTATTCACATCAAGATTTAATAGAGCATTTTGGACCATGCCATCGTTAATTTCTATACAATTTAAGTGAGGTAATGAAATGTTATGAACAAGATCACAAGGACTAGAGACAAATATGGATTCAAAATATTTGGAGAACAAATTACAAGCCTTCAAACTACTATTACTACTAAATTGATTATAGTGCATAGTTTTAGGTATATTTACAGATTTTTTATTTGTAGACGAGATATAAGACCAAATTTTCATAAATTTGTCTTTCGATATGAAAAACATAATCGTTGAAGCATTTCTGTTTTATAAATTTAAATCGTTTCCTCAACAAAGAGAATTCGTTGTACAATTTTTTTGTCTTATATAGATTTTAATTTTTTTGTGGACTTTATTGTTCTCTTTAATTAATTTTATTAGTTCCGGGGTGAACCAAACAGGATATATTTTAGAACCAATATTTAGTAGGAACGTATTGGTCAGTACATGATCTTAAAATTTCATAGAATTTAGATGCTGATTCATCCACATTTAGGCCACAAAACATATTAGACCAGTTTATTTGTTCGAAGTAATTGTTAATATCATCATAATTGGCAGATTTATATTTATACATTTTTCTAGAATTTTGTTCTAAACTATCATTTATTTTTACATAGAAATATATATCTAATGGGGGATGGTGCTGTTCATCTATTTTACTTAAGGGATTGTCACATTTCAATTATTTGGATGTGATCATTATTTGACAAAACTAAATCTAGTATTCTATTTTTATTGTTAATGTTGTTAATTTGATTAATATTGCAGTTTGAAATAGTATCAACAAAGTCATTATCTGGTTTATTATTAGAGGTGGAAGGCGACAGATATGATACATTGTCTTGCATGTTCTATTTTAAATGTGACAGATTGAAGTCACCGCAAACTAAAAATTTACTATTTGCATTGTTGTCTATAATTTGTTCAGAAAAGTATTAAGCGTACTAACGTTATCGGGTGGCGACTTCGACATCGTCAGGTGATAGATAATTCAAGGCCATGCGTGTTTAATTAGTAACTTTAATATTTTAATATTTTTGCAATAAATTTATGCAATTTTTAACACAAAAGTTGAAATTCACACACTGTACACGATGTTTACACTATTTCAGATGTACCAAGCACAAGAATTATGCCACGCACTTGTTTCATTTAAGAAAAGTTTAAAATGCAAAAAATCACTGCAATTTGCAATAACTAGCAGACAAAAAATATACGTGCTTCGTACTCAGCACACTCAACTCAAGTTATAAAATATTATAATGTATTATAAGTTACCCTCAGCCCTTGAAATTAAAAACTTTGGACGATTATCTATATTAAGGAATGTATGATAAATAAACTTTGCTAATTTGGTTTTGTTACAGTTAATATTTTAGGGGTTGTAAGGACAGTTAATATTCCAAATTCCATTCTTGCATTTATTCAATATTATGTGTTTTAAATTACCCTCATCTCCTGAAATTTGAAAATTTTGATGTATTATATTAAGGGATGTATGCTAAATAAACCCTGTGAATATTTACTCTGAGAGTAATTAATTTAATCAATTTTACTCATGATTGAATATATTAAATATTATAATGTGTTTTAAGTGTCCCTCATCCCCTGAAATTAAAAAATTTTGATGGTGAGTTATAATAAGTGATGTATGGATAATAAACACTGTGAATATGGTTTTGTTACAGTTAATATTTTTGGGTTTGTCAGGATGATTAATCTACTCAATTCTGTAACAAGGCGAGCAATAACAAATAAGTAACTTTTTTAAATCTTTTCTAAATTATACTTTCAGAAATAATATTTCAACTTGTTATCTTTGTTAGTCAAAATTCTGTTTAGAAATAGTTATCATCTTTTATTAACTGACTGTTTAGTCTAGCTGTCAAAGATATTAGACAGTTATTTGTTGACAATTAAGTATAGAAGTTATTGCAAGCCTACGTGCAGGGTTGATATTTTGATATGGCTGCCATATGATACCCTCTTCAACCCCTCAGTAATAAGCCTGTCACGAAAGTAACGCTTTGTTTAAGATAGTCGGGTTTAGATACTCATGTTGACAAGACATGGAGTCGGTCTTAGAAACTCAATGTGAAGAGATGTAGTCTCGGGTTTTAGTTTGAGCGCGTAGTAGACACTACTACGCTGTCGCGAACGAAATGCATGTAAACAATAATTTTGGACTTATTAGATACAGTTTTTAATTCTGGCCATTTTTGCATTTACAATTTTGTTCTAAAATAAATAGGGCAGAAATTACAGTCACATAAAAATTTTACCATTGTATTTCCTATGGCCCGGAAAAAAGTAGACACCCGGTATATAAGATTAAATGAGTAATTACCATTAACAGTTTATTAGCGGATACGAATATCAAATGTTTTGCTAAAGCTATTCTTTAGGTGCTTTAAAGATATGAGTACTAAATTGCTGACTAACGTTTGCAGAATGAAAAACAATAACACAGGAAGAGATATGATAAAAACACATATTGTGGGAAAATTTAGATATAAACATTTTTAAAAACTAAACATTTCTATGTTTGCAAATTATTTAAACATTTATAACAAATAATTCCATCATTTGAAAAAATATTTCCAAAATTGAAAATGATGAAATTTTAAAATTTTAGCAAGAGTAGTTAATTATTTGCCAATCCAATATTTATTGTAGATTATCAGGCGTCACCTCATGTGCTCTTAAAGCTGTCGTGTGGCACCTTTTGTGCGATTTAAAAATTGCAAATAATTACTGATAAATTAGACCCTTATTCTTGATCATTTTTTGTTTATAACATTTTTCTCTAGTCATTCGTTCGCCCAAAAAAGCACTGGTTGCTTAAAAGGGCACATTCTGTATATATAATAATTATAATATTTTTATCGTGAAGAGCGTTTACTAGACGTCACCTCACAGGCTCTCAAAGTTGTCATCACAACAGATGTCACTTGTGTGCGATTTAAAAATTTGATTCCGGTCAGATTAGAACCCGGACCGTCAAAATTACAACCGGTCACATAACGCATTCAGCCGTACGACTCCGATTTAATATTTTTATTGTTCAGGACGTTAACTAGACGTCACCTCACAGACGCTTCTTGCTGGAATGCAAAGAGCATCGCAAGTATTATTCTTATGCCACAAATAATTCGTGAATAATTGACATAATATCACCTAATATTATGTTAAACGCTAACTTATGTTAAATTATGGGAAAAGGCATAGTAAAATTTCAAAAAATTACTTACCAGTGGTTTATTAATGGTTTCACTAATTATTTTGCCTATGCGGCTGGATGTAGGACGTTAACTCATTGTAATGAGGGCAAATGATATGCAAAACATGTTTGGTAATAAACAGAAATACTCCTGAAAAAATCTTGCAATATTTCAATAAAATATATAAACAAATATATCATCGGCTTGGTACCCATTGCTGGGTGCTCCAAATTTGCCTTTAAGCATTTTTCGATAATGAAAATGATATACATATTCAGAAATTTTCTTACTCAACAAAAACAAAAAAAAAAACATTGAATAAAAAACTTTGAACCAATATATAGTGCAATTTATAAGTAAATATGAGAACGACAAATTACTATTTATAAAATCAATAGAGGAAGCTGTTGGCACTAGGTGAAACATTTTTCAAAATGAATAAGAAAAACACACGGTTGTTTTACAAAATTCTTTATTATACAATTTCGGCTGTTAGGCCATCATTAGAAGAACTACAAGAATACATTACAGCGGGACCCGCTGTTTTGTTAACTATATCCTCACTATAACCGATATTCCGAGCTATACTAGATATAAAAGGACCTTTTATATCTAGTATAGCTCGGAATATCGGTTATAGTGAGGATATAGTTAACAAATTAATACATAAAAAATGTAAAAGGCTTCGTTTGAAAAAAAATTATGCTCCAGGTTACATAAATGACACTAACCCAATTAACAACACGAGAGAAAAAGTTGCCATTGTACTTAATATATATATATATATATATATATTCATTCTGGCTTGTATAATAATAATAATATTTTAAAAAATATATTGGTCAACAACAATATTGTTTCAAGGGATCCTTATTCCAATTTTGGGGTTTGTAAAATTAACTGTAACAACTGCAATTTTATATATGTAGGGCAAAATAGAAGGATCTTTCACATACGATTTAAAGAACATAAAAAAAGCTTTGAAAATCTTAAACTGAATTCCAATGTCGCTAATCACATGTTACAGTTCAATCATGTTTGTAATTTTAAAAATGCATCAATTTTACATGTCGAAAATAATTAAGAAGACTACTTCTCCTGGAATCCTATGATATTAAGAAAGCCATTTCCAATAAACCCCATTAATGAGAGAACAGTTAGATTTGGTACATTCCTCATTTCTTGAAGTCTTAATCCCCAAATCTCCACCGCTAAACTAGATATAAAAGGACCCGCTGTAATGTATTCTTGTATTTCTTCTGATGATGGCCTAACAGCCGAAATTGTACAATAAAGAATTTTCTTTAATTTTATGAAACAACCGAGTGTTTTTGTTATTCATTTTAATTACTATTTACTATGGTATGAAATTACAAATTTAGAACGAAATTCTATAGGACAAGAATGCATTATTTTATCAACGACTCATTTACGAAATACAAATGCAAGATTACGGGTGATACCAATTCTTTCAGTTTTAATTTTACATGGTAAAAACTGGCACACTTTAAGTTTTTAGTAGGTACAGGTATAAATTAGGTACAATTCCATATTGAAACATTTGCATAAATAACAGAATCATCATCCTAAATTATATATTAAACATGTAATTTCATATCAAAATAGCTATTATTTATAATTAGGTGTTAACAAATTCTCGAAATCTCAGACATACATTTTTACTTTCAAATTTTTAAAATATATATCAAGTATTAGTGCAAGACATAATTTTCGTCTCCATAACTTTTTCCGAAAGTCAAATAATCAGCTTTAATTTTTTTTCTAGAATAGGTAATTACGAGTACTATTCTATTACTTATAATTAAACTATATAACCAAGATTCATGAATCTTCTTCTTGCACTGGAAAAATATTAATATACGCTTCTTTAAATTTTGAAGTCATTTGCTTCTGTTATATTTGAGAAAACTGCTTCCGAAAATATCTAATATTTAAGCTTTTTTTTCGAGCGATTAGAACGCCCTTAAAATCACACATTAATGCAAAAAAGTGTGAATTCGGATAGAAATGAACGCTACTGCAATACAGTATACAGTAGATTTTTTATTCTAATTCAGATAATCTAAAATCGGATTTAGTTTAAATTATTAAATAACCAAAATTACGAAATTTCATATTTTTATATCACAAAAAACGCCTTCTGTGATTAATTAATCTAAGAAAATTATGAATCAAATCAAGTAATGTAGCTATTACTAGTATTATATAAGAATATGGGAAAATAATTACGTGTACAACACAATATTTACAATACCCGACATAAAATTTGTAGTCATGCAATTTATTTTTATTGTTTTAGGATACTATATTTTATATGTAATATAAAGTACTACATATTAGATTATAATCAAGATAACGACAAAAAAAAAATACATTCAAGTATAAAATAAAGAAAATGAAAAATCAATAAAAGTTAACAACACAAATTACCTTTTCAGAAAATTTCGAATCATAATTTTAATAATCGAAAAATTAATACTTAAACAAAAAAATGAATGAAATAGAAAAAATGAAAACTCAATAGCATTAAGAATACATACAACAAAATCGTTAACTGAATTTTTTTAAACAAGATGTTTCTTTTTCTAATACCCAATTAGCTTACCTCCATTTAAGTCTGTTTTTTTATAATAATTGTAGGAATTTTATATAGGCAAACAGGTTTCCCATTTTTGAGAAATTATTTATTTTCAGACTGAAACTAATAATAATTAATAAAACGAGAAAAATAAGAAAATTAAAATAAAAAAATATATAATAACAATAACTTTGTTACCACGAATCAAAAAAATTTTTTTTTGAAAATTCTGATTCATAAAATGATATTTAAATAATTTAGATTGAGGAAATCTTTCAATTCATGTATACAGTCGAATTATTACTTCTTTGCATTTATTTTCTTTTATTCATTACAAATATATTAAATATCACATTAAATTCCAAAATATATGAATTCTTTCAAATAGACAAAACATAATAATATAGACATCTTGGTCGATTCCGTTAAAACCTTCAATGCCTGACGGTCATTTCGTCCTTTTTATTATTATTATATTAAGGACTTTAAACGCTAATCACTTCTGTCACTGCGACATATAAGATCTATTGTAACATAGCCCTATCTTAGATCTTAATTTCTGGAAGCAGTCCCAGAGTTCTCATGAAGCCAGTAACTGCTGTACGAGTTAGTTTCCCGATTTCATTTGCCGTGAGGTACCTTTTACATAGATGGTTTAGTCTACTTACGGCCCCAGCTGGACTTTCACTTACAGTGTGTTACAAGTTTCTGCGTCCTCTTCGTAGAGTCGACAGATGCTGTTTTCAACTATACCAATTTTACATAGATGGTAGTTCAGAGGACAATGTCATAGTTCTAAGTTTCACTTTGCTGAAAGTTAATTGTTCTTTGGCGTTTTTACTGACGTGGGTGAAATTAATTTTTTTATCTAATTAAGGTAGCTATATCGTGGAACCATTTTACCCAAAATTAATTTAAATTTAAAATATATCTCAACTGAAGTATAGTCCACCTGTTCTCCTAATTTAAAAACAATAGACCACGCGGTAGCTGAAATATTTGCAATTAAATTTGGCCTTTTTAACACGTGCAGAATAGGAAATAGCAAAATAAACATAACATGTTAAATTATAACTTTTACTTCCAAACCGACATTTAATGGAAAAACTAATATGTTATATAAAACTAATTAACGGATTTTATATAAAAATTTGAAAATTATTTACCACCCAGATTTAATTTTATTGCCTCTAGAAAATAGGTATAAATATATTTGACAATCATGTACAAGCGTTTCAGATGAATTATCAGTTAGCAATGCCCACTTTGGTATTAGCAAATAAGACGTGTTCTTTGGTTAAAAGAATTTCAGACGTACATTCGAAGGAAATATATTTTAAATGGGTATTTTACTTGAAAAGCATAAAAAGTTTAAACAACATGATACTTCTTTTGTTAGTTCATGAAAGAAATATATTAATTTGTTTTGCAATTTCGATTTGTAGTTTAGAATTAGTATTATATCTCAAAATATCTTATTACTTTTATACCCGAATGTACCAATAAATGTGGGAATACTTCAAAATCCAAACTATTTTTCAAGCGTTTGTTTAGAAAAAGATGCGATTTACTAGGCATTATTACTATATAATATAAATATAGAAGCAAAATATTTCCTTCCGCCCTTCCTTAATTGACGATATTATGAAAAATAAAATAACTTATTTGAACCCAAATTTGAAAAAATATGTAAATGGAAATAATAAGAATATATAAATATTTATTTAATGTATTTTTTAACACGAAGGTATTGTGAAAATAAAATAAAAAAGAAACACATTTCAAAAAACAATATTTATTTAATTAGGCAAAAAAATAATATAATTTTGAAAGATTAAAGAATTAAACAAATTTTGAACAAAGAAATATTAATATTATTTTATTAAACAAATAACAAGAACAAATGATAACAACAATTGTTTCCTATTTTCAGGAAAAGTCAAAAAGAAAAAAAATAAACACGAACAAGTAACCAAACATAATATAACTTTTGAATAAGAACAATTAAACGAAAAATTTCAAAATTTTGAAATTGAAGTGGAAAAAACATGTACTATGGTACGTTTCATACACATTTTAACAGTTTTTGACCATGATCTTAAAGTCTTAACGGTAATTCTAATGCGCTCTTCTTCTTCCGTGGAATCTTTTTTGAGCTTTTCGGTCTAATCAAAACTGGTGATACTGGTTTTTTTAACTTGCTTCTTTTCGGGGTTACACACTTATAATTTAATGGAAATCGGTATGTGTAATATTCACGTGTCGGTTTACTACTATTTTTCATCTCCTTGACAACTTCTTTATACATTCTACGCCAAGGATGTTTCTCTACAAAATATAATTTCAAAATTAGATACCCACAATAATTTATTTAAGGTAGTATATCTTACGTTTGAACATAATCGTATTACCACTAACAGCAGCTTGGTAATCTTGAATCTGATAAGACAGAAATGATACATACATTAAATGTAACAATGTTTCATAAAATGAGAACGAAAGAAATATATGTACAACTTGAGAATTTTAGGCCCGGCAAATTAAATAGTGAACAGCAGATCTTTTTTGGAAAGGCAGTTGTGGCAAAGTTCTACAGTGAAATAATTCGTATTTTTTCTTGAGATATATAGTTGTTGTTTAAAAATACAAAATATCCAGGATAACTTGTCCAACTTTGGAATCTCTAGAGCTAAGAAAGATATGAAGTGATTAAAATATATAAAAATGTACCATTACGAGACCACTTTAATGATATATTTGTATAGAAAAAATGTATGTCACACAAGTTAAAAATTAGACAGTGCCTTGGCTGTCAACGCCGATTCCCATATATGCAAATAAGAAAATAATACTAATTGCAAAATGATGAGTTTGGACTTGGTTCTTTCTCTAATAATATAACGTATAACCTAATAACCTAAGCTAACGCACAAAACGCCGGTTCCCATATCTGAAGACGCTATGGCAAAATGAAATTATTGGTCCTACTAATAGATACAGGTATTAGAAATTGCAATACGAAAGCTGAAAAGGATGACAGTTCAAACATTTTTGCCTAGTAGATTCGAATAATGTTAAGAAATGACTAATCTGGATTTTGGACTAAGATTGAATACACTCTCACTTCAAAAACGTTCCATAAGGTCATAAGGTTTCAAACTCTAAAATTCGCGGATTGAAAAAAACACATTTTGTAACATTCATCTTTTTCTCCTGGCTCTTCATATGCGAACTGTTGTGAGTTACTTATAAAATGTGCAAGTTTAAATCCAGTATGAATTAAAATAAATTAAAGTGGAAAAACTTACGTCTTTGCCTTTATCTAGTGACCTATGCATTTTTAGGGAAACACATAAATCATTAAGAGATTACTGAATAGAATCAACTTCGTATTTTTTAATAATTCTCGAAATTCCAATTTTGTATACGTTATCCTGGACACATACATTTACTTCTTTTTAAATACACAGAAATTATACTGTATGCAATGGATAATTAAATAAATGGCATAATGATATACCTAGGTATTTATTTATAATTCTAATATATTTGATCGCTAAATATTCTAACTCACATTGGTTGAGTCGAAAAATGAGGTATCAAAGGAGCTATTTTCTGGGCTTTCGGGTGGGCTCGCACTCGAAACGGGCGATGGCTGAGGAGTAATTGGTGGCGTGCTATCAGAAAAACTTAGTCGCCTTCGAATGGTAGGATTAAGTATTTGTCGTATACGTCGCAACCTCCGAAACAACCCGCGCCTTCCTGGTCGTGGAGGCGTAAAACTAAGCCTACCAGAGGAATTGAAATTAACTCCTACTGGTATTGGTTGTATGGGGGTTCTCTTATTTGAATTCTCAGGAAGCTGGTCAGGTATGATAGCGTACGGCAACTATGAAAGAGATTTAGAGTAAACTCATTTTTACTTTGTTCTTTTGTTATTGTTATTTATTAACTGCTCATCTATCGTTTCTTTTTAAATGCAGATACATTATATTCTATTGAACGTATTAATAAAAAAGAATATAATATATTTATTTATAATGCTATCTTTGAACAATATTAAATTTAACTCACAGCAGAAGGATCCTGGAACCACTCTTCGTATGAATCATCATTGTCGCTGTTCATGTTAATGTTTGATCTAAAAAATGTAGTAATATATTAAATCTTTTTTATTACCTATTACAAAGTACAAACTGCTTTGTACATAATTTTAAATATAATAATAAAGTACATTTGATAAAATCAACTATTGTCTTTATTAATAAATAGTATTTTTACCTAAAGTATTTAACCGTAATACAAGTCTTTTGTTGATGTTAACAATATGACAAATAAATATCGATGCGCGCCCAAATTATATCTACTTTGGTGTCATCTATAGAAGTTTTCATAAATTCCTGTCCGAGAGATTTGTAAGCTGATATTACAGATATTTGTCAATGTTTTCATTTATTTGTAGAAAGTATCTTATATTGCACAAAATTGTTATGCTACGTGAACATTGAAAAATTTACTTGCTTCGGACTCCGGGTGATTGGAATTGGAGTGAATTTAGAATCTGATTCACTTTACGATTACTTCCGGTCACACCCGAACAATTAAACTTAATTTACAAAAACGCCTTATATATTTTTATGTTAAAGATGCGCCAGAATTTATTTTGTCGGTTAGAAGTAAATACGGAATATTATGAAATTATTTTTCGACCTAATCAAATATTTGGTTTAAAATTCTCTTGCAAAATATATTAAGGTAGGTATGAAATATTCCATATTATTATAGAAAAGTGATGATTTTAAATTATGCTATTAATACAAAAACATTGCATCCAGTCATTTTTAGTTTAATTCTGAACAGATGCAGATGAATTAATGTCGTCTTAATTGTCTATTATTGCTTTATTTTTCGTTGCCTAACAGGTACGAATTTCATTGTCTTTGTAAAATTAATGATAATTTGCTACATAGATAAACCAATAGTAAATTTCGTTTTGTAAAGAATTAATGGTACAACAGTGCCAAATACTACTGACGTTAATTTTATCCGGATATTCGAAAATACGGATATGAGGAAAATTCGCGGATACGTACCTATCTAAATAGTTCGAATATTCGAATAGTTCGTGTATTCAAAAACTTGCAATATTATAATATTTTTGGTACCAGAGTAATCTCTAATATCTAAATATTTCGAATATCCGAATAGTATCAATATACGGTCATTTTAGATTTTCTTATGCCAGTTTTTTTTTTAAATCCACATCCTTTCCTACAGTTTTATTTTATGAAGGTCAACATATGGCCAGGTTATAAAACCCGTCATAATATAAAACGCGACTAGATTGTCAAAACTTCGTTCACTTAGCGATGTTTTACAATGTAGCTGGACGTTATATTAAACGACGAATAGCTTGCGGCCACAATGTTATATGAATATTTAATAGTTTCACCTAATCTAACGCACAAAAGTCACGCTTGGAAAACTCGGCCCGTGTTTTTTTTGCATTAGGTTAGATTATTGTTATTATATTTAGAAAAATATACAAGCTAAGTAAACTTTTGTTGTTTTATAAAACGCATAGACGACTAGGCAGATTATACAATATCGCTAAGTCAACAAAGGTTTGACAATCTGGCCGCCTTTTTTAAAATGCGTATATGCATTTATTAAAAGACGGGTATTACAAACTGACTACGACACATGTACAGTGTGTTCACGAAGTTCGAGCCATAGGTTTTTCCCATGGGAAAACAGTTTTTCATTGAACATTGCTTCCCAAATTATAAAAAAAAACTTCAAAGAACTGTTGTACATATCATAAAATTGTGCATCAGTAAACAAAATTCATTTAATATATTTTGTAACTGCAGAAATTAGATGTGAAAATTTTAAAATTACAATTTAAAAGTAGGGTGCCAGGGAATTAACATAAAATAAAAATCAAATGTGTGATGTTTTATTTGAAGAACACATTACGAAAATTCCGAAAAGTATAACGGTTTCATTCTCTTTGAATCTCATCCGTAATTCCAGTTTCTCTTATTCTTATTTTCTTCTTCTTATATTTATACTAGTTATATTATTGTGAAATATACTAAGAACGAGTAAATAAAATTAAATAAATAAATAATAATATATAAATTTAACATACGAACTAACTTCACAATACTAAATTAACTAAGATTATTTATTTAAACAATATATATATATATATATATATATATATATATATATATATATATATATACCGTGTGTCTATCTTAAAGGTGTACATAGGAGATTAACATGGGAAATCAGTTTTTTGCAATTCCCTGCTGACCTAATTAGAAAAAGGGAGAATCTAAATAATTTTTTAGTGAAAAAAATGTTTTAAACAAATTAACTCTCACTAAACTATAAACTATTTATTAAAAATATAGATAATTTAATTACTTTTATTTAGGTACTTCTTTAGACTTCCCCTCTACTTACTAAAATGTTTAGCCAAAGTGAGTTGCCGAGTAATTAGAAAATATTTTTATACTTACTCGTAATAACGATTTTAATTATTTATACTTATTAATAAATATCTTTGCGGGCCTGTAACTAATAGCATAAGTTTATGGGTCGATTCTGTTGACATCTGTAAGTCTTACAGATCTCTAAATCTGTAAAAACGTGATAAAAACACATCTATTCTTGTTGATTAACATAAAATTATACATAAGAGTATCAGCTTTTGTTGCGATTTTGTTCATTATTTATAGATTTACAAATCCGTATGACTTACAGATGTGAACAGAATATAGACCCATTAGATAGTTTTTGTTTACAAATGTAGGTGTAGGTACATAAAACAAAATTTATAAGATTATTTTGTGAAAAAGATTGTTAAGCTATTTGCTTTTTATTTTTATTATAATGTAATTTGAAAATTGTGATTATATTTCTTTGCATTATGTAAAAGAATAATTTTCAAAATTAATAGCTTTTTATTGCAACCTACGCTATTTAGAAAGAAACGCGGAAAATTAATTTGTTTATTGGCAACAATTACGAATTTGAGTGTTTTTTGAAATATTCTTTCTGGAAATAAACAGAACAGTTCTCCATAATAGTATTTCATGAATTTAAATCATTTGGTTTTTCATTTTAATTTGCATAGAAGGGGCTCAAAAAGTCCCACGTAAAGATATTTATGAATAAGAATACATAATTGAAATCGTTAATACTAGTAAGTGTAAAAATATTTTCTAATTACTCAAAACTACGGAACATTTTTCATTGAATTCGCGGGTCAAAGCTATAAAGTTACCAACACTTCTTAGTTTTATCGTAACTAAGTAATTTAATTATTGCTATTATGATTGAGACATTTGCGACTGTAACAGAATAAAACATAGATCGTAACTAGGCGTTGGGAATATTTTATTTAGTGTCAAATCAGTAATTTTAGCGACACAATAATAATACTCGTATTGATACAAAAGTAGATAATTTGTGCACAAAACTGATTTCGTGCGGGACAAAATATGTGCTTAATTATTTATTGAGTGTGTAGATTGCTGTTAATTTGAAAATAGTTTAATTAATCTGAGACAAAAATAAATGTATGAGATTAAGTGAATCTCGAGTCTTGTGTTTGGTAACTAATAAGTATTTTGGTGATAAATTCCTTTTTACTATAGCAAATATAAAGAAGACCCCCGATTTACTTGTATTCATTTTCTTTATAAATGTATAATAAATAAAAAAATTAATCTAGTAAAATAAAGTGCATTGATTGTACTAATGCGTCACTGTTACAAAATAAGCGAAAAATTAATTTATTAAATATATTTATTTAAATCACATTAAATTATTTTTAGTAACCACTCGGCATGTAATATGAACTGATTTTTTTTTGTAAAATTAGTCTCCATTTCCTTGGAATTATATTTGTGAATTGTGCTTTTGTAAAATTCTTTTTTTTTTCTTTTTAATATATGGTATCCAGTGGCCATGCGCCTGTGACATTAAAATTATTTCGAATTTTAAATGACACAAAAGAGACTCCTGTATTTCACTTTCCACACCAGCAGTAAGTGCCTGTGAGGTGACGTCTGGTAAACGCCGGCATGATACGCATATGTCATCATCATTTCTGATTTCTGCGTCCAAAGCTGATTGACACACCCAGAAATAGGTAATATGTCGTGATGATATATTTTTTGTATATATTATATTAAAAAGATATCCAAATTTTGAAGATATTTCGAATAACAGCACGAAATTAGTTTTGTGCAAAAATTATCTACTTTTGCGCTAATACGAGTACTATTAGTGTGTCGCCAAAATTACTGATTTGTCACTAAAGAAAATATTCTCATCGCCTAGTTACGATCTATGTTTTATTCTGTTACAATCGTAAATGTGGCCATCATAATAGCAATAATTAAATTACTTAGTTACTTTAAAAATAATAAGTTTTGGTAATTTTACAGCTTTTACTCGCAAATTCAATGAAAAATGCTCCGGAGAACGATTTTCAAGGGGTGTGGGTCAACGCAAATATATGCATAGAACACGTGATCGTAAAAATTGTATAAATCCAATATATTATTGAACTCCACTTGAGGTGTAGAGTTGAATGGTTTATGTCCCAGCTTCCAGTGAGTAAATTCAAAATACATAAAATCGTGTGTAAAAATCGATTTTGCATTAAACAGAACCAGTTTTTATCTAACATGAAATTCCAGCCCCTCCTTCATCCTACTTAAACCACGGTTAATGGTGTATTTGCCGTCCATGAGAAGTTATATGTATATGTATATTAAGTGTCGTTGGGAACCAACACGGAGCGAAGCTGAGATTTGATGAGTAGATCTTTAAATGATGGCAAAAATTTAATGTTAAAATGTATTTTTAGATTAATAATAATAGATTTATTGAATGCCCGAGGGCCGACCAAATACAACATAAATACAGTGTAAACATTATTAACAAAGAAGATTTTTTTATTGTTTGATTGGTTTTACTGATAACAGGAATGCAGTTATTTGTATTGAAACAATTTGGTGATCGGAATTTAATTTAGTGGTTAATACCCTAACTATAGAAAATACATACAATGGTAAAATTTTAGTTTTAGAACAAAAGTTTAAATGATAAAGTTACTCATAATTTAAAATTGCAATTAATTGATATAATACATTCCTGTTACGAAATAGTCGCAAATTAAAAGTTTCTTTTTATGTTGCTTTCAGATAGTCATGAGAAATGAAATAAAACAGGCAGATAGACCTTAATAAATGTCAATTTAAGGCTTGAGTTAAATTTAAAATAATATTTTCACAAAGACCATTTCATTTTATTAAGAGTTTTCATTATTTTTAATAATAATAAAATCAAAGTAAAAATTATATAAACACAGACCAACAGTTTATTATTTGTTATATTTCTCATGGCACTGTGTAAAGAGCTTGAAAATAGAACTTTTAATTTACGTGTCATTAATGACAGGATTTCTAGCACATCAATAAATTTGGATTCATTGGATGTCACTTTTAATTTGGAACATTTTTTTGTAATTAAACTTTTGATTTAAAAATTAAAATAGGGAATTATCTATAGCCAAACGAAAATTTTACCATTGATTTCTTACACCGGGTGCCGGGTGTTAGGGTCAGGAAATTATGTTAAATATCCTTTCTTATAGAAAATAAATCATATTACAAAAATTAGAAGAAAAATTACACACTAAAAACTGCAAAATTATTTTTGTAAAATATCGTTAGGTTTATTAAGTCTTCCGATTCGCTGTGGCCGAGGGAATAATCTGAAGACACGGTGAACAGATATCGGTGTTCTTTTGTCACGCCGTACCGCGCCATACGCACAAAGGCATAGTTCTCCATGAAATCTTCAAAAGTCGGTTCTTGAGCTATGATCCGACGAACTGTTGCTCCATTATGACCTTCGTGGTTGTCTCCGGCAAAAGGGGCTAGCCGATTAAAGTGTACCACTCTCGGCTTCCCGGCAGGTCGTTTCTTAATTCTATATACCACGTCGTTTATTCTTTTGACTACCTCATAGGGGCCCTCCCAATTCTTTTGCAGCTTTGGTGATAACCCGCGGCGCCTTTGTGGGTTGTAAAGCCACACTAAATCCCAAGGTTGATATCCACCTTTTTCGGCTTTGATGTCATACAGGTCCTTCATTTGGTCGCTGGCAGTTTGAATGTTCGTACGAACTTGTTCATGAATGTCATCCATTCTTCTCCGTAAGCCCGTAACGTAGTCTTCTCCGGCCAGGTCTTCCCCAGGTTTGCTGCCGAACACCAAGTCGCATGGTAAACGCAACTCACGTCCGAATAAGATGTTTGCAGGAGTTTGCCCCGTTGTTTCATGCACGGATGAACGATAAGCCATCAGGAACAGATGAAGATATCGGTCCCAGTCTCTTTGGTGGTTGGAGACAACCTTCGACAAATATCGGTTGATTTTTCTGTTCATTCGTTCAACCATGCCATCGGACTGCGGATGTAATGCAGTTGTTCTGGTTTTATTAATTCCTAATATCTTGCAGATATTTTGGAAAACGGCAGACTCAAAATTTCTTCCCTGGTCGGAGTGAAGTTTACGTGAAACCCCGAATCGGCATATATATTCTTTAACTAAAGTTTCAGCGACCGTGGTGGCTTCTTGGTTGGGTAATGGATAGGCTTCAACCCACTTGGAGAAGTAGTCCATGACGACCACGATATATTTATTTCCGTTGTCACTTTCTGGGAATGGTCCGGCCACATCAATCGCAATGCGCTCAAATGGACTGCCAACGTTGTATTGACGCATTGGACCTTTACGTCGTCTATGAGGGCCGTTGCTTCCAGCGCAAACCACACATTTCTTGTACCAGTCTTTAGCATCTTCAGTGAAGTTAACCCAGTAAAACCGCTGACGCAATCTTTCTAGAGTTTTGGTGACTCCAAAATGGCCTCCAGATCCGTCATGGATCTCTTTCAACTTGTCTGGTATTCTACTCTTAGGAATGACCAACTGAGCTTTCTTCTCAGTTCCATCGGCATTCTCTACCACACGCTTCAACAGGCCATCCTCAATCACTATGGAGTCCCATTGCGCCCAGTACGCTTTTACACTCTGTGAGTGTGGTGCAACGTCTTCCCATATTGGTTTGCATTCTTCTGCTTTTCATTCCAATATAATTTTTAAATTTGGGTCATTTTCTTGGTCTTCGCGTAGTCCATCGGGCTGCCAATTATCATCGACTACTGTTGTCCTGGCGACGGTAAACTGTTTCTCTTCCAGTCGATTACAATGCTTGCATTCATCTTGGCATGGCTTTCTGGACAATGCGTCGGCATTACGATGGCTGGTACCCGTCCTATGATCGATTTTGAAATCGTATTCCTGTAGTCTTTCAATCCATCTAGCCACCTGCCCTTCAGGATTGTTGAATTTTAGCAGCCATTTTAATGCAGCATGGCCAGTTTTAATCAAAAATCTTCTTCCGTACAAATATTTGTAGAAATTTTCCACGGATTTCACTACTGCCAAGAGTTCTTTTCTGGTCACACAGTAATTTATTTCTGGTTTTGACAAGGTCTTACTAAAGTAGGCAATAACCTTCTCGTGTCCATCTTGTATCTGGGAAAGAACGCCGCCAATTCTGACGTTGCTGGCATCTGTGTCTAGTATGAACTCTCCTTCAGGTAAAGGATAACTCAAGATGGGTGCGCTTGTCAAAGCATGTTTTAGTTCTTTAAATGCAACTTTACAGTCCATTTCCCAGATAAATTTTCTTCCTTCTTCAGTAAGCCTTGTCAGTGGCTTGGCTATGTTGGCAAATCCAGGTACATATCGCCCATAATAGGTACACAAACCAAGAAAACTTCTAAGTTCGTGTTTGTCCCTAGGTGCTGGCCAGTCTCTCACAGCCTTTATCTTCTCCTGGTCAACTGCAATACCCATACCGGAAACCACGTGTCCTAGATAATGAACTTCTCTTTGAAACAGGTGACACTTCTTTGGGCTAAGTTTCAGGTTAGCCTTCCTCAATCTCTGGAAAACCTCTTCCAAGTTTTTCATGTGGTCCTCGAATGTCTTACCTACCACAATAATATCGTCGAGGTACACTAAACAGGTTTTCCAAGATAGCCCAGCCAATACTATTTCCATGAGTCGTTCAAACAAACAAAAAATTTAAGAACAAAACTTCATCCGGTTTTGACGATGTACCAAATTATATATTAAAAATTGTGGCACCAGAAATGATCAAGCCTCTATTGTATTTAATAAATTTATCTTTTGAGAACGGTACTTTTCCAAAAACGCTAAAAGTCAATAAAGTAACTCCTAGCCATAAAAAGGAGATAACAAGAAGGTAGAAAACTACAGGCCGGTATTTATTCCCTCTACATTTTCCAAATTATTTGAATACGCATTTCAAGATAGACTGGACTCATTTATTAATAAAAACAATATCATAATACCAAACCGACATGGCTTTCAACCAAATCATAGTACTAGTAGTGCAATTCAATATACAATAGAAAATATTCTAGACAATATGGAAAATGGTATACAAGTAATTATTGAATAACACGATGAATGTCATTGAATGTGCAGTCGAATATATCACATTGAGTACATATTTTATTGTAATAGTTACATAAAGTAACAATAGGAATTTTCTGTGACCTCTCACGAGCCTTTGACTGTGTAAGTCATAAGATTTTATGCACAAAACTCGATAAATATGGTATAAGAGGCAAGCCTCTTACCTGGGTTTCCTCCTACATAAAAAACAAAACAATATGTGACCATTTAATCTAAAAATGATATTGTAACTTTTTTATTTATATGGGTGAAGTGTAAAACACAGACAAATATTATTAACTAAAAGAATATGTTTATTGAACGATACATAATTAAGGATTAAATATTAAAAGATAATAAAAACAACTAACACTATGATTAAATAATTATAAACACTAAGAATATTATTAAATGCTTAAACACTACGATTATTTATCTATACAATATTTATATCACTACACTTATTTATATAACTACCGGCCGGTATTTATACAGCTTATATACTTCTAGAACCCTCTGAAGCGACAATGACCTGTATACAAAAGAATGAGGTCACGGCGTAATTAACCTCTAGCTGGTGCGTCGCCGGGGATCGCGTCATCGCTCTGGTACATTCTTTCAGTGGCGCGCACGTATACTCTTCTCTCAGGGGCGCACGTCACAATATCATTAAAAATGTAACGTCCGATTATGTTGACATTAATAGAGGGGTTCCTCAGGGTGGAATACTTTCACCAACTCTATATAAACTTTATGTAAATGATATTTTATCAGTTGTGGGTGACGATGATCACCACCTCACGTTATACGCAGATGACACATCAATTTTAATTTCTGCCAATGATGACAAAACGCTTCAAGCTAAATGTCAAAATTGTTTAAATAATTTATCTGTTTGGTTTCATAATAATAAATTGTATCAATTCTTCATAAACGGAATATGAACGTTTTCATAATAGGTAGTGTAGAAAAAATCTGAATATAGAAATAAATCTCGGACCGAATAACATATCCAGACCTAATAAGTATAAGTTCTTGGGTTTGTTACTTGAAGCAAATCTCATCTGGAAAGATCACACTGACAACTTAAATCTAAAATTAAATCAGATAAGTTACCAAATTTGACACTTAAGAAGTGTATTAGACATAAACCAGTTACTTATGTTCTATCATGCAAAAGCAGAATCTATAATTAGGTACGGCATCTGTTTTTGGGGGGATAATGCATCATTGCATGTTTTCATTAGTCAAAAGAAAATAATAAGACGAATAACACAAGTTCCACGCTGCTTCTCTTGTAGAAATCTTTTTAAACAATATAAATTATTAACAGTTACTGATATCTATATTTTTGAAATGTGTAAATATATATTTCTGAACAAACAGTCTTTTACGCGTACTTCAGAGGTTCATACTGTTAATACAAGAAATAAAGATGATTTTTATTTACCTCGTGCAAGATATAAAGTAACGAAAAACGCTCCTCATGTGAGAGGATTAAAAATATTTAACCACCTTCCTATCAGTATAAAAAATTGTGACTCAAATAAAATGTTTCTACAAAACTTAAAAAAAATATTATATGAATGCAATTTTTATGACCTAAGCGAGTTCTTTAATAAAAACTTTGCATAAATTGCACTGTCGCAGTCTCATCTATGAGTGTCTCATTTATATGTGTTACTTATGTGTATTATATTATATATTGTGACGTTTTCTACACATGTATTATGTCAATGAAAAATAAAACTATTATTATTATTAAACGTTGCAGGAGCATTGCAGAGCCCAAACGGCATTACGGTAAATTGCCAGAGTCTTGTACCAATGGTGAAGGCTGTCTTCTCCATGTCTTTTGGATCCAAATCTACTTGCCAGTAGCCGCTCTTTAGATCCAAAGTGGAGAAAATCTTTGAGCCAGCCAAAGTGTCTAATGTGTCGTCTATTCGAGGTACCGGGTAGCTATCCTTCTTCGTCACGTTGTAAGTTGACGATAATCGACGCAAAATCATGTAGAGCCATCCTTCTTCTTCACTAACACCACCGGTGAAGCCCATAGACTGCTTGAAGGTTCAATCACACCTTCCATCTTCATGTCCTCGATTATTCTTTCCGCTTCCTTACGCTTCGCCAGTGGTAGTCTTCTTGCTGGTTAACGGATGGCTCTTGCGTCTCCGGTGTCTATTTTATGATGAACTATATTAGTTCTCCCTTTGGTTTTCTCATCAAATTGGGACAATCTTTAAAATTTCTAATTAGATTCTTTGCCTTTGTTCTCTGGTCGGCGGCCAATTCTTCAAACGATGTTGTCAATTGATTGATTAACGTGTCCGGATCTTTCTGAGATGTGTTCCCTTTGGTCTTTACAGTTAGGATAATCGAGGATACTGCCATGCATTCTCCTACAATTGTTCCTCTCTTCAGAACAACAGGATAAAAATTGACGTTCATTATTCGAACTGGAATTACCTGGCTGGCTTTGACCAGTGATTCTCCAACAACAACTCCAGTGCCAGTTTTGGCATCATCATTCTTGGGCTCCAGCATAACAATACTTCCCTCACAGAAACTACCATCTAAATGTGCCTCCAGGATAGTTTCACTTCGTTCTGGGAGGGTAACGTCTTCGGCCATTAGTACACGCACAGCCTTGTCGTCTCGTGGATTTAATATGAGTTCTTCTTCATTGACCATCATTACTCCATTATTCAGGTCAAGTTTAAAACCGTGCTTTGTCATTGCGTCCATACCGAGTATTAATTCATCTTCAACATCAGCTACCAGCGCACGATGTTTAAAGGAGGTGTTTCCAATAGAGATGGTGACGTCTACTTCTCCTAATGCGGCAGCTTGTTCTCCCGTCGCTGTGCGTAATCGCCACTTAGTTGGTTGAAGATGCGTCTTGTCAGTTTTCCTTATCAAGTCGGGTCTAATTATAGTTTTTGTCGCACTCGTATCCAGTAGCATTTTCAGTGGCCTTCCGTCGACAGTTGCCCCTTCGCATCAACCCGATTTAGTTTTCCGACTGTTTTTCTTCCTTTGTCAAATCCGTTTTCTTTTGCATTTTTCTGCAAAGTCTCTGCGGATGGCCCAGTTCACTGCAATTCCAACAGCGGAGTTTCTTCCGGTGAACACTTCATTTGCTATTCGTCGCACCGTCTCTTCTAGATCTTCAGAGATTTCCTTTCTCTCAGCATCCATATTTCGCACTCGCGATTGATTACGTGAAGCTTGTTTGGCAGCTTCATGCTTCAATACATATGAGAGTGCGTCAATTAAAGTTTTTGGACGGGCCAATTGCAGTGCTTGTTGAGTTTCGCTGTCTCGAACTCCGTAGATAAATGATTGAATGGCCAAGCACTCCAAAACTCTGTCAGGAGCTGTAGGATGTGCGAGACGAACCAAACGGGCTACGTTGGCTTCAAATTCTTGCAGGCTTTCTTTTGAACTCTGATATCGATTCCTCAGCTGCGTCTGGTATACCTGCTCCAGATGCGCATTGCCATATCGCATATCCAACCGCTTGACTAGTTGGTCGTAGTCTTCTTGTTCCTCTTCCTTCAGCGTTTGTAGGATGTCCATAGCTTCTCCACGTAACGAGACAGTCAACGCTGTAGCCTTCTCCGTGGTCGTCCAGTTATTTATAATATTCGCTATTCGCTATAAGTAGGCAAGTGCAGAATAAGTATTATTAATAAATAAGTAGATCAGACCTCAATATATTTTGCTGACTTAGCTTTACATAGATATATAATGGCCGACTGTACGATAGGGAGACAGTGAAGTCCAGGGCTCGTCCTATCGAACAGTCTCTCCACTCATATACCTTTTTTATACTTTTCAATTACGACGAATATATTTATTATATATAATAATCCGTTTTACTGAAAACATCCTTCCTCAATATCCTGTTCACTCTAAAACCTGAAGCAGAGACCCCGAGTTAATCAGCAGGAAGAAACAGCAGTAAGCAAACTCTTTATTTATTATAAATCATTTGGTTTTGCTACAAATTGTACCTCCAGCCTTGTAAGAACCCACTTTAATTATTATTTGCAAATTCGCCTCATAAAGGCGGGTTACAAATTGGTGGCAACGATTTTCTAAACGTAGATATACAGAGCAAACTAACAAAGAATTTTGGAATTGCACACAAAAAGTAGGGGAATCAATACAAAATTTTGCAGAACGTTTAAGGGATCTAAAGATAGAATTATTAAAAGTAGAAAGTGCGAATGAAAGTTATATAGATTATCAAATTTTATCTCGATTTAAAGATGGACTTAGAACTGATATTAAAAAATTCTTAAGCAAACTTTGAAAAAAACTGGTTTAACATTTGAGGAAGCTGTAGAACTGGCAGAGGAAGAAGAATTAGAACTAGCCGCAGAAAAAAAGAGTTATCTAGAAGTAGGGGTGGTAACTAAAAGGTCAAGTACATCTCAACGAGCTATGAAATGCTACAGTTGTGGTGAGATAGGACACATGCGACGAGATTGCAGGAGGAAAAATTCCTGTGCACATTGTGAGAAAATAGGGCATTATGCAAGAGACTGTAGAACAAATATTAATCAAAATAGGAGCCAAAATTATAGCAGGTACAAAGGACTACCTGGAGGCAGTCAAGGAAACAGCAGAGGCACCAACAAAACGCAGGGAGGACACCGATCTTAGAATTTAAACGGACATCACATCTCGCGCGCGCCCCGTCACGGGAAGTCTCAGTAAGAACATTCAAAATTAATCAAATTCGCTCAGTTTTAGAATTAAATACAAATGACCCAAATTTTATTTTAGTCCATATTGAAGACACACCTGTAAAATTATTAATAGATTCAGGGTCAAGAGTGTCAATTATTAAGAAAAAAATTGTAAAGGGGCATAGAATCCAAAATGGGGATATTGGGCGTTAAAAGCAATAACAGGTGCAACAGTGTCGTACTACGGCACAAGTAAAATTAAATTTGATTGCCAAAATTCTATTTTCCGACAAAAGATGGTAGTTGGCTCAGATAATTTAGATTTAGATGCAGATAGCTTGTTAGGTAGAGACTTCATTCGTAAATTCGACGTGCTCGTGTCGAGAGAGGATGTACGATTTAAAAACATACGTTTGAAATTGCTGAGCAACACTGACCTGGAATATATGGCCGCGATAGCGCGAGTCAATGTCATTGGGAGTGATGTCGCAACCCACGCCAATGACGTCATCGACAAGGCGGAGTGACGAGCAACAGTGTCTGATAAGCAAAACAACGCTCAGGCACGTATTCGGCGGGCAGCCATCACAAGTCGAGATAAGGACGTGGGAATTCAAAATATGGCGATGGACTTCCTTCATCAAGAAGAATCAGTCACACAAACTAGTGGATTGGTTATATTGAAGAGCGCCGTGAAGATTCCTCCAAATTCTGAATTCGTGTGTACTGCAGTCCAAGATCTGATCAATCCAGGACAAGATATCGTGGTGGTCATAACAAAAGCAGAAAAAGAGGTACCGGTGAAGTTGATGAATTTCACAAATCAAGAGCTTCTATTAGGGAAGAATATGGTAATCGGCAAATCGGCCGTACTTGAGAAGGGGAGCACTGGAAGTCAACAGGCTTCAATCGAGCAGCATTCGCCGACCACGTCAAAAGGACCAGTCGGGACAGCTGTAGTCGGGAAAAGGAAGCATTCTCAAGGGGTGAGCGCTGGAAATAAACAGGCTCAAAACGAGCAGCATTCGCCGACCACGTCAAAAGGACCAGTCGGGACAGCTGTAGTCGGGAAAAGGAAGCATTCTCAAGGGGTGAGCGCTGGAAATAAACAGGCTCAAATCGAGCAGCATTCGCCGACCACGTCAAAAGGACCAGTCGGGACAGCTGTAGTCGGGAAAAGAAAGAATTCTAAAAGGGTGAGCGCTGGAAATAAACAGGCTCAAATCGAGCAGCATTCGCCGACCACGTCAAAAGGACCAGTCGGGATAGCTGTAGTCAGATAAAGGAAGAATTCTCAAGCGGTGAGCGCTGGAAACAGACACGCTCAAAACAATAAAGAACAGCATCCGTCGACCATCTCAAGAAGAGGGCAACAAGTCGAGGCAGCTGACAATCCAAAGAAGAAGCGGGGACAAGCCAAGTCCCGGGAAGAAGTCCACAAGCCACGCCAGCTGTAAACAAAAACCAGCATGCAGTGTGCACTGTGGAGGTTCAAGGGAAGAAAGCCATTGAAGAGCAATGCAACTTGGATTATTTACCGGAAGAGGTAAAAAGTAAATTACTGAATTTACTGGTGAAATATGAAGATATTTTCCAATGGGAGGATACGAAGCTAGGGTGTACACATAAAGTAAAACACAGCATAATTACTGAAGATGTGCCGTTTATAGCTAAAGCACCGTACCGAGTTCCTCACAGCCAACAAGAGCCGTTAACTAAATAATTGAAGAAAATGTGAGAAGCAGGGGTAATAGGTCCGATTCACCATGGTCAGCACCAGTAGTCATCGTACCAAAGAAATCCGAAAACGGGGAAGAAAAAATAAGGATGTGTATCGACTTCAGGTGTCTGAACAAAGTAACAAAGAATGATTACTTTCCTGTGACCAACATGCAAGAAACCCTGGATCAGTTAGGAAATGCAAATCTATTCACTACCCTAGATTTGGCATCCGTCTACTGGCAAGTGCAACTAGAAGACCAAGACAAGGAGAAAACAGCATTCACTACAAATGGAGAGCATTATCAGTTCACGAAGATGGCTGGTATACCTGGATGACGTCATCGTGTTCAATGGGAATGGAGCAGACGAACATCTCGAACGACTCACGGAGGTTTTCAAGAGACTGAGACAGGCAAATCTTAAATTGCAACTCAGTAAATGCAATTTTTTGAAGACTGAAACGAAGTATTTAGACCACATAATAAATGAAGAGGGTGTTAAACTGAATCCAGACAAAATTACAGTCATACAAAATTATCCAAGGCCAAAATCAGTCAAGGAGATCAGAGCATTCTGCAGCCTAGTAGGATTCTACAGAAGATTTGTACAGGATTTCGCAAAAACATCGAAACCTCTCACAAAATTAACACAAAAAAGTGAGCCGTTCGTCTGGACCGAAGATTGCAAAAAAACATTAAACTCACTAAGGAATGACCTCTGTTCCGAGTCAGTCTTAGCCCATCCAGATTTCACCCAGGAATTCATCTTGTCCACCGATGCAAGCGGCAAAGCTATAAGTGTCATATTGAGTTAGAAATGCAATGGATACGAGAGGCCAATAGCTTTTGTAAGTCGTCAGTTAAACAAAGCTGAAGTAAATTACACTACCACCGAACAAGACTGTCTTGCGATAATCTGGGGTATAAAATACTATCGATGCTGCCAGTATGGAAGAAAATTCACAATAATAGCTGACCATCAACCACTAAAATGGCTATTTTCGATCAGCAATCCACAATCACGTTTGGCAAGATGGACGCTTACTCTCCAAGAATACGAGTATAAGATTGAACATAGAGCGGGGAAGAAGCATGTGAATGCAGACGTACTCTCAAGAATACCAATTAATGCTGTAGAAGTTGAAGAAACATACGAACCAATATGGGATATACACATGATAGCAAATAAACAACGCCAAGATGCAGCAGTGCAACAGCTCTCTAGTAAAGAAGAGTATTTCACGGATGACGAAGGGTTAATCTTCAAAGAAAAATCAAACAATGAGCGTCATCATCAACTCGTTGTACCAGTATCCATGAAATTCAAGGTAATGCACGATTGCCACAACCTGCCGTATGAGGGACATCAAGGGTTTGAGAAGACATACAGCCGAATCAAGGAAATTTTTTTTTGGAAAGCGATGGCTAAGGACATTGAAGACTATTGCAAGAAATGTTATTCATGCAATCAGAGGAAAACGTCACCGCATCACAAGCCTGTGCCACTTCAAAAGTTCAATGAAGTTAGTAGGCCAATGGAAAGAGTGTCAATGGATATTGTCGGTCCTTTAACAACAAGCATGAGAGGGAACAAGTACATCTTAACCTTCCAGGACCACTTCACGAAATATCCAGGAGCATTCGCTATACCGGACGAAAAGGCATCAACAATTTCGAAAATATTGTCACAAGAAATCATCTCAAGACACGGGGCTCCAAGACAACTGCTGACCGACCAAGACGCAAATTTCACTTCTGAAGTTTTTTAGAAGTAAAATATTTGGCGTCGAAAAACTACAAACAACTGCATACCGACCACAAACACATGGGATGATAGAGCAAAGTCATCGCGTCTTCAAGGACATTTTGTCTCATTTTGTGAATAGAGATCAAACCGACTGGGATGAATGGCTGCCATTCGGGCTACTGGCATACAGAAGTAGCAGGCATAATAGTACAAACGAGACACCATTTTTCCTAATGCACGGTCGTGATATGGAATTCCCGTATGACGACAACATAAGACCTCAGGATCTACGGTATGATTATACAGAAAATTATGCGTCAGAATTAAAGCAAAGGTTGCAAATTGCTTTCAATACAGTAAAGCAAAACATCAACAAGGCAACAGAGAAAACGTATAAACAATTTAACAAACACACCAAGTCAGCAGTCTACAAAATCGGTGATGCAGTATACTTGCATAACCCAGCAATGAATTTAGAACACCTAGTGCGCCACCAGAAGAACCCCCCACATACTATCAACACAACACAACAGAAGCCACACAAAAACAAAAGCCGATCGACCACTCAAAATTTTGACACTGGTCATTAATAGCCCTTAATCATGCCTCTCATTTGATAAGAAACACGACATATTTCAAACGATTTTATGCAAAAAAACAGTAGCCGATCGAGATTTCAATTTTTTAACATTTTTGTCTGCCAGTCTTTGAGAAAACATATCATTTAGTACCAACACGGCAAAAAAACAAAAGCCGATCGACCTGTCAAAATTTTGACACTGCTCACTGACAGCCTTTAACAATACTTCTCATTTGATACCAAACATGACATTTCTGACAATATTATGCAAAGAACAATAGCCGATGAAGTTTCTTGACATTTCTGCGAGGCATATAACAAATGTAAACCAAAGTCAGCACATAAATGAAGTCACTAGTATTTCCAAACTAATATACAATTGTTGAATAAATATTCGCTATAAGTAGGCAAGTGCAGAATAAGTATTATTAATAAATAAGTAGATCAGACCTCAATATATTTTGCTGACTTAGCTTTACATAGGTATATAATGGCCGACTGTACGATAGAGAGACAGTGAAGTCCAGGGCTCGTCCTATCGAACAGTCTCTCCACTCATATACCTTTTTTTTAACACGAATATATTTATTATACATAATAATCCGTTTTACTGAAAACATCCTTCCTCAATATCCTGTTCACTCTAAAACCTGAAGCAGAGACCCCGAGTAAATCAGCAGGAAGAAACAGCAGTAAGTAAACTCTTTATTTATTATAAATCATTTGGTTTTGCTACAAATTGTACCTCCAGCCTGGTAAGAACCCACTTTAATTATTATTTGCAAATTCGCCTCATAAAGGCGGGTTACACAAACGCTTTAATACATTACTCCTAATAACCTGTACCTATGGTATTGACATACGCCCATGTTTTCTGATAAAGTAAAAAAAACTCCCGGTATACAAACTTGTCACTCCATTCAACAACACATTACACGTAATCAATGAATCACTGTTCTCAAATACTAACACCTTGCATTTATCAACATTAAACAGCATATATTCATGTATTTTCAAACTACATAAATGGGCATGATTGACAAATAGTTTGGAGTATCTAATGTTACTTTAAACTTCTGTATTTGAAAGGGAATTTCATGCTAAAACATATGTAACTCAGAAACCTTTTGCCTTAAAATCGTGCTTTACAATAAATGAAATAGAATTTCATGCTGAATCTAAATTTTCAACACCTGTTATCTTATCATGAATCGTCTTATATTTGTATTGAATTGACACATCATAGTGAACACAAAATATGTTTTGTCTTATGGAAAGTGGCACCTGGGGCCTGTAGCAGCAATGATAAAGCAATAGATTAGTTGTTTTCCCACAAAAATATATTTTATATTGGAATAGATTTCGACTAAATATCAAAAATTGTCAATATTGATTTATGTAACTTTTCTATCAACAGAAAAATGTATTAGCACTATTTTCTTTTCCCCTTTTCTTACAGTATTTATTGTACTATTCTTAAATAAATTCTTACACATCGTAATGATCTACAATGATTCACAAACGCAAAAAAAATTATTCGTTTGTAAATTTTTTTTTTACTGTTTCATTTGATTTTTAAATAAAATGAATTAAATTAAATCACTTGTTCAAGTGCTATAAACGAAATAAAAGAGAATTTCATGTTGAATTCATATTCCTAATACCCGTTATTATATCTTTAACCATGTCAGTGTGGGAAAGGAAAATACGAAAAATGAGCCGATTTAAAAATGAACAAAACTATGAAATTTCGTATGATGTTATACGCCCGTATCTCGTGTACTTTTAGACTTAAAAAATTATGCTATAAATGGAAGAGAGACAATTTCATACTGAATTCAAATTCCCTATGCTCGTTATTGTATCTTTAACCGTGGCGGAGTGGGAAAAGATAATATGAAAAATGAGCAATTTAAAATTAAACAGAACTAAGAAAAGTTTGTATTACTTTAAACGTCCGTAGCTCGGGTACTTTCAGGCATAAAATACTGAATTCAAATTTCCTACATCTGTTATCATATCTTGACCTGTCTTGTGTTTGTACATAAATATTTTAATTGACACATGTCATAGAGTGAGATTTTTATATAAAATTGGATAACGGGGGCCTCTGTCCATAAAAAAAGAGCTATAGTTTTGTCATTTCGCCACAAAAATATATTTTACATGTGAATAGATTTGTACCAAATATCCGAAAATGTCGATTTTAAATTATGTTACTTTTCTGTCAATTGAAATATGTATTTACTCTGTTCTTTCTATATTTTCCTAAACATAAATGTTGTAGAATGCTAAAATGGATTCTTACCTTAGAATATGTCCCTGGAGTAAATACACACACACACACACGTAAGCACTTGGACGAGATGTATTATTTTTTAACTTTGTTGTGGTAACTGATTCAATTTGTTTTTTAATATGTCTCACTTGATTTTTAAATAAATTCGTTAAATCATATCTTCTGTTTAATTACTATACATGAAATGAAAGAAAATTTCATGATAAATTCAAGTTTTCAACACCTATGACAGTAATATTAACCGTGTCTGTGTGGGAAAAGACAGATAAGGAGGATCAAGAAAACAAAAAAAGTGTCAATTTGTTGAAGGACGAAGACGATATTAGTGTACATATTGCCAATAAATATATATTTTTATTATGACTATTTTTATTATTTTTATTATTAATTTTTATTATTATTATTATTTGTAATATTTTTAATATTATTTTTATTATTTATATTATTTACATTATTTTTATTATTTTTAAACTTTTAATATTATTATATTTATTTTTTATTATTTAGTATTATAATTATTTTTTTTATTTTTTTATTTTTATTTTTTTTAGTATTTTTATTATTTTTGTTACTTTTATTATTTTTTTATTATTTTAAATATTTTTTTTATTAATATTTTTATTATTAATATTTTTATTATTATTATATTAATATTATTTCAATTATTTTTATTTTTATTATTTTTATTTTTACTATTTTTATTATTTTTATTATTATTTTTATTTTTATTATATTTATTTTTATTATATTTATTTTTATTATTTATATTGTTATTATTATTTTTATTTTATTTTTATCATAATTATTTTTATTATTATTATTTTTATTATTTTTATTATTAATATTTTTATTATTAATATTTTTTTTATTTTTATTATATTTTTATTATTTTTATTATTATTTTTATTATTATTATTTTTATTATTATTTTTATTATTATTATTTTTTTATTATTGTTATTATTCTTATTATTTTTATTACTTTTAATATTATTATTATTTTTATTTATATTATTTAGTATTATAATTATTTTTATAATTTTTTTATTTTTATTATTTTTAGTATTTCTATTATTTTTGTTACTTTTATTATTTTTCCTATTTTTATTATTTTCATTATTATTATTATTATTATTATTGATAAGAATTATTTGCGACCAACCGTAACATATTTAAACAGAAGTAGGGCCGACGACCCAACGGCCTACTTCTGTTTAAATATTATTATTTTTATTATTAATACTTTTATTATTAATATTTTTATTATTATTTTTATCATTTTTATTTTTATTATTTTTATTATATTTTTATTATTATTTTTATTATTATTTTTAATATTATTTTAATTATTTTCTTATTATTTTCATTATTACTATTTTTATTATTATTTTTATTATTTTTATTTTTATTATATTTATTTTTATTATTTTCATTTTATTATTTTTGTTATTTTTATTAATATTTTTTTATTTTCACTATTATTTTTATTATGATTATTTTTATTATTTTTATTATTATTTTTGTTATTTTTATTATTCTTATTTTTATTATTATTATTGTTATTATTTATATTATTTTTATTAATTTTATTATTATTAATATTATTTTTATTATTGTTTTTATTACTTTTATTATTATTTTTATTATTGATTCCGTAATAATCTAACAACTAGGGCGGTTTCTCATATCGTAAGACAGTCGACGGTATGGAAAAGGGCTTACATACTTCATTACTATGTGTGATCTATCAAAGGCATTCGACTGTGTCCCTCATGATATACTACTTGAAAAGCTCAGTCATTATGGTATATCCGGAAACTATCTTAACTTATTCAGATCGTATCTATCGAACAAAAAGCAATATGTCTATTATGGAAATAAAATGTCACAGTTTAAGAGAATTAAACATGGAATTCCACAAGGTTCTATCCGTGGCCCTATCCTCTTTATAATCTTTGATAATGACTTTCCGTCCTTCATTGCTCCAGTTCATTCTGTACTTTTTGCAGATGACACGACACTAATTGCATCACTTAAATCGATTTTATCACTGAAAGAAATTACTATTACAAATTTGAAGAGAGCTGAAGCTTGGTTTGCAGTAAATAAATTAAAATTATAAACAACGAGAAGACGCAACAAATAATAGTATCTTCAAATCCAAGTGCAAGGACAGGTAATTCTGTAAAAATATTAGGTTTTCTAATAGATAACGGTATAACATGGTTTGATCATGTTGAGAGTTTACTTACAAAGCTCGCCAGTATAAATTTTCTTTTACGAAAGTTAAAACAATGCTTAAATTTAGAGATACTAATTTCGTCGTATTTTTGCCTTTTTCATTCAATAATCTGTTATAGGATTATTCTATGGGGTAATTCTTCCCATGCAGACAAAATTTTCAAGCTTCAAAAACAAGCTATTAGACTTAAAAGGTGTCGGTGCTAGGAAACACTGCCAGCCTTTATTCAAAGATTTTAAAATTATGCCACTGCCTTGCGTATTTATATATTTTACTTTGTTAGAAATTCATATTAATGTTCACAATTTTCCATTAGTTTCTAACTCTCATAACTACAACACTAGAAATGCTCATTTAATTCAAGTACCCAGATTTAGATTAGTTCGATCTCAGAGAAATTCTTTAACTATTAATTTATATAATACCAGCATCAATTAAGACATTAAATTATAATATTTATAAACCTAAAAAAGAAATTTTTGACAAAACATTGTTTTTACAGTCTAGATGAATATCTGACCGTCATTGCTGATGCAGACACTAGTAATTCATTATTATTAATGTAACATTAATTTATTATTATTATTTTGATTTGCCATAAACAACTTGTAATTGTATTAATGGTCAAATAAATATGAATATGAATATGAATATTTTTATTACTTTTATTATTATTATTATTTTTATTATTTTTGTTATTGCTATAATTATTTTATTATTATTATTATTTTTATTATAAATATTGTTATTTTTATTATTCATTATTTTTATTATCATTATTTTTATTATTATTAACATTATTATTATTATTACCATTATACTTATTATTATTATTTTTATTATTACTACATGTTTGTATTATTATTATTTTCTTATTATTGTTTTAATTAATTTCTTTTTATTTTTATTATTTTTAATATTATTATTTTTAATATTATTGTTATTATTTTTATTATTAGTTTTTATTATTTTTATTACTTTTATTACTTCTATTATTTATATTATTATTATTATTAATATTTTTATAATTATTAATACTATTTTTCATATTATTATTATTATTTTTATTTTTTTTATAACTTACTATTATTTTTTTTTTATTATATTTATTTTTATTTTTGTTAGTTTTATTATTTGTATTATTTTTATTATTTTCATTAGTTTTATTATATTTATTATTTTTATTATATTTATTAATTTTATCACATTATTATTATAATTTTTATTATTATTTTTGTTATCATTTTTAATATTATTTTTATTAATTTTATTATTATTATATTTATTATTACTTGTTTTATTATTCTTATTTTATTATTTTTATTATTTTTTTATTATTTTTATTATTATTATTTTTATTATTTACATTATTTTTATTAAATTTAATATTATTATTATTATTATTTTTATTATTATTATTTTAATTATTTACTTTATTTTTATTATTTTTATTACATTTAATATTATTTTTTTTTATTATTATTATTTTTACTATTATTTATATTATTAATATTTTTATTATATTTATTATTATTTTTATTTTTATTATTTTTATTATTATTTGTTTTATTATTTTTATTTTATTATTCTTTTATTATTTTTATTATTTACATTATTTTTATTATTTTTATTACATTTAATATTATTATTATTATTTTTTATTATTTACATTATTTTTATTACATATAATATTATTATTATTTTTATTATTATTATTATTATTTTTATTATCATTATTTTTATTATTAGTTATATTATTAATATTTTTATTATTTTTATTATTATTTTTATTATAATTATTTTTATAGGTACATTTCGAACGCCAATATCTACATGAGGTCTCGCGGCCGTGTGCCTGAGTGTCTGGTCGCGAATCTGGGGACCAGGGTTCGATCCCGACCGACGCCAAAAATTACATCGAATTTTAATGGCACAAATTTGACCCCTGTGGCCCACTCTCCACGCCAGCTATGAGTGCCCGTGAGGTGACGCCTGGTAAGCGCCCACACGGTACAAATATTCCATCATTACCGATATCTGTATACAAGGCAGATTGGCACACGCAGCAATGTGTAATATGCCGTGATGGAATATTTATTTATTTATTTTTGTATTATTTTATTATTATTAATATTTTTATTATTATTTTTAATATTATTAGTTATTTTTTTATTATTATTTTTATAATTTTATATTATTATAATTTTCATTTTTATTATTTTTATTATTATTGGTATTAATTTTATTATTTTTATTATTTTTATTAGTTTTTTAATTTTTAATATTTTTATTATTATAATTAATATTATTATTTTAATATATATATTTTTTTTTATATTATTTAATATTTTTATTATATTTATTATTTTATTATATTTATTATTATTTTTATTTTCATTATTATTTTTTAATAGTTTTATTTTTCTGTATTATTTTTATTTTTATTACTTTTATTAATTTTATTATTAATATTTTTGTTTCACCATTATTATAATTTTTATTAATTATTATTATTTTTTATATTTATTATTATTTTTATAATTATAATTTTATTTATATTATTATTTTTATTATAATTATTATTATTATTTTTATTACTTTTATTATTAATTTTATTATTTTTATTATTATTATTATTTTTATTATTATAAAATTTATTATTATTTTATTATCTTTATTATTTTTATAATTTTATTTATATTATTATTATTTTTATTATTATTATTTTTATTACTTTTATTATTATTCTTTCTTATTATTTTTTATTAAATTTAATTTTTATTATTATATTTATTACTTAGATTATTATTATTTTTATTATTATTATTTTTATAATTTTTATTATTATTTGTATACTCCAAAATGACCATCATTATAGTTGACTAAGTCAACCAAATTAGGCATATTGCTGGTGTGAAAATAATAGAAATTTTAAATGGTATTGAGCACACTTCCAATAATCTTTTTGTTACTTTTATTACTTTTATTTTTTTTATTATTAATATTTTTGTTTCATTATTATAATTTTTATTTATTATTATTATTATGTTTATTATTATTTTTTAGTTTTATTATTTTTATAATTATAATTTTATATATATTGTTATTATTATTTTTATTATTATTATTATTATTATTTTTATTACTTTTATTATTAATTTTATTATTATTTCTTATTATTATTATTATAATTTTTTTATTATATCTGTTACTATTTTTATTGTTTTTATCATTGCTATTAATTTTTTATTATTTTTATTTTTTTTTCATTTAATTTTTATTATAATTATTATTATTTTTATTATTTATAATAGTCCTAATATTATTTTTATTATTTTATTTTTATTATTTTTATTATTTTTATATTTGTATTATTATTTTTATTATTATTAAATTTATTATTATTTTTAGTATTTTTACCATTTTTATTAGTTTTTTTATTATTACTTTTAATAATTTTATTATTTTTTTATTTTTATTACTATTATAATAGGTATTATGTTTAATAATATTATTATTTTTATTTTTTAATTTTAATATTTTTATTATTCTTATTAGTATTTTTATTTTTTTAATTTCAATTATTATTTTTATTATTATTATTATTAATTTTATCATTATTTTTATTATTACTAGTTTGTTATTTTTATTAATATTGTTTATTATTATCATTTTTGTATTTTTTATTATTATTTGTATTATTTTTTTATTTTAATTGATTTTATTATTTTTTTATTATTACTTTTCTTATTTTTATAGTTTATTATTATTATAATTTTTATTGTTTATTATTATTGTTATTATTATTATTATTATATTTAACATTATCATTATTTTTATTATTTTTTTATTTTCAGTTTTTTTTCTATTTTTGTTTTTTATATTTTTGTTATTACTTTTACTGTTTTTATTATTTTTATGATTATTATTTTTATAAATTTTATTTTTTAAATAATTTTTATTATTATATATTACTTTTTTATTATTCTTGTTATTTTTAATATTATTATTTTTATTACATTTATTATTATTTTTATTATTACTATTTTTATTATTTTTATTAATATTGTTTCTTATTTGTATTTTTGTTATTGTTTTTATAATTTTATTATTGTTTTTATTTTTTTTTATTATTTTTGTTATTTTTATTATTATTATTTATTTTATTACTTTTATTAAAATTTTTATTATTTTTATTATTTTTATGATTTTTATTTTTATTACTTTTTTTATTATTTTTATTATTTTCATTTTAACCGTTATTATTATTATTTTTATTATTAATATTATTTTTATTAGTTTTATTTTTTTTATTACTTTTATTATGTTTATTATTATTATAATTTTTATTATGTTTAATATTATTTTTATTGTTTTTATTATTTTTAATATTTTTATTATTTTTTTATTTTTATTTTTATTACTTTTATTATCATTTTTTTTATAATTTTTGTATTTATTATTTTTATTATTTTTTTTATTAATTTTATTATTTGTGTTATTATTATTTTTATTTTAATATTTTTTTATTATTATTATTATTTTTATTATTAATATTTTTTTAGTATTATATTTTACATCGCATTTTAATGGCACAAAATTGACCCCTGTGGCGCACTCTCCACGCCAGCAATGAGTGCCCGTGAGGTGACGTCTGGTCAGCCCCCGCACGGTACAAAATTCCATCATTACCGATATCTGTGTTTGAAGCAGATTGGCACACCCAGCAATGGGTAATACGCCGTGATGAAATATTTTTTTTTTATTTTTTTTTATTTTTAATATTTTTATTAGTTTTAATATTGTATTATTTTTATTTTTTTTTTATTTTATTATTATTATTATTTTTAGTTATTATGATTATATTTTTATTATCAGCATTTTTTTTATTATTTTTATTATTCTTATTATTTTTATTTTTATTATTATTTTTATTATAATTTTTTTTAAATTATTTTTTTATTATTATTTTTATTATTTTAATTATTATATTTACTTTTATTTTTTATTAATATTTTTATTATTATTATTAAAATTTTTAGTATAACTATTTTTTTTATTTTTATTATTATTATTTTTATTATTTTTTATATTATTTTTATTTATATTGTTTTTATTATTTTTATTATTATTACTAATATTATTTTAATTTTATTTTTATTTTATTATTTTTATTATTTTTATTAGTTTTATTATTTTTGTTATTTTTATTATTATTGTTTTTATTATTTCCTTTATTATTATTTTTATTATTATTTTTATTATTATTTTTATTATTTATATTATTTTTATTACTTTTATTATTTATTTATTACTAATATTATTCTCTTTTTTATTATTTTTTATTATATTTAATTTTTATTATTATATTTATTATTTAGATTATTATTATTTTTATTATTATTTTTATTATTATTTTTATAATTTTTATTATTATTTGTATACTCCAAAATGACATCATCATTATAGTTGACTAAGTCAACCAAATTAGGCATATTGCTGGTGTGAAAATAACAATAGAAATTTTAAATGGTATTGAGCACACTTCCAATAATCATTTTAATACTCATTAAAAACATCATTATCCGGGACTAAGTTAACCAACAAAGAATGTCCAGTTGCTAGTTTTAGAATAACAATATAAATTTTAATAACAATAATTTTCAAATTATTAAAAAATCTTTCAGAACTCATATTTTAATTAAAATGATACAACGTTTTTAGTTTTATTTATGTTTATTTATTTAAATACCGACGTTACGGCAGTATTAACTACTGCCTTCTTAAGGGAATGAACAACAAATCAACAAATTTATAAATAAATAAGTAATAACAAAAACATTAGCAACAGGTAACCAAGGTGACAATTACAACATATTTAATATAGGAAGCCATGCACGGCTAAGAACTGGACCGTCACAATGATTGAGATTATTACTCTTGGTTTTGAAAATCTCAATGGCTTCTCTAATTAACCTGTTGTTTAGGTGTGTTGGTCTCGCAAGTATTTTTGTTTTTTCGAATTTTATACGGTGGAATTCTTCTAGGGCATGTTCTGCAACTGAAGATTTTTCTGGCTGATTCAATCTGACTGAACGCTGGTGTTCATTCAATCTTGTAGAAATGGTTCTACCAGTCTGGCTAATGTAAACTTTCCCGCAGACACATGAAATGTGGTAAATCCCTGATGACTGAAGAGGGATGACGTCTTTAACTTGTCTCAACATACGTCGAATTGTAATATATGGAGAAAATGAAATCTTCATGTTATTCTTACGAAGAATTCTACCAATCTTGTCCGTGATATTTTTGACATAAGGAAGTGAAGCAAACAATACGTCTCTTTCATTAGCATTGTTAATAGGTCTTTTCGGTTTAAGGCATTTTTCGGTAGATGATTTAGAAAAACCATTCTTCATAAAAATATTCTTAATTTCTTTCATTTCTTCTTCCAATTTCTCTGAATGACAAATTTCTGAAGCTCTTCTCATTAGGCATTTAATTGTACCATATTTCTGAGAAGAATGATGATGTGAATTGGCATTAATATATTGATTAGTGTGCGTAGGCTTCCTGTAGACTGAATGTAGTAAAGAACCATCTTTTTTTCTCTCTAGGAACACATCCAGGAAGGGAATAATGCCATTTTCTTCAACTTCTACGGTGAAATTAATATTTTTATGGATGTTATTCAAATGGTTTAAGAAAATTGATAAGTTTTAACGTCCATGGAACCAAATAGCGAAGACATCATTAGCATAACGTAACCATAATGAAGGTTTCATCGTAGTAGAATCCAAAGCTAACTCTTCAAAGGACTCCATATAATAATTAGCTATGGAAGGAGACAGTGGATTGCCCATTGCAACATCATCAGCTTGTTTGTAGAATTCGTTCTTAAAAATGAAGAAGCTTGACGTTAAACAATGTCGAAAAAGTTTCAATATCTTCTGAAAAATTCTTTTCAACCAACTTCAGGGTGTCTCTGATGGGGATCTTTGTAAATAATGACGTAACATCAAAGCTCACTAGAAGATCTTCTGATGAGATATGTTTGTTCTTTATAATTTCAATAAAATGTTTGGAATTCTTCACATTGGATGATCAATTTCCAATGTATGGTCTTATAAGATTATCTAAATATTTAGATAAATCGTAAGTGCAAGAATTAATACAATTTACAATTGGGCGTAGGGTTACATCTTTCTTATGTACTTTCGGTAAGCCATAAAATCTTGGAACATATGGAACATATCTTGAGGAATAAGTGTCTTGATAATATCTTTATCTAAGCTTGATTGTTTTAATAATTTGGTTGTTTGATATTTTATCGTGCCTAAGGGATTTTTCTTCACTTTTAGGTAAGCAGGATCTTCTAATATAAGGTTGGCTTTACGCATATAATCATCTTTATTCATGACCACTGTTGCTTTTCCTTTATCTGCAGGTAAAATAATCAAATCTTCATTATTTCGTAATTTCTTTAGTGTTCTAAGTTCATTTTTCGGTAGGTTGTTCTTTGGAGGCCGTAACTTCTTCAAATTTTTTGCAGTCTCTACTCGAACTTCTTCAGCCTCTTCTTCTGGTAACTTTTGAACAGCAGATTCGACAGCAGTCACAATGTCTTCAACAGGAATAGGTTGTGGAGTAATGGCGAAATACAATCCTTTAGACAAAACAGACAAAGCAGAATCCGAAAGCAACTCATTGCTTAAATTTATTACTAATTTATTTATCTCAAATGTGTTAGATGTCTATTTTGGATGTTGTTTATTGTAAAGCCTGTCAAATTTAGATTTTTGCTTACTCACCGAATCATGTAGGTTTTTGTTTCTTCTTTGAATTATCTCATTCAAGGTAGCCCAATGTTCTTCATCCATATAAATCAGGGAAAAGATTATTTCATTGCGACGTCCATCTAGAGAAGCAAGTTCTTTACGAATATAACGTATACGCTTTTTCAAAAGGATTTTGCTAGAATTATCCAGTATACGTTGATAACTGTCAAAATGACACTTGAGACGAAGAAAATTAGGAATGACGGTTTTATCCCTGCATCTCTTCAAAAATACAAGGTCACAAAGTCTACACGTCTTCTTTCTGCTAATGTTCTCGTAGATCTTGATTTTCTTAAAAATATCCTCACCATAGATTTTGAAGAAGTTACGGCCTCCAAAGAACAACCTACCGAAAAATGAACTTAGAGCACTAAAGGAATTACGAAATAATGAAGATTTGATTATTTTACCTGCAGATAAAGGGAAAGCAACAGTGGCCATGAATAAAGATGATTATATTCGTAAAGCCAACCTTATATTAGAAGATCCTGCTTACCTAAAAGTGAAGAAAAATCCCTTAGGCACGATAAAATATCAAACAACCAAATTATTAAAACAATCAAGCTTAGATAAAGATATTATCAAGAAACTTATTCCTCAAGACCCATATGTTCCAAGATTTTATGGCTTACCGAAAGTACATAAGCAAGATGTACCCCTACGCCCAATTGTAAATTGTATTAATTCTTGCACTTACGATTTATCTAAATATTTAGATAATCTTATAAGACCATACATTGGAAATTGATCATCCTATGTGAAGAATTCCAAACATTTTATTGAAATTATAAAGAACAAACATATCTCATCAGAAGATCTTCTAGTGAGCTTTGATGTTATGTCATTATTTACAAAGATCCCCATCAGAGACACCCTGAAGCTGGTTGAAAAGAATTTTTCAGAAGATATTGTGAAACTTGGTCGCCATTGTTTAATGTCAAGCTTCTTCATTTTTAAGAACGAATTCTACAAACAAGTTGATGGTGTTGTAATGGGCAATCCTCTGTCTCCTTCCATAGCTAATTATTATATGGAGTCCTTTGAAGAGTTAGTGTTGGATTTTATGAGAAACACTTTATTTTATTTTCTTTAGTTGAAAGAACATTTATTATTAAAGATAAGGATACAGAAATACTTAAAAGAACAAAACTGAATAAATCTGAATTTTTCCTACAGAAAAACAATCGCTAATTATTATTTTTTTGTTCTTTTAAGTATTTCTGTAATCTTATCTTTAATAATAAATGTTCTTTCAACTAAAGAAAATGAAATAAAGTGTTTTCTCTTTTTCATAAAATCCAACATCCGGCGACCGTGACAGGACGAAAAAAGGACAATGGATCGAGCAAAAAAAGCACGTGGGACCGCGCAGAATTCATTCACGAAGATGTCTAACCAGATCAAGGCGTTGCTGAAAGAAGAGGAAAAGGACATTCGTGAAAAGGTACAGTGATATTTTAGAATTAGATTCTGAAATAAATAATTGGTTATTAGATTACAATAACATAACTGAAAAGCAGTTAGAGGAAGAACAAGATGTAACAGACCAGTACGCTTTAAATTATTCCAGAATAAAAACTGCTATGTCAGAGTTAGAAGAAGATAAAGTTTTAGTGGTTGCTGGAAGTGACAAAGGCGTTACACAAATAACAAGCATCTGCAATCCAAGACGTTCTTTCAATCTATCTCAACTAGAGCTGAAGAAGTTTAATGGGGACATCAAAGAATGGCTTCAATTTTGGACACAGTTCAAGAAAATAGACAAAGATGAGACCATCGGAGCAGGTGACAAGTTCCAATATCTCTTACAAGCTACTGTCGCGGGGTCAAAGGCTAGAGAATTAGTTGAAAGTTTTTCTGCAACTGAAAGTAATTATCCAAAAGTTATTACTGCTCTTAAGTCTAGATATGGTAGAGAAGATTTATTGGTTGAAGTCTATGTAAGAGAATTGTTGAGTTTAGTTTTAGAAAATACTCTCTCATCAAATAAAATATCTCTAGTCTCTCTTTATGATAAACTTGAGTGCCACTTAAGAGCACTAGAGACATTTAATGTTACTACTGAAAAATGTGCATCCATGTTTGCCTGAAGATGTTTTACGTATGTGGCAAAGAAATAGTGAAAACTCTTCAAAAAATCGATTGGATCAACTAATGCAGTATATTTCAGCTGAAGTTGCAAATGAACAAAAGGTGACTTTAGCTAAATCTAGTTTTGGAGTTACAACTGCCAGGAATATTAAGAAGAAAGAACGCTGTTTCAAGCATGTGAGTTCTATTACGGAAGAATTACCTACTGCGGCTGGTTTGTTAACAACCGCAAAAAAGGAACAAAGTAAAGGTTGTATTTTTTGCAGTGGCAGTCATAGGACTACCGACTGTTTTAAAGCTCAAAAGATGTCATTAGTAGAAAAACAAAAATTGCTAGAGAAAAAGAATTGTTGTTATCTTTGTTTTAGGCTAGGGCATCCTGCAAGACATTGTAGAGACAGACCGAGATGCATAGTATGCAAGAAAGAACACAATGTCATAATATGTGATAATATACCACATGTTCCTGAAAATAAAAAAGAAAATATTCAGTCACAAGAGGTGCAAGGTAAGGAAAAGAAAGGTCAGGCACAGGATAATGCTCTGCCAAGCTTCTCAAGTACTCCCGATGTATTGCTACAAAATTTGCTAGTTAGAGTAAGAGGTAATGGAGTAATTGATACTGCACGTGCTATAATTGATTCAGGTTCACAACGTTCCTACGTTCTGAAAGAAACAGCTGAAAGATTCAAATTTAAACCTAAAAGAGAAGAACATATTCGGCACTCTCATTTTGGTGGTACAACTACTAACATTTGTAATCACAATGTGTTTAATTTATATCTGTCCAATCTTGGTTTTGAAGTTTTAGATCGAGATGTTATTTGTAGCCGGATTCCACCTCTGAAACCAGGACCTTGGATACAGGAACTGAAAAGTAATAATATCAAATTAACAGATATGCAAGAACGACCGATAGAAATACTAATTGGGGCTGATGTTCTAGGAAAATTGCTTACCGGTGGTACAAAATTCTTGATTGCGGACTAGTTGCTGTTGAAACTAGACTTGGATGGACATTAATGGGGAAAATTCCAAATCAACAAAATAAAGAAAGCTCAGCGCTAGTTGTTACATCGATGTTAACCACAGAAGCTAATATATCAGACCTATGGAAACTTGATATTTTGGGTATCAGTGATCCGATAGAGAAGAAAACGAAAGACGAGTTACATTTAGCAACAGTGGAACATTTTCTCAAGACAGTTAAAGTTAATGAGGAGAACAGATTTGAAGTTCATCTGCCTTGGACTGAAAACCATATTCCACTGCCTAGCAATTATAATCTTGCACAAAAACGATTGAATAACACGGTAAAAAAGATAAAAGCTGACAACTTATATGAAGAATATCAAAAGGTATTTGATAACTGGATACAGGAAGATATAATCGAAGAAGTACCTGAAAAGTAACTTGATAAGCCGGGACATTATTTACCACATCGACCCGTTGTGAAGGAAGGCAGTACTACCAGGATTCGTCCTGTATTCGATGCTTCCGCAAAAGAAAAACAAAGCCCAACGTTAAACAATTGTCTAGAGAAAAGTACTAATCTAATAGATCTAATTCCTTCTATTTTATTATGTTTTAGATTAAAAAAGATAGGTGTTATAGCAGACATTAGAAAAGCTTTCTTACAGATCAGCTTATTCCCTAACGACAGAGTTTTTCTCAAATTTTTCTGGTTTGATACAGAAGAAAATCTTAAAGTTTATCGACACTGTAGAGTAGTATTTGGTGTTTCGTCAAGTCCATTTTTATTGGGTGCAGTATTAAAATACCATCTCAATTCTGTTTTGGCACAATGTGAGAAAAAACAATTATCGTTTAACAAGGAGATAGTAATAAAATTAATGGAAAGCTTCTACGTAGACAATTGTGTAACTAGCGTAGATACTTGGCAAGATTTAAAACAATTTATAGAAAAAGCGACGGCAATATTGAATATTAGAAAATTTGAACTTAGAGGATGGAAATATACTAACCTCAAACCTATCCAGAAGAAGAAAATATGTCTAAAGTGCTAGGTTTGTTGTGGAATAGGCAAAATGATACGTTAGAAATTAACTTGGAAAATTTAAAATCACCAGATTTAGAAAAAAATACAAAACGAACCATTTTGTCTGTGGCGTATAAAGTTTTTGATCCTGTATGAGTAACAAGTTGTGTTACTCTTTTACCAAAATTACTTCTGCAACAAACTTGCGATTTGAAAGTAAATTGGGACCAAGAAGTAAATGAAGATATCAAGTCTCAATTTTTAAATTGAGTAAGTGAATTGTCATACTTATCTGACATAAAAATCCCTAGATAGTTAATAGGAGCAAACAGTATTAATAACTTGACTCTTCATATATTTTGTGATGCCAGTAAGCTCTCGTATGCAACGGTTGCAGTTTTAAGAGCCGAAACAGATAATGTTCAAGTTCAGTTGATACAAGCGAAGACTAGGGTATCTCCTATAAGTAAATCTAAAAAAAAGAGATCTATTCCGAGATTAGAGCTGTTAGCAGCTACAATTGGAGCGAGACTATATTCTTCCATAGTAACTGAGTTGAGTACATACAATTTGAAGACATTTTTTTGGTGTGATGCTACTACGGTCCTAGCATGGATAAATCGAGCCGAACAATGGGACGTATTCGTAGCAAATAGAGTTAATGAAATTAGACAACTTACCTCAGGTTGTGAGTGGCGTCATGTACCGGGAGCACTGAACCCAGCTGACTTACCTAGTAAAACTGGTAAAACAGGTAAAACTGACTGGTACTATGTATATTTTTTGAAATATAGACGGATTATTAGTTTAATTGTTTGGCTATTACGATTAAAAAATAATATGTTAAATAAACAGGAGCAATGAAGCGGCGATCTCTCTGCCGAAGAAATCATTAAAGCTGAAATTAAACTAATTTATTTAGTCCAACAAGATTCATTTACAGGAGTAAATGATGCAAAGTTAGCAAGTTTGTGTCCACATGTAGACGGAGACGGTATCATTCATTTGACGACAAAGATTTCAAATCGTGATGATATTTATAACTTCTGTTATCCAGTAGTTCTACCAAATCATACGCAGTTATATCTAGATGATTATGTGCTTACATTGCGAATCGTCTCATGCAGATGTGGAGATGATGATGACTATAGTAAGGAAAGAATATTGGATCCTAGGTGGTAGGCGTATTATAAGATCAGTCCTAAATAAATGTCAAAGTTGCAAAAGACAGAAAGCGAAAAGAATAGAAGTTGTACCAACATGTTTACCGGAAGACAGAGTGAAGGATGCTAAAGTTTTTGATATTGTTGGAATGGATCTAGCCGGACCCTTATATGTAAAAAGCGACGAAGGAAAATCGAACAAAAAAGTATGGATATGTTTATATACTTGCGCTATTTATAAAGCTGTACATCTAGAATTAATCTCATCTTTATCAACTGATCGGTTCCTACAAGGTTTTAGAAAGTTTATTAGTAGAAGAGGCCGACCGTCCATAATCTATAGTGAAAATGGCTCTAATTTTATAGGAGCGGCGAATGCGTTCAAGAATCTGGATTGGGTTGAAATTAATAAATATAGTACTGTTAGAAAAATAAAATGGAAGTTTAATCCTCCTACAGAAGCATGGTGGTGAGGCTGGTGGGAAAAACTAGTTGGTATAATAAAAAGTTTCTTCGCCGAGTACTCGGAAGAGATGCAAGCAGTATTATGTGACTGCGAATCTGTCATTAATCAGCGGCCACTGACATACGTCACTAATGATCCACACGATCTAGTACGTTTAACTCCAGAAATGTTTTTAAAAGATTTAGATGAATGTGTACATGATATTGACCTAATAGAAAAATATGACCCAAACCAAAAATTACGTTACCGACAAAAATTGAGAGAAGCTTTACAGCGTCGTTTTCATGATGAATACTTAGGACAAATGATGCTGCATTATAATAGTGACAAGCATCCAAAGAAAATAAATATTGGTGACATAGTGTTAGTTGGAAAAGATCGAACCAAGCGAATCAACTGGCCTATCGCAAAGGTTGAAGAGCTTATACCTGGGCGTGATGGAGAAGTGCGTTTGGTTAGATTGAAGACGACGAGCGGAGAACTACTCCGTCCAGTGCAGAGACTCTATCCGTTGGAGTTAGACTGTTGCAGGAAAAATGAAGATAATCTTCAACCAAGTGATCTAAGTGAAAGTGTCGCGAGTGATTTGAAAACACCCATGTGCAAAGCAAAGCATAGTGATAGTTTCGAATTTTCACGTCGTGGCAGACGAATCAAGAAACCAAATAAACTTAATCTGTGATTTAGATAATTGTAAACTATGTACAATTTCTATAATTTGTGAGTATACTTAAATTATTTTAAGTACACTCAGGTGGGAGGATTCTACTACGATGAAACATTCATTATGGTTACGGTATGCTGATGATGTCTTCGCTATTTAGCCCCATGGACGTCAAACCTTATCAGTTTTCTTAAACCATTTGAATAACATCCATGACAATATTAAGTTTACCGTAGAAGTTGAAGAAAATGGCATTATTCTCTTCCTGGATGTGTTACTAGAGAGAAAAGAAGATGGTTCTTTACTACATTCAGTCTACAGGAAGCCTACGCACACTAATCAATATATTAATGCCAATTCACATCATCATCCTTCTCATAAATATGGTACAATTAAATGCCTAATGAGAAGAGCTTCAGAAAATTGTCATTCAGAGAAATTGGAAGAAGAAATGAAAGAAATTAAGAATATTTTTATGAAGAATGGTTTTCTAAATCAACTATCGAAAAATGCCTTAAACCGAAAAGACCTATTAACAATGCTAATGAAACAGACGTATTGTTTGCTTCACTTCCTTATGTCAAAAATATCACGGACAAGATTGGTAGAATTCTTCGTAAGAAGACCATGAAGATTTTGTTTTCTCCATATATTACATGACGTCATCCCTCTTCAGTCATCAGGGATTTATCAGATTCCATGTGTCTGCGGGAAAGTTTACATTAGCCAGACTGGTAGAATCATTTCTAGGAGATTGAATGAACATCAGCTTTTGATCAGATTGAACCAGCCAGAAAAATCTTCAGTTGCAGAGCATGCCCTGGAAGAATTCCACCGTATAAAATTCGAAGAAACAAAAATACTGGCGAGACCATCACACCTAAACAACAGGTTAATTAGAGAAGCCATTGAGATTTTCAAAACCAAGAGTAATAATCTCAATCAGAGTAACGGTCTAAATCTTAGTCGTGCATGGCTTCCTATATCAAATATATTGTAATTGTCACCTTGGTTACCTATTGCTAATGTTTTTGTTATTATTTATTTATAAATTTGTTGATTTGTTGTTCATTCCCTGAAGAAGACAGTAGTTAATACTGCCGAAACGTCGGTATTTAAATAAATAAACAGAAATAAAACTAAAAAAGGTTGTATCAATAATTTTCAATACTAATGAACAATTTTTTCGTGAATTTTGAGAGAATATTTTTTATATTTATTTAATACTCAATAACGACATCATCATTGTTATCGATGTCTAATGCCCGCTTGCATCAATATTTTAATTAATAGTATAACAAAAATTAAATTAAAATAGACAATTTTTGGGCGTATAACGTAATGCATTTTATACTTACACAATATTACCTGTAATTTAATTTATGTTTACTGTCCAATTATAATATTGGTATAACCGGGAATTAGTCGACCAAAATAGCAAGCAGATCTACTATAATTTAAAAAAAAACAATATACATTTTAATAAAAATAATATACACTTTAATAAAAATAATATTAAATGCTTTTGAACAAATTAGCAAAATAACATTTAAAATACAAAAAGAAAACAAATTTAAATTAATAAACACACTTAACGGCAGCTTAAATCAACAATACTCCATAATAAGATCGTCAATATCGTTTAGGATTTCATCAGAATCAAACGTGTCGTCCTTATTTTTATCTTTTTTTTCACTCTCTTCTATTAAATACTCGAGCTGCTCCATTTCGTTCAAAATCTCTCTGACCGTCTTCTTCTCATCCAATGTTTCAACTAAGTTTGCTATCAAACTTTCGTCGTCAAGTTGTCTGCTCGACAAGCCAGAAGAGCTGCCTAGGGAGTATACCCTAACGCGTACGTCAGAATTCAAAAACGCCACATGGATAAGACGACGCACTTCACGGAAGTCCATTTTGTCATGTCCACACGTTATGCGCGGCATAGCTATCTGGCTGATATTCAGTGCTTCACAAGTAGTGCGGAGCTGCACCAGCGCGCGATAGATACTGATGTACGCCGGACGTTTAGAGAAGGTTCGCTTAGTAACTAGATGGAATATGAAGCGGCCCTTTATTTCTTCATCGACATGGAAGCATGTTGCTACAGTTCCAATAGTACACTTCTGATTTCGAATAAAATCAATTTGATTAAAGCGATATCTAAAAAAAATAAGTAACACGTTAGTTTACATATTGATAAAAGTGCAAGATTGTTTGATCCATGATACATGGATTCATAATCCGACTTTAGCAGTATTGTGCATTATTCAAATTCAACATGTAGAATAGTACCTTAAATCTATTTATAGAGCAAGATACATATAAATAATGTGAATATGACTATTAAATTTAATAAATTTGAGACAGTACAAGGACTCTTTAATCCGAACGTAACAAACAGTACGTGTAATACTTGGAAAAAACTGTCAAATTTTGTTTTTATTTTCACCTTTGAAGTAGCAGGATATGATAGATACTTCGGCGACTGGCGGTCAGAGGAGGATGAATTCCAGAAAATTTTATATTTTTTTCAGAATTAAGTAATTCTTTATTTTTAATACATGACGCTTACATCCCAATTACAGAATAATCTTTCACAGCAATATAAGGAGAGTGAGTACGGGATGTAAGGTTATGGGTGCTCTGGATACGTTTGTGCGAAACGTTAACGTATCTAGGGATGCTCGGTTAAGTACCTGCTTTGATGTATGGAAGCGAATGTTGAGCATGGACGGGAAAGCATAAAAAGAGAGTGACTGCCGTGGAGATGATGTATTTACATTGTGTATGTGGGTAGTAAGACGGGATCGCGTGAGGAATAATTTGGTGTATGAAGAATGTGTGGTTAGGAACAATGTTGTTAAGAGAGTTGGTGTGAGTCAGTTGAGATGGTTTGTCATGTGGAGAGAATGGCGAGTGAACGGCTTGTAAAGCGTATATATCTTGATGAAGTTGAGGGTGTCCGAATGCGTGGCCGACCACTATGTAAGTGGATGGATGTGGTTGGTGGGGCGCTAAAAGAGAGAAAGGTTCCAACTGTGAAGAAAAGAAGAGCATGTATGAATACGATTATGAGTGTGGCCGAGGCGAAAGAAGTGTGCTTAGATAGGAATGTGTGGCGAAGGATGATTGTTTCCTAACTATTATTGTGATCCGGATGCGGTATTTCGCTACCGAAAATCAGTCACTTTAATATGTTAAGAGTGACGATTTATTGTATGATGATGTTGTTGTTGTTAGTATTATTGTTTTCTGGTTTGTGGTAACCCACTAAGTGGGACATGCATGATTTTATGTATATATATACAGGTGAGTCATCGAAATCGCCGTCTTCGATATCTCCCTTGTCGTTAGAAATACAGCATAAGTTTATTAACAGAATTTAATCGTCTACTCAAGGAGCATAACGTAAAATTATTTTCACATATATACAGGATGTTGCAATTACGGCTCGGCGAGAATTGTTTCTCTTTTTTTAAATGGAACATCCTATATATTTTTATATATTTTGAATTGTATTTTATTCACCTATACGAATATATAAATTTTGTTCTAGTTTTCCACTGCGTTGCCAAGTTATTCCGTTTTTTTCTCTAAAAAAAGACCGAATACACGTATTGATTTATAAAGGCTTACTAAAGTTATTTTGATAGTAAAAATTATATATATATATATATATATATATATATATATATATATATATACAGGTATATATGTACAGGTGTATCACGGAAAGTGAAACATAGGGGTTTAACATGGGAAATCAGTTTTTCCGTGCACATTGCTCCCCTAATTATTTTAGGCAAAAAGTTTCAAATAGATGTTGTAAAACAAAATTTCTACATCCGAATCAATAAAAAAAAATCACGGAATTACAATTTAATAGTATTAGCCGTGGAATTAGAAACAAGAGACGAACAAAAGCGTCGGCAAATAGCAACGAAGACATATCAGTCGATGCAAGCCTATAAGATTCATCTCAAAAAAGAAGTAAAAACGATAAAAACACTATCAAACTGAAATTAACTAGACAGCACCGTTCTAACCTAGAGGAAATAGAACCTATAGAATCGACATCACAAAATAGTTTTTACAGTGTATCGCAGATCGAAACTACTGCACAAATCCATTATGAAGAAAGAAACAATTATTATTATATATCCCAACAGAACAATGAAGAAATAAGGGCAATATTAAATAGGAACAAACAGTTACCCATAAGTAAATAATAGCACAGTAGTAATACTGGTATTGTAACTATACATTTATTTATTAATATATCATTATAATAACACTTATAAATCAACCAATTAAAATTAATCTACTTCACTTGAATTCCGAAGAAGTAATTAACAATAAATCGGAAATACAATACCTACTTTATCAAAATCAAGTACATATATGTGCTCTAAGCAAAACTTTCTTAACAATATATATATATATATATATATATATATATATATATATATATATATATATAATATTCGCAAATACTCGATAGGAAGAGATGACATAATAAATGCTAACTCACAGATCCCTAGGGTAGGGACGGCCCCGCTAATATATAAATCTGTAGTATGCTCCCCAAAAAATATTACAAAACCGAATAATAACTTTAGAGCTAATAGGTATAACTTGTAAGTTCAAATCGATGGATATTACAATCATATCAATTTATGCAAAACCTGGGGATAAAACAACTAAAGAAGATTGGGTAAAAATTCTGAGACAAGTAACAGGAACAGTAAGTATAACCGGCGACCTCAATAGCCACGATGACGCATGGGATACTAGAGTACCTCAAAACTACGAAGGAAAAAAGTTTACGAATTCATAGAACAGGAAAACTTTGTATTATAGATGAAGATTACCCTACAAAAACGAAAAGATTAAATTGGAGGGAAAGTATCTTAGACATAACAATCACTTCGCCAGTACAAATAATTGAAAATGGTATAAAATTCCACAAAAATACAACTGAAGAAAACCAAACAACCCAAAATTACAACTTATTAACAAATATTATTAATAACGCTGAGGAAACTATACCAACCAAAAGTATAAAATTTAAAACGGGTATCAACTGCAAACCCGAATGGATGAATGTGAATAGCAACAAAATGATACTATGAATAGACTAACACTAACTAGATTCAATAAAAACCCAACTATTGATAATTATACATCTCACAATAAACAAAATGCTAAAACAAAAAAATATCTCAAGAAGAGAAAACGGGAAGAATGGCGTAGCTACTGTGAAAAATTAGCACCAACATCTAACTATAAAAAAGTATGGCAACAAAAACAAAAACTCAGATTGGATACAGAAAATTTGAAAGTACTAAACGTTATACACAATGAAACATTGGAACATAAAATAACTGTGGAAGAATTGAAACACAGCCTAAACCAAAAAAAAAATCGATAATATTAATTATCAAATTATCTTACCGGAAAATGGCATATCGCTACTAATCGATATCTATAACAAATTATTGACAGAAAATCTATTCCAGAAGAATGGAAAACAATTATTTGTGCCCCCGTCCAAAAACCAGGTAAGGAACTGTACTCGCCACCTCCTATAGGCCTATCTCTTTATGAACCTGTATGGCCAAAACTTTAGACAAAAATATAAAAGACAGAATTGAATGGTACGTCGAACACAATCAAAAATTACCTACAACTCCATACGATTTCAGGAAAACCGTAGTACTCAAGATAATCTAAATATTCTTAATATCGATATTCATAAAACATAATGTGTTAACAAATATATAATTCGCGCCTTTTTGGATATCCAAGGTGCCTATGATAATGTTAATGTCGATATACTCTACAATAAATTTACCTCTGTTGGAGTTCCACAATCTATATGTAATTGGATAACAAAATATTTACAAGACCGAACATTGTACATAAAGTATGAAGACGAACTATTAGGGTCACATTATATCAATAAAGGGCTTCCACAAGGTTCAATACTAAGTCCGTTAATGTTTACCATTTATACAAGTGAGCTTCAGAAAATACGAAATCAAAATACAGAACTTCTTCAATTCGCTGATGTCATTGCCATCTATAGCAAAGGAAGAACACTAAAAGAAGCACAAAAAGACTACAACGTCAGTTACATTTACTGACACTAATAATAAAGGACCTACAACTTTCGATCTCAACGGAAAAAAGTAAAATAGTAATCTTCACACGGCATCGACTTACAGTTAGTCCACGAATAACAATTAACAATAAAGCTCTTCAGGTAGTTCGCACTAAGAAATTCCTTGGAGTCTGGTTTGATGCGAAATCTATATGGGTAAAAGAAGTCAGAGAAGTGGCTAACAAATATCATAAGGGATTAATGGGGAGCACATCCCTCTACATTAATAATGCTCTATAAAGCTCTAATACGACCGCACTTAGACTATCCAGCCACTCTGATAAGTACAGCATCTAATACGAACTTAAAAAAACTAGACAACATTCAATACGCAGCATTAAGAATATGCTTGGGGCACATGAAAAGCACTCCAACGCAAATTCTCAATTATGAAGCCGGAGAACCGCTATATATTCGAAGAAAATATATCTCAAATAAATTCTACCTTAAAAATATGCAATCTAATAATGTTTTACTAATAGATAAAATAAATGAGTTTACAAACTACTGGAACAAAAAGAACAAACCGATATTATCTGATAGCCATCATGAATTGAAAATAATTAACATAGAAACATTTCAAGTGATGCCAATATTTAAATACGATCTAATAATTAACTGGTAGCAAACTAATGTTAATGTTAATTGTAACCAATTTAATAAATCGGAACCGGACTATATGACAAAAAACAAATTTATAGAATATATTAACGACAAACAGTGGGACGAAATAATTTATACAGATGGATCTGTCCATCGCAATAAAAATTCTAGCAGCTTCGCCATATTCAAAGAATATAGCAACACCACCGTAATGTATAGAATTAATTACCTGACCAGTTCATACAACACCGAAGCTTTAGCAATCTTTCATTCGTTAGAAGACTTGCTGACATGTCATAACAAAAAATGCTCGTAGTTACAGACTCAAAATCTGTTTTAGAAAGCTCAACCAACAAATTAGATACGAAGAGCCAACCTATTATGCATAAAATTAAAAATCTTGCTAAAAAGCTTTGAGATCATATAGAATTTCTTTGGGTGTCGGGACACTCAGGTATACCAGGGAACGAGAAGGCAAATAAATCAGCCAACGAAGGACACCTCACCGGACAAGAAATTAATATCATGTTACGTTTGAATTTTATTGTTGGCACTATTTTGAGTTCCTTTTGTATTTTCTTACCCCTTATGACTACTTCCCACTATTCGTATATGTTGCTGTAGTAAAATAAACAATTTAATAACTATAAAACAGAGATAGCGTCAATTTTTGTCTGGCCAGACTTTACTGTCGGCACATTCTTGTCTGTAAGTTTCTCGTACAATGAGCAATTTTTTGTGTTGAAGTATATTTTGGCTTGTTGGAAGTTTTGAATCAAATTTATATTTGGATTACTGCTGGCGTTGCACGGCGCATAAAATTTATTTTGATATATAATTTTATCGAGGATTTTCTCGGATCTAAAAGGACTCACTTTTCAACTACTTAACAGCCGCCTTCCAGCTCAGGTATAATTAATTTCAGTTCTCAATTTTTATTTTATTAAATGTTTAGTTTTCCTAGTTTAGTTCTTTTGTTTGAATTTAATGTTGAATAAATATAACATGAATTTGTATTTGTACATATAAATTTAAATGTAACTTTCATGACCCATAAGGTCAGCGGCATATCATCTTTTTATCATTACTAAAGTACCCTCTTTCAGGCTGTTCTTGGTACCTGTTCTTGTTACCTGTTCTTGTTACCTGTTCTTGGTACCTGTTCGTATTACCAATTACTATTCTTGTTACTATCATTAATACTGGCACGGTTATCGCTACCGTTTGCTTGAGTAAAGTACTATTTTTCTACCTTCGTTTTACACCATACGGCGTGACGAGCAAACCATTTAAATTTTGGGGGCAAAATTTTGGAGACGACTATTCTGGTTTCGCGAACTCGACAATTGCGTTCTGAGGGAATAAGCAGCCGATAGACGCCATTCTTCGCCGCCTTATACGGACTAGCTACATGCAACAACCGGCTACAACCCTATAGTTACGTACAGGAGAGCTCACGTTAAGGACGTAAGCTTATTTTTTTCCCTTTTTATTGTTCGCATTTTGTACCATTGTCTTGAATTAGGCATTTAAGCTTTTTGTATATGATTTAATGTCCCAAAAATTATTTATTTTGAATGCTGTAATTTTGTCGCCGACACTCATAAATTTTTGTTAGGTCTGATCACCTCTGGTAAATTTAATATTTTTCTAGTACATGTTTTACTTTTTATTATAACGCTGCGCATTGTTGAGCGTGTTGTGCGCCGATTTAGCTTTAGGACAGGTTTTTTTTATGGTACATAGTTACGACAGAATGTCGGAAAACTAACGTAAGCGCTGGTATACCAACGGTTCACGCGGTTCGTATTTTCATTCCTACCTTTTTGCTAACGCCTCGTCCTGAACTTTCGACTAGCGCCGGCGGGCTAGTGCTCTACGCGGCGTCCTTTTTTATATATTTTTGCTTTATCTTTATATATATTTATTCTTAGTCTGCATATGTGCATATATTTAGGGTTGATCAGACTATTTTTTTTGTGTCAAACTATAGGTTTACCATTATTTTATTTCACCGTTTATCTGTGTTATTATTAACAGTAAATGTTTATTTAATATAGTGCCAACTCAAATTACATTTTTTTGTTGTTGTTTGAATTTTCAAATTTTTGCGCATACCCTGTTGCCTTCCTCTCTACCCTTCTCTCCGCAGGCTTGTTGACCAGCCCTGGCTGAGCGTCCATTGGTCAGCTGGCGCCCTCCCGATTTTATTAAGTACTAATCCCAGAGGATAACTTACACCCACACCCTCCTCCACTGTTGTTAGTCCGGAGCCCAACCTTGCGCGGAATTTTCGCCACCCGAGGTGCAGATCTTGTGACAATCCATCTGACAATATTTGACGCAATAAATATCATCAAGGAGAAAATGATGAATGCGTGACAACAATATATATCTCAAATACAAAGAAACTATGGGAAAAACATTTCTAGAGTACAACCCAAAAATCCCCAAAGAAAATTGGTTCAATAAACACATGACATGAAAATATATAACAACATTAGCAAGAATAAGATGCACACACACAAAAATTTCAGCCCACTTACACAAGTTGGGAATCATAGAATCAGACAAATGTGAATGTGGACAAAAAGCAGACCTAAAGCAACTATTATTTAATTGTAACAAATATATTATGGCACAAAGAACCTTCCATTTAGATATAATTAAAACATACCATAGACTACCGGTAAATATTCTCACTATTACATCAGATCCGAAATCCCAACTTTGCGTATCATTGTTTAATTACATTGTACAGTGCGGAATAGAAATACAGAATTATACAAAATGCAAACGTATAGAACAGGAGTGAAAGGCAAGCATGTCTCGTAAGGACACAAGCCAAGGAAAAGGAAAAAAAACAATAAAATTTAACATTTTATTATATTTTTGCCACTGTTAAGTAATATTAATATTATTAAATTGAATTTATTGCATTATTATTTTGTTGATTAAAAAAATATTTATACACGTTACAATGATTTCATTATTAAAGCATTAAATTTATTCAAAATTACAAAAATAAAATTCAAAATAACAAAAATGACATCAAGAACGATTTTTTTTCGCAATATTGGAGTAAATAACTGAGGAGACTGGGAGAAAAAGGATGAATGTCCATTTTCTAGTAAAATGAGATAATTGGTCCAACTTCCTCTTAATATATTGAAGGTGGGGCTTTCAAATGGAATATTTAAAAGAGGCAAAAACGATAACAGTTCTACGACACAGGCCTTAGAAATTGCAAAAGAGGAGTAAAAAGGATGAAGGTCCAAGCGCCAGAGTATAAAATGATAAATGTCCATCTGTACATCGATATGCGCGAGCAATTGCTTGGTCAATGATTTCTGTTCAGTACGAGCTTTGTTAAGTTATGAGCGGTATCTCTGGATATCTGATGATATTTATTTTCAAACTTTGTGACATTTTTTTCTCTCCGTGGTTCTTTAACTTACGACAAGTAAGAAAGATTGGTATTTTATTGAAAGATGTTAGAACAATTATCAATTATACTGTACCCATATTTTTAGACGGTTACTATATTGTAATTTTAATTTAAAATTTACCATCAAAAGTTTTTTAACCGAGTTATAATAAATTTTGTAAACGACAATAGTGGTGACCGCCGCATAATGCGTCCGCGTTCAATAAAACGTTGATATATCATACTATAAATACAAATTTCATTGTACAGAACATATTTTTTTAAATATTTGAGCTGAATAAACAATTTATTTTCATATGGATTAACTGATTACTTTAAAAAATAGTTCATAAGTGAAACATTGATTTTTTTACTGGAACATACGCATATTGTGGGATTTTTAAAGATACGAATCAGAAATGTGACAACATTTGTGGAACAATATAATGCATAAATATGATAACTATTAAGGGACAGGAGCAATAATAAATATTTTTAACATAGGTACGTACTTGAATTCAACAGCAATCCCGGTGAACATTGCTACGTCCGCTGATACACTGTGGGCTAAAGCCCACGACTCGTCGCAATCAAAGAGGTTTCCCTCTATTTCTTCAATGTTCTCATACGAGTCCTGAACATCATTAGTTCTGGCTTGCTGCATATACTCTTCACATGAAATTTTAGGGTGAGTAATGGACCGGACTATATCGTCCCAGTTCACAATAACTGTGGACAGTCCTTGGTCAATGTCTGTGTCGCCCAGTTGTAAATTATCTAACCATTGTACAATTCTATCAGTCATGCTACTACGACAAAAAATTACAATAAGCAATTTATAATTAAAATTGAAGAGTACAACTTGCAAAATCTAATGAGTTTTTTTTCTTCTACTTTTAAAGTATACAGTTGTTATCTAAAAGTATATGTACCTACTTGTACTGTATGTAGGGTACGTATGCATATACCGGGTGTAGCATGAAAAGTTAACCATAGGTGTGTAAAATAGGAAAACAGTTTTTCCTTGCGCAAAAGTTGCCTTTTAGACAATAATGATCCAAATAAGTGTTTTAGAGAATTAAATTCTGCATACAATTCAATCTCATATTTTATTTAGCATATTTTGTAGTCGAGAAAATCAAATTATTTTTTTATAGAACATAATTTTTTATAGTGTTAACCATACAATTGAAATATGACAAACAAAAATGTAATAATTTGTACATTTTCTTCATAATGAATAATTCTTCATTGCCAATAATGAGGACTCAAACTGAGTATCTGACAGGTAAAATGTCATTACATTTGTTTGTGATTTTGTTTCAATCCTATAGTTATCGCTATAAGAAGTAACATTTATAAAAAATTTAATTCTGTTTTCCCGCTTACAAAATGTATAAAGTAAAATATCGACAAATCAAAGACACACGCTCTGTTTTTTTTTTTTGTATTTTTCCGCAACCAATTTAATTTTTTGGCGACCCATTAGAGGATTGGGACCTGCATTTTGAAAACCTTGGTCTATAGTACAAAAGCTCTAAAATTCTACTGACAAATCTACATTGGTGATTATTGCAGTATTTTCTTATTTTATGATATGACATTGAATGTCATTTCCTATAGGTTCCTTAGATTTTAGTTGTTTTGCTATATAAATATATCGAGTTTTTAGATGATTACACAAAAAAAAACATTGGTTGTTCTTTACGCTAAAGATAGTGGAAATGATTGTAGCATGCTATGTTTTCTCTTTGTTTAGCTTGTATGTTGCATCTGTTGTTGAAAATGTTTCAAGGTCAAAATTAGCCATCTGTTCATTTTAAAGGGAGATAGGTGGAGATAAATTGTAAGTTCACCCGGTTCATTGAATGATATTGATTTTTCTCTTTAACAACGCGTATAATGAAAAAACAGTAATATTTTTTAATATAACATATTAAACAAGTAATTATTCATAATATTACATTTACTATTTGTAGAAAATAAAATAATAAACGCGCACATTTTCTTTATTTCTTGAGAGGAGGCTGTGCCTGCCTTGCCTCTGACGAATCGCCAAGGACATATACGATTTTTGTATACACTTTTCAGTCTTGTACATATTTTTCACTAAACTTATTGGTTATGAACACAAAAGTAAGTAAAACTTAAACTATTTTAAAAGAATGTTTTTAGATGACCACTTCAGAAAATAATAGATATCGCGACAATAACCTACTTAAGAAAGTTGAAAATATTGTGCACTATCGCATGATATGAACATCGTACCAGCACGATATAGTTATATCATAATGATGCGACCAAATGAACATAGCTACTTTTCTATGATTGATTGTTTGAAAAAACTGTAGGTATAAAAAATTTGACAACTCGATTGGCTTTTGTTTTTTGCATAATGTTGTCAGAAATATGTCGCGTTAGCTATCTAATCAAACGTTTTTTGTAGAGTTGTCATGCAGAATAGCAAATAGTTGACAACTAGATCAATTTTTGATTCTTTACATAAAGTTGTCAGAAATATGTCTTCTTTGGTATCAAATGAAAAGTTTTCTGAAGGGCTGCCATGCAGAGATTCCCGGAAAATTTATCGCGGGTAAATTGATCGCGGTAAATTTATCGTAGAAATTTTATCGCGAAGAAAATTATTCGCTGGTAAATTGATCGCCGGAAGATTGAGCGCCGGAATATTTATCGTCGGATCATTAACCGCTCTTTAGATCCAAAGTAGAGAAAATCTTTAAGCCAGCCAAAGTGTCTAATGTGTCGTCTATTCGAGGTAGCGGGTAGCTATCCTTCTTCGTCACGTTGTTGAGTTGATGATAATCGACGCAAAATCGTGTAGAGCTATCCTTCTCCTTTACTAACACCACTGGTGAAGCCTAAGAACTGCTTGAAGGTTCGATTACACCTTCCATCTTCATGTCCTCAATAATTCTTTCGGCTTCCTCACGCTTTGCCAATGACAGTCTTCTTGCTGGTTGGCGGATGGGTCTTGCGTCTCCGGTGTCTATTTTATGGTGAACTACATTAGTTCTTCCGTTGGCTTTCTTGTCATATTGGAACACATCTTGAAACCTCCCAATTAAATCCTTCGCCTTGGTTCTCTGGTCGGCGGTCAATTCTTCAAACGATGTTGTCAATTGATTGATTAACGTGTCCGGAACTTTCTGAGATGTGTTCCATGTGGCCTTTACAGTTCGAATAGTCGACGATACTGCCAAGCATTCTCCTACAATTGTTCCTCTTTTAAGAATAACCGAATAGTTATTTACGTTCATTATCCGAACTGGAATTACCTGGCTGGCTTTGACCAGTGATTCTCCGACAACAACTCCAGTGCCAATTTTGGCATCGTCATTCCTGGGCTCAAGCATAACAATGTTTCCCTCACAGAAATTACCATCTAAATGTGCTCCCAGGATAGTTTCACTTCGTTCTGGAAGGGTGATGTCTTCGGTCATAAGTACGCGCACAACCTTGTCATCTCGTGGGCTTAATACGAGTTCTTCTTCATTGACCATCATAACTTCCTTCTTCAGGTCAAGCTTAAAACCATGCTTTGTCATTGCGTCCATCCCGAGTATTAATTCATCTTCAACTTCAGCTACCAGTGCACGATGTTTAAAGGAGGTTTTTCCGATAGTGATGATGACATCTTCTTCTCCTAATGCGGTAGCTTGTTCTCCCGTCGCTGTGCGCAATCGCCACTTAGTTGGTTGAAGATGCGTCTTGCCAGTTTTCTTTGCCAAGTCGGGTCTAATTATAGTCTTCGTCGCACCCGTATCCAGTAGCATTTTCAGTGGTCTTCTGTTAATAGAGCCATACACATAGATGATATTAGATTTATGATGAAGAGATGCGACATAACTGATGGATTGTGGGGCTTCTAGATTACGGGTCGACGGTTGCCCCTTCGCATCAACCCGATTTAGTTTTCCGACTTCTTTTCTTCTTTTGTCGATTCAGTCTTCTTTTGCATTTTTCTGCAAAATCTTTGCGGATGACCCAGTTTACCGCAGTTCCAACAGCGGAGTTTCTTTCTTCCGGTAAAGACTTCACTTGCAATTCTTCGCATTGTCTCTTTTAGATCTTCAATGTTTTCCTTTCTCTCAGCATCCATATTTCGCACTCGCGATTGATTTCAAGAAGCTTGTTTGGCAGCTTCATGTTCTAATACATATGAGAGTGCGTCAATTAAAGTTTTTGGACGGGCCAATCGCAATGCTTACTGAGTTTCGTTGTCTCGAACTCCATAGATGAATGATTGTGTATCCAGGCATTCCAGGCTGTCAGGAGCTGTAGGATGTGCAAGACGAACCAAACGGGCTACGTCGACTTCAAATTCTTGCAGGCTTTCTTTTGGATTCTGATACCGATTTCTTAATTGCGTCTGGTATACCTGTTCCAGATGCGCATTGCCATATCGCATATTTAACCGCTTGACTAGTTGGTCATAGTCTTCTTGTTCTTCTTCCTTCAGCGTTTGTAAGATTGTAAGATATCGATGGCTTCTCCGCGCAACGAGACAGTCAACGCCGTAGCCTTCTCCTCGGACGTCCAATTATTTGCTTTTGCGCCCGCTTCAATTGTTTTAAATAATTGGGCCACGAAGACTTCCCATCAAATTCCGGTATTTTTATGTGTATTTTTGAAGTAGTATCAGGTTTTACTACTTTTCTTCCTCCTATTAGGCTTGGCTCAGCCACACCAGAATTCGGAATTGACGACGATGTAATTTTAGTGAATTTTTCTCGTAATTCTTCTATCTTCCTGTCATACTTTTCTTCTAAATTCTTCAGGTCTTCTTCAGTTTTTCTAGAATTTTCCTCTAATTTTTGTTCCAATTTTTCTTCTAAACTTCTAGAATTTTCTTCTAATTTTTGTTCTAATGTTCCTGTCAATTCTTCTTTTAATGTTTTTCAATTTTCTTCTGCCTTTCTAGAATTTTCATCTAATTTTTGTTCTAATGTTCGAGAATTTTCTTCCAATTTATTTTCTAATATTCTAGAATTTTCTTCTGCCTTTGTAGAACTTTCTATTAATTTTTGTTCTACTTTTTGGTCTATCTGTTTACCAATGTCGGATACGTCACCCGGAATTTCGAATAGGTAATCTTCAGGATTTTCACCAGCATCGGTTAATGCCGTAGTCTTTCTTGAAGTGTTTACTTCCTTCCTGTTGTTTCCACATCCCGTTCTTCTAATTCTCTCTTGAGATCACCTACTTTTAATTCACTTAATTTTAATTGTTTAGTCGCCATTTTATTTATTTTTATTTATTTACACTTCACAGTTTAACCACCCCATACCTGACACCAATTGTAACGTTTTTCTTTATATGGGTAAAGTGTAAAGCATAGACAAATATTATTAACTAAAAGAATACGTTTATTAAACGATAATTAAATATTAAAAAGATAATTAAAGGTTTATAAAAGTAACTAACACTATGATTAAATAATTATATACACTAAGAATATTATTAAATGCTTAAATACTACGATTATTTATCTATACAATAAAAAATTAAAATCGAGCTTTACAATAAATGAAATACAATTTCATGCTAAATCCAAATTTTCAACACCTGTTATCTTATCATGAATCGTCTTATATTTGTATTGAATTGACACATATCATAATTGACACAAAATATGTTTAACTTAATAGGTAACTGATACCTGGGGCCTGTAGCAGCAAGGATAAAGCAATAGATTTGTTGTTTTCCCACAAAAATATATTTTATATTGGAATAGATTTCGACTAAATACCAAAAATTGTCAATATTGATTTATCTCACTTTGCTATCAACAGAAAAATGTATTAGCACTATTTTCTTTTCCTTTTTTCTTACAGTGTTTATTGTACTATTCTTAAATAAATTCTTACATATCGTAATGATCTACAATGATTCACAAACGCAAAAAAATTATTCGTTTGTAAATTTATTTTTTACTGTTTCATTTGATTTTTAAATAAAATGAATTAAATTAAATTACTTGTTCAAGTGCTATAAACGAAATAAAAGAGAATTTCATGTTGAATTCATATTCCTAATATCCGTTATTATATCTTTAACCGTGTCGGTGTGGGAAAGTAAAATACGAAAAATGGGCCAAATTAAAAATGAACAAAACTATGAAATTTCGTATGATGTTATACGCCTGTATCTCGTGTACTTTTAGACTTAAAAAATTATGCTACAAATGGAAGAAAGACAATTTCATATTGAATTCAAATTCCCTATGCCCGTTATCGTATCTTTAACCGTGGCGGAGTGGGAAAAGATAATATGAAAAATGAGCAATTTAAAATTAAACAGAACTAAGAAAGTTTGTATTACTTTAAACGTCCGTAGCTCGGGTACTTTCAGGCATAAAGTGCTGAATTCAAATTTCCTACGTCTGTTATCATATCTTGACCCGTCTTGTATTTGTACATAAAATTTTAATTGACACATGTCATAGAGTGACATTTTTATATAAAAATGGATAACGGAATAGGGAAGTGATACCTGGGGCCTCTATCCACAAGGAAAGAGCTATAGTTTTATCATTTCTCGATAAAAATATATTTTACATGTGAATAGATTTAGACCAAACATCCGAAAAATGTTGATTTTTAATTATGTCACTTTTCTGTCAATTGAAATATGTATTTACTCTTTTCTTTCTATATTTTCCTAAAAATAATTGTTGGATAATGCTAAAATGAATTCTTACCTTGGAAAATGTCCCTCGAATAAATACACACACACACACACACACAGCACTTGTACGAAATGTATTATAAATAAACTTTGTTGTGGTAACTGATTCAATTTGTTTTTTAATATGTCTCACTTGATTTTTAAAAAAAATTCGTTAAATCATATCTTCTGTTTAATTACTATATATGAAATGAAAGAAAATATCATGCTGAATTTAAAATCAACGCCTATGATTATTATTTTTATTATTATTATTTATAATTATTAATATTTTTATTATTTTTATTAATATTATTATTTTTATTATTATTAATTTTATTATTTTTATTACTATTATTTTTATTATTTATATTATAATTTTATTATTATTATTTTTATTATAATTATTGTTTTTATTATTATTATTGTTATTATTATTTTTATTATTATTTTTATTGTTTTTATTATTATTATTATAATTATTTTTATTTTTTTTATTTTTTTAATTTTTTACCATTTTTATCTTTTTTATTATTTTTTTTATTATTATTATTATTTTTATTATTTTTACTATTTTTCTTATTTTTATTTTTATTATTATAATTATTTTCATTTTTATATATATTATTTTTATTATTTTCACTATTTTTATTTTTAATATTTTCTTATTTTTATTATTATTTTAATTTTTATTATTTTTAATATTTTTATCATTTTTATTATTTATTTTATTTTTTTTATATTATTTCATTAATATTATTTTTTTTATTATTTTTATAATTTATATTATTATTTTAATTATTTATATTATTTTTATTTTTATTAGTTTTATTATTTTTATTAATATTATTTTAATTTTTTTATTATTTTTATCATTTTTATTTTTTTATTATTATTATTATTTATTATATTATTATTTTTATTATTATTTTATTATTATTTTTATTACTATTTTTATTATAATTATTATTATTATTAATTATTATTAAACATTATTTTTAATATTATTTTTCTTATTATTTTTATTATTATTATTATTATTAATTATTTTATTTATTTATTGATTTATTATTTATTGTTTGTTTATTTATTTTTGTTTGTTTGTTTGTTGAATGTTTGAATATTTGTTTGTTTATTTGTTTATTTGATTATTTGAATATTTGTTTATTTTTGTATTTGTGTATTTGTTTTTGTTTATGAAAAAAAGAAAATTTAATGCAGATTTAAAAATCAGTCTGATAATTATTTTTATTTTTTTTATTTTTATTATATTTATTATTATTTTTATTACTAATTATAATTTTTATTATTATTATTTTTATTACTATTACAATTTTATTATTATTATTAATACTTTTATTACTTTTATTATTATTATTACTTTTATTATTATTATTACTTTTATTATTATTTTTATTATTAGTTTTATTATGACATTATTATTAATTATTATTATTTTTCTTATTATTTTTTTTTTATTATTATTATTATTATTATTAATATTTATTTATTAATTTAATTATTTATTTATTGTTTGTTCGTTTGTTTATTTGTTTGTTTGTTGAATGGTTGAATGTGTTTTTAATTTATTTTTATTATTATTATTACTTTTTTATTATTTTTATTATTAATATTTTATCATTATAATTTTTATTATTATTTTTATTATGATTATTATTATTATTTTTCTTATTATTTTTATTATTATTATTATAATTAATATTTTTTTATTAATTAATTAATTTATTTATTTATTGTTTGTTTATGTTTAGTTATTTGTTTATTTGATTATTTGAATATTTGAATATTTTTTTATTTGTGTATTTGTTTATTTGTTTATGAAAAGAAAGAAAATGTGATGCAGATTTAAAAAATCAACGTCTGATTATTTTTTTATTATTTTTATTATTATTTTTATTATTATTTTTACTATTTTTCTTATTTTTATTTTTATTATTTTCATTTTTATTTTTTTTATTTATATTATTTTTATTATTATTTTTATCATTTTTATTTTTTTATTATTATTTATATTATTATTATTTTAATTATATGTATTATAATTATTTTTATTTTTTTTATTATTTTTATCATTTTTATCTTTTTTAAATTTATTATTATTATTATTATTACTTTTATTATTATTTTTATTATGACATTATTATTTATTATTATTATTTTTATTATTATTTTTTTAATTTTTTTTATAATTTTTATTATTATTAACATTTTTTTATTAATTAATTTAATTATTTATTTTTTTGCTGAATGGTTGAATGTGTTTTTAATTTTTATTTTTATCATATATATTATTATTTTTTTTATTATCTTTATCATTTTTAATTTTTTAATTTTATTATTATTACTATTATTTTTATTATTTATATTATAATTTTATATTATTTTTTTTATTATAATTATTGTTTTTATTATTATTATTGTTTTTATTATTATTATTATTATTTTTATAATTTTTATTATTTTTATTGTTTTTATTATTTTTATTTTTTTATTTTTATTATTTTTTCATTTTTAACTTTTTTATTATTTTTTTATTTTTATTATTACTTTTTTATTATTACTTTATCATTGGTATTTTTTATATTATTTTTATTATTATTATTATTTTTATTATTTTTACTATTTTACTTATTTTTAATTTTATTATTATAATTATTTTCATTTTTATTATTTTTATTTTTATATATATTGTTTTTATTATTTTCACTATTTTTATTATTTTTATTTTTAATATTTTATTATTTTTATTATTTGAATTTTTATTATTTTTAATATTTTTACCATTTTTATTATTTTTTTTATATTATTTTCATTAATATTATTTTTTATTATTTTTATTATTTTTATAATTTATATTATTATTTATATTATTTTTATTTTTATTAGTTTTATTTTTTTTATTATTATTATTTTAATTTTTCTTATTATTTTTATCATTTTTATTTTTTATTATTATCATTATTTATTATATTATTATTTTTATTGTTATTTTATCATTATTATTTTTATTACTATTTTTATTATAATTATTATTATCAATTATTATTATATATTATTTTTAATATTATTTGTCTTATTATTATTATTATTTTAGTATTTTATTTATTAATTGATTTATTATTTATTGTTTGTTTGATGGTTTATTTTTGTTTGTTTGTTGAATGTTTGAATATTTGTTTGTTTATTTGTTAATTTGATTATTTGAATATTTGTTAATTTTTGTATGTGTATTTGTTTTTTTTATGAAAAAAAGAAAATTTAATGCAGAATTAAAATTCAACGTCTGATTATTATTTTTATTTTTTTTATTTTTATTATATTTATCATTATTTTTATTACTATTATAATTTTTTTTATTATTTTTATTTTTTTTATTACTATTACAATTTTATTATTATTTTTATTATTATTTTTACTATTTTTATTATTCTTATTTTTATTAGTATTATTTTCTTTTTTATAATTTTTATTTTTATTATTTTTATTTATATTTTCATTATTTTTATTATTTTTGTTATAATTTTTATTTTTAATATTTATTATTTTTATTATTTTATTATTTTTATTATTTTTAATATTTTTTTATTTTTATTATTAATTTATTAATAATTTTTTTATTATTTTTATTTATATTATTTTTATCATTATTTTTATCATTTTTATTTTTTTATTATTTTTATTATTTATATTTTTTTATTAAAAATTTTTTTTTTTTTTTATTTTTATCGTTATTAACTTTTAAATTTTTATTATTATTATTATTAATACTTTTATTATTACTTTTATTATTATTATTACTTTTATTATTTTTATTATTAGTTTTATTATGACATTATTATTTATTTTTATTTTTATTATTATTTTTCTTATTATTTTTAATTTTTTTTTTATTATTATTATTATTAATATTTATTTATTAATTTAATTATTTATTCATTGTTTGTTCGTTTGTTTATTTGTTTGTTTGTTTGTTTGTTGAATGGTTGAATGTGTTATTAATTTATTTTTATTATTATTACTTTTTTATTATTTTTATTATTATTATTTTATCATTATTATTTTTATTATTATTTTTATTATGATTATTATTATTTTTCTTATTATTATTATAATTAATATTTTTTTATTAATTAATTAATTTATTTATTTATTGTTTGTTTTATGTTTAGTTATTTGTTTATTTGATTATTTGAATATTTGAATATTTTTTTATTTGTGTATTTGTTTATTTGTTTATGAAAAGAAAGAAAATGTGATGCAGAATTAAAAAATCAACGTCTGATTATTTTTTTTATTTTTATTATTTTTATTATTATTATTATTATTATTATTATTTTTACTATTTTTCTTATTTTTATTTTTATTATTATTATTTTCATTTTTATTTTTTTATTTATATTATTTTTATCATTTTTATTTTTTTATTATTATTTATATTATTATTATTTTTATTATAAATATTATAATTATTTTTATTTTTTTTATTTTTTGCATTTTATCTTTTTTAAATTTATTATTATTATTATTACATTTGTTATTATTTTTATTGACATTATTATTATTTATTATTATTTTTATTTTTATTTTTTTAATTTTTTTATAATTTTTATTATTATTATTATTAACATTTTTTTATTAATTTATTTTTTTATTTATTGTTTTTGTTCGTTTGTTTATTTTTTTGTTGAATGGTTGAATGTGATTTAATTTATTATTTTTATTATTTATATTATTATTTTTAATCTTTTTAATTTTTTTTTATTATTATTATTAATACTTTTATTAATTATCATTATTATTTTTATTATTATTTTTATTATGATTATTATTATTATTATTTATTATTATTATTAATTATTATTTTTATTATTATTTTCCTTATTTTTATTGTTATTATTATTGATAGTTTTTTATTAATTAATTAATTTATTTGTTTATTATTTGTTTGTTTATTTTTTTTTGTTTGTTTTTTTAATGTTTGAATGTTTGTTTGTTTATTTGTTTAATTGTTTATTTGTCTATTTGTTTATTTGTTTATTTGTTTATTTGATTATTTGAATATTTGTTTATTTGTGTATTTGTTTATTTATTTATGGAAAGAAAGAAAATTTGGTGCAGAATTAAAAATCAACGTTTATGATTATTTTTATTTTAATTATTTTGATTATTTTTATTATTATAATTATTATTATTATTTTTATTATTATTTTGATTTTTATTATTTATATTATTTTCATTGTTTATTATTATTTTTATAATTTTTATTTTTAATTTTTATTATTTTTATTTTTAATATTTTTACTATTTTTATTGATTTTTTTTATTCATTTTTTTATTATTATTACTATTAGTTTTATTATTAATTTTATTTTTATTATTATTTATTATTATTATTCATTATTATTTTTGTTATTATTTTTCTTATTATTTTTATTATTATTAATTATATTTATTTATTAACTTATTTACTTATTTATTATTTATTGTTTGTTTGTTTACTTGTCTGTTTGTTTGTTTGTTGAATAGTTGATCGTTTGTTTATTTGTTTATTTGTTTATTTGATTATTTGAATATTTGTTTATTTGTGTAATTGTTTATTTGTTTATTTGTTTATGAAAAGAAAGAAAATTTCATTCTGAATTAAATGTCTGATATTATTTTTATTATTATTTTTATTATTTTTATTATTATTATTATTTTTATTATTTTTATTATTATTTTTATTATTTTTATTATTTTTACTATTTTTATTATTATTTTTATTATTATTGTTATTATTTTCATTTTTATTATTTTTTTTATTATTATTTTTATTTTTAATTTTTATTATTTTTATTATTATTAATATTTTTCATTTTTATTATAATTTTTTATTAATTTTTTTATTATTGTTACTGTTTTATTATTAATTTTATTTTTATTATTATTTATTATTATTATTTATTATTATTTTTGTTATTATTTTTCTTATTATTTTTATAATTATTAATTATATTTATTTATTAATTTATTTACTTATTCATTATTTATTGTTTGTTTGTTTGTTTACTTGCCTGTTTGTTTGTTTGTTGAATGGTTGATTGTTTATTTGATTATTTGAATATTTGTTTATTTGTGTATGTTTATTTGTTTATTTGTTTAAGAAAAGAAATAAAATTTCATGCTGAATTAAATATCAACGTCTGATATTATTATTTTTATTATTATTAGTTATTATTATTTTTATTATTATTTTATTACAATTATTATTTTTGTTATTAATTTTTTTATGATTATTATTATTATTCATTATTATTTTTATTTTTTTTTTCTTATTGTTTTTATTATTATTATATATCTATTTGTTAATTAATTTATTTATTTATTATTAATCGTTTGTTTGTTTGTTTGTTGAATTGTTGAATGTTTGCTTATTTGTTTATTTGAATATTTGTTTATTTCTGTATTTGTGTACTTGTTTATTTGTTTATTTGTTTATGAAAGAAAAAAAATTCACGTTAAAATAAAAATCAACGTCTGATTATTATTTTTATTGTTTTTATTATTTTAATTTTTTTTTATATTATTTTTATTATTATTATTTTTATTATTACTATTTTTATTATTATTTTTATTATTGTTAGTTTTTATAATTTTTATTATTTTTTTAAATTATTATTATTATTACTACTTTTATTATTATTTTTATTATTTTTTTTATTATTATTTTTATAATTATTATTTTTATTATTATTTTCATTCTTATTTTTTTTTATTTTTCTTATTATTTTTATTATTATTATTATTAATATTTATGTATTAATTAATTAATCAATTTATTAATTATTTATTGTTTGTTGAATGTTTGAATGTTTATTTGTTTATTTGTTTATTTGTGTATTTGTGTATTTGTGTATTTGTGTATTTGTTTATTTGTTTATTTGTTTATTTGTTTATTTGTTTATTTGTTTATTTGTTTATTTGTTTATTTGTTTATTTGTTTATTTGTTTATTTGTTTATTTGTTTATTTGTTTATTTGTTTATTTGTTTATTTGTTTGTGTGTATGTGTTTATGTGTTTATTTGTTTATTTGTTTATTTGTTTATTTGTTTATTTGTTTATTTGTTTATTTGTTTATTTGTTTATTTGTTTATTTGTTTATTTGTTTATTTACTTATTTGTTTTTTTTGTTTATTTGTTTATTTGTTTATTTGAATATTTATTTATTTGTGTATTTATTTATTTGTTTATTTGTTTATGAAAAGAAAGAAAATTTCATGCTGAATTAAAAATCGTCTTAGATTATTATTTTTGTTTTTATTATTTTTATTTTTAATTATATTTTTATTTTTATTATTACTTTTATTATTATTATTTTTATTATTTTTACTATTTTTAATATTATTATTTTCATTATTATTATTATTTCTTCTTTTATTATTTTTATTATTATTATTTTTTTTATGGGGTCTCGTGGCCGTGTGTCTGAGTGTCTGGTCGCGAACCTGGGGACCCGGGTTCGATCCCGACCGACGTCAAAAATTACATCGCATTTTAATGGCACAAAATTGACCCCTGTGACGCACTCTCCACGCCAGCAATGAGTGCCCGTGAGGTGACGCCTGGTAAGCGCCCACACGGTACAAATATTCCATCATTACCGATATCTGTGTACGAAACAGATTTGCACACCCAGCAATGGGTAATATGCCGTGATGAAATATTTATTTATTTTATTATTATTATTTTTTTTTTGTTTGAGATCGACTGCCATTATTTTTATTATTATTTTTATTTTATTAATTTTATTTAATTCATGCTTTCCAGCTTAGAATTCTTACATTTAAATTACATCAAATATATTTGGTTGAATGGTGATTCCATATACATTAAATTTTCTATTACAATACATTTTATTTTATTTCAATTCGTCCCTCTTCCTTCTGAGTGCCTTGGCCCATGTTTCCTCCGCCCCGGACTCATCCAGGATATGGTATATACTACTAGCTTGCCGTGGGAGATATCTGCAATTATATAACATGTGAACTATAGATTCTTCACTTTCTTTGCATAGTCTGCATAGGCGATCTTCTGCTTCCATCCAGTACTTATTCGCATTTTCTTCATTTCCGTACCTTAATCTGGCTATTAATTTTATATCTGTGCACATTTTGTTTCTTAGATATTGTGGTATTTCTATGGGTCTTATATTTTTATTTATTTGGTTGTACCTAGATTCATTTATCTTCTTGTCTTGTTCTTGTTTTTGGATGTCTCGGTCTCTGCTTACTATTTCTATATTTATGTTTGCATTTTCTGTTCTCTTGTTTTCTACTTCCGTCGTTGAATGGTCGTTCCTTTGATAATAACTTCTTCTTTTACTCTCCCAGTGGTTTAATGTTGATTTTTTTTCTTCTTTCTTCCTTATTTCTTTCCAGCATTGATGTGATTCGTCGTGGGTCGTAATTTCTTATTTTCTCTTCGTACTTTGCGGCTTTAAGTCCAGTAGCTACTCGTATTTTGTCTGTTCACTTCCTCTAGTACGATATATTGTGGTGTACTTCTATTGAGCCCTAATGTCCATTTTATGTATTTGAATTGTATTTTTTCTATTTTTTCTTTTTCCTCCCAACCCCAGATCTCTGCTCCATACATGATGATATTTTTTATTATATAATCAAATAACATTATCCTTATCTGTAGTTGTTTCTGAATTTTCTTCTCTTGGCTATACTCCAGATTTCTTTTAGCGCGAAATTAGCTTTTTTTGGTACTTGATCTATGTGTTTTCCCCCATTATTACCTTGGTTGAAAGTGTAGCCTAAATCTTTAAATTCTTTAACCCTTTCTATTTTCTGTCCTCTCCATGTCCAGTTGACTTCTTTCTCTCTCCTCCTTTCTTGAATTTTATTATTTTTGACTTATTTATATTCAAATCCATATTTTCAGGTATGTGTCTAATCTTTTTATAACATATTCTATTTCTTTTTCTATTTTTGCCATCAGTACCAAATCATCCGCGTAGGCGAGCGTCCAGAATTTTCTGTGTCCAACTATCACTCCTCCTGTCTGTCCTTTCTGAAAATGGTCTTCAATGTTAGATATATATATATAGAATAATGTCGGGCTTAGTGGACATCCTTGTCTCGTTTTGTCCTACTCTTACTGCATTGTAGGTTTCTTTATACAATTCTTGGATCTTTTTTATTAAGTGCATATCTATATTTTTATTCTTCATTGTCTTTATTAATATTTTTCTGTCGACATCGTCGAAGGCTTTCAGGTCTATGAAGAGTGCATATAGTTTTCATTTTTCATTTTTTAATTGTTGGTTAATTACGTAGTCTAGAATGTAGATATTGTCCAACGTACTTCGTTGCGGTCTGAATCCGGCCTGTGTATCTGGTAGTATTTGTTTGTATTCTTATTATTATTATTCTTATTATTATTTTTATTATTATTATTATTTTTAATATTTTATTTTTATTCTATTATTATTATTTTTATTATTTTTAATATTTTAATCTTTTTTATTATTATTTTTATTATTATTATTACTTTCATTATTATTTTCATTATTATTAGTATTATTGTTTATATTATTATTATTTTCATTATTATTATTTTTATTATTATTTTTATTTTTATTATTTATATTATTATTATTTTTATTATGATTATTATTATAGGTATAGTTATTTATATTATACTTTTTGAATATGGGCTAATAACCCCAGCAGTTGATGCCCTTTAGTAAAAAAAAATTTTTCTTACTATTTTTTAAGTTTTATTATTTTTATTGTTATTATTTTTGTTATTCTTATTATTATTATTATAACAATTGTTTTTATTTTTTTTGATGATGATTATTATTATTATTATTATTTATTATTATTATTATTAATTATTATTTTTATTTAATTTTTCTTATTTATTTATTATTATTATTATTATTATTTATATTATTATTAATTATTATTTTTATTTAATTTTTCTTATTTATTTATTATTATTATTATTTTTATTATTATAATTAATATTTTTTTATTAAATAATTTATTTATTTATTATTTATTGTTTTTGTTTGTTTGCTTGTTGAATGTTTGTTTGTTTGTTTATTTGTTTAATTGTTTATTTGTTTATTTAATTATTTGAATATTTGTTTACTTGTATATTTGTTTATTTGTTTATGAAAAGAAAGAAAATTCCATGCAGAATTAAAAATCAAAGTATATTATTTTTTTTATTTTTATTATTATTATTTTTATTATTATTTTAATATTATTATTTTTATTATTATATATTATTATTATTATTCATTATTATTTTTATTTTTATTTTTCTAATTATGTCCATTATTTATTGTTTATTTGTTTATGAAAAGAAAGAAAATTTCATGCTAAATTAAAAATCAACGTCTTTGATAATTATTTTTATTTTTAATTATATTATTATTTTTATTATTATTTTTATTATGATTATTATTACTATTATTTATTATCGTTATTCATTATTATTTTTGTTAATATTTTTCTTATTATTTTTATTATTCTATTTATTATTATTAATATTATTATTATTAATATTTATATATTTATAAATTTAGTTATTTATTTATTATTTATTGTTTGTTTCTTTTTTTGTTGAGTGGTTGAATGTTTGTTTGTTTATTTGTTTATTTGTTTATTTGATTATTTGAATATTTGAATATTTGTTTATTTGTGTATTTGTGTATTTGTGTATTTGTTTATTTGTTTATGAAAAGATAGAAAATTTCATGCTGAATTAAAAATCAACGTCTGATAATTATTTTTTTGTTTTTAATTATTTTTATTATTATTTTTATTATGATTATTATTATTTATTATTATTATTTTTCTTATTATTTTTATTATTATTATTATTACTAGTATTTATTTATTAATTAATTTATTTATTTATTATTTATTGTTTGTTTGTTAGTTTTTGTTTGTTTGTTTGTTGAATGTGTTTTGTTATTTGTTTATTTGTTTATTTTTTATAAAAAGAAAGAAAATTTCATGCTGAATTAAAAATCAACGTCTGATTTTTTTTATAATTTTTATTTTTAATTATATTATAATTTTTATTATTATTTTTATTACTTTTATTATTATTTTTGTTATTTTTACTATTTTTATTATTATTATTTTTATTAGGTATTATTATTTCTATTTTTATTATTTTTTTATTATTTTTATTTTTAATATTTTATTATTTTTATTTTTATTATTATTATTATTATTTTTAATTTTTTTATCATTTTATTATTATTTTTTTAAATTTTATTATTATTATTTTTATTAATATTATTTTTTAAATTATTATTTTTATTATTATTATTATTATTATTTCCATTATTATTGTTCAATATTATTATTATTATTATTACTAATATTTATTTATTAATTTATTTATTTATTTATTATTTGTTGTTTGTTTTTCTGTTTGTTTGTATGTTTGTTGAATGGTTGAATGTTTGTTTGTTTATGAAAATTATTTTTGTACCTTGTGTTAAAATTATAGACGTATTTACGTAGTTTAAATTTATTTTGATTTTTATATACAGTGTGTTAATTAAAAACCTGGCCATAGGCGTTTAACATGGGAAATCAGTTTTTCCTTGCGCAAAAGTTCCCAAATAATTTTAGACAAAAATACTTCAAAAAAATGTTGTAGAGAATTAAATTCTGCACTCGAGTTAGTTATAATATTTTATTTTTGACATTTACTAACCGAGAAAATCAATTTTAAAGTTTTTGAAGATTGCTGATTTATAGCGATAGCCATGTAACTCAATCAAAATTTGTCCACCATTTTATATTCTGAAGCTTTTCTTCATGAGAAAACTGTTCCACACTTTCAAAGAAATATGTTATTGCGAAAATCTTAATACTAATTCGGGTGCAGAATTTAATTCTCTATAACATTTATTTGAAGTATTTTTGTCTAAAATAATTTGGGAACTTTTGCGCAAGGAAAAACTGATTTCCCATGTTAAACGCCTATGGCCAGGTTTTTAATTAACACACTGTATATATATAAACATTTAATTCAAAGATGTAGAGGCAGGCTAGTGTCATGATATTGTATTCTTTAAAGAAAGGTTTACATGTTTTCTGCTAACTCCAGCTATACATCTAATAATTTTCTTTTGAGATATAAAAACCTTATTGGCATGGGCAGAACTGCCCCAAAAAGTATTACGTAACGTAATTTAGCTTCAATTGTACAATGGTAAAACATTATTAATTGATTAATGTTTAATAAAGTTTTTAAGAATTTTATTTGAAAACAAAACTTACTTAAACAGGAAATTATGTGTTCGCAATGATATTTCCCATTTAAGTTTTTATCTATTTTCAGTCCTAAGACAGTGGTACAATCTACATTGTGAATGGTTTCATTATCAATATTGAGATCTAAATTATTATGGTTTCTATTATGAAAACGTATCATCTTTGTTTTAGAATAGTTTAAAATTAAGGAATTCTTAGCACACCATTTTTCAATTTTTGATATGTTTTCGTTACAAAGGTTATATAATATATCACTATTTTTATTAGAAGTAAAAATGGAAATATCATCGGCAAACATTGTAGTAGAGCCTTGATTCTTTCATTATTTGGAACAGATCATTGATATATAAACAAAAAAGAATCGGAGCTAAAACGGTGCCCTGTGGTGTACCAACATCGATGACAACTTTGTTAGAATTAAAGATATTACCGTAATCATTATTTAAGCTAACGTATTGGATTCCAATCAATAAAAAACTTTTCACCCAGTTCCGAGGAGCACCTCTGATGCCGATTGACTGAAGTTTATCAAGTAGAATTTCATGATTGATACAGTCGAAGGCCTTACTCAAATCGCAAAATAAACCTATGGGTTGTTCATTATTCTCGATGAGAGAGGTGATTTGAATTATCATACTCTGAATAGCATCTTGAGTTGACATGTTCTTACGAAAACCAAACTGACCTTTATGTATTAATTGATTTGTTTCAAGAAAATTTTGAAATCTATCAAGAGATGGATATTCAAATATTTTTGAAAATATTGAAGTCGCAGAAACCGATCTGTAGTTATCAGCAATAAATCTCTCGTTCTTTTTCCAAAGGTGTTATTAAGTGTACTAATGAGTTTTTGCCAAGAAATCCTGGTACCTCATCTGGTCCAGAAAAATTCTTGTTTTTTAGTTTACTTTTTAAGAGATTGAGTAATTCGATTTCACAAAAAGGAAACAAGAACATATTAGTATTATTATCTAATATAACATTACCAGATTCTACAAAATCAGTTCTATCTCTCGAGTTGTCAATTAAGGTGGATTTATAAATCGCACAGCGCACAGAAATAATTTAGCACAGCACAGCACAACACAGCATAGCATAGATTTTATTTAGGGGATTTATAAATCGCATAGAAAAATAGACTAAAGAAGTAGGTTATATATAGTTTTGTTAACATTTTTTTATTTGTAGAATTGTTAATGGACGTAGAAACTCATCTAAGGGCCAATCTTACAATCTCTGGTTAAAATTTTAACTTTCAGTTAAATAAACAACACTGAAACGAAATAAACTGTCAAATGATAAATTTATATCGATATATTGTTCATTTATCTGGAAGTTACAATTTCAACTTGGCTTTGTAAAATTACCTAATTCTAATTTTATTTAATAATTAATATTAAAATAAATGCCTAATATGTTAAACGCTCTCGTGGCGCTTATTTCAAATACTAAGTCGAACTATCACGAAATACCACGAACATACCCGACGCACACACAACGCACAGGGAAATGAACATTGGTCAATTCCTGTGCTGTGCTAAATTATGTTTTGTGCGCCGCTGTGCGCTGTGCGAATTATAAATGGATGTACGTATTTCCACATGTTCAAATTCTGTGCTATGCTATGCTAAATTATTTCTGTGCGCTGTGCGATTTATAAATCCACCTTTAGCATCGCTGGTGCTGTCTTAAAGTGATCATTAAGGGTGTTCGCAATTAAAAGTTTATCATTCACCAGCCTGCCCTCTACCTGGAGGCTATAGTTTTTATTAATGTTAGATTTTGTATTTTTGTTAATAAGATTCCAAACATTTTTTGAATAATTGCCGCGGGAGAAAATTTTGCTTTGACAAAATTTCTTTTTAGTTTCACTAATTAACTTTGAGTGTTCGGCTTTTTTCTTTTTATAAAGCGGTTTTAAGTGCGGATAATCAAGGGTTAAGTGGTATAAAGTTTTTAAATCATAACTAGAACATTTTACCTGCTCGTTAATCCATTCGTTAGCATTATTATTACGTGGAACTTTTTTCTTAGGAAAGTGGAGTTCGAAATAATATAAAATGTGTCATGAAAATAGTTGAAAGTGAAATTTAGTTCTTTGTGTGAGTAGACTTCATTCCAGTCTTCTTTACTAATATCATGGAGGATGTTCTGTATGACTGATCAGGAAACGCTCTTCCAAACTTCATTGGCGAAGCTGTAGGGATGCCATTCGCAAGGTCGTTACAGAGTAGGACTGTTCGGTTATCCGACATAATATTCTCTAAAACATGACAGTGGTATATTAGCATTTGTAAAAACATAATCCAAAAAGGAGTTATTTCGAGTTGGCTGGGTTACAACATTTATTAAATTATAAGTTTTCAATAAATTGCTTAATTTAGTATAGTTTGTAGAGTCTCTGTATATATTTGTATTAAAGTCGCCAGTTAACAATATTATAAAATGAGGTTTAAAGACATAATCAAGAACTTTATCTAAGGTTTCAAGAAAAAAATCAAAATTATAATTAGTACAAGGGGATCTATAACAATTTAATATTATTGTGGTGTTTGTGTTATTAAGCAACCAACGTAAGGCACATATTTCAAAATATTTATCCTGACAATAATTGCTCAAGTCAATCGGGTGAGTGATAAGGTCATTGCGGCACCAAATACCGATTCCCCCTCCAGTGCTAGAGTTTCTACAATAGTTGGATGCATTATTAAAATTACTTAACTTTACATTATTAACTTCATATTTTCTCAACCAAGTTTCCGTGAGGCAGATGAACTGCAGATCATTCATGAGATCAGCATATTCCGTCTCGATGAGATTCAACGTAGTTGGTGATAGGGATTGGCAATTGAGAAGAAGTAGGTCATATTTTAGCTGGCTGGAACTGCGCTTTGTCGTTTTCGAAAAAACGAGATACGTAGGCTCCGTATGGCCAATTGTCCGCTTTTAACACTTTTCAATATTTATAAAGTTCACCGTTACTTTAAATGAGGCATAATGATCAGGATATTTGAAATTCAGTTCTTCGCACAGCACTTCCGGATAATCGGGTTTCAAATGACTGATGATGTCCTTGGGCTTCGTACCAGGTTTTATTCTGGATACGAATATAAAACCTTTTCTTGGAGCAACTTCCACATTTTGTAGTTCTCTTGATGTTCCTATAAATGCATAATTTGAAGATTTCCTTCTACCCTGTTCTGAGCTTCCTGACCCAGTATTATCTAGAACTTTGTCTATAGGAGACAGTGTCATATTGTTATCCTTAACATTAACTGTAGCGTCACTGTAAGAGTAAGTTTTACTTTGTTTTGTTTATATCGCCATTTTGTGCAGGTATCAACTCCGGTGGATCTGTTGATAATACAGCACTCTGTCGGTTTGAATTTTTACCTTTGTTATTTTTACTTTTTTTATTTTTTTTTTATTATTCTCGGGAGATGGTGCGTGTACAGCTTTTTCTGAATTTGATTTGAGCAAAGCCACATGATCGTTTAAGAGGTTAATAGTCTGATTCTGATTATTTATTAATAATTTTTTTTCTTTTAACAACTTTTTAAGATCAAATATGTTGCACTTTAGTATTTCTACCTGGTTTGGACCCTCATCAGTGACGCTGGTGAATTAAAGGTCATTGTCCTCTTCGTCATCCCTACGGAGACAGCAGTTTATTAGATTTTCACCCATTATTGGGAGTTTTAATATATTCGCACAGCTTGTATGCGATATCACCCCACATTTTATACACTTTTGGCCAGATAAAGCAGTTTTGTGACACCTTTTACAAGTGGAGGAACAGTTTTTATCACTACTCTCAGAAACTACAGCCATTGGTAATTCAATTACTTTAGATGTGAAAGTTAGGTGCGTAATAGGTTACATTTCATTTCAATAAGTTACAATACGTATTTTCTTCTTCTTAGATGTAGTTGACCCAACTACATCTCCTTCTGTTTCGGGTCCTCATTTGGTGTATTGGATTGATGTACTCGTAGTTGGGTCCACCTCATTCTTTTCGGGTCCTCTTTTGGCTTGCTGGTTTTGGCGTGGGTAAGTGGTTGAATTACGTATTGCCCGGACTGAATTCCGACGTGTTTAGTATTCCTCTCATTATGCTGCAGGTGTCTAGAATTACTGCTTTTTGCATTCTTATGTATGATCTGGGTGGCATGTGAAGTACTTTCAAGGCATCATGTAATTTATAAGGGATTTCTCCTAGTGCTCCAATGATGACAGGTACAATTTCGATGCTATCAATATCCCATAACTCCTTAATTTCTCTAGCAAGTGATGTATAGTTCTTGATTTTCGTGCTTCTGGTGGTCTCGATGTTTGTGACGTATGGAATAGCTATGTCTATTATGTACACTTTTTTCCCTTGTATGTCCTCAAATAGAATATCGGGCTTGTTGTGTTTAACGTAGTTATCTGTCTGTATGGTTCTATTCCAATAAAATTTCCCTTTTTCATTAGCGATAACGTTGGCTGGTTGGTATTTGTAGTATGCTGTTTGGTTTGTGGATGGCTGTATTCTAGATGACAGATGTTGATGGACAATTCTTGCCACTTTATTGTGTCTCTCCGTGTATTCTTCTGATGTTAGTGACTGACAGCCACTTATTAGGTGTTCTGTAGTTTCTGGGGTTTTGTGGCACATCCTACAATTATCTGTTACGATGGTATTATCTTTTATTAGGGTTTTCCTATAGTTACGTGTTGCCATTACTCTATCTTGTATTGCAAATGCAAAACCTTCTGTTTCGGGAAAGATAATGTGTGTTGGAGCCACGCATTGCTTGCCGGATAATCTATGCCATCTCTAGTTAGACCTGCTATAAATCTCCCATGCAATTGTTTCGATTTCCACTCTTCTATTTTCTGTTCTTGGTTGTGGATGTTATCAAGGGGTTGGTATTGACTGTTTTGCATATTTAGTGGGCTGTGGTTAAGGTCTGCTTTCATTACTGTTGTAGCGTACAGGTTATTGGACTTGCTTTTATTTAGGAAGAAGGTACGAAGGTTGTTTATTTGTACATAGTGCGCATTGCTGATATCGACTGGTCCTCTTCCTCCTAGGTTCCTGGGAAGGTGGAATCTCTCCACTGAGCTGTGGAGATGGTGGCATCTGTGTTTTGTGAAGAAGGTTCGGATTTTTCTATTTAGATCTTGCAATTTCATTTGGGTCCATTTTAAGATGCCAAAACTGTAGGTTAGTACAGGTATGGCGTATGTGTTTATTGCCGTAACTATATTTTTTCCAGAAAGTTTTGTTTTTAGGATATTATTTACTCTCGCCAGTGTTTTTTCTTGTACTTCTAGTTTCATCTGTTTGTGATTTATGGTTGTTGTTGCAGTTGACATAATTGAAAGTAAACAACTAGCGGATACTAAAATGAAGGGAATAAGTGTTAATATACAAATTATCACAAGACCTCAAGGCTGAAATGAAAACAAATAAAGAAGAACTAAAGAAACATATAGACCAAAATAATATCCTAATTGGAAAAATGCAAAAGGAGATGCAAGAAAGAGAAAAAAATGGGAAAATGAAAAACAACAAATTTATCAAAAAATAACAGACTTAGAACAAAAAGTCAAAGCAAAGAATAAGAAAGAAAGGAAGAATAACATAGTAATAAAAGGACTAAAGATAGATGAAAAAGAAAGCGATTTGAAAGGACTAGTCAAGAAATTTTTACAAATGTAAACAGAAAACGAACACATTGGTGGAATCAAGAAGAAATTAGAATCAAAAAACAAAAATGGAAAGAATATACCTATCCGATTTCAAATCCCTTTTTCTCAAAAGAGGGAGCAGGTAGAGTAGTGGGGTAAAAACCGTTAGAAAGCCGGTTTTATGCCATTTGTCAGTAGTCAACATGCCTTGGTCTGGTGAACATCGTGCTTTTGTTATTGAGCGGTTTATCGAATGCGGCGGTTCGATAATTGCTACACAACGTGCTTTTCGAATTCATTTCGGACTCGGGCGTCATGATCCTGTTCCACATCACGCTACGATTAAAGTGTGGGTGTCAAATTTTAGACAGACGAGTTCAGCATTGAAAAAGAAGTCGCCTGGACGTCCCAGGACAGCAACAGGACCTGAAAACGTGGCCAATGTGAGAGCCAACAGCGAGCGCTATTGTTTCATGCTGGAAAATTTTCTTAGACCCAAAATGGAAGAAAATGGCGTGGAAAATGTGTGGTTTCAACAGGATGGGGCAACCGCCCACACATCGCGACGATCAATGGACATTCTCAGGGAACTGTTTCCCGGTCGCCTCATTTCCCTGAGAGGTGATCTTGGCTGGCCGCCGCGCTCACCGGATCTCACTCCATGTGACTTCTTCCTTTGGGGTTACCTCAAATCGAAGGTTTACCAGCATCGACCAAGGACCCTTCTTGCTTTACGAAGGGAAATTGCTCGGGCAATTGAAGAAATTCCTGTGGAAATGACGGTGAAAGTCATGGAAAGCTACCGCGAGCGCCTAAATCAGTGTATCCGCTCCCAAGGACGACATTTGAGTGATGTGCTTTTCAAAACTTAAATTTAAAAATGGCATAAAATTTGCGATATGTTAATAAAAAATTTTTTTGACAAGTTGAGTGGTTTTAATTTTATAACGTTTTGAAATCGGATAGGTTTTTCTGCCCCACCCTGTATCAACAACAAGAACCAAGTAAACGACGAAATATATAAACAGAGGAAAAAAGTAAAGGAAATAATACACAAAAAATAAAAAATAAACTATTTTTCAAAATTACTAAAAATTTAAAGAAAGGAAAAGAACCACCCTTAAAACAAGTACGAAATAAAAACGGCCGGATTATAGTAAACCTCAAAGAAATTATGGAAAGATGGAAAGAACACTTTGAGGAATTACTAGAAGTAACAAACAGCAGACAAGAAAGGGATTCAGTAATATACAATGAAGAAATTAATAGAGAAGAAGAGATTACAATGAAAGAAATAACAGACGCAATCAAAAAGATTAAAGTCGGTAAAGCTGCAGGCTACGACAAAATTAAGCCAGAACAAATAAAATATATGGGACCAACAGGGGTAGAGATGCTGCATGTTTTGTTCAACAAAATTTGGAAAGGAGATAACATACCACAAGACTGGGAGAAGACAATAATAATGCCAATTTACAAGAAAGGCGATAACAGAAGTTGTAAAAATTACAGAGGAATATCAGTTTTGTGCGTAACGGCTAAACTGTACGAGGCAATAATAGAAAATAAATTAAGAGGAGAAATAGGATAAAATATCGGAAAATCACAAAGTGGATTCAGGTCAGGCTATTGCACACAAGACCACATATTTAGCATCCGACAACTAACAGAGAGAATGCTACAATTTAGCAGTGAACTCTATATATGCTTCATTGATATAGAAAAGGCGTTTGATAGAGTAAACAGAGAAATATTATGGGATATTATTAAAAGAAGAGGATTAAGTTATAAACTACTAAAAGCTATTATAACCCTTTACAAAACCAGCAGGAGCTATGTACGTACCGGTAATTCTATATCAGAAGAATTTGTAACGACCCAAGGCCTAAAACAAGGAGGAAACCTAAGTCCATTGCTATTTATAATATATATATATATGGATGAAATAGCAAAAAATGTTAATCCACGAATAAGGACAACACCAGTGGGAAACTTAAACCTTAAGAACATTAAAATATCGGAAGCCTTATTTGCCGATGACATGGCCATATTCGGAACAACAGAAGACAATCTACAAACAAATTTGGACGTGTGGAAAGAAGAATTATTGATGAAAGCTAACATGAGAATTAACGTAGAAAAAACAAAAGTAATGACAATATCCAGAGAAGACAAAACAATAACGATAAAACTGAACGGAATAATAATCCAACAAGTTGAAAGTTTTAAATATCTAGGAAGCATGATTGAAAATAAAGGAGGATGTAATGCAGACATAAACAATAGGGTACAAGCGGCATCCAGAACTTATCACTCTCTAAGAACAGCGATATTTAGCCACAGAAATGTAAGCAAAAGAACTAAACTAACTGTTTACAGAACTATACTATTACCAGTACTGATATATGGAAGTGAATCGTGGATATAAAACCAAAGAGAATACAGCAAAATACAGGCGGTGGAAATGAAGTGCCTAAAACAGATAGAAGGAGTGACTAAAATGGACAAAATAAGAAACGAAGAAATAAGAAGGAGACTTGATATAAAATCCACTCAAAAAATGATAGTGACAAGACAAGTACAATGGTTTGGTCATCTTGTTAGATTGTCAGATAACAGACAAACAAAAACTATATGCAAAGCTCGAACAACAGGGAAAAGAACAAGAGGAAGACCTAGAAAAACGTGAGAAGATACATTAAACCAAATACTGAACGAGAAGAAAACTACAAATCGAGAAGCACATGATTTAGCAAGGGACGGGAAAAAGTGGAAAACGTTTATAGAAGAACATTAAAAACAGGAATAAACAACCTCAACACCCTACGGGTAGAAGAAGATTTGACTATATATATATATATATATATATATATATATATATATATATATATATATATATATATATGTATATATATATATATACAGTGTGTTTGAAAAAGTGGTTACACCCTGTTTTCTCGCTTATTATTACAGATACATATATTGCTTATAGGACATAATTTAATCAGTGCAATATTTGTGATTGAAATGTGTATAAACTGTAATTGTAGAGCTTCCGGTATAACCGGACATCAACTTTGTGAATTTAAATACAACCTATACTATTTTTTTATAAATTTGGATTGCATTTTGTCCTCTTTCCGACAATACTAAATTTATTAGTGTTAACGTTATTCATTTGTTAAAAATTATTAATTTCTTTTGCACGATTTTTATCGTTGAGATGTAATTTAATACTTATGTGAGAGTGCTATGACAGCAATTAACGAAAGTATTTTATTACATTGGTACTGACTGTAGAAGACAAAGTGATGATAGTGTTATTAGTTGAAGGATAATAACAGAAGTTGCGGCTGAAGAATTTGATAATGTTATGAGTGAATTAAGAAGCCATACTTTAAAATGTATTAATGTAAATGGGGGACATGATGAATAAATGTTTTGTTACTTGTAAATTTTATTTCATATTCATTAAATTAAAAATAAATGAATTTATTAACATAATATCATGAAAACAATTACTGTCATAGCCCTCTCACATAAGTATTAAATTACATCTCAACGATAAAAATCGTGCAAAATAAAATAATTATTACGTATCCGGCATTTTCGGTTGCGTTGAGGAAGTGCTCTCCCCTTGACCCTTCGATATTAAGATATCTGAAATTATACGAGGTCTCTTTAGTTAATCTATTTTGGTTTTTATATATTTTGTTGTTAGTATCTGTCCGCGTTCCGGGATCACCTTCTTTAAAGTATGTTTCTTATATTTAGGTTTCTCTACTTTTCCGCTATTTCTCTTATGTTGTTTAATATAGACAGTATTAAGTATTCGATTTATTTAATATTATTACAACAATATTTTATTTGACATATAAGAATTATATTTAAAACTAACTTGTCATCCATTTGTTTTTTTACAAAGCAAACTCTAAAAATAATGTAAACATAAAAATACATTATCCTTCTCCTTAAATTCAATATCCAAGACGTTCTGGTGGCTTTCCTTTATTTTCACGGTTTGACCTCCGAATATTCGCAAATGAAGTCGAAGTTTTTGATGTGATAGAGGGCAACAGAGACGGCTGCTGTTCTTCTGTTGTTAAATGTGGTTTTAAAGTCTGCGGTACGTCTGTTGTCGAGGTTGATGTTGTTTTTGTAAGGAAAGCTGATCTTGGCTGCTCGACAGTTGCTCTTATTGTTAGTATTATTAATATACCTCGTTCGCTGTCAATCCTTTTCTCTTGATCTTCATTTTCTGATGAATAAACTGTATGTCGCCGCAATAATTGATCAATATGACGTTTCCATATTTGATTTCCTACTTGTACAATGTACGTCAGTGGTGCTGTTCGATGCAAAATTGATGCAGGTAACCACTTCTTCTTACCATCATTATAACTACGAGCCCATACTTTATCTCCAGTGAAAAATAAGCGATTTTCACCTGATTTCTCGGCTTGTTTCTCTTGTGATTTGCGCACAGCGTTTTCTGGTTGGCTTTGCAATGCATCTAGTGCTAATCTAGCACGTCTTCCAATTAATAATTGAGTAGGTATGAGGTGTATTTCTATATGATAATAGGAAACGATTAATTCGATAACATCTTTCAAATTCACCTAATTTTTTAAAGCCTAAAATTGCTTTAAATGTGCATACAAAACGTTCTGCTTCGCCATTTGATCTGGGGTGGTAAGGGCTTGTTAATATACGTTTAATCGCAAATTTATTTATAAATTGTCTAAAACAATTACTAGTAAACTGTGGCCCATTATCAGAAACTATTTGTTCTGGAACTCCGAAACGTGACATTACTGTTAGCAGTGCTTGAATTGTTCTTTCAGTTGTGATTTTAGTCATTGGCAAAATCTCAGGCCATTTACTTCGTGCATCAACGATTATTAAATAATACATATCTTGTATAGGCCCTGCGAAATCAATATGCAATCTATACCATGGTTTTTCAGGATATTCCCATGGATGAACTGAAGCAGCAGGTGCCTCAGGTCGCACTGACTGACAATGACTACATAGTTTTACCATATTTTCTACATCTGCATCCAATTTTGGCCACCATACTAATGATCTAGCTAATGCTTTCATTCGGACTATTCCCGGATGGCCTTCATGTAATTCGTTTAAGACATGTTTTCGCATTGATGATGGTATTATTATTCGTGAGCCCCAAAATAAACATTCTTTTTCGATTGATAATTCGTTTTTTCTAAGTCTGTATGCTGCAAATTCCGGATTTTCAGTTTCAGGCCAATCCGTTTCCACATAGCGCATAATGTTAGATAATATCTTATCTTTACGTGTTTCTCGTACAACCATTTTATTAGAAAATTCAATCGGCTCCCATTCATTGAAGTCAAAAATATCGTCAAATGTTTTTAAATTGAAAACATCAGTAAATTCCCCTTTTACGTCTTCGTCAGTTATAGGAAGTCTTGATAATGCATCTGCATTTGCGTGTTTATTTGTTGTCTTAAATCATAATGTGTATGAATATGCCATTAATATTAATGCCCACCGTTGCAATCGTGAAGACGTTCTTTCGGATATTTGTTTGTCTGGAGCGAAAATTGATAATAATGGTTTATGATCTGTTATTAAAGTAAACGTTCTACCATATAAATACTGCCGAAATTTTGTTACACCGAAAACAATTGCATAAGCCTCTTTTTCAATTTGCGCATATTTTCTCTGTGTTTCCGATAAAATTTGGGATGCAAAAGCAATTGGTTTTTCATTTCCATTTGAAAAAATATGAAAAATAACAGCACCAACACCATATTTAGAGGCATCAGCTGCTAATCCAATTGGAAGATTAGGGTCGTAGTGGCATAAACAATGTTCTTGAGTTAGGGTTTGTTTTAATTTTCTATACGCTTGTTGTTGTTCTTTTCCAAAATAAAATTCTTCCGATTTGTGTAAAAGTTTATATAAAGGAGCATAATAATAATAACTTTCCATAATAATATACCAATCCCAAAAATAAACGTAATTCAGTTACATTTTTCGGAACTGGTGCCTTAATTATACTCTGAATTTTATTTGGATCCGTTTTTAAACCTTCTTTATCGATTATGTGACCAAGATATTTTACTGATTTTAAACCGAATTCGCACTTGGCCAAACCTAAACGAATACCGTATTCTTTAAATCGCCTAAATACTGCACGCAGTCTTTCAATATGTTCTTCTTCAGTTTTAGCTGCTACTAACACATCGTCTAAGTAGCAGATAACACCTGGTAAATCACGTAAAACCGTATCCATTGTCCTTTGAAAAATTGCGGGCGCTGATGAGATTCCGAAAGGTAATCTTAAATATCGGTAAAGTCCAAATTTTGTATTTATGATTAATTTTTCTTTTGCTTGATTATCAAGTTCTGTTTGATGGTACGCTTCGGCCATGTCTAACGTAGTAAAAATCTTTGCATTACCTAATCGCGCGAAAAGATATTCCGCTTTAGGTAAAGGATATTGTTCGACTACTAGTGTTTTATTAATCCCAACTTTATAATCTCCACATAGCCTGACACTATCTGAACCTCGTTTCGCCGCTATTACAATTGGAGAAGCATATTCCGAAATATCCCGTTCTACTCGTTCTAAAACACCCCGTTTTTCTAACCGCTGGATTTCTAAACGTAATTTTTGTTCTAATGCAAACGGTACTGATCTAGAAGGCCAAAATTTTCTCGTAGGTGTTTGTCTAAAAGTCAGACTTGCCTTTATTCCTTTTATGTACCCTAAAGTTCCATCAAATAATTCTGAATATTCATTAATTAAGGTTTTCAACGAATCATTTGACAGTTTTGAACTAATCGATTTAATAACAGATATATTCTTGTAGTGTTTACAATCTGAACGATTAATGTTCATCGTATCTAGCCATCTACGACCTAATAGCGATATTTTTGGACCTTCATTTACGACAAAATAACATAATTTTAATCGCTTACCTTTAAACTTCACTATACCTTCTCCTTTTCCAAGAATATCAATTGAATGCTCCTCTCCTCCATAACCGCAAAATCGTCTCTTAGTATTAGTTAACTGTGGTGATCCCATGAATTTACAATTAGCGTGCGTTATCATGGTTTCTCCTGCTCCAGTATCATATTCCATCAATATGAATTTATTATTAATATTTACCTTAATTAAATATTTTGGTACAGTTTCGTTTTCATTTATAGCAAACACATACTGTAAATCTTCGCTATCATTCATTTCAATATTCTGCTCAATTTTCATCTTTGACATTGTACTTTTGTTTCTATAGTCCCGTGTATCTGACTGAGGACATATCCATGATGAATGTCCCTTTTGATGACATCGATAACAATTTCTATTTCGAAACCGGCAATTTTTCGCTGAATGTTTACATTCTGCACCCATTTCTAGTACCAAATATGTGCTCTACTTGGCTATTTGTGAGTATTTATACTTTTAGTAAATCACATTTTGTATACAACTTTTTACCTGTCGCTTAACCTTCATGTTCAATTATTTCTCGCACGTTCACACTTAGTTTACAGTGCTTCCAAAACTTTTTTATTATTTATAATTTATTTAAATTATTCTCTTAGTATCTTGTGTCCTATGTCTATCATCTCATTATCATTACTTAGATATTAGCTAGCTTTTTTTGTATTTTGTCTTTGTTTTTCACCACAATTTTAATTTATATATGTCATGTCAGCAGACTGTGCTAAATGCAAATTTAAAAAAAATGAGGGGCTGGTTGGCTCTGATGGATCCTGTGGAAATTGGTTTCACTCTTCCTGCATTAAGCTGTCGGATGTTGGATTTAAAATAATTGAGAGTAACCATAACTTTCTTTATCTTTGCGATTCATGCAGGCGAACTTGTACTATTATTGATAAATCTAAGTCCTTAAATATCGAAAAAAATATTAATGATTTACATAATAATGTATCCACATTGTTAACCGCTAATGATCCGAATTCTGTCGTCTCTGCATTGAACGTTTTACATGATAATTTGTTTTCCAAAGTAGAATCTCTTGTTTCAAAAATTAAAGCTGATATATGTCAATCAATCGATGCAAAATTCAATGACTTAATGACCAACTTAACCTCTCTAGGAACTACTTGCATGCCTACCAATAGTTTTTCTGCAGTTGTTGGCAACGCTAATCCTGAACCATCCGTTATTATCAAACCCGGATCTGTAACCAAGACTGATGTTCTTAAAAATATTAACCCTGTGTCTTCTAAAATAACCCTCAACTCTGTGAGAGAAGCTAGTAGTGGAGCTCTCATTATTAACTCGGGTCAGCCTGATACTTTAAAAAAAATTGTTAGTGAAACTCTGAAGGATAAATATGAAGTAAATGAATTGCGCGTTCTCAACCCTCGCCTTAGGATCGTTGGTTTAACAGATGAAGTTAGTGCTAGCAATAAAGATGAGGCACTTAATCTACTTATTAATGAAAACAGCTCTTGCTTTGTCAATAACTACAAATGTGAAATTCTTAAGATAACGCCTATAAAAAATAAAAAATCCGTATTTCAAATACTTATTCAAGTTGATGTCAATACATACCATAAATTATTAGATTCTGGTAATCTTTTTATCGGTTATGATTACTGTAAAGTGTATGACGCCATTGAACTTCGTAGGTGTTATAACTGTTACGGCTTTCATCACTTCTCCAAGGACTGTTCTAAAACTAATTCGCATTGTTCTAAATGTGCTGGTTCTCATCCTTCCATAGAGTGCACTTCTAAAGAACTTAAATGTATCAACTGTATGAAATTCAAAGGCTCTTCTTCTGTTAATATTGATGTTTACCAAGAAACTTTAAAACGTTTCAAATCAAATGTTTTAGGCAACAAGTAGCAATTACTGGATCACTCCTTTTCCAATAGGTCTCTACAAACGTTGCATTGTTTTTACCAGAATACTCAAGGCCTCAACTCTAAACTTTCTTACTTATTTTCTGTAAGCGCATCTCTTCAATATGACGTTATAGCTTTTTCTGAGACGTGGCTCAACTCAAGTATTCTAAATGCAGAAATATGTACAAATAATTATAAAGTCTATCGTCAAGATAGAGATTATCAAGCTTGTCAACTGTCTCGTGGTGGTGGAGTTCTTCTCTTAATAACAAATACTATCACTTCTATCCCTGTAGATCTCAGTAATTTCTCTAAAGTGCTTCCACCTACTATTGATATAGTGTGCTCTAAATTAGTAATTAATAATAAATCAATCTATATGTTCGTATTATATATACCACCAGCACTTAATAATACTGAGTATATGTCCCTTAATGACTTCTTTCAATGTCTTACATTTTTACAAAACAATGATTTTATTATTCTTGGTGACTTTAATCTCCCTACACTTATCTCTGATGAAAATGATCCAAAATCACTTAGCTTTTCGAATTTTCTTGATTTCTTGGGCGCGAAGCAATTTAATACAGTCATTAATTCCTTGAATAGAATTCTGCACTTAGCTATTTCTAATATTGAATGCAGTGTTACTCATTCTAATGACCTGATATTTGACATTGAGTACTGTCATCATCCTGCTTTGCATATCACATTTAATTGTCGTTCACAAAGTAAAAATCGTAAAAAGTCAATTACTATTTCTTACAATTTTAGGAAAGCCAACTATATCAAGCTCTACAATCTAATCGATAATTATAATTGGGACATTCTTGATAAATACAATGATCCGAATGAGGCTTGTGATGAGCTCTACAATACTCTTTCCTCATTTTTCGCCCAATGTGTCTCTACGTCATCATCGTTTATTCCACGCTATCCTCAATGGTATACCCCTGAAATAAAACATAAAATAAAGGAAAAAGAACGTTTCAGACAACTTTGCATTAAACACCACTCAAACCTTACTTACAAATACAAATTTAAATCTTTACGGTCCGAAGTTAAAACTTTAATTAAATGTTCTTACCTAGAGTATCAGTCAGCGTGTGAATACTCTATTCAACACGACCCAAATAAATTTTGGAAATTCATCAAATCTAAATCTAACTCGTCTTGCCTTCCAGATCACATGTACTTAAATGATACCAGTTTCTCTTCACCTGTTGATATTGCAAATGCTTTTGCGACATTCTTTAAATCTGTCTACATACCTAAAACCGCAACTACTTCTACATCTACGAATTCTTCTTCTGAGGATCCAATTTCACTTATTCATATAACGAGGGAAGAAATAGAAACTTATTTACAAAAACTTAAACCTAACCTCTCCAGTGGCCCTGATTCAGTACCAAGTCTCATAATAAAAGATTGCGCTTTTCCGTTTTCTAGAGCTTTATTCCATATTTTCAATTTGTGTCTTCGTTCAAATATTTTCCCGAACATCTGGAAACAAACCAAAATCATACCAATTTTAAAATCTTTCATAAATAACTACAGGCCAATTGCTATGCTTTCTAATTTCAGTAAAGCTTTCGAAAAAAATCATTTACTCCGCGATCTATCCTAGAGTCAAAAATAAAATTTCTATTTACCAACATGGCTTCATGGAAAAGCGCTCAACTGCCACTAACCTTACTTTCTTTACCCATGTTGTATCTACTGCTCTGGACTCTAGAGGTCAGGTTGACTGTGTGTACACCGATTTTGCAAAAGCCTTTGACAGGATTGATCATACCATTTTGCTTAATAAATTGCACCTTTTCTCTCTATCTGCATCTTTAATTTCTCTTCTCTCTTCTTACTTACAAGACAGATTACTTTCTGTTCAATTGCTTGGTCATAATTCATTTTCTTTTACTGCCACCTCTGGTGTACCACAGGGCTCCAATTTGGGTCCATTACTTTTTCTACTGTTTATCAATGACATCACTGATGTCATCCATTGTGGTAAATTACTCTTTGCCGATAATCTGAAAATTTTTCACCCGATTTCTTCACCTTCTGATTGTGACATTCTACAACGTGACCTAATTCATCTTTCTAGTTGGTGCTTGTCCAATAATTTGTTTTTAAACCTAGATAAATGCCAAATAGTTTCATATTACAGGAAAGTAACTCCTATCTTGTTCAACTACTCCCTAGATAATATAATTCTAACCCGTAATGATCTCGTTACTGACCTTGGAGTGAAATTCGACAAGGAATTAACATTTGTGCCACACATCAACTTTATCTGTAATGCAGCATTACGCTTATTAGGTTTCATCATTCGCAATACACGTTCTTTTACTAATGTACATGAAATCGTTTGTTTATTTTATTCTTTGGTACGATCAAAATTGGAATACTGTTCTCTTATCTGGAGTCCTTCTGCTGAAGTTCACCAGGATCGCATAGATACTATTCAAAAAAAGTTCCTTAAGTTTTTATTCTTTAAAACTTTTGGTACCTATCCTGAGCGTCTCATGTCTTATCATCAGTTGCTACTTACATTTAACTTTTTAACCCTTTTCGAGCGACGTAATATTTATTCCGTTTACCATCTTTCTAAGATAATCCACAATAATGTTGATGATCCACAGTCATTAAAACTTATTAACTTTCACGCACCTATGTACCTCATTAGATACTTACTTTTTATTTACCAGCAGCGCGTACCACTATTTTCTTCTCTTCTCCTATTAATAAAATGTGTTTTTTATACAATTCTAAATTTTCGTCTCTAGATATCTTCCTTCTATCACCTAAGCAATTTTACCACCGCCTTCTGAATTTTTCATTTGATCATAACCACAATCCCTCGCTATTACCTCGTTAGTTTATTTTTACCTACCTACTTTGTTTCTCAACCTAGTTTTCCTCTATCTGTAATTGGGTTCTGCCTGTTGTATAGAGTACTTAATAATAATAATAATAATCAACTAATACATCAAAAGTACTACTGTTTGGATCATATGTAGCGGGTTTGGAATCGAGAAATCGACCATATAATTCAACACCCATATGTAATAATAATAATGCTCTACGTTTCTCATTTTCTCCATCTGTTTCTGTACCTATTTCTTCCGCTGTGAAGTAATATTTCAATCTCATGACAAATCTTTTCCATGATTCCTTTGTACTATCAAAAGATTCAAATATTACCATGTTTGATTATAAAAATCCTCGTCGCCAATATTAAATATTCGATTTATTTAATATTATTACAACAATATTTTATTTGACATATAAGCAAACTCTAAAAATAATGTAAACATAAAAGTACAACAGACAGTTTGGGGAATATCCACGTCTACATTAGTAGGTTCACTGTATTTTTCCTTTTTTGTGATAATATGTTGTTTAACTTGTTTAAATAATTTGTTCATTATGCGTGAGTGTTTGATATTATATTCTTCCGTCACTATTTCTTCAGGCTGAACGATCTGATTGTTATTCATGTGTCCTAATAGTATTTGAAAGGGTGAATTTTTTGTAGTAGAATGTATACTATTATTGTATGCGATTAAACTATAACTTACTTTCTCTTTCAAAGGTAAAAAATAAAGGATGGACTGTTAATAGAGACTGTGTCCGCTGCCCAAGCTGAACGGCTTTTAAAAGCCAAAAAGCTTGGCATGCATAATATTCAAGTCACTGCACACAGGACCATGAACAGTTCCAAAGGAATTTTTTTTTGCAAAGACCTATTAAATTGTAGTGTTGAGGAGATTGTGGAAGAATTAAGTGATCAAGGTGTTGTTGAAGTACGGCGTATTAAGAAGCGTGAAAAGGTGAGTTGATGGATACACCAAACCACATTCTCACCTTCAACACTCCAATTTTGCCGGCACGTATTAAGGTAGCCTTCTACTCTCTCAAGGTTCGATTGTTTATTCCGGCATCAATGATGGGCTTTAAGTATCAACGTTTCGGCCATACTTCTGTTAGATGCATGAATCCTCAGATATGTATCTGCGGGAAGGAACCGCACGAGGGAAAAGGATGTGAAGAACCTTTACAGTGCATTAACTGTAAAGGTGACCATTCTGCCCGATCCCGTAATTGTCCTATCTACAAGAAGCGGCCATTCAGGAAATTAGAATCCGGGAAAATCTAACCTACTTTGAGGCGAGGAGCAAGGTTGTTGTGCGTACGCCAACTCCTGGAGTCTCGTACTCATCTGCAATAAATTTCGTAAAACCACCAAGTGACTCTTCTCAAATAATAAAAAATCTTTTACCACAATTAGTAGCAGTTCTTAAATCTGTTTTTGTAGTAAAAGATAGTTTAACGCAACCTGGGCTACCAACATCACACACCACTTTGCAAAAAATAAATAGTCCTGCACCATCCCAGATATCAATTAAAAACAATAGAGAAACTGAGGACGGAGGGAACTCTTCTGGGGCAGAATTCTCAGTTTACTCCGTTTCTCCAAAAAACTCTACAATAACTGAGACCAAAAAGAAAAAAGGCTGGCCTGCTGGGAAGCCAAGGAAGCCTAAAGCTGTTGGCTAGATCCATTATTTGTTAATTTTATTATGGATTCCATCATCCAGTGGAATATTAAGGGCTGTGTGTACCACTATTGCCAACTGAAGATACTGCTAACGGAATTCAATTCGTTATGCACGTATCTTCAGGAAACACATTTTAAACCAGGCCAGGCCTATTCTCTTAAAAACTACTCAATAGTCCGAAGTGATATGGAACCCAACGCCCGGGTTCGAGGTGGGGTAGCCATCATCTTGAGCGACGGAACGAAATATGAGCGTGTCCAAGTTGACACAAGTCTCCAAGTAGTAGCAATTCGCATGTCTATCCCATCTGTCTTGACAATATGTAATATATACTTACCAGATGCAGATTGGGATCTTGACGATATACATGTTGTAAACCAACTACCAACTCCATTCGTACTACTTCGAGACTTCAATGCTCATAATGGACTCTGGGGCTCTGATCACAGGGACCAAAGAGGTCGTTTAATTGAAGACCTTCTGTTGTCACCAGATCTTGTCCTTATGAATGATGGTTCACCTACCTATTTCAATGCACGGTCGAAATGTTTCTCTCATATTGACCTTACCATAATATCTTTCGGACTAGCGAGTAGGTTCTTTTAGAGAGCTCTTGACGACCTGTACGATAGTGTTCACTTTCCTATAGTGATCACTACGGACACAATTACTATCAAGCAGGTTCGTCCATTCAAGTGGCTACTCCATAGAGCTATCTGGTCAAAGTTTGAAGCGGCACTTGTAACTCCAGACCCAAACTATAATGTCCACACTCAAATTATTGATCTGACCAATAATTTGTTAGGTGCAGCTAGGAACTTAATTCCTGCCACCAAACCAAAGATCTATGAACGTAGAATACCCTGGTGGAATCAAGAGGTACAAAACCTTATTCACCTCAAGAAAGCTGCTTTTAATAGATTCAAAAGGCGCCCTACTGCTCACAACCTTATAGCTTTTAAAAGAGCCAGGGCTATGGCTCGTAAAAGTATACTGGAAAGCAAGCGAGCATCCTGGAACGCCTACGTCTCTAGCATTTCATCAGAGACTACCACTAAAGAGTGCTAGGCTCGGGTGACGAGCATCATGGGTAGAGGTTACTGTCCACCTATGGGATGAAGAGAACATTAAGAGCGATGTTAGCACAATTGCTGAGTTAATTGCAGATCAATTTGAAATTAGTAGTAATTCTTTGAACTATGGACCTGGGTTTTTATCTTCTAAGGTTGAAAGAGAAATAACATTGGATTTTGGTCTAGAAGTCCAAAATGTACTCCCTTATAACGAACCCTTTACCAGGTTAGAACTTGATTTTGCAATTTCTTGTGCTACCTCTTCATCTCCTGGACAGGACAACATCTCGAATGAGATGCTTAAACACCTAACCCCAGCATTTAAAACCTCCTTCCTTTCCATATACAATCATTTATGGCTTGAGGGAAACTACCTTACTGTTTGGAAAGAAGCACTTGTTGTGCCAATTCCAAAAGTAGGGAAAGACCCTCTTCTTCCATCAAGCTACAGGCCAATCAACCTGACTTCGTGTCTAGGGAAGCTATTGGAACGGATGGTCAACAATCGGTTAGTTTGCTGTCTCGAGACTCGTGGTCTTCTAAGCGAGCACCAAGCTGGATTTCGTAAATACCGATCCACTACCGACCAATTAGTGTACCTAGAACACTTCATTCAAAAAGCCTTTATGAATCGTGAGCATTTGGTCGCAGTATTCTTTGATATCGAGAAAGCATATGATATGACCTGGCGATACCATATTCTGCAAAAGTTGTATGAGTGGGAATTTCGAGGTAATTTACCGAATTTTATAAGATCATTTCTTACTGACCGGACATTTAGAGTCAGAATCGGCACTGTTCTATCTGTAGGATACTGCAGAACGGTGTGCCACAGGGCTCTACTCTAAGTGTCACACAAAGATTTGCAAATAAATGTATGTTTGACTTACCTGTGTAATGTAAAACCATGATACCAAGCATGTACATTGTTGTATATTATTGTTATGCTGTTCATTGGTTGTAGATAGGATTTGTTACACATTTATTTGATCGCTAGAACTGTCATTGTTTTCGAGGTTATGTTCAACGCCGTGAATTGAGCGGCATGTTCAAATCTTATTATTGTAAAATATTATTTTATAATATTTGTTACAATGTTTTTATTGTATATTACGACAAACTGTGACTGCCTGAAATTATTACATTTTCTATTAAATTAGTTTTTGTTGAAGGAGCATTCGCAGCGCCATCAGTCAGTCATATGTTAAAGTTTAAAGTCTCCCCTCTTAATAATACGCGAGATTTTTCCTGATGTACCAAATCTCGGGTATAAAAGACCGCGCTCCGTCCAGTGAAGGCAGTTCGTCCGACATCAACCTAGCAACTGGGTTCCGGACTAGAGCTGCAGAGCTCAGAGCGACTTGGTCGAGCTCTGAAAAGAACGCTTGGAGTTATTCTAAGCACTCACTGAGAGAGTATACTCATCTATTTTTTATCTAGAGAGTCTGGACCAACCAGGGATTAGGGATTATTATATTTGTTTGGATCTGTTTTCCATTATGTATTTTTGAGATCTTTCATGAATTAATTCTATTGGTTTCCAACATTTTATACTTACGTGATATGAACTTTAATTTAATTTATGTTTACAGTCCAACTATAATATTGGTATAACCGGGAATTGGTCAACCAAAATAACAAGCAGATCTACTATAATTTAAAAAACAATATACATTTTAATAAAAATAATATTAAATGCTTTTGAACAAATTAGCAGGCAGAATTAATACATTCAAAATAACATTTTAAAATGCAAATACAAAACAAATTTAAACTAACAAAAACACATTTAACGATAACTTAAATCAACAAAACTCCATAAGAAGATCGTCAATATCAGTAACAAAATCGTCCGAATCACACGTGTCGTTCTTATTTTTATCTTTTTTTTCTTTGTGTTCTATTAAATACTCGAGCTGTTCCATTTCGTTCAAAATCTCTTTGACCGTCTTCTTCTTATCGAATGTTTCATCTAAGTCTGCTATCAAACTTTCGTCGTCAAGTCGTCTGCTCGACAAGCCAGATGAGCTGCCTAGGGAGTATACCCTAACGCGTACGTCAGAATTCAAAAACGCCATATGGATAAGGTGGCGAACTTTACTGAAGTCCATTCTATCATGGCCGCACGTTATCCGCGGCATAGCTACCTGGCTGATATTCAGTGCTTCACAAGTAGTGCGGAGCCGCACCAGCGCGCAATAGATACTGATGTACGTTGGACGTTTAGAGAAGGTTCTCTTAGTAATTAAATGAAAAATAAATCGCCCCTTTGTTTCTTCGTCGACATGAAAGCAAGTAGCCACTGTTCCAACAATACACCTCTGCTTTTGAATAAAATCAATTTGATTAAAGCGAGATCTAAAAAAAATAAGTAAACGTTAGTTTACATATTGAAAAAAGTGCAAGTTTATTTGATCCATGATATATGATTCGCAATCCGACTTTAGCAGTGTTGTGCATTATTCAAAGTCAATATGTAGAATAATTCCTTAAATCTATTTATAGAGAGCAAGATACATATATATGGGGTCTTGTGGCCGTGTGCCTGAGTGTCTGGTCGCGAACCTGGGGACCCGGGTTCGATCCCGACCGACGCCAAAAATTACATCTCATTTTAATGGCACAAAATTGACCCCTGTGGCGCACTCTCCACGCCAGCAATGAGTGCCCGTGAGGTGACGCCTGGTAAGCGCCCGCACGGTACAAATATTCCATCATTACCGATATCTGCACAAAAGCAGATTGGCACACCCAGCAATGGGTAATATGCCGTGATGAAATATATATTTTTTTTTTTTTTATTAAGATACATATAAATAATGTGAATATGACTATTAAATTTAATAAATTTGAGATAGTATACTATCTATACATTGAATTATTTGGAATGAAGAATAGGTACAAATACAGAATGTTTTATAACTTATGTACCAAACGTTAAAAAGTAATATAATTAAATATAAGTAGGTACAGAATCTATTACAAAACGAATTAATATTGTTGTTTTTTCACTAAAAATCAATTATTTTAATTTATTTTCAATCAACATGAAGAATGCGTACAGGATATGAAGCCAATTGCGTCATCGGTCGTCAAGTTCGCGGCAAGGGGAAAGAGTGACTTTCACGTTTATGATCGAATACAGTTAAAAACTGGGAACTAATTTCGCGACATATTGAAGTGTATGTCATAAATTTAAAAACATTTTATTTAATGGTAATTCAATATTTTAATTATTAACAAAAACAAATATTATTAGAGAAAAATTAATATTGTGAACACCGCTGAACCTTTCCTTGGACGCGTGGTCAACAGTACCAAGTGATGATGTAGCCGGCTTGTTCTTAACGTGTGCCCATGTTAATTCGAACATCCAGTAATCCAAACATCGTGTAGAAGTAAGGTAATCAGAACAAGGACTCTTTAATCCGAAATGTGGGATAATTTTTTTCCGAACGAAACAAACAGTACGTGTAATACTTGGAAAAAACTGTCAATTTTTTTTTGTTTTCACCTTTGAAGTGGTGGGATATGATGGACATTTCAGTCCGGGATTGCAGCTGTGGATATGCGTATGTATAAATTGTTTAGTAAATAATACATAATACTTCGGCGACTGGCGATTAGAGCAGGATGAACGCCGGAAAATTTAAAGAAAATTCAGAATTAAGTAATTATTTATGTTTAATACAATACAGCAATTACAGAATAATCTTTCACAGCAATATAAGGAGAGTGAGTACGGGATGTAAGGTAATGGGTACTCTGGGTACGTTTGTACTAAACGTTAACGTATTTAGGGATGCTCAGTTAAGTATCTGCTTTGATGTATGGAAGTGAATGTTGGGCATGGACGGGAAAGCATAAAAAGAGGGTGACTGCCAAGGAAATGATGTATTTACATAGTGTATGTGGGTATTAAGACGGGATCGCGTGAAGAATAATTTCATGTAACAATGTTGTTAAGAGAGTTGGTGTCATGTGGAGAGAATGGCGAGTGAACGGCTTGTAAAGCGTATATATCTTGATGAAGTTGAGGGTGTCCGAATGCGTGGCTGACCAGTGTGTAAGTGGATGGATGTGGTTGGTAGGTCGTAGGATGCTAAAAGAGAGAAAGTTTCCAACTGGGAAGAAAAGAGAAGCATGTATGAATACGATTATGAGTGTGGCCGAGGCGAAAGAAGTGTGGTTAAACAGGAATGAGTGGCGAAGGATGATTCTTTCCTAATTATTATTGTGACCTGTATGCAGTATTTCGCTACCGAAAATCGGTCACTTTAACATGTTAAGAGTGACGATTTATTGTATGATGATGTTGTTGTTATTATTATTGTTTTCGGGTTTGTGGTAACCCACTAAGTGGGACATGCGTGATTTATATATATATATATATATATATATATATATATATATATATATATATATATATATATATATATATACATATATGCATGTAGATGTTTCTGTATATATGTATGTATGTATATACAGGTGTATCACGGAAAATGAAACATAGGCGTTTAACATGGGAAATCAGTTTTTCCGTGTGCATTGCTCCCGTAATTATTATAGACAAAAGGTTTCAAATAGGTGTTGTAGAGCAAAATTTCTACATCCGAATCAATAAAAAAAAATCATTTTGGCTATAACTGCAGAAATAAAATTTGAAAATTCACGGAATTACAATTTAATGGTATTAGTCATGGAATTAGAAACAATAGATGAACAAAAGCGTAACATTTTATTACGCCAATGTCGAATAATGAATGTCAAAATAAATAATAATAATAATTTGACGTATCTATGTATATATATGGAAACGGATAGTGGCGGCTCCTGCACTAAAACTTTGGTGAGGCAAGTTATCCATAAAAAAATGAACCGCAGGCGAATATTTTTTTATTCAAGGTCAAATGCCTTATAATTGAATGTTACATTTTTTCAAGGGATGTGCAAATGCATGTTTTTCCTCTTTCGTGTACAAATGAATGCAATATGCACTATGCAGCTAATATTATTTAATCTTGCTTGCAAGAATATGCAGTAGATGTCGTGAACCTACTTACAAAATTTATCAGTACGTGGCGTTGATTGTATTCATGTATGGTAACGACCTCTATAGGGCCGCGTGGAAGGAAAAATAACTATCTTTTATCCTTTACGCACTCATTGCATTTAGCATTTGAAGCAGTGCCTCAAACAGCTCTTTGTCTAGCGCACGTATTTCTTACCGGAATGAATACTTTATCAAAACCATTAGGCAGTTATACTATTCATTTCGAGAAGCAGTTTATAGGGTGTAAATTAGGTGAACTGCATTACATATTAGTTATGGTCGTGGCTTAAATTATTCTTTTGATATTTATAAAGACAAGTATTAACGGAATAAGTTAAAATTTAATTTACATACTACTATACTTGGAGCTTTATCTCTTTTCTGGTGAGGCACTGCCTCACCTGCCTACACTCACAAGCCGCCACTGAGTGGGTTTGACAGTCAGAAATTTTGAAGGCTTAGTGAAATAAATTCTTTTTAATTTGTCAAGCTTTCGGTTATATTTTTAACCATCTTAAGGACAATGTAATACAATGATGAATACGTACAATATGTTTTTTGAATAATTTAGTAAAATGTACTCACGTTAGTTGAGATTGTTTTATATATTTTTTTAACATTTACAAACATATTGTTTTAAACCTACCATGAGCACATGGTTATCAAGCTGACAATCCGGAAAACATTTTTTGAATAACACAATTTTTTTGGCCAAAATGGTTATCACAGTTTTGTTACAAAAGATAAAAGACAAAAAAACAACAAATTTGAATAACTATATGAATTTAATTTAATTAATTTTGATATTTTTCACACGATGATGATGCAACGTATAGATTACCATTTTGTAAAACTTTCAAATTGTCAAAACCACTAAAACATAGAAATAGTTTAGTTCCTAAAAGTGTGCGTTCAGATTTACGTGTAATTTAAACGTTATTATTTACAGTTGTCTACGTAGTGCTCTACTCATTAATCTGAACAAATCGTTAGTTCGAATACCTCTTTACATTCAGTATTTAAGATTAAAGGGTTTCTACTAATACATAAAAAACAAAGAAACTGCACTATTTTCGAAGAAAATCTTTTTGTAATAGAATGAGGGGTTCTATTCTAATTCGCAGCCACATGTGCTATCCGCTATAATGGTAGACGTCTAACGTTTTCGATATGTGTTATTCTAAAGTTGGTTATTTACAGGTAATTTATTTTTATATCTTGGTATTTTACAAGCGCGTTGCATTGCATTTGGCAGTAAATGGAACACTCAATTTAAATTTAAATATGACAGCTTTGACTTTGACTATGGATGATCGTGCCTTTGTTATTGTAGTATGGGTCAGTTTTTAGTTTAGTTTAGCCATTACCTACAATTATTTTTAACTCTCCATTACATGCGCCAACTGGAATTTAAACGTTACACGCATGAATGGATTCTCTCACTTCTGTTTGTCGATATATTAGACACATTTATGATGTGAAAAATTAATCTTTTGATACTATTTATATTAAATGAGTCTTTTGGCATTTAATAGCAGCTTCAAAATATACGCAGGGAATTCAAAAAAAATAAAATCGAATTATTACCATATTTTTTTCTGAACAGTTATCGCAATATATTACACAATGTTTTCTACAAAAAATGGTGTACAATAACAACTTAATCTAGTGTGAGTAAACCTATCAAATACAAGGAAGAAAAATTCTTGTCATAATATCACGCAAAATGGAAATATCCCACATTTCCAATACGATCCGATAAACACCAGTGGGGATTTTCCCTAATTTTAAATTTTTAAAAAATAAAAAATACTCCTTTACTGAGCAGTAAATTTTACGAAGGTAGTGAAGTCCCCATAAAATTACAATACAAGGAGATTGAGTACGGGATGAGTGCTTTATTCAAGTTTTTTTCTAATTTTCGTGGGGAAAATCCGTCGGTGCGTGTAACGGAGGGTTAAACAAAGGCTGTTGATATTAAATATTTTTTATAATTATAATGCTTACAATATGTACGTAAATCAAATATTATTATGATATAACACTTGACTATTAAATAAAATTAAAAATTCAAACTGCTTGTCAACTTGTCAATCACTGCCAGTGTCAACTTGTAGCGTGTCACTATGCTCGGAGCGGTACCACTGAAGCTTTCGTTACGGATAGCCACATCAATATAAGTTTGAGTAAAAGTGAATAGCGGAATTGGGCTATGTTTGCCTCACGCTATATGAATTAGAATAGACCCCAAAATCAGTATATCAAATAGTTATTTACGATAAAGTGCGTAAAACTAGTCTTTAGTCACGAATGGATCACAATTAAAACACTCGCTACGCTCGTGTTTTAAGACCCCTAAGCGACTAAAAATGCTTTACTTATATGTATCGTACATTTTATCTACAATATAATGAAAACACCCAATAAATATAAAAATACTTTTATTCAGGATCACAATATTAAATGTGAAGTTTACAATGATAACAAAATATTCACCTCGGTTTTACAAATTTAGTGGGTTTAAAAAATTTAATCACGCGTTGCTCGGCAACCCGTGACTAAGGAAACCTTTGTTACTAAACAATCGTTTTACAAACTTAAAAGTAACATCTAAACACCAATTTTACGCACTATCATAAATAAGAACTATTATATTAGCCGCTAACGTTGATGTTGTTAGTTGTAAAAGATCCTGTAGTTAATACAGTATATAGTACAAAATACGGCTACACCTGCTAATTTATAAAGGGAATTTCTACTGTATTGTTCAAACATAGCCGCAATTATATAAAAATTAGTGAGCTATTGCACATTCGCAGATAAGGATATAGATTTGTATAAGCAATTACAGTGTTTTATACGTATTTGGAGCCTCAGACTCGCGCAACTACTAATTTGATTGTTTCAAAGAATAATAAAATATTTACTAGGGTTCAAGATCCAACAAAACTAATTTTTGTCTAACATTAAATTCCAACCCTTCCTTCATCACAGTTAAAATAACGGTTAATGAAGTTCTTGTAAAGTTAGGGATGTTGTATTAAGTATCGATGGGAGCCAACATGGATCGAAGCGGATTGATTGGCTTCCGGCGGATTCGACTATCCTATTCTGAATACCGCCCACAATACCCAATGGTTTTTAGCTTCTGTTCGAGAAGTGACCGCTAGATTCCGTTTGGTCCATTTCTGCGCATGTGCGACAGTTCACTAATTTTATTTTTGCGGCTCTGTCTGGACAGTGCAGTAGACACTACCATTTATAAAATCATTGTACTCATATAATTCATAATAAAAGTTACAAAACACAATAAAATTTAACATTTTATTATATTAATATTAATATTATTAAATTGAATTTATTGCATTATTTTTTTTTTATTAAAAAAATATTTATACACGTTATAATGATTTCATTATTAAAGCATTAAATTTATTCAAAATTTCAAAAATAAAATTCAAAATAAGAAAAATGACATCAAAAACGATTTTTTTTTTTCGGAATATTGGAGTAAATAACTGAAGAGCCAGGAGAAAATGGATGAATGTCCATTTTCTAGTAAAATGAGATAATTGGTCCTACTTCCTACTAATAGATTTAAGGTGGGGCTTTCAAATGGAATATTTAAAGAAGGTAAAAACGATAACAGTTCTACGACACAGGCCTTAGAAATTTCAAAACAGGGGTAAAAAGGATGAAGGTCCAAGCGTCAGAGTATGATAAATGTCCATCTGTACATCGATATGCGCAAGCAATTGCTTGGTCAATGATTTCTGTTCAGTACGAGATTTGTTAAGTTATGAGCGGTATCTCTGGATATCTGATGATAATATCTATTATTAAATATGGGTAATATTAATAAAACTACTAAAGTTGGAACAAGTGATGGATGAAAAAGCTCAAACTGAAAGAAATGAAACTAGTGAAAATTGTTCATGTAAACATTTGAAATGTTCCATTAAGGTTTTAAAATTCAAAAACTTTCGAATTTCTGCATCATTACTTCATATCTATTTTTTTCTGTTACTGCAGTATTCTTAAATTTGAATAAAAAATAAGTTTTTGTAGCTAATTCGGTTTTTCTTACTAAAACTAGCATAACGTTTAATTTCGAAATTATTTTTCCATAGTAGATTCGGTAGTTAGACTGGTAAAATTCTATTAGGTCCGACATAAGTGGAAACTCGACCCATCTGTGGGTATAATAATAGTAATAAATGATCAATCTGAGTTTTGGACTAAGATTGAATCCACTATGTCACTTCAAAAACATTCTATTGAGTTTCAAACTTTGTGTCATTTATCATTTTTTCTCCGTAGCTCTTTAATTTACGGCAAGTAAGAAAAATTGGTACTTTATTGAAAGATGTTAGAACAATTATCAATTATACTGTACCCATATTTTTAGACGGTTACTATATTGTAATTTAAATTTAAAATTTACCATCAAAAGATTTTTTAACCGAGTTATAATATGTTTTTGTAAACGACAATAGTGGTGACCGCCACATAATGCGTCCGCGTTCAATAAAACGTGAATATCTTATACTATAAATACAAATTTCATTGTACAGAACATATTTTTTTTAAATATTTGAGCTGAATAAAAAATATATCATGATTGGGTTAAGTGATTACCTTAAAAAATAGTTCATAAGTGAAAGATTAATTTTTTTACTGTAACATACGCATGTTATGGGATTTTTAAAGATACGAATCAGAAATGTGACAAGATTTGTGGAACAATATAATGCATACATATGATAACTATTAAGGGATAGAGATAATAATAAATATTTTTAACATAGGTACGTACTTAAATTCTACCGCTATGCCTCTGAACATGGCGAGGTCTTGTGCGATGCTGTGGGCTAATGCCCACGACTCGCCGCAGTCAAAGAGGTTACCCTCTATTTCTTCAATATTGTCATATGAATCTTGAACATCACTAATTCTAGTTTCTTTCTGGTAATCATCACTTGAAATTTTTTGGTGACTAATCGACCGAATAATATCCTGCCAGTGAATAATAACGGTCGATAGGCCTTGATCAATGTCAATGTCGCCCAGTTGTATATTATCTAACCATTGTACAATTCTATCATCCATGTTACTAGAAAAAAAATTACAATAAGATATTTATAATTCAAATTGAAGTGTACAACTTGCAAAATCTAATGAGTTTTTTTCTTCTACTTTTAAAGTATACAGTTGTTATCTAAAAGTCTGTGTACCTACTTGTACTGTATATAGGGTAACGTATGCATATACCGGATGTAGCATGAAAAGTAGACCATGGGTGTATAAAATAGGAAAACAGTTTTTCCTTGTGCAAAAGTTGCCTATTATACAATAATGATCCAAATAAGTGTTTTAGAGAATTAAATTCTGCATACAATTCAATCTCATATTTTATTTAGCATATTTTATAGTCGAGGAAATGAAATTAATTTTTTTATAGAACATAATTTTTTATAGTGTTAATCATACAATTGAAATAATATGACAAACAAAAATGTAATAATTTGTACATTTTCTTCATAATGAATAATTCTTCATTGCCAATAATGATGACTCAAACTGAGTGTTTCTGACAGGTAAAATATCATTACATTGGTTTGTGATTTTGTTTCAATCCTATAGTTATCGCTATAAGAAGTAACATTTATAAAAATTTAAATTCGGTTTTCCCGCTTACAAAATGTACAAAGTAAAATATCGACAAATCAAAGACACACACACTCTGTTTTTTCTAATTTTCCGCAACCAATTTTATTTTTTGGCGACCCATTAGAGGAATGGGACCTGCATTTTGAAAACCTTGGTCTATGGTACAAAAGCTCTACGATTTTACTGACAAGTCTACATTGGTGATTATTGCAGTATTTTCTTGTTTTATGATATAACATTGAATGTCATTTCCTATAGGTTCCTTAGATTTTAGTTGTTTTGCTATATAAATATATAGAGTTTTTACATGATTACACAAAAAAATAACATTGGTTGTTCTTTACGACAAAGATAGTGAAAATGATTGTAGCATGCTATGTTTTCTCTTTGTTTAGCTTGTATGTTGCATCTTAGTTGTTGAAACTGTTTTAAGGTCAAAATTAGCCATCTGTTCGCTTTAAAAGGAGATAGGTGGAGACAAATTGTAAGTTCACCCGGTTCATTGAATGATATTGATTTATCTCTTTAACAACGCATATAATGAAAAAAGACTAATATTTTTTTTAATATAACCTATTAAACAAGTAATTTTTCATAATATTACATTTACTGTTTGTAGAAAATAAAATAATAAACGCGCACATTTTTTTTATTTCTTGAGAGGAGGCTGTGCCTGCCTTGCCTCTGACGAATCGCCAAGGACATATACGATTTTTGTATACACTTTTCAGTCTTGTACATATTTTTTCACTAAACTTATTGGTTATGAACATAAAAGTAAGTAAAACAAACTATTTTAAAAGAATGTTTTTAGATGACCACTTCAGAAAATAATAGATATCGCGACAATAACCTACTTAAGAAAGTTGAAAATATTGTACACTATCGCATGATATGAACATCGTACCAGCACGATATAGTTATATCATAATGATGCGACCAAATGAACATAGCTACTTTTCTATGATTGATTGCTTGAAAAAAATGTAGGTATCAAAAATTTGACAACTCGATTGGCTTTTGTTTTTTGCATAATGTTGTCAGAAATATGTCGCGTTAGCTATCTAATTAAACTTTTTTTGTAGAATTGTCATGCAGAATAGCAAATATTTGACAACTAGATTGATTTTTGATTCTTTACATAAAGTTGTCAAAAATATGTCTTCTTTGGTATCAAATGAAAAGTTTTCGGAAGGCCTGCCATGCAGAGATTCCCGGAAAATTAATCGCGGGTAAATTGATCGCGGTAAATTTATCGTAGAAATTTCATCGCGGAGAAAATTATTCGCTGGTAAATTGATCGCCGGAAGATTGAGCGCCGGAATATTTATCGTCGGGTCATTAATCGCTAGAAAATTGGTCGATAAGAAAACTTATCGCCAAAATTAATCGTCAAGGAAATTAATGACAACAAAATTTTAGACTGTACCTTGCGACCCAACGAAGGGTACGCAGTCTGGTTCCAACATCAGTTAAGATATCTCATTACTGAAAATGAAATGTTTTCTGAAGAGTTGCCTGCCATAAAGTTATGACAAAATTCGATTAGCTTTTGTTTTTTGCATAATGTTGTCAGAAATATGTCGCGTTAGCTATCTAATTAAACTTTTTTTGTAGAGTTGTCATGCAGAATAGCAAATAGTTGACAACTAGATCGATTTTTGATTCATTACATAAAGTTGTCAGAAACATGTCTTCTTTGGTATCAAATGAAAAGTTTTCTGAAGGCCTGCCATGCAGAGATTCCCGGAAAATTAATCGCGGGTAAATTGATCGCGGTAAATTTATCGTAGAAATTTCATCGCGGAGAAAATTATTCGTTGGTAAATTGATCGCCGGAAGATTGAGCGCCGGAATATTTATCGTCGGATCATTAATCGCTAGAAAATTGGTCGATAAGAAAACTTATCGCCAAAATTAATCGTCAAGGAAATTAATGACAACAAAATTTTAGACTGTACCTTGCGACCCAACGAAGGGTCCGCAGTCTGGTTCCAACATCAGTTAAGATATCTCATTACTGGCGGCAGAAATCAAATGAAATGTTTTCTGAAGAGTTGCCTGCCATAAAGTTATGACAAAATTCGATTAGCTTTTGTTTTTTGCATAAAATTGTCATATATATATATATATATATCGTGTATCATATGAAACGAAATGTTTGATATATCTTTCTGCTTTTTGGCATAAAGTTGTCTGAATTATGTCCTCATTGGTATTGTAACGTGCACCACTGACTGAAGAGTATTCGGGCGCCGCTACTGATGGAATCTTCCCGAGCGTTGACGTAACCCCGACGACGGAATAACCCATACGCGATGAGACGTGTTGATTACACCGATGACCTAAATCTATTGTGCTCGGTATCACTGTGGCGTCGGAGGGTTCCAGAAGGACGCTGGGCTGTATAAATACCGTCCGAATGACAGCGGAGATATAGTCTGATATGGAAACAACGAGCAATGAAGTTGGTGATATAAATAAACAATTTACGAGTGGTTAACATAAATGTAGTTATATAAATAAACATATTGATATAAATATTGTTTAAATAAATAATCTTAGTGTTTAAGTATTTAATAATATTCTTAATATTTATAATTATTTAATCAGTGTCATTTACTTTTATTATCTTTTTAATATTTAATCTTAATTATTTATCGTTTAATAAACGTATTATTTTAATTAATAATATCTCTTATTTTTACACTTCACCCAAATAAATAAAAACGTTACAGTATCAATCGAAATGTTTTCTACAGAGTGGCAATATAGTCATGTCAAAAATTTGACAACTCCATCAGCTTTTGTTTTTTAGACACAGTCCTGAGAAATATCTCGCTTTTGGTATGAAATGACGAGTTGCCATGCTGTTATGATAAAATTTGACAACACTATCGACCTTTGTTTTTTGCATAAAGTTGTAAATATGTTGTGTTTTGTATCAAATGAAATGTTTTCTACGCAAAAATATCAAAATTTTGTCACATCAATCAGAAATATAGAAATGTCAAAAACTTAATGCCCCGAACGGCTTTTGTATTTTGCATAAAGTTGTCAGAAATATTTAGTGTTTGATATCGAATTAATTATGTTTGGTACGTTTTATGAAGGTTGCCATACATTTATATATCAATCAGCCTTTGTGTTTTGCATAAAGTTGTCAGAATAATATAGTGTTTGTTATCAAATAAAACGTTTTCTGAAGGGCTGCCAAACAGATATATCAAATATTTGACAACTTTATCAGCTTTTGTTCTTGTTTGGTGTCATATGAAATATTTTCTAAAGGGTTATCATGCAGTATTGTTAAGAATTTGACAATTAATACCAGTTTTTGTATTTTTGCACAAAATTGCCAGAAATATATCGTATTTGGTATCAGTTGAAATTGTTTCTGAAGGACTGGCATTCAAATATGTCAAAAGCAAACTCGTTCGCTTTTTTGCATAAAGTTATCAGAAATGTCATGTATAAGTAGATATACCGCTGATGTTCTGTATTGCTACCCTTCAGTCGTAGCATTTTCCCGCGGGATAGACCTTGGTTAGCCAGTTCTTGTGTTCGCCCAAATTTTATCGTAAAGACTGAAGCTATGCCGCGTGACATCATTTAGGCCCGGTATTTTCACTTCCGAATAAAGTTTCGAATAAGTATTCGTTAAATAAATTTACTCTATATATTTATTCAACGAATAACTCCATTGAGTCTTTTCACACATTTGACAAAAACAAATAGCTATCTGTCGAATAATTTTAACATTCGTGAACTGGTAACCTTGCAGAGTGAATTTGTGTTAGTGGAGAAGGATAGAGTTTTGCGTGCCACGTTAAGCAGACAAGGATGAAATTTGTCAACTTTTTTTGAATCCCTACTTGTCAAAATTGTATTTGACATCTTTAATGTCATCTATATCCTTCTGAATTTTTAGCCACGGGAGAGTGTAGTTTAACAAGTAATCTATTGCAGTAATCATACGCGGTAAACGAAATATATATATATATATATATATATATATATATATATATATATATATATATATATATTGTAAAATTGTCCTCATAATTTTTGTATATTCCTTTCAGTTCGAAGTGAATGAATATTGTATAAAAGTATTTAAAATTCGAAAATATTTTACTAGCATCAAATGTGAGGATCTTTATAATGATTTACCCGAGGGATTTACCTATGTATGCACTGTTTGAGATCAAATAGGAACCCCAATTTGTAATAATAAAATAAGAACAGTTTGTTTTCATAATCGGAATCTGTCAAAAAATTCCTTGCTGTGTGTGGTTACGTCGCTGTCAGATGGTGCGTTTCCGATTTCTCGTATTATTTATTCATTCATAGTTTAAACAATCATCAAAATCATTAAAAATATTTAATACATCTACTTTGTTTAAAAATCTGGTCTATGTAGAAATGTAATGTACATACGAATAAATTCTTTATTCGCTACCCAACTAGCGAATAACTTATTCCGCGAATAATAGATGTTATTCTTTCGAATAAATTTATTTGCAAGTGAAAAGACAACAAAAATATTTATCCGAAGGTTAAATTTATCTATAGCTTTACTCGCAAGTGAAAATACCGGCCCTAAGTCTTCTGATACGCAGTGGCCGAGGGAATAATCTGAAGACACGGTGAACAGGTTTCGATGTTCTTCTTTCGTCACTCCATACCACGCCTTGTGACCGAAGGAATACTTTTCCATGAAGTCTTCAAAAGACGGTTCCTGATCGATTATCCGACGAACCGTTGCTCCATGATGGTCTTCATGGTTGCCACCAGCAAAAGGGGTTAGCCGATTAAAGTGTACTACTCTCCCTTGTTGGTGTTTTTCTAATTCTGTATATTACGTCGTTTATCCTTTTAACGACCTCATAAGGACCTTCCAAATTTTTTTGCAGCTTTGGTGATATATCCCGCGACGTCTTTGTGGATTGTAAAGCCACACTAAATATCCAGGTTGGTATCCACCTTCTTCAGCCTTGACGTGATATTGTTCCTTCATTCGGCCACTGGCAGCTTGGATATTCGTGCGGACTTGTTCATGAATGTCGTCCATTCTTCTCCGTAAGTCCGTTACTTAATTTTCCCCGACCAGATCTTCCCCAGGTTTACTTCCAAACACCAAGTCACATGGTGGCGCAACTCACGCCCAAATAAGATGTTCGCATGAGTTTGCCCTGTGGTTTCATGCACAGATGAACGATAAGCCATCAGGAACAGATGAAGATGTCGGTCTCAGTCTCTTTGGTGGTTGGAAACTACTTTGGACAAGTGTCGGTTGATCGTTCTGTTCATTCGTTAACCATGCCATCGGACTGCGGATGTAATGCGGTTGTCCTTGTTTTACTAATTCCTAATATCGGCGGACTAGAAATTTCTTCCCTGGTCGGAGTGAAGTTCACGTGGTACACCAAATCGGCATATACATTCTTTCACTAAAGTTTCAGCGACCGTGGTGACTTCCTGGTTGGGTAATGGATAGGCTTCAACCCATTTGGTGAAGTAGTCCATGACAACAACATCGTCACTTTCTAAAAATAATCCGGCCACGTCAATCGCAATGCGCTCAAATGGACTGCCAACGTTATATTGACGCATTAGAGCTCTTCTTCGTCTATGCGGACCGTTGGTTCTAGCGCAAACCACACATTTCTTGCACCAGTCTTTAACATCCCCATTGCAGTAAACCCAGTAAAATCGCTGGCGCAATCTTTCTAAAGTCTTGTTGACTCCAAAATGGCCTCCTCCAGATCCGGCATGGATCTCTTTGAACACGCCTAGTACTCTTCTCTTAGGAATAACCAACTGAGTTCTCTTCTCAGTTTAATCGGTATTTTCCAACACACGTTTTAACAGGCCATACTACATTACCATGGAGTTCCATTGCACCCAGTACGATCTTACACTCTGTGAGTGTGGTGCAACGTCTTCCCATATTGGTTTGCCCTCTTTTGCTTTCCATTCCAATAAAATTTTCATTTAATTTCATCGGGACATTTTTTTGGTCCTCGCGTAGTCCATCGGGCTGCCAACTGTTGTCGTCTACTGTTATCCTGGCGATGGTATAATGCTTCTCTTCCAGTCGACTACAATGCTCGCATTCATCTTGGCATGGCCTTCTGGACAATGCGTCGACATACGATGCCTGGAACCTGTCCTGTGCTCGATTTTAAAATCGTATTCTTATAGTTTCTCGATCCATCTGGCCACCTGACCTTCTGGATTCTTGAACTGTAGCAGCCATTTTAAAGCGGCATGGTCAGTTCTTAGCAGAAATATTCGTCCATATAAGTATTTGTAGAAATGCTCCACGGATTTCACGACCGCCAAAACTTTTTTTCTGGTGATTCAATAATTCTTCTCCGATTTTGACAAGGTCTTACTAAAGTAGGCAATAACCTTCTCATGTCCATCTTGTTTCTGGGAAAGAACGCCACCAATTCCATCGTTGCTAGCATCTGTGTCTAGTATGAACTCTCCTTCAGGTAAAGGATAAATTAAGACAGGTGCACTTGTCAAGGACTACTCCAGTTCTACCAATGCAACTTTACAGTCCATTTCCCAGATAAATCGCCTTCCTTCTTCAGTAAGCCTTGTCAGTGGCTTAGCTATGTTGGCAAATACAGGTACATATGGTCGATAGGAAGTACACAAACCAAGGAAGCTTCTAAGATCTTGCTTTTCTCTAGGTACTGGCGAGTTACTCACAGCCCTTATTTTTAATAATAATAATATTATTAATAATAATAATAATATACTTTATTGAGATAAGCCCAATGGCTAGGTTCAGCCAAGGCTGATCTTCCACCTAACCAGTACAAAAAATACATTCTAAAAATATATATATATATATATATATATATATATATATATATATATATTTCATCACGGCATATTACCCATTGCTGGGTGTGCCAATCTGCTTTCATACACAGATATCGGTAATGATGGAATATTTGTACCGTGCGGGCGCGTACCAGGCGTCACCTCACGGGTGATGTAATTTTTGGCGTCGGGATCGAACCCGGGGCCCCAGATTTGCGACCAGACACTCAGGCACACGACCACGAGACCCCATAAAAAATACATTCGAAATAAAAATATATATATACAAAAAACGTTCATTACAAGTTAAACAATAACCAAAAAATGTGAAAAAGTTAAAGATAGTAATAATACCAAGAACAATTAAACGTAATAATAAAAAAGTCAGAGAATTTTTAAAATGATAGTGAGTACATAAACTAACGAGAAGAGAAAAATATTTTTCACTATGACATTTCAATGAACTACATGATAGAGATTTTAAATTAAATGGAATATTATTATATAGAGTAGGAGCTAAGTATGAAAAAGAACTTTTATATTTAATTTTGTTGAAGGATGGCACAACATATATATTATTTTCACGTGAATTATATTTATGTCTTTTTAATTCAAGCTTTTCATGTAAATATTGTGAACATTGGATATTAATTGTTTTGTGTTTGAGAGAGGAAAAATATTCTTACTGTATCTTCTCCGGGTTAACTGCAAAACCCTTACCAAAAATAACGTGTCCCAAGTTATGAACTTCTTTTTTAACAGATGGCACTTCTTTGGACTGAGATTCAAATTTGCCTGTCTCAATCTTTGGAAAAACCTCATCGAAATTCTTCATGTGGTCCTCGAACGTGTTTCCTACCCCAATAATATCGTCGAGATAAACCAAACAGGTTTTCCAAGATAGCCCAGCCAATACGGTTTCCATGAGTCGTTCAAACGTTGCATGGGCATTGCAGGGCCCAAATGACATTAGGGTAAATTGCCAGAATCCGTTACCGATGGTAAAGGCTGTCTTCTCCTTGTCCTTTACATCCAAATCTACTTGCCATTATCCACTCTTTATATCTAGAGTGGAGAAAATCTTTGATCCACTCAATGTATCCAGAGTATCGTCAATTCGAGGTAGCGGGTAGCTATCCTTCTTTGTCACGTTGTTGATTTGACGATAATCGACGCAAAATAGTATAGAGCCATCCTTCTGCTTCACTAACACCACTGATGAAGCCCAAGGACTGCTTGAAGGAACTATATTAGTTCTCCCTTTGGCTTTCTTGTCGAATTGGAACACATCTTGAAAATTTCCAATTAAATTCTTTGCCTTGGTTCTCTGGTCGGCGGTCAAGTCTTGAAATGATGATATCTGGTTGATTAAAGCGTCCGGAACTTCTTGAGATGTGTTTCTATTGGCCTTTACAGTTCGAATAATCGAATATACTGCCAAGAATTCTCCTACAATTGTTCCTCTTTTAAGAACAACCGGATAGTAATTTATGTTCATTATTGAACTGGAAGTACCTGGCTGGCTTTGACCAGTGATTTTCCAACAACAACTCTAGTGCCAGTTTTGGCATCATCATTCTTGGGCTCCAGCATAACAATACTTCCCTCACAGAAACTACCATCTAAATGTGCCTCCAGGATAGTTTCACTTCGTTCTGGAAGGGTAACGTCTTCGGCCATTAGTGCGCGCACAGCCTTGTCGTCCCGTGGGTTTAATACGAGTTCTTATTCATTGACCATCATCACTCCCTTCTTCAGATCAAACTTAAAACCGTGCTTTGTCATTGCGTCCATGCCGAGTATTAATTCATCTTCAACTTCAGCTACCAGCGCACGATGTTTAAAGGAAGTGTTTCCAATAGAAATGGTAACATCTCTACTTTTCCTAATGCGGTAGCTTGTTCTCCCGTAGATGTGCGTAATCGCCTCTTAGTTGGTTGAAGATGCGTCTTGCCAGTTTTCTTTGCCAAGTCGGGTCTAATTATAGTCCTTGTTGCACCCGTATCCAGTAACATTTTCAGTGGCCTTCCGTCAATAGTACCATCCACGTAGATACTGTTGGCTTGATGATGAAGGGATGCAACCAAATATCCGAAAATGTTGATTTTGAATTGTCACTTCTTTATCAACTGAAATATGTCTTTGCACTTTTCATTCTATATTTTCCTAAAAATAATTGTTGTATAATTCTAAAATGGATTCTTCCCTTAGAATACGTCGTAATACTACAGAACACACAAAATTTGTTGTGGTAACTGATTCAATTTGTTTTTTAATATGTCTGACTTGTTTTTTAAATAAATTTATTAAATCATATTATCTTCTCTTCAAGTGCTATATATGAAATGAAAGAAAATTTCATTTTGAATTCAAATTTTTAACGCCTGTTACAGTATTTTTAGCCGTGCCTGACTGCCTTAAAGCAATGTCAAATATTTGACAACTCGATCGGTTCTTGTTTCTTGCATGATGTTGTCAGATATATATCGTATTTAGTATCAAATGAAATGTTTTCTGAAGGGCTGCCATGTAGAAGTGTCAAATATTTGATAACCTGATAGGCTTTGATTTTTCGCATATACATGTCAAATATATGTCGTGTTTGGTACCATATCAAATGTTTTCTGAAGGGCTGTTGCCGTGCAGATATGTCAAATATTTGATAATTTGATAGGTTTTGCGTCTCTTCGTAAAGTTATCAGAAAAAAGTTTTGCTATCAAATAAAATGTTATTTGAAACGGTGTCTTGCAAAATTATAAATAATTTGACTATTTGATCGACTTTTGTTTTCTGCACAAAATTGTTGGATATGTCATGTTGGTATCAAATGAAATGTTTGCTGAGAGTTGCCATGCAGTATTGTCAAAATTTCGACATCTTGATCGGCATTTTTTCTTCATGAAGATGTCAGAAATATGTCGTATTTCCTATCATATTGAACGTTTTCTGCAGTGGTATGTCAAAAATTTGACAACTATATTGGTCTATGTTTTTTTTTGCATAAAGTTGTAAGAAATATGTTGTGTATGTTATAGATAAGTTTTTTTGGTATCAAATGAAATGTTTTCTGAATGTTTGTAATGCAGATATATCAAATATATGACAATTTGATAGGCCTTAGTTTTTTTTGCATTTGGTTTTCAGAAATATGTTGCCTATAATAACAAATGAAATATTTTCTGGTGAGTTGTCCTGTTAAAATATTTGACAACTCGATCGGCTTTTGTTTTTTGTGCAAAGTTGCCTGACATACGTAATGTTTGGTATCAAATGAAATGTTAACTGAAGAGATACCATAAAGTTATGTAGAAATTTTGACAACCCTATCGGCTTTTTGCATAAAGTTGTCAGAAATATCTCGTGTTTAGAATCACATTAATTGTTTTGTGAAGACTTGCTATTCAGTTAGGTTAAAAGTTTAACAACTTTAAGTATCACAATTTGGACAATTGAATCAGCTTTTGTTTTTTGCATGAAGTTCTCAGAAATATGTCGAGTTTGAAATTAAATGAAAAATTTTCTGAAGGACTGCCATACAGTAATGTCAAAATTTTGACGACGTTATTGGCTTTTGTGTTTTGCATATAGTTGTCAGAAATATGTCGTGTTTGCTATCGACTGAAATGTTTTCTTAAGTTCTGCCATGCAGAAATATCAGATGTTTAACAACTCGAGCGGCTTTGGTTTTTTTGCATAAACTTAAATGTATCGTACTTGGTATCAGATGAAATATTTTTAGAAGGTCTACAATGTAGAAATGTCAAAAACTTGATAACCCCAACTGCTTTTGTTTTTGGCATAAAGTGGTCAGAAATATATCGGGTTTATATCAAATGGAATATTAGGGCTACCATGCAGATATGTAATATATTTGACATCTCGATCGACTTTTGAGTTTTGCGTAATGCTTTTAGAAATTTCTTGTTTAATCAGCTTTCATTCCTTTCCTTAAAGTTGTCAGAAATATGTCGTGATGATATCAATTGAAATGTAATCTGAAGAATTGCCTTACAGTTATGTTAAATTTTTCTGTTTTTTACTATCTTGCTTTCGGTATGACATGAAATGTTTTCTGAAAGACTGCAATCTATAAATATCAAAATTTTATAATATCAATCGACCATTTGTTTTTCTATAAAGTTCTGAGAAATATGTCGTATTTGTTGTCAAATGAATTGTTTTCTGAAGTGTTGCCATATTTGTGAAATGTTCTACGAAGAGTTATCATGCAGTTATGTTACATATTTGACAACTCGATCGGCTTTTAGTGTTCTCATAGTCAGAAATATGTCGTTTGGTATCAAACCATGGTAACCGGTAATTACCTACCAAGGTCGGTAATCATTACCGACTTCTGTTAAATGTCAATATTGACAGTAACTTTTATACTTCCAAAACCATATAATAAATTTAAAAAATGTATATTATCATACAGTAAACTTGGTGTATAATACTATAAATTCACAATAAGGCTGAATTTCTCAGAAATCAAATTGTCAAACATAGAAATATAGATAGATGTATGTTGGCAACACTGGAATCAAGTAACGTTGGTGACATTATAAAATAATAGGGTTATGTTGAATAGTTGAATAAATATTGATGAAATGTAAAATTGTAGACACTTTATTTTGTTTTAATAAGAAATATACCTTTTTATATTAAATAAAGATGCTGAAATATTTGAAGCGTGTACGATTATTAAGAAGAATATAACAAACGTGATGATAACTTTTTATTAAGTATTAAATAATTTAATTAGGTACATATCTAGAAATTATACAATTATAAGTTATGCATTACTTATAGTTTAACATATTTACGGTACAGTTATTGCAAGTCATGTGAATTGCAGTATTTCCCGTATTTACAAATGTTTTTTTTTGTTTGAAGTATTTATTGTTGTTGTTTCATCTTGCCTCACTGGAATATTTATTGTTCCATTGTTAACTTCTAATGGCACAGCCGCATATAATGAAGGAATAAAGGGAATCTGATCGGAATAGAAAGATGTAGAAGGAACAGACATATTATCAGCAGTAGCTGCATTTGACGAATTAGTTGATGTAGTTTGGATTATTTCAGCAATTCTTTTTTTGTCTGAGATTGATTCCTCCACATAGCCCTCCGCGACTGTGGAAGATTTCCAGCCTCCGTGTTTTAATGATAAACTGTCGCCCCCATTTTCTACTAAAATGGTAGCTGAAGTACGACGCAATGAATGGCCTGTGAAATTTTGAGGATTCTGCAGCTTCAAAAATGTAGATATCGTTTTTGGCACTTTACTTATTGTATTATGACCTATATTTCGTTTTGTAGGCTTGCCATTTCGGAAACCAATAAATAGTTTTAACATATCTGGAGTGGGCCTTATACTAAGGTACTTCTTCATTATATCTACCCATAACGGTTCTACTAAAATAAATTTTCTAGACAATCCATTTTTACTTTTCTGGATGGTTACGATAATAATGTCATCTCAAACATCCATATCCCTCATAAGCAAATTTCAAAGCTCATCAGTGCAACAAGCTCCAGCTAACCCAGTCACAAAAATGGCCTGCAATACAATATATTTAATAGCAATTTTTTAGAATCTATTATCACAACATGAAAAAATACCTTCGTTGAGAGAAATGTATCATCTGGCGCTTCTGTTAAAAATTTGTGGATTTTATCTTTTGAAAATACACTTGATTTTTTGGGTGTATATGTAGCGTTCTGACGTTTTAAAAATGAAATTAATTTAAAATATTTTGATGTCTATATCATCTTTAAGTAAAATAGTTGATTTTAACATAGAAAATATTGCCCATAAACTCGAAACCTTCTTAGTACATGACTGTTTGATTTTAGTTACCTTTTTTATCAGACACCAATCTTTAAATATGGTATACACTTTCATATATTTACTTTTTGATTTTTCTGGCAGTAATAAATTATATACATTTTCAGCCTGCTGCCTTAATTCTGGAGGAGTGCAGTTAATGTTACTTTCACTACTCATAATTAATGGTAAAAATTGATTCACACAAGATTCAAATGATTCAAACTGAAGAAACGTCAAACGTTAAAAAAAAAAATGAGACCTACTTTGATTTTGAAATATTACAAAACAAATGTTCATTTTAATATGGTTCGTTATTATCAATTTAAAAATCATTAACTAGAAAATATGTAAGTGCTAGTAGTGAATAAAATAGTATATTTACCTTGGTAGGGAAGACCATTATTGACCAGCGTCTTATATCCCTCGCTTTCAGCTCGGGATACAATCTTGACGCTAGGTCAATAATGATAGTCTTCCCTATCTTGGTTAATAATATACTATTATAGAATGAATATAAAATTAAAACATCAAGTATAAAGAATAAATGTAAGTAGAATTTTTGTTGTAGAAAGTAGATATACAAGAAATGTTAAATATAATAGGGCGCGAGCAGTCATGTTACTTTTTTGGCCTTGACAAGCAGATATGGGAACCCGTGTCAGAATGATAGCTAGTAATTATATACATAGATATCAAATATCATAAATTTTCATTCTATATTTAATGATTTTCCAATTCCATGTGGTTTATTTTCCTCGACAAGTAAATTACACACTCCTGGTGACAAATTAACTACGTGAATTTAAAAAAATTGAAATTTTTAATGAAAAATACTGATATTTGACATCTATGTACATAATTACTATACAATGTCACATGACTGTTCGCGCCCTGTACTTATGTAACCAAAAAAGGAAGTGGCGAGAGGTATTGTGCTAGACACATATATTCTTGAGAACAAGTTGTCAGAATATTGATATCTTTATCAAATAAAAACAAGAGCTGATCGAATTGTATGAATATTTGACATTTCATTTGATACCAAACACGACATAATTCTAACAACATTACGCAGAAAACATAAGCCGATCGAGCTGTCAAATGTTTTATATCTCTGTAGAGCATTTCTTCAAAAAACCTTACATCTTGTATCAACAGCAACTTAATCAAAAAAAATAATAGCTGATTGAGCTGTCAAATTTTGACATTTTTGCATGGCAGCCATTCTAAAAGAATTTCATTTGATACCTAACGTATTTCTGACAACTTTATGCAAAAAACAAAAGCCAACCGGGCTGTCAAATTTTTGACATTTAGTTGTCTGATAATCCCGTTTTTGATACAAAATGATTTTTTTTGTTTAAGGCTGGTATACAGAAATGTCAAAATTTTGACTATTCGATCGGCCTTACATTTTTTGCATAAAGTTACCAGTATTATGTCGTCTTTCGTATCAAATTAAATGTTTTCTATAGAGTAGCTAATCAGGTACGTTAAAATTTGGTACAACTCGATCAGCTATTGTTTTGTTGAGTTGTTAGAAATATGTCGTGTTTGGTATCAAATAAAATATTTTATAAAACGGTGGCTTTTGTTTTTTGAATTTGCACATTTGTCAGAAATATGTCGATGGAATAAAGTGAAATGTTTTCTGAAGAGAGGAAATATTAAATATTTGACAAATCTATGGGTTTTTGTTTTTTAAATGAAGTCAGAAATATATTGTGTATTTGGTATCAAACTGAATGTTGTCCGAAAAGTTGCAATACAGTTACGTTAAAATTTTGACAAATCGATCAGCATTTTTTTTGTTGTCAGAAATATACCGTGACTGATATGAAATAAAATGTTCTCTACAGCCTGGTATTCTGAAATGACAAATGTCGACAACTTAATCGGCGTTGCATTTGCATATTTGTCAGAATTCAGAAATATTAATAATTTGACATGTCGATCAGTTTTTGTTTTTCGAATAAATTTGTCAGAAAAATGTCGTATTTGGTATTAAGCTAGCTGTCTAACATTACCTAACATGTATTTGTGAAAAATGTGACTTTCGCGTGAAAATTAAAAAAAAATTAATACAACGTAACCTAACGCACAAAATTTGTTTTGATGAAACTCGGGTGGTTACATTAATTTTATAAATTTACAAAATGATTATTAGTTGTTTCAGGCTGTAGTTGTTCGCTTGCAAATTTATAAAAACTACTTTAATCTACCACAGCTTACTTTAAAGTTGTAACTATATAATCAAATTGACATTTTGCGAGAATTAGCCGTAAAGTCAAGTTTACCTAATGATAATGGTGTTAGTGTTTGCATTTTAACATATGGATGTGCATAAGCAAATTATTAATATGTGGCAAAGCTATTACAAAACATTTCATTGGACACCAAACACGACAAACAAACAAAAGAAACAAACAAAAGAAACAAACAAAAGAAACAAACAAAAGAAACAAACAAACAAAAGAAACAAACAAACAAAAGAAACAAACAAACAAAAACAAACAAACAAACAAACAAAAACAAACAAACAAACAAAAACAAACAAACAAACAAACAAACAACCAAATAAAAGAAAACCAAATAAAAGAAACAACCAAATAAAAGAAACAACCAAAATAACACAAAACAAAACAAAATAACACAAAACAAAACAAAATAACACAAAACAAAACAAAATAACACAAAACAAAACAAATAACACAAAAAAAACAAAATAACACAAAAAAAAACAAAATAACACAAAAGAAAACAAAATAACACAAAACAAAATAACACAAAACAAAACAAAACAAAACAAACAAAAACAAACAAAAACAAACAAAACAAACAAACAAAACCAAACAAAAACAAAAACCAAAAACCAAACAGAAAAAACAAAAACAAACAAACCAAAAACAAACAAACAAAAACAAACAATTAAAAACAAACAAACAAAAACTAACAAACAAAAACAAACAAACAGAAAAACAAACAAAAACAAACAAACAAAAACAAACAAACAAATACAAACAAACAGAAACAAACAAAAACAAACAAACAAACAAAAACAAACAAAAAAAACAAAAAAAAAACAAACAAAAACAAACAAACAAAAACAAACAAAAACTAACATAAACAACCAAACAAAATCAAGCAAACAAAAACCAACAAACAAAAACAAACAAAAACAAAAAAACAAACAAACAAACAAAACCAAAAAAAAACAAATACAAACAAACAAAAAAAACAAACAAACAATCAAAAACAAACAAACAAAAATAAACAAACAAACAAAAACTAACAAATAAACAAACAAAAACAAATAAAAAACAAACAATTAAAAACAAACAAAACCAAACAAGCAAAAACAATACACACAAAAACAAAAACAAACAGAACCAAACAAAAAAAACAAACAAACAATCAAAAACAAACAACAAATACAAACAAACAAACAAAAACAAACAAACAAACAAAAACAAACGAACAAAAACTAACGAACAAAAACAAACAAATAAACAAAAACAAACAAAAACAAACAAACAAAAACAAACAAACAAAAACCAACAAAAAGAAACAAAAAAAACAAACAAACAAAAACAAGCAAACAAATACAAACAGAAAGCAAACAAAAACAAACAAAAACAAACAAAAACAAACAAAAACAAACAAAAACAAAAAACAAACAAACAAAAACAAACAAACAAACAAAACCAAACAAAACCAAACAAACAAACAAACAAACAAACAAACAAACAAACAAACAAACACAAACAAACAAACAAACAAACAAACAAACAAACAAACAAACAAACAAAAACAAACAAACAAACAAACAAACAAAAACAAACAAACAAAAACAAATAAACAACCAAAAACAAAGAAACAAACAAAACGAAACAAACAAACAAAACCAAACAAACAAGCAAAAACAAAAAAAACAAACAAACAAAAACAAGCAAACAAAAACAAACAAACAAAAAAAAACAAAAACAAACAAAGAAAAACAATCAAACAAAAAAACAAAAACAAACAAAAACAAACAAACAAAAACAAACAAACAAAAACAAACAAACAAAAACAAACAAAAACACAAACAAAATCAAGCAAACAAAACCAAACAAAAAAAACAAACAAAAAAAACAAACAATTCAAAACAAAGACAAACAAACAAAACCAAACAAAAAAAAACAGAAACAAACAAACAAAAACAAAAAAACAAACAATAAAATACAAACAAACAATCAAAAACAAACAAACAAAAACAAACAAACAAAAACAAACACATAAAAACAAACAAAAACAAACAAAACCAAACAGAAAAAACAAAAACAAACAAACAAATACAAACAGAAAGCAAACAAAAACAAACAAAAACAAACAAAAACAAACAAAAACAAACAAAAACAAAAAACAAACAAACAAAAACAAACAAACAAACAAAACCAAACAAAACCAAACAAACAAACAAACAAACAAACAAACAAACAAACAAACAAACACAAACAAACAAACAAACAAACAAACAAACAAACAAACAAACAAACAAACAAAAACAAACAAACAAACAAACAAACAAAAACAAACAAACAAAAACAAATAAACAACCAAAAACAAAGAAACAAACAAAACGAAACAAACAAACAAAACCAAACAAACAAGCAAAAACAAAAAAAACAAACAAACAAAAACAAGCAAACAAAAACAAACAAACAAAAAAAAACAAAAACAAACAAAGAAAAACAATCAAACAAAAAAACAAAAACAAACAAAAACAAACAAACAAAAACAAACAAACAAAAACAAACAAAAACACAAACAAAATCAAGCAAACAAAACCAAACAAAAAAAACAAACAAAAAAAACAAACAATTCAAAACAAAGACAAACAAACAAAACCAAACAAAAAAAAACAGAAACAAACAAACAAAAACAAAAAAACAAACAATAAAATACAAACAAACAATCAAAAACAAACAAACAAAAACAAACAAACAAAAACAAACACATAAAAACAAACAAAAACAAACAAAACCAAACAGAAAAAACAAAAACAAACAAACCACAATAAAAAACAAACAAAACAAAAACAAACAAGAAACAATCAAAAACAAACAAACAAAAACAAACAAAAACAAAAAAAACAAAAAAAACAAAAAAAAACAAACAAACAAAAACAAACAAACAAATACAAACAAACAAATACAAACAAACAGAAACAAACAAAACAAACAAACTAAAAAACAAACAATTAAAAACAAACAAAACCAAACAAGCAAAAACAATACACA